>OY979767.1:22787505-23420037 GCA_963855975.1 Andrena chrysosceles
GAATGTGGTGACGAGTAATCGTTCTGGACAGAATTCCTTATCAGAAACATACCTCAGTAATTAAGAAAAAGCTAGTAGAAAGCTGGTCATTTAACAGCATACCTACATAGGATACGTAGGATAGTTGAAAGAAACGAAGGAACAACACCGTTCTCCTGCGCAAATATAAAGAAATTTCTAGGACACACTTCCCTCGAATTCGCGCGTTTTTGTCTGCAGTTCTTATACACCATTCCACGAACCGTTAGTTGTTTGTCTTGTACTAATAAAATATTTGTACACGACGATTTTTCGCTGAGAGTGACGTACTTGATTTAACGTACTTCCCAGGATGTTAAATCTTTAGAGAAATGACAGTTTTAAACTGAACGGGGTCGAAGTTGCTGTACGATTGGAAACGAAGTGTTTTTAGACCTTGGAATAAGGCGAAATTATAAAGTAAATTTGATTTTCTGTGGGTCTTCATTTTCGAGAAGAATGATTTTGAGAATTACTGTGGTACATGTGCGCGTGACTAAGAACTGGTTAGAATTCTACGAATTCTGAATTTTTTAAATTCCATATTTAGTGGGCAGCATTAGTATCTAACGTTAATTTAAATATCGATGCAGTACACCTTGGGATACAAATAGTTCAGATTTCCTTTGTCCATCGCGAACCAAAATTATAATAATAAAAATAATAATAATAATAATGATAGAAGTAGTAGTACTACTACCACTAATAATAATAAAAAAAAATAAGAAAGGAATTACAAGATTATAAATCGTGGTTGTAAATCGAATTCTACTAACATCAAAGATTCGTTCCATGCCTCCATAGATTTCTATTAAATACTTTATTATTATAACTATAATAACTTGTAATAATGATAATAATGATAAAACAGTCAAAAAACAGAAAGAAAATTATATTACAGGGCATTACTCGGGCATTAAAAACGCCTATTAATTTCTCGAGCACTTGCCAGCCGCCTCTACTGGTTCACTGGAGTGAGTGCAACGACCTGACTGGTCCTTGAAAGGACGTGCACGAACGGAGAATTATTATACATTCAGTAAATGCACACTTCGGCTTTTACCTGCAAGACCTTACTGATGCACCCACCAGGCTATAAGATATTTTTATAATTTTTTCTTCTGCGAATCTTTTTCGATTTTTTTCATTAATAATTATTCAAAGGTTAAACAAAATAATATTCCATCATTTATATGCACCGTGGCGTGATATTTAACTCTGAATTTCTAATTACTTCATTTGAATTTCAGTGTAGGTACTTAATGGTACTAAATAGGCAGTCGTTCTGGTCGAAAATGAAGCATTTCTTTTACAATTAATTACAAAGAAATAAATTGTAGCTGAAACTCGTTCTTTGGCAGAATTGTTTATTAACATCCTAAGCTTGAAAAAAACATGCTTTTTCGCCCAAAATATGTATTATAGATGACGCTACAGATGGATCATTAAAAAGGTGTTTCAAAAAAGTTTCTTTTGTTTTGCAGCGATTTTAACGAACGGGAACGAAATTCAGCGACTTGATTGTAAATTCTACTTCAGAAAACCTCTGGTTCTGCACTGGATCTATGAAAAATGTAAAATTTTTAAAATGACAACTACGAAAGGGCGGTTTTTCAATAAAATACCATTTTCGGTAGACAAAGATGAGGTTTTAGTTTTTTTCATAAAGAATAAGTTTTTATTAACTTCAATTTAGGTTCAGGCCGAAACTACAGCTTTTATGAACATGCTCGAATTTGATTTGAATCGATTGTGGCACGTCTGTTTTTGAGTTATCACTGCAAAACGAACGAATCTTTTTTAAAAACTCTCTTTAATGCATATTTTTGACTAAACAAACATGTCTTTTTAAAGCTTGTAATGTTAATAAACTTTGTGTCAAAGAACAAGTCTCACCTTCAATTTATTTCTTTGTCAATAAATGAAAAACGAATGCTTCATTTTCAAAAATGACTGTTTAAGTAGTACCCTTAACTCGTCGCTTGAAAATATCTTTTTTATTCCCCTACGATCCTCCTTTCATCCAAAATTTTATAATTAATTATGCAACCGTTTAACAGAATAACCCCACCATTTATATGCATTGCAGCGTGATAAACAACTCTGAATTTACAGTTACTTCATTTGAATATCGATGGACTTAATTCGCCGATCGAAAATGTGAGAGTGAAGACAATCTTTGAGTGAGCAGAACGTGTTAACACGATACGAATGTTCAGTAATTATACTCGTGTGAAAGTGAGAGATATTTGGAATATTTGAAAGTGGGAAGTATTTGAGCAAATCGAATTAATTTACATTTGATCCAACTTTTTCCACTCTATTACAAAGCGTACACATTCAAGAACAGAATCAAAAAAATTCCACTACATATTTCTAACATTCGACTAGCAAATCAAGATAAGTGAAAATATCCCTCAGTTTCATTTCTCTTTCGAATAAATTAATAAATCATATTTCCGCATTAATCTCTATATTTAAAATCAAACAGTTCTAACGAAACGATACAATTACATCATACGATGTACTATTTTCTAATTTGAAAGCTGGGCCAAATTTTCCAAATGTTATTTCACGTCTCTTCATACAGAACAGAAATTTCTGTTGATATTGAAAAACAAATAATATTGAATCGTTCGTAGATGAATGGAAGATAAAAATTCTAATATTCAAAATTGCTTAATAGAGATATGCCTGGCATCTAGCAAAACTTTCTTCCGAATGTTTCATGTACATAATTAGCTTTCACTGGAATTGTAGATGGGCGGGAAGAAAGTTTGCAAATCTTGACCAGTGATTGTAATGTGTGTCGCAACTCCGATTCCTCTGCGATTAAGGACGCCAGCATAACAAGGAGACGCTCGGTTTTTCCCCAAACAAATGCTAGATGTCCACAGAGTGTCGTCGGACTTGTGATACAATTGAAACAACAGGAGATTCTCCATATCAAAATAAATGGAAAGTAAGGAATAAAAAGTTTTCATATGACACTACGTTTCAAAGAAATTAATTTTAAAGATTTATCGGCCAGACACAACTGGGGATAAAAGTAATCTCTGTATAAATATAAGTCAAGTATGTGGAATAACCTTTTCTCGAACGATACTGTGTTTTCGAGAAAATCACTTTTGAACATGGAACAGATTTGTGGTCAAGTAGACATTATAATATTATAATATTAATGACACTGAAATAGTAGTACAACTCAAAAGAGGGGGGGTGTTCGCCATATAAAAATACATCGAAAATAAGGAATAAAATTATTTAGGCGAAGCTTCGCTTTCGGATAAATCGATTTCAAAAATCCGAAAAGTACGCGTGTAGGTATTTGGTATTTTTAACGTTTGATCCGGGCACACTGTTTTTCCTTGAAACTTTTTCTGGCGAAGCTGAAAAATAAATCAAAATGTTGGAATAACTTATTTTCGAACGAGATTATTTTTGCGAGAAAATCGGGTTTGAAGGTGAAACCGATTTGTTGGTATACATTATAAGATTTGTATACTTAATAACATTTATCTAAGAATTATCAGAATGCAGTAATAAATATATAAATAATGTAGATGGAATTAATCTTTGTGCAAAAGTAAATCCAATTTCTCAAGAAACTCTTTCGAACTAGGCTTTATTTTCGAGAAAATCGATTTTGAACTAACATCTTGACGACCAATCTTCTCGAAAATGGAGTCTTCTTAAAAAAAAAAATTATTCCACGAATTTGACATATTTTTGCACAGAGATTTATTTTGTCTTCACTTATGCTATATTTATTGTTGTATTCTAAATAATTCTTATAATTAGTCAAGTGTACTCGATGAATTTTCAAAATCGATTTTCTCGAAAACGAAGCTTTACACGAAAAATTGTGAACACGTAGGTATAAAATATGACTAATATAAATGTTAGGGTATTCATTAAGTACATGAAAAAATATTTTTTTGTATAAACGCAATAGCACAGTAATGCGTAAAGCGGCGTCAAAATGGTAGAACTGTAATTTACAACATAATAACTGTAATTAAAAATTACATGACTATCGAGTGTCGTTCTCAGACTAAAAGGCATTAGCTTAACATTTCCATATATGAATATTAAGTAATTTTTTAGCCTTCTTATTTTGTTATTATTATTTTCCTCCACAGCGTATGAAGTAAGGAAAAGCGCTTCTTAGGAACTATTGTCAGGTACGTCCCACACGTGTGCAGTGTGTGCAGATCACGGTGCGAAAAATTGTTATTAGAATTTCTATAATAAATAAGATGTTACTGTTGATCTACGCTAGATTCTTTAATACCTATTTAAGGAATTAAAGATTGATTAAGCGTTAAATAAAGCTGAAAAAAATACTTTTTCATTTTAAAAGGGTGAAAACTTCTTCCGTCATATTTATTCAAAGCAAACACATTCCATTTTTATTTTTAAACACTTGATCGCGCAGAATTTGTAAAATTGTTCTTTATAAAACATTTTCTTTACTTTTCATTATACATATCAGGAAACATTATTTAGTGGCTAACTATGTAGGGCATCACTGAATATGAAATATACATTAGATTTGCAAGTATTGTATCTAATATACATACGTATACGTAATACTCAAGCTAGTGCGACATTGAATAAATAAATATCAATAATTTTCCCTAATTTCATACGCAGTAGGAAAAAACACAATGCATAAAAACAAAAAAAAATGTTTTTATCTCGCATGTACTAGATGTTTTATAATTATTATATCTTTTACTCTGCACGTGCGATCGGTGACCTTAAAACGCATTTTTTTATTGTCTATCAAGTACAACCAGTAAATGAACAGACATCTCGTAATGCGCGTGAACTGACGTCGGTGCGGAACAATTATATGTTACGTTAGTTTCACATTATTAAAAGGACTAGGCACTCGAAAAATCGATTTTTTTATTGCATTTTCCGAAATTACTATCTTTTCTGAATAAAATGCCGCTTGATTTATAGTAAAATTCGCAAAATTGTAGATTTGGCAGTTAAAAACGTCAAGCGGCAACCTATAACGTTGTCTTTGCACATTACTGTATCTGTGCGCTACTAAAAATGCGCGACTTTTTAATTTTTTTATGAAAATCTCGAATTTTTACAGACTATATCAGAAGTTTCGCGGGGAATGGCACATGTTTTACACATCTTGTAATTTTTTCAAGTCGATCTGAACCTCCGTTCATTCGAAATTAGAGCAAAACTAAGAGGAAAAAAGTTTCGAAAAAAACGCGTTTAAAGATATTTTTTAGAAAGACACCGAGTCGACTACATATTTGACAAAATATTTTTAATTAAAACTTAAATATTGTGATGAAAATCGAGGACCAGAAAACATTCAGTTGTTGGTTATTTGTAATTACATTAATTAGGGATTTCCGATGCTGTCACGCGAAATATGGTTACATTTTTCGTGAAAAATTATAACAATTGTAGGGTATCTTCGAATATAAATTATTTTCCCTGAAATTTTTATAAAAATGTCGTTTCACATTGACTTGTGGGAAATGTATAAGTAAACAGATATATAGTGACGATTTAGTTCTTGTTGCATATTTAAGACTTGAAGAAAAATGTAATAATTTCTGCTTATTTATTGGCGGTTGTTAAAGAAGGGGATTAGGATTTGGAGGGTGTTCAGTACAACACTAAACTGAGCAAAAAATGCTGGATCAACATGTGTACATGGAAAAATTAACTCTGCTATTTTAATGTTTATCGCATTTAGCGTATAAACAACTAATTATAGTAATTAATTTGTCACATTCCTCCTATGCTAGCAGCAGTGAATGTTCTAAGAATCATCTATTTATCCTCCCATAAATTTTCCAAAGCAGGAAAGTGCAGCTTTTCCTAGTAGCACAAAATCACAAGCTAATAACAACCATAAATCGCAATGTTCATAAAAAAGCACACGCCAAATGTACTCACCTACTTCACAATTTTATAACCATATTTTTATTACTAAAAGAGGTAAATAAGTCACTGGTGTTGTCAAATTCAACAATCAGTCCAACCCCCAACATAGTTAAACTCTTCTATAAGAATGTTAACTAAATAACAGTAACTATTGTTATTCAGTTTAAAGAATTCTAGACATTCGATGATAAGAAGAAGTCTCTAGTTGGAACCCTGACTTCTTAGTTTGCAGAGGGCTAACACTTGAAACGCTGAAGTTAACAATACTTTGTTACATACTTACAATTAATAGTTAAGTCGACATTTAACCTTGCAAGTGAGAAACAGTCTACGTGCAGTTTCTCCAGACATCTCTAGTGACGTAACAGACGAAGAAATAAATCTTTCATACGCTAACGCCATCAGCAGTGACGTAGTCCGTTTCCAATAAAATCGGACGATCAGGAGACTGCGAAGCTGCTCTAGCATTGAATTCCAGTTTCTCGCGTTTTTTGCTACCGCGTTACTACGTAAAAGTGGTCGTGCTACGCTTCTTTTAAACGTCGCGTCGCTCGCTCTTGCGTCTGCTGAAGAGCAATTAGGTGCAATTTGTTGCAGGGGAACGCTTCGGGGAATCTTCAGTTAATGAAGCGTAGAAAAATGATCTGTTTACTAGGCCCGTTGCAGGAAACGCCTGCTACGGATGACGTCAAATACTCGAACATGCTATGGCCAATGGGAACTGTTTTACGTGGGTCATAAAGTCAACAAGACGTTATTGATGTTTCTGCATCAGCGTGGCGCGATTTTGACATAGGCAGTGAAACGTCTATGTAGTCTCCGAATTATCTGTTATCCAAATCAAATCTTGTGTATTTGGAAGAATCTGATATCTCCAACATGTTTCATCTGAATGCTCTACTATCTAAACACTTCGTTATCTATCTGAATACACCGTTATTTGAACGTTCCGTCAGCGGAACGTTCTGGTATCTGAACGTTCCGACTTCATGAACGCTTTATCATCGGAATGCTCTGGTATTTGAATAATCTACTATCTGAACGCTCTAGTATCTGGATACTATACTATCTGAACACTGTGGTATCTGAATACTCTACTATCTATGTTTTTCGAATACATACTCTGTCTTTTGAACGCTCTGATATCTGAATACTCTGTCATTTGAACGCCCTTTCGCCGAAACGCTTTGTTATTCGAATACATACTCTGTCACCTGAATGCTCTGTTATCTGAATACTCTGACGTGTCAACACTAGGGCTGGGACGATTTGAATAATTTAATATTCGAATATTTTACAAGTATTCGAATGCTACGAATAAACTTCGAATATTTGAGTATTCGAATGTTATTATTCGAACTACTATTATTTTTATTATTAACTACTTTTCATTATTCTACCGTAGCTGAGCACGAGTATTCTGCTAGTACAATATAAAATAGAGAGGTTTTAAATTAAGATGTAGGAAATATAAACATAAACAAGAAAATATAGATGATTACTAAAATGATATGCCATTTGTGTATTAAACTGCGCCAGACCTTAAATGGCACGTGCAAGTGACAATATTGACATTTATGTTCCTTGAACGTGAAGATGACGATGCCGTTTATAATATATCAATGCCTCAACACGTTCCTTTTTTATAGAAACGTCGTAAAATATTTTACGATTTGTCTTAAAATATTCAACATCATGTTTGCATCAATATCAAAACGAAACGAAGTGATATTTTAAATCCGCGGAAAATGATGTAGGACTCTTACAGGAGAACCGACGCACAACGATGACAATGTTTAAAATTATCACGAAGGGGCAAATTAGTTAAGAAAAAAACTCAGACGAAGCGTGTGCGAAAGTTGTAGGATCGTAATTTCGAGAAGCATGAATGAGGAAACGCCTTGCCTGCGGGTCCACTTCCTATACACGCGACATAATGTATGCGCTAGCAATAAATTGCGTGATTCGTGTGGCAGACAAGGTCGATCGCGTGCGATCATAACAGATTTTTTTAGAGATGTCCACTTGATGTGTGGCGTGGCTTAAGGTTACTCACGGGAAGAAACCGTAAATAAACCGACGAAGGCTGCCCCGAAAGGGGTTTCCCGGTTACCTGGCTATAAATGATTACGTCTACCAGCACCATTGACGTTTGTTTACCATTGTATTTGCACAGGCTATTCACATGGTAATACTACAAACTCTGCATAACTACAATGTTTGTTGTTGGAATCGCGGTAAGGAATGTCGAAGGTGTTTATATATAGGTACACGCAATAACGATGCAATGTACCTCGGTAACGTATTTGTAGTTATCTGTAGTAGTAAATTGTGTACTTACAGAAAATGATTAATAAAAAGTATAATTATTTTGTTTGGGGTATTAGTTGTTTGAGATCAGTACAAGTATTTGCAACCAAATAAAAAAATATATAAAAAAATTTAAGTTCAATGATTTTAAAATGCACTAAAAACTAAAAAATAACTCTTTTAACTCTCTTTTTAACTCTCTACAATTACGGTGGTAATAGATTAAAGAAATTGTGGGGCAGGATATTTCATCGCTTTTCATTCATCGCTCATTTCGAAAAAGCCCTCGTAAGACGATGTGGAATCTTATTACGATTCTGCTTGCAAAATTGGAAGTGAATTGGTTGAACTTTTCCCTATTTTTATAGTCCGTTCAAGGAGTAGTGTCACCAGTTGTAAACAAAGGCACATGACGGCGTTTATACAGAACAGGGACATATCCTTTAAACTTTAAACCAAACGAACGAATGCTCGTTCGCATCCCAATTCGACAAAATTCAAGTAATGAAATAATGAAACGTTGCAAGTGAAAATTGCCGTTTACACTAAATGGGCACGAATTTTGTCGAAATGTGGGATGAACGAGCATTCGTTCGTTTGGTCTAAACGCACCTTCAGATATTGTATATTATTCGTTGCTAATATAAATATGAATAACGCAATAAACAGAGTAAGATCTAAACGATTAATATCTTTTTTATTTGAAATTTTATTTGAATGAACTAACTGCAATATGGTGTGACGTGTTTTACAAACTGATACAAACACGACTCTGTGATTAATAATTGACTATGTACCTTTCGATAATTTATGGCAGCCAATAGCTGTGGCCGCTGCCTTCTCTGCGTATTTCACTTCAGCACGTGCATAATTTGTTTACAACTGGTGACTTGACTCGCTGAACGGACTTTAGTACTACTTCGTTCTAATCCTAGTACTAGTTCTATCGATTCTATTAGTAGTACTACTTATACTACTGGTTCTACCGCTAGTATTGATTATAGTACCTAATATTCCTTGTTTGAGTACTGGTATTAGTTCAAATAGTAGTGCTACTATTAGTTACAGAAATAGCGTTAGGTGCAGTACTGTTTCAACTACTGGTATTAGCTATAATACTGATTCTATTACTACTACTAGTTATGGTAATATTGCCAGTTTGTTTATGGTTTCTAATACTGCATCAAGTACTACCATTACTAGTTCTAATAATAGTTCTGTAACTAGTTATAGTAATAGTACTACTTGTAGTACTGATTCTACTATTAATAGTAGTATTAGTTCTAGTACTGGTTCTAGTACAGTATTACTAGTTCTGACTATCTACTTATAGTTCTCTAGTTTCCAATTTATTCCAGCCTTCTTTGACTAATATAGAAAAATTTTCATTTATGGAGTTTTTCCACTGTGACGTCCTGATAACGTACCGCTGTTTGGAACTTTTTTTGTCACAATAAGAATGTGTTTTCTAAATTGAAATTTTTTTCTATTTACTAATACATGGTTTGAGAATATAAATTTTTTTTTATATTTTTTAAATGCTTGCTTGCGTCAAAATAAGTGTGTATAATATGCGCTGTAAAATAAAAGAGGCCTCGACTGCCTGGTCGATTTTGGAGGAACCGTGTATCTAAAACAAAAAAAAAAGAAGATTTGTAATCAGTATGATTGTCGCTATGCCAGGGACAAAGATTAATTAGATTGACGAAGAATTAACAAAATAGCGGACGTTCAAAGTTGAACTATCGAATTAGCTGAATTTTTTAATCATTCTGCGAAGCAAAAGATGAGCAGAAAACAACGAAAATGTGTGTCTACGATTTCTAAGTAGTTCAGGCATAGCAACAGTCATACTGATTACAAACCTCCCTGATACCAAGATACATGGTTCCACCAAATCCGACCACGCAGTCGTTAAAAGAATTAGAAATTTTATTTTTATTCTCAAAACACATATTAATAAATAGAAAAAATTAAATTTATTAAACACACTCGTTTTGTGACAAAAAAAAAATCCAAACACCGGTACTTTATCAGGGCGTCACAGTGAAAAGACTCCTTAATATGCCGCCGATGTACAGTGTTCTGGTGTTTCAGAAGGGGAGGACATAGCTGTAGCCCTTTGTTAGCCCCAGGATGAGTAAGTGCGGTTTTGTACGAACTTGTACCTTGGAGTGGAAAGTACGGTGATGAGTAAGTTACTTTGAACAGAGTTGCTAGATGGTCCTTATCAAAGAGATACCAGTGACTAACCAGTGTTAACAGAAAGCTAGTCATGGAACATCAAATTGATGGAAGTCGACTTCGAATTTAGCTTCAGGCACACTGAAATTTGAATTAATATTATATGCTGACACCAGTAAACCTTGAAAAGTGGAAAAATTGAAAATTCGTAGAATTAAATGAACTATTGATTTTAAAATGAATATATACTATATTCTTACCTATATCAAAGTTTTGTGTTTTAATGAAACAACATTGAGGAGAAAATATTAGATCAATTCATGTGGTAATAAGTTGAAATGCAAAGGGTTAATTCTTATGAATACTTCATTTATGGGTAATGAAACATTTTCCAACCCCAATTTTTATGGATATCCATTGACCATTGAATATTATTTCCTACATACATGAGACATGTAGCCTTTAAGGGGTTATACCTATAATAAATAATTGTGATTTTTTTGAAAAAGCGAAAGCATATATTTTTGCAGAACTTTTTGTATTTAAAAGAGCAACATTTAAAAAACACTTGGTAATTTTTTTGTAATACTTAATAATACTTAATACTTTTTTAATAAAATTCTTCAATATCCCCTTTATTTCGGCCTCCTGACTAGGTATAACCCCTTAAGCATCACTGTGCATGCATCGTTCGAATCATGAATTTACAAACACCTGGTATGCAACCATAACTATATCCGAAATAATGGAATCCAATAGTTTGTTCCGTCAGGTTCAAAGAACTTCTACTAGACGACGACCTACGATTCACGGAATACATATCATGCATTAGACAGCTATCGCCTTTATCTTCAGACTTGTCTCCAAGATTTCGTCATGGGAATTTCCAAGAAGTAACCAAGCTCGTCTTTGTCCGTTGCCTCCCCTTTTCCGATTCCTGTTTCGCTGTGAGGTAGATGCCCAACATCCGTCTAAGTAGTCGGTGTACTTAATCTCACAAATCATGATACAAAATCGTCACATTACCATTTTATTACTTTTCTCTACAAAATGATTTGGGCGGCGTATATGCCGCAACATTTAATTTTGTAGTTAAAACTTGTATTTTTATCAGCGAAGGATAAAACTTCCTACTTCCTGGATCCGTCACCTGGACCACTAAGTTAGTCTACATATATACATATAAAATAGGCTATCTGTCTATCAACTTATAACTCAGGAAATAATCGATCAATTACGATGCGGTTTTTTAACATACAGCACAATTATCGGGGAAGGTTTCAGGCTAATTAACTTTCTCTCTTTATCAAGGGGGATGCTTCTAGGGCCAAAAATAAGAAGCGAAGATGATTCTCGACTGCGTGCAGTTGTCAATTGTTTTACCAATCCAAAATCCTGCACTGTTTATTTAACCGCGATATAGGTATTATAAACTATCACCAGGGGCAGATTTGTATATAGGCTAAGTAGGCTGCGGTCTAGGGCGGTAAATTTTGGGGTGGGGTGGCAAATTTTCGGTGGCGGCAAGTTTGGGAATCGATAAATTTTGTGTAGCGAAAATTTTGAGGGGCCGCAAATTTTTGGGAGCGGCGAGATTTTGGGCGCGCAATTTTTGGGGTGCTGAAATTTTGGGGAACACAAATTTTGGGGAACGACAACTTTTTAGGAGCAGCAAGCAAATTTTGGGAGCGACGAAGGTTGGAGGGCGCAAATTTTGAGGAGCGAAAAACCTTGAGCGAAAGAAATTCGAAATGTTTAAACACAGGAGCTTAGGACAACGTTAAAAACAATTAACTTTTTTTCATGTACCGAATTAGCAAAAACTCACATGTGAGTAGCCATATTGAATTAATTTTGAAATTGTCTCGCCTCTTTTCAATTAAAATATTTGATGATATTTCACGGAAAGGGTGGCAGACGCTCAAATTCCGCCCCTGACCATCACTATATACGATTCAAAATTTGATTCAGAACATAAAACAGCCCGCGCGAGAGCTCGCCAGTTTCGTAATAAAAGCAATAAGTTGTTATGCGGTGATTTTTTGCCCCGACTTCTGGGATTCCTGCCACGCTGTGACGTCAGGAGACCATCCAGTCTCTTTAATAAATACTGGAAAGCGTATACGCTGTAGAAAACCCATTGAGAAGAATGTTTAAACGGACGACTGTCGCGGTGGCTGCCCGCCGACTAGACAGATATCAAGTACCTACGTATTCAGCTCTGCTCAGCTCGGGTCCATTGACTTTTTGAACGAGCAGCAATACAGGGACCACTTAGGCGGTTGACCTCGGGTCCAAGTTATCCCTCTCGTTTTTCTTTCCCTATATTGGGCGTGAGCGGCGCAACAGCGGCAAATATGCGTGTCGCGGCGCGCGGCTAAAAAACCCTTCACCCTTGACTTTCGCCAGCGTGCGTTTCGCGGCGCGAAACGAGAGGCGAGTGCACTTGCCGACCGCCGATGCACCTGTGGGACCGTTCGCGCTCCCCGCAGCTCGAACGACGCTGTCCGAGATCGAACGAAGGTCACCGAGCGTCGCGCCTATATAAACGAGGCCGGGTGACGCTGCGCGATCATTCCAAGTGCCAGCGAGTCTAACGTACATTGTACACTACGACACAAACTTCTGCAAGTCTTTACCTCTTGCAAACGCGAGCCAAACTAGTTCCGCGCTAAACGCTGGCCGGTTACAATCTAAGAAAGTGAGAAAAAGTGCCGACTAAGTTCCAATTAAGGAAGTAAACCTTCTCCTTGGGTGAAATCGAGAAGAATCGTTCCACCGAACGGGATCAAGTATCGTGTTCGAAAGTCGATTGACGACTACGCAAGCAAACATGTACACCAACCCGTTCAATCGCAAGCACAGCACCATCCGCCAGATGTTGGATCGGTTGTTAGACCCTACCAAGAGATCCATCAGGAGATCGGAGAGCGTGTCGAGTTCAGACAGCAACAGCTCTAAGGATAGCAACGGATCGCTGTACAGATGTGCCCACGGGCACAGAGGAGTCTTGCAGTGGGGCAGAAAGTGAGAAGTTGAACGGAGAAGTTGCCGATCGCTCTCTTCTCTTCTGTCCTCTGTTTTCTGCTTCATCCTCTCCGCCTGTCCTTCGCGGGAAGCGAACCGATAAGGGAATCGGAGAAAATGGAATTTCCTGACTTCCGTTGGGCATGTCGCGTCGGACTAGTAGAACGGGCTTTCAATCCAGTTTGCTAATGGTATTCCCCGTGCGAACTGCAACCGGCGCGACTAGCAACGTCGCCTCTGATGGACAGTCCTCGGACTCCGAAGGATGACAACGCTGTTTTCCACACGACTGCCGCGATTACCATCAAGGAAATCGATCCTGTTCGTCACGGATCGGTGATCAAAGGATCGCTCGCACGTGGCGTCGCGCTTTGACGCCTGGCGTCGCTACTCTGTAAAGGACGACGCTATTTTTGGCGTGTTGTCTACTGAACCGCACGCGACACGTGGCGGCAAATTCAGGCGTAACACCTGCGCTATCTTTACTATGTATCGTACATGTTATCTGTATCTTAGATGTAACTTCGATACGATCATTGTCACAGTGTGCCATAATCTTCCGGATTTTACCGTTTCGACCGATTTATACGAAACAAGGCGAGGTGTACTCCGAGCCACTGTAAATCCTATGTTACTAGTCAAAAACCAGTATTAACCACCGAATTCCGTAGTCATGGATATATGTACTCGGGATAGATTGTAAGACATGCGTAGACATTAATTTATGTTTTCTAGCGAATGTGCAGAAAATTAAATATATTTATTTGAAGATCATTTAGTGTCTTTTAAGTCATTTTAACCTTGTCCTGAAATCCTGAGCATAGCGTAGTTATTATATTTAGTTGTGCATTTAGTTAGATGCTACGACAAATTTAATAGATACGTTTTTTATTATCGTTATCGCTGGCGTGAAAATCGTACGAGCGAGAAATTGGAATAACGGAAGACTAGTGGTTGAAATATACCGAAGGAGAGTGAAATTCATTTCTTTGGATTGGACCGCGACTTTCGCCGGGAATGGGGACTTTTGGTTATCAAAATCGGCACGGTCCTCTAACGCTCACTTTTACCGTTCTTTCAGATTTATGGGTATAGTCGAGACACGCGTTACGGGAATTTCCTGATGTGAATAAATTTGTTTGTACGGCCATATATAAACGTTGCCGCTAAAAATAGAATACACAGATTTTGCTGGTATTTCAAAGTCACCAAATCGTAGATCTATTCTGGTATGCGCAGTGAAAAAACTTGTCCACGAACGTTATATTTAATCGCGCAGCGTCTCTTTTTGTCTGGTACCTACGGCAGAAGCAAAAGTGGGTGTATCACTTTGCATAAATGGTAACCTGTTGCCAACGGATGGATAGTTATTTAGGAATGTACAGTAATTTCGACGATGGAATTTCTCTGGCATGGAAGGTGCTTTAAATGGGGCGAGTTTTTTTACCTCGACGTTTAATCGAAGCATTCAAGATAAACCAATAATTCTGAATGTCACTTTCGGGTATTGGGAAAAAAACGGGACATTTATACCAAACGTGATTAAGTCCGTCGCAATTTATTGCGTGCAGCCACTGATAAACACTATCGCAATGTCAGACCACCTTTTTGTGGAATGGGTAATTAGATCATTGGCGCATCCATTACTTCTTGATTGCGATATTATCATTGAACCGAGCGATCAATGAGATCGACTCTTATGCAACGAGGAGTAATTTCGAAATAAAATGGCGGATTGCTTTCTCGATGTATAAATAAATATCTTACATAGTATCTGTAACAAATAAATTCGAACTGTGTTAACTATATTATAAGCTCTACATTTCTATTTTATTCTATTTATTTTTTCAAACCGTATAAATAAATTCCCTGACAAATAGACATATTTTAATTTTTGTGCAATACTTTCAGATAACTTTGAATGTTATGATTTGGATATTGTAGTCGATTCGACACTGCTCAAGTAAATATATTTAAAAAAAAACACACAGTATGTCAGAGAAATTGAATATATGAAAAATGAAAGTCTATTAGTTAATATTTAATGACAAATCTAGTTGGCTGCTTTTAGAGGAATAAAACTATGTATAATGAAGTTATGCAATACGCAAACAAACTGCGCGTCGAAGTACTGCAGAGACCATGTTTGTTAAACAAAATGCATTTACTGAATGATAAGTGCTAAAAATAATGTGAGAGTGTTTACGTGATGTTCAGTGGACAATGAACGATATCTTACTGTTGGTCGAACAAGCATAGATTGATCGAACATTGAAACAGATTTAGATAGGAAGAAGTGGAGAGACATTAGAAATGTTAAAAAGCTCGTTAATTAAAAATCAGTGTGGTAAACATAAATTTCTTGTAGCAGTCACGTGTATTCCTTAGCGTCGGTTTACGCGAGCCAGCGAACGGACGAGAAATTGTTACTGAAACGTAGTAGGTATGTATGTATTGATCGTCTAATCTGGCCACCATCTTTCCAGTATATTATTGCAACGTGTATGAAGGCGGTTCGATCAATCATACTGCGTATCAACAGTTTGGCTGACCTTGCGGAACAAGACAGTGTCGATACTCCATAAAACGTTGATTGCTTCTATCACTACAAAACGAACAACTTGTACATAAAATTTCATTTCAAAACAATTTAATGAATTATTGCAGTAAAACGTAAATTTTTATGACAGTAAGATTCGCCATCTTCGAACTCTATTCTGCTGAAAACGATTCGATTAGGTACTAAAGTAATTGCAATACTGTTTTATGTCTTCATTTACTAATCCTTCTAAGTTACGAAGTAAATTTTGGAGGCGGTACTGACTTTTTCCAATAAATTTGGTGTATTTTTTATCCTTCGTTGACACACCTCAGCAGAACAATTTTGAACGATTGCCATTCTCATCTAAAGAGTCCAAACGTTTGGAAAAAAATCATGGGTCATTTTTAAGGTCTCTAAAATGTATTATAATAGTTTTTTTATTGAAATTTTATCATAGATTTTGTGGAAAAATTCTAGATTACTAGACCATATTCGTCGTTAAAGGGAATGAAATTAGTGAAATACTTATATCTTTATGAAATACTTTATAAATACTTTATTAAATATTTTGTTGCTTCCGAATATTTATTTCGACTTTCTTGAATAGTCTAGAATCACAATTACCTAATTATTTCCAGCAATCTATTTTGATCGCTTTCTTTCGGTCACGTCACAGTTTCCGTGTCGTTCTTACGGTTAATGAGACGATTTGTACACGTGCCAACGTGCAGATGATATTTTGAAGCTAAACTTAATGGGTTATTGTAGGTGAAGCGAAGAAACATTTAAGGGGAACTGCAAACATTGGATGGTTCGTGCTTCGTTGCCTTTACTCGACATCGTATCGATCGGTGCAATTTATACCTTTAAATTTTCTCATCGAAATAACAAAGTAATTTGCCTTGATATAAAAATAAACAACCGTAACCTTTAGCGTTGGCAGTGAACCAAATACTAAGTGGTAAGTACACGCGCATCCGGTAAAAATTGAATTATTAAACGATTCAAACTATTGGGTTGGTGCAGAATTATCAGGCGTTTGTATTGGCGGGTTATTTAGTAATAAAAATTCGCCCGTCTTCCAATCAAATGGGAAGCAGTTATTGAAGTAGATAGTGACTACGCTCCGGAATAATCATTTCAAAATATTATTTTTTAATTTGTATGTATCTTTTTTCATAATAAATATTGTTTAAAAAACGCCTGATAATTATGCACCAACCTAATATTAATTATTTACGCGCGCGAGTTTCGAAATTGAATGATACGAGTATTATGTAAAAATAGGGAAGGAGTCGCTGAATCGAACGTTCTAACTGAAATTTTGCTACGTCATCATGAATCGAGGTTGTTTTAAATCCATCAGATGGTATTGGCCATGAACATCAATTTATGTAACTGTCAACTACGTCAACGGTTTTTTTTTAATAAATTGGTGTTGGTGGCGTTATTTTTTTTCATTGGATAATAGTTGTCTGAAAAATGACGAGGGAAATATTTCTGTAATGATGCAATGGAAAAATCTTGGTATCGCAAAATGTTATTTTTAAAACAGTTCTGTTCCATTGACGTTGGAATTCTAATTTTCAGTCTCAATAGTTTGATGAAATTTTGCCTGGAAAGAGTTTGTTTGAAAATTAAGTCACGCAGAGGAAAAATATTTTTTCTGATCTTCTGAAATATTTTCGTGAGATGACTCTACTTGTAAGTAGTTTCTTCTTGGAAGCAAACCATTAGTTCTTTAATGGTGTCGATACGACAATCAAGGCACTCTTTCTTCGAGGCAACCCCGTAAAAAAAGGTTATCAAGTGGCAGATTAGATGTCGTTAGCCATAATGCACCATCGAATTTTCGAAGGAACATTTCTTTTCGAGAAAATCGATTTTGAAACTCTATCGACTAAGTGTGTATGTCTACAAATCAGTTTCATTTTTTAAATTAATTTTCTCTAAAAAAAGTTATGCCACAAATTCGATTCTTAGTTGCGCCACATTTACTGCTGCATTCTGTAATTTCCAGGTGAAGTGCACGCGTACAACAGGTTTCAAAATCACTTTTCCCGAAAGCAGAGGCGTGTGCCAAAACATTCTAGTCTATATTTTCGCCTTGCTTTTGCATATGAAGATCACAGGGGAAAAACATGATAAGTCAGGCTTCCCGTTTTTTATAGGGACGCAATTTTAAAGTTCAAACTCTCTCAATCAATCCTATATTACTATAACTGAGTTTTTATTTAGTTTTGGGATTAAATATGTGTTTTAGTTACTCTTCTGAACGTTTCAAAAATATCGATTGTCATGACATTAGTTGTGCCCTTAGTATTTTACAAATTTCGTGGACTTATTAGCTATTCCCCTATTAATAATGATTTTTTAAAATAATTACTTCTTATCCTTCGTCATTTAACTTCTTAAATTGATTCAAACCTTTTCAATGAATAATTCTGCTTCATATGTATGTGTGTACGTGGAGGCAAGGTCTGTGACTCAGCTGGGAGCAGTAGCTTAATATTAAATATTGAGTTTTCCGTGGACTTATCAAATTATGCCCCTGTTTCACTTGGACTTATCATGTTATTTCCCTGTACACCTATTTTCAAAAGGCTTATATCTTTGGACTCGAAAGATTGTTTCCCTTTTCAACCGTGTCATATTGATGTACTCCCTTTTTTCTGCGAGATGGCATCAACATGAGAAAATCAACAAGAAGTGACTCATCATGTTCTTCCCCTGTGGAAAACCACCGCTTTCTCGGTTATCCACTCATTGGGTTACACCCTGGGGAAAAATAACATTTACCCACTGCAAAAAGTCACTACTCACACTCAGATTCATGCTACAGTTCTGCCTATTCACGGTTTTTCCCCATGCGAGTGATCGCGTGACTGGAGAATCAAGTCGAATAAGATCCTTAGAAGTTGTACAATCTTGGAAAGTTAGTAGTGGATAGATAAGTTACCGATGTGTCTCGGTGTTCTGTCACGTCTCGACCGTGGAATTCATCTACCGTTCTTTAAACTGGCTTATCAAGGAATAAGACGAAATGTAAAGAGGTAAATATTGACGAGAGAAAGACTCGTGATAAATAAAAAGTAACTTGAGCAGGCGCCAAGCTTCCGCTACTTGTGTGTGTACATATGTACAAGTTTTATCTCGCAATATTTGCTCATTGGTATGTTTACGTTTTACCTTCACTTCTTTCCAATCTCCTTTGAAAAAGAGCATCTGCACGGGTTATTCTGCGCGATTTAATTACGATAGTGATCTGAAGAACAGCGAATAAGACAAAATTCAGGTCTTACAGTGTTAAGTGTTATAAATGTTATAAGTGTTATAAATATTAGGGTTAATATATTATAAATAAAAAATTTCAATCGTAGATTGAAGTGCAATCAACATTTTGTATAAGATCGATCACAGCTTAGAATGGTTAATTTTGTTTCGAAAGAGAAGCTTTGTCTTATGTAATAATAATAGTAATTAAAATTCCGTTCCGTATTTTTGTTTCTGTTCAGTGATTCTGGTTTTATAGTGTCAGTAAGTTAAATTAATAAATTAAGTGACGTCCCACGCTGATGTCGGTATTATTATACTATGGGTTAATTTGCGTGAAAGAAATATATGTAATTTCTTCATCGTATACATGTATCAGATGTATGTAAAACCTGATCTCATTTGGTTGCATAGATTTTTCTACTAAAATTTGAAAAAGATCCCTTTTTAATTCGATCCAAATGACCCTCCCCCCTTAACCCCTTCGACACGACTTTTTTCTATTTGGATTTGATTATATTTTCTTGTAGATCGATTGTACTAAGTTACGGATAGGAACAACTCAAATTTGAAAGTTGTATGTCAATTTTAAAAATGAGTCTTTATTAACCATGCAATTAAATTGTTTAATACTTGTAGTTTAAATAAAAAAACGTTCCCCTCTTCAAATATTAACAATTTGATTACATAATTTTATAGAGCATAAAACTATTCAATTTTCATTTCAACAGTGTTTTTATATCTACCATATTTTTCAAGATACTCAGGAACTTATTGCAAATTTCGAAAATCGATTTAACCTATCATATCTCTCATAAAAAGAAGCTGGGACATTTCTTTTGTGCATTCTTTTCTTATATAATTACTTTAGAATCGAACCACTGAATATTAATATTGGAAGTGACATATACGTTCAAGTGAAGGTGAATCTTTCCTTGTTCGATCCAGTAAATTAACCCTGTCGACGCAATATGTGACAACGTACAGGCAGATACTGTCTAATTGGTATTCAGTATATCGATTGCTTTATTATTAATGAGTTTCATTTGAATTGCAATGCCATCGATAATGGCTAAGCCTGCGAGTCGGTATGGCATTGTTGTACACCTCTGCATTCCACATGAATACAGGTTAATATTCCTTACATAACTGGACTTTGTAAGTGATACCGACGTAATTAAAATTACTTATACACATATGTCCTAACTTGAATATCTGAAATATCTTCCTTGATTTTTATAATACATACAGAAGAAAGGTCCCTTCAAAAGCAGCATATATTGTTATAAAGAAATAATTTGTATCAGGGTCAGATTTTTCAAGATTCAAAGCCATCCAGGATTTTTGTGAAAAGGACAGCCATATTGATATAGCTGATAAAAAACTAATTTAAACACGTATTACACAATCTGTCGACCTTTAGATGAAATAATTATTTAAAAAAGTAGTGGAAAAATTTTGTTTCGATTAATATTCAAAATAAGTTAACTTCTATATATATTTGTGTAGACGATTAGTACATTATTGTCTTTGCTTTTTTTACATTTTCTTGATTGATACTGGTAAAGACATGCTTTCACACCGAGGGATATGCACTCTGTGCACGGTTTTGGTCGAAGGAATATCGTTGTAAACATTATAAAATATCATCAAAAGTAAGAGCATAAGTTAAAAAAAAACCCTGTATATGAAAATTTAATTCTTAAACATTTGTTTTCATACCATTATACAACAAAGTAGTTATATAATACATAAGCTTGTCAGAAGCTGTACTGGTGAACTTCATAAATTACGAAGTAGTGTAAATTTACAAGTTAAGCACTAATTATGTGCTAATTCGAAAATGAAAAAACTTAGAGAAAGTGAAGTGTGTTTCCACTGACGTGCGTATCGAAACATTCGACACTACTAATAAGGAAACTTTTTACAGGGCTGTTTAAGGTATAGAGAATATCGATGTTCGCATTTTGTTCAAATTTTCGCATCAATTAAAATCAAACACATTTCATACCAATTAAACAGGTCAAGTTAAATTTGCAGCCGTTTATTATTTATTTTCAATCGG
Source organism: Andrena chrysosceles (assembly GCA_963855975.1). Taxonomy (NCBI): domain Eukaryota; kingdom Metazoa; phylum Arthropoda; class Insecta; order Hymenoptera; family Andrenidae; genus Andrena; species Andrena chrysosceles. The sequence goes on from OY979767.1 coordinate 22,808,853, forward strand.
GATGCGATGCATATCCAATAGTAGGGGTGTTCTCTACGATGGAAACAATGACAGCTTGTGATGGTAGAACAAAGAGTAGAATAGGAGTACCATCCTATTGTAATCCCAAACACGTCGCGATAGTATTGGATGAACTTCAGTCGATAGATAAATACGTGATTAGTGATCGAAAGTCGTTCACTGATAGCTTTGCGTTTTCAAGCTTGATTAAAGCTTGGCTATCTGTCTCTAAATACATGAACTCCTACTAATAGTTCCACTATGCTAGAGACCAAAGTATGGACACATGCAAGTTAAAGTTAAAGCTAAAGCTAAAGTTAAAGTTAAAGTGAAAGTTAAAGTTGAAGTTGAAGCTGTAGCTAAAGTTAAAGTTAAAGTTAAAATAACGTGTGAAGAACAAAAGGTATAGTTCTTTTCTATTTTAAAACTTGGATACATACGTTTAAATTTTAAACAGACGTCATAATAACAGTTTACATTTGTTCAAATTTACAATGCAAATGCTGCACGCAAATTCAACTCACAACCTTGAATAATTTTCATATGCAAAGCTTTGTTCGGGGAAATAGAGCTTTCAAGAAATCTGAATTGGCAAAAGTATCTACATTTTTTATTTCTCACTTCAGCCACTGAAAATTTGTGAAAATACAATATGGTAATACAAACTATTTTGTATTAGGACCTATGTCCTGAACCAAAACTGTAAAGAAAATGCAAAACTTTGTCATTAAAAGCGTAAAAAGTTCGATTCTCTTAAAAAAAACTTCACATATGTACAATTTTTTTAATCTTTTTTTGAGTTTCCTAACTCAATCGCACGAGAAGGGAAAAAATTAGCACGTGATCAGATTTCATCGGTGTCACAGTATTTTTAATTGAATAATGCGGAAATGTGCACTATGCACTAGCAACCGATAATGTTGCAAGCAGAAAAGGTGCGCGAAATATGCAAAAATTGTAAAAAACATAACTGTAGAAGCGTGCGCATGTTTGTAATTATCTTGTGTTACATTTCGTTTAGTTGCTTTTCATTAGTACATACTCGTAATTCAATGTCAGTTGATATGATCATATTAACATGGAGATGACTCGATTGCATAACTGTCTGACCTACAATTTCAAGCACAAGATGATATGAGGAAGGACGCATCGCGATCCGTTTACAATTTCAGCCAAGTTCGTCATTTCAGCGCAGAACGAAGCGTTTTAATCGAGACAGATATATTTTCTCTTCTATCGTCGTTCCCGTTTCGGGTCGTTTATCTCGCGTTTCAGTTCAATTTACTCGATATTACAATGACATATTGTTTACCCTCGTTATATTTTTCATGTACAGTTTCTTGGGAAGAAGATGTTTCCCAAAGCTTGCCCTATATTAGGTAGATAACACAAATACTGTATCTTCACAAGCCCCGTATCGTTTAAGTACTTCAATTCATTATTTAGCTTTTTTACCAAATCTTTGGCCTGAATAATTTATGCTGAAATGAATTTTATAAAGCTCTTGCATTTGCCAACTACCGTCGGTGCTACTTGAAATCTGCTTCAGTAGTCAACTACTAGTTTAAATTCAGTTGAGTACTAATTGAGATTCGATTGAATGTTAATTCAGAACATCCTCAGCTCTAGTTTAGACTAAATCTAGTCCGAGATCAAACGAGTTTGAGTGTCAGTTTAGATTTGAGTTAACATTAAATTAGATTTGAATCAGTGCCAGTTCAGATTCATTTCAATATGAGGTTCAATCCTGTACTGACTCAGTGTCATTCTAATTCTTACTAGTTCAATTCAGTTCTAATTGTCCAGTTAAGTACAATTATTCTTGTCACTCTCCTCTTTAATTCTCATCAGTCTTCTCCTACTCCTTGTCGTTACACTTCTACATCTTGTCAGTCCTGTTCCAATTCTCGTCATTCAACTTCCACTTCCTGGCACTCCACTTCCAGTTCTCGTCAGTTTACTTCCAATTCCCGTCAATCCACCTATAATTCTGGTCACATCACTTCCGATTCACCTCAGGCCACTTTTAATTTTTCTTAGCCCAGTTTCAGTTTCCATTCTGCATGAAACCGGAAACTTACGACTCCGGTCAATTGTACTTGGGGATCGGAGTGCCAACGAGATAAATAAGAGATTCTGCAATATCTAAGTTTACATGTACCTACTTCTTGTCAGGCAACCATTGTAACAGAAAGTTTAAAGAATTTAAACTGCAAGGTTCCTGAATCTCAGAAGCTGGAGCTTCAGCGTGTTTTCTCCATGAAATATATCCCATATCACCGTACAACTGACACAAAAGACTGTGCTTTATCGCGTTAAAATTTGCAGCGAGTTTGATGCAGACTATCTTGGGTAAAAAAGCCTTGTTAAGATCGATTGAGTGTCTGTGGCATCTTCAGGCAATGGCTTTAGTAGACATTAAGGGGGGACCCCATTCAGAAATTTTTGAAAAATTCAATTTTTTGTTTTATTTGAAAGCTTAAGGTGTGTAGAATATTGTGTTAAAACAGTTTTTTGATATTTGCAGTATTAAGGAGGTATACCCGTTTGAACCCTCGGAAAATGTATACATTTTGTGGATTTTTTTACAAGTCAACGGTTTGATGCAGATTTCCCGTTTTTTTACTATCTTTACATAGTATTATGAACTACTTGAGAAAAAAGTTTCAGTTAAAAAACTATTGTTTTTGGGAAGTTATGCATACACATCCGAAAGTCTTTCGATTTTAGACAGCTAAACGGTGGCCCTGAAAACAGCTGTATGCCGTGTCTGAAATCAAAAACCATAAAATTTTCTTATAAAGTATGTCATTAGCTATCGTCCAACGAAGCCGATTTTGAAAATTTTGAAAAATAAAGAAATGGTGAGAGATCAAAGGTAAAGTTACATTTTTCTAAGAGAAAAATCCACCTTTTTTCTTTATAAATAATAAACGGGGAATGGGAATAAAAAAATCCTTCGTTGGACGATAGCTATTGACATACTTTATAAGAAAATTTTATGGTTTTTGATTTTAGACACGGCATACAGCTGTTTTCAGGGCCACCGTTTAGCTGTCTAAAATCGAAAGACTTTCGGATGTGTATGCATAACTTCCCAAAAACAATAGTTTTTTAACTGAAACTTTTTTCTCGAGTAGTTCATAATACTATGTAAAGATAGTAAAAAAACGGGAAATCTGCATCAAACCGTTGACTTGTAAAAAAATCCACAAAATGTATACATTTTCCGAGGGTTCAAACGGGTATACCCCCTTAAAGGAGTTACAGTGAAAACTGTAAGACCGCGTTACGTCAAGTGAAGAGGGGCCTGGAATTGCATTTGGAAGGAAGACGCGCCTTTATTATAGTGAAATAGATGTATTAGGTATCAAAGTAAATTAGGGACGAAGATCTCACCTCGGACGATCTTCCAAAACGATGCGAAGGTGGTTTCAATCAGAATAATAACGAGAGCTACAATTTCCTATAAAAAAAATTTTTTTCCATCAAAATTACGATTGCTTTAAAACTATATAAAAGAATCCAATCCCAATATTTTTATTTAAACAAAAAAATTTATTTGAACAAAAAAATCCCAAACTTTTTAGTGGCTTCTGGGGTGGGGTTCCCCCTTAAACTTTAATATTGCACATAAGTATTCAAATTTGTAATATCTGACACTTGATACTAACATTTCTAATATTACTGTTTAATATTGTAATTATTTTAATATTTAATGCCGAGGATAAATATTACAATTTTTAGTATTTAATATTCTGAATAAATATTACAATTTTTTGTATTTGATATTCTGAATAAATATTACAATTTTTTGTATTTGATGTTCTGAATAAATATTATAATTTATTTAAAAAAATATTTATTTTGAAGGCGATTTTAAAGACCATTTGTCTTTTTACCAACTTCATAGATATGATATGAACCTTAGGCATATTATCAAAAAAAAAAACGAAGATTGCATAACATGTAGTTAATTTTCCTAAGAATAAATTTTTTCCTAGAACCGTTCCCAAATTACATATTGTATCCTTTAATTTCACAATCGTTCTGAAAAGATGAATCGTTTTCGTGTGTAAATGAAGAGATTATAACGAATCATCGTAGTAATTTATTGCAAGCCAGCGGTACATTAATCGTCTCTGTAAACACCTGACTGATAATTACGCTTAATTACTACCTATATAGGGGCAGTGACAGAATTAAAATGCGATACTGTAGACCCTCGATTATCTTAATTAGTGGGAGAACAAGATACTCAAGTAACTGAACAACTACGCTTTAAGATAAAGAAACTTATTTCTTATTTAATGTTCAATCTCAAACACACAAAAAATGTAACAGTCTTTTTCATTCCGAATTCCAATCTACCAGATCTTCTCCTGCGTTGCTAGTTCACATATTTTTCTTCGTGTAGCTATTTCACACGGGCTGCTTTCTCTCCGTGCTTTCTACCTGGGAATGCTATCGAAAACGTATATTGTCATTCCTTATTATTTTATTGTAGGATGTCAAAAATCATAAATCATTGAATGAAACTTGTTTATGATATTTATACTGTTTCGCAGATATTCACGATAGGGTAAAGGCACCAGTAATTGACCATGTATCAGTAGTTGACACTTTTCAGACAAACCTTATTTTTTTATGTTTTTCTGAAATTACAGAAAAACAATAAAAATAAGGTTTGTCTGAAAAGTGTCAACTACTACAGAAAAACATGAAAGATAAGGTTTTTCTGAAAAGTGCCAACTACTACAGAAAAACATGAAAGATAAGGTTTTTCTGAAAAGTGTCAACTACAACAGAAAAACAATAAAAATAAGGTTTTCCTGAAAAGTGTCAACTACTACAGAAAAACATGAAAAATAAGGTTTTTCAGAAAAGTGTCAACTACTGATACATGGTCAACTACTGGTGCCTTTACCCTAATATGCAAACTCACATTTGCTTCGAGGGGGTGTTTTCACCCTTAGGACCGTTTCATTGCTGGAACAAAAAATGAATATCTACCTACTTTAGTATATACATCACTTTAATTACCTTTCTGCAAAGTTTCAAAAACCTTGAATTTTCGAGTTGCCGAACATCCCTTGTCAAATCATCTCTACCCAAATGATCGGTTTTATAGAGAAGAAATGCTATACCAGAAATGGTAGCCAAAGCAGTAAACGTGTTGAGATGCAAAGGTTAAAATCCACTGGTCGTAAGAACACAAGCTATTACGTAATCTGTTGAAACTGACACTGTTAGGACAAAAGGATTTCAGATTATCGAGATTCCACTATGTACCTATCAAAGTGTTTCGGGTCTTTTCGATCGAATAAACCACTTACAAACGATAAGATCTAACATGTTAAGATTAGACGAATATTACTTATGTATATCTGCAAGGTCAATCCTCGTGGATAAATGTTTTGATTTAATTAGCACGGTAAACGGTAACCCGTCTTAAGATCACAATGCGGAAGCAGAGAAATATTTGCGATCGATTAAAGTTCGACAGCTGATGACACTTTGACATTTTGAAGATGGATGCTCTACTATCACTTTCTCAATGATAATTATACAATTTATAATTCCAGCAGTGCGCATTTAAGCGATTGCGAAATTGGGACAAGTACCAATCTGAATCTTTGAAAATTTTCGAGCATGATAAGCGATACATTTTTATTACTTCATTACAAGTTGTACTACTCTAAACTTATTGCAAATTACAAAAATCGACAAAATCGATCGTGTTGTTTATAAAATATAATGAGACTCTTCCTCCCTCATTTTTCGATATACGAGGAAGAAAGATTGCAAGGATTTCCTCCACTTACGAGGAAAGCGTTCGATAATAATATGAATTGAACATCCTGCATGATACAATTACGTAGATCGCGTGTATTTCACTGCTGGAAATGATATTTAACCTCGAGACAAATTACGCCTTATGAATGAAGGTTACACGAAAGTGGCTAGTCGCGAAATTCACGGAAGAGAGTACACCCAATCGAAGGCTATTAATTAGTTAACCTTCGTCTGCACTGTGTTAAGGTCAAGCTCCACGAACGTCGGAGAACATTTTCGAAAGTATCCTTGGTGGTCGTTCCTTTCACGAGCCGTCTGGGGTCGATTGATTAAATGATTGGTATATATTCATAAGCATATTCTTAGCATCCATCATCACTTAGATCTTATAATCACCTTTGAACAGTAGTAAATGCTATTAACACTTTGACAGCCACTGTCATGGGAATTTACTCTCGTTGCTACTACATCATTGTCCACTCAATTTGTCTCACGTTTGTTTAGATTCAGCTGTTATTTCGAATGTTATTTATGCTACTTATATTTATATTTATATTTCCCTATAATGACGTTTCTAAATGCCTCACAGAGTTTAATGCAATATGACCAACAGTTTTTTAAAAAAGAAATTTGAAAATTTCGGGGGCTGTTACACGAGAATCCCTGCTTAAAAATGACGCTGGAGTGCAGTGGACCCCGTGTGATCAATTTATTGATTATAAAACAGTGTGCAGTTTTAAAGTTTAAGACCAAGGAATTGATTTGATGTTTCTACTTCGATATGTGCGGCCGTTAAGATGGAAAAATAGTTCATGGGAAGCGGCAACTGTTTGTTGCAACACCTTGAGTCAATTATTAATTATAATAAATTACGAAATTCACCGCAATGATTATATTATATAAATGGTAATATTTACAAAGTTGGTAGGAAAACTTATTTCTTAATACCTACATATACGTGCAAGGGGTGGTAATAAAACTAGCGATAAATATCCAGGAGTTTCATATTCTTGCAAAACCATTATCCGGTTTTATTCGAGATCAAACATATTATATTGCCGCTGTGAACGAGTAATAATTCTTATTGCTCTTCTTACGCCAGTTTTTTTTAGCTAGATTGTGTAACGTAAGAAGCTGCTTTATAGAATCGTGAGGTAAGAAATACTTAATAAACTTGTACTATAGTCGTATCCTTTAACTGTCTAGAGTGAACAAATTCAGGAATAGGATTTTTTCTACATATAATGAATATGAAGTGGGGGAAGAGGGAAACAGAGTCCATCTCTCATAAAAAATGAGCTCCTCATATATGTGAATTGGGATTTTAAGTAGAATCTTAAGAACAAACTTGGGCATATTTGTTAAATTAGCTAATAATGCAAATAAATTAATTAATATATACATTTAAGAAATTAGATGTGCGTATTGGAATGCAGTTTTATTTTGTACCATTTTCATCTGAAAAATTTTGTACCATTTTCATCTGAAAAATTTTGTACTTTTTTCATCTGAAAAGTATTATATTTTTTCACAGTACATTTTCTTTCTATCACATTTTGCCTTAAAGTACTATATTTTCCCGAAAGAAACATGGCAACCCTAACTGTAAGTGCCAAAATTAAAAAAAAAATTTATCGGAAAATGATCTACGTGCTGATGGTAATACTGTAGTATAGAATTTGATTTTTGGCACTTACAATGTTATCTACAAGGACTTGTCTGAATTGATTCGTGTTTGGCTTGATTTCTATCAAGAAAATCTCGCCAATGCGTTGAAAATATTTTCGTCCAGATAGAATAAAAAATACACAAAACTCAGTAGTACTCAAAACTGAAATATATATTAGCTTCTGTCTCGCGTATCATCCATTTGGAGTGGCTGCCAGCGGGTGGTCGTAAAGGGTCGCATGCTTTCGATTATATACATAACTAATCCCAGAAATGAAAGGGATGCGGATCGCCAGGTTTCGACAGACTAATACCAGAAATGTTATCCCGGAGAACGTTTTTACGCCGAGTTTTGTTCGTGTTCGCCTCTCTGTCTACACGGGGAGAATGTTTTTACGCCGTGCTTTCCTTTGCATTAACCTTGGTTTGGACCAACGGTAACGATTGTCACCAGCGAAATTAATCGGTACCAGTGTCATTCCTTTCGTTATCTTGGCACTATCCCTTCTTGACTTCCTGTCGCTTGGAAATACCTTGAATTCACGTTCGTGAAAATATACGGCGCGTTTCCGTTTGGGCATAAAACCCTTTCGAATATTTCAGGCAACCCTTGGTCCGTCTTGTTCCCCACTGGCTCCAGCATGTTGTTCCAGAGAAGATTCGCACCTGAGAACAGGCACCATATGCTGGTAATAAACGTTATTTTTATGAAACAACGACTATGCCGAGTTTCAAGGAGCATAGTTTATCTATTTATACACACTGCATGTAAAGCTTTTGTATAGGGAGGAGCAAAGGATTACATGAATAGTCCTCCGAACACGAGAACTACGTGCTGGAAATTTATAAAAATGGAAGGCGGTGTAGACGACATTGTACTTTTATAATTTTACCCTCTTTGTTCTGTTTAATCAAATCGAGTATAGTTACTGCACAACGTCCAAAAGTTATAGGATAGTTTTTATATTTGCTCCAAGCGTGGAAAAATGAGGTAGGTATACAGGGTGTTTCACTTAACTTTATCACCTCGAATATTTCAGCTGTATTTAAAATTCCATAAAAATGTTTCCTACAAAAGTTGCATAGTTTTGTGGAGGCCGGCGTATAGTAACAATAGTTTTATTCTTTTGGGAAAGGTAATGAGGTGCAACTTTTTTTTAAGTTTTTTAATGGACCTTTATGAAATTTTAAATACAACAGAAATATTTCAGGTGATAAACTTGGGTGAAATATAATGCTACTGCATAATGCTGCATAGTATATATACAAGTTTTACAAAAAATTAAGAGGAACATTTACATTTTTTTCTTTAACTTCTTCAACTTATCTACCTGTAAGAAAATTCTGCGGAAGAATTAATTTCATCTTGAGTGACACCAGATTTATCACTGCACTACTTTTTATGTATCCTGTTTTCGCCAGGCATCATACAAAAATTTAGAATAATAGTTCAATATTCAATAAAACAGCCTGCCAAACCTCAAATTAATTTGTCGAACCGTTTTCGTATAAAAAATTCGCAAAGAATTACCTATTTTTCGGCCCAACAAGTTACAATCCCCTGTTAATGGTAATCGTATAAGTTTCTCTTTCATACATAAATCTCTCGAGTCATTCGGGTATAAAAAGTATGAGCAAAATCATTGAAAACACACCTTACGATACAGTACATATCAATACTTCACGATGCTAGTAAACACGAGAACACGACGTAAAGATTCAGCTTTAAAGACGTAATATGTACATACATGACTTAGTGCACAAACATTGTATGTCTGCTTTTTGTAACATTTAAGTTTTTATATGCTACAAATAGTTCTTGACTGTTTCTTTGTGCTGTATAAAAAACACGTTTATATTTACTTCATACATTTGACAAAAATAATATTTTTTTTTAAAAAATTTCTAAAAAATGCTAAAAGTGGGCATATAATAATTGTGCACTAAGCCATCGATTAAACTAACAATATGAAATATTTCGTAGAGCATTGAATTTTCCATGCCCATAGCTACCCTTTTTATACGCAGAATGACTCGACAATTAGTTTTTATAAAGCAAATCACAATTCAATTAAAAAAAGTGTAGCTGCACTACGTAAGTGCATCGATCCACTGATTCACTTGCGAAAAAATCATGTTACAGGTGGAGCTGATATAATCACGCAAAAGAATTTTCTATGATGTTTTTGTGTCTTCAATTACAAGAGACGTTCTGGGATTTGAAAATTGAAAAAAAACTTGGAATTTCCGGGATATAAGTAGTTCAAGTGATGCTGATAACGGAACCATTTTTTGTTTCGGCATTGATACGATCCTACAGGGAAACAAATTAATTCAAAGTTCTACAGTTTTTGATATCCTACAATATCGTGATAAAGAATTTTCAAAATAAAGGGTGGTGAAGATAAATTTTAAAAAATTGTTCGAAAAATCTTTATCGCCATATTGAAAGATATAAAAAAACTATAAAACTTTTAATTAAATTGGCTACTCCGCCAATTGCAACATTTTTCAAAACGACGAAACACGCCACCTAGTAAACTAATCCTTCTAGCTTCCCAAAAAAGCTCAAGTCCTTTGGGCCAGTTTTAAAGAAGTTATTCTGTTTGAAAGGGTGTCCCAATACTTTTATCCGGAACATGAATACAAGTGGCACGAACAAACTCTTATTTGTAAGGCATATAACACTACAATTAGTAGCTTTGTGTCATCACGTGAAAAATGTCGAAATAAAAAAGCATCGCAATCACCATCATGGGGTCCCACCTGATCAGTTAAGTGTTAAAATCCTCCAAATGTTTGATTAAGAAGAACTACGTTCAATCTGATAACGTACGTCGTAAAAGTGTGTCTTACTTGCTCTAAGTGGGAAGTGACAAGCTGGCATTAAACGTATTGACTCAGCCTAACCATGACTTCTTATTAACTTCCCTAACGGAAAGTCTGACTACTTGATTCTGCAACGGGCGTTAAATGATTTGTTCTTCCGTTAGCAAGTGACATTAAGAAGTTGCAACAGTTACACGAAGGCATATATGTGTGGCTGTTGGTTATCTCTTTTTGCATACTAGAGCAAGAGACAAGCCTGCAATTCTAGAACATTGTATGTCGAAAGATTTTAATTGACACCAAATAGTAAATCATCTTGTGGCAGTGATGCGGTTAGCAACAAGTTAATGAAGTAATATTAACCCTGGAGTTTAATTTATATCGCCTTTTAAGAGGTCATTCTATTTTCATCTGCAGAAAAATAAACTATTTTTAATGAAATTTTTCTCAGTATATGCAACATATAATGAAATAATTTTTTTGGTATTTATTAAGCTATTCTTATATTACTCAAAAAAACTAAAAAGAATTTTTGTAATTTATTTTAATTGATTTTTTACAGTGTGAATATGACACGTAAAAAAGAGGTATGTTCATGGCGTAGGTGATTCCTCGAAAGTTGAATAACAACTGGTTCAATCGCAAATGTCGCAGCAAGTCTGCCATTTTCAATTACGAGATTATAGTGATTATCACGAAAAACTTGTTTCGCGAGTTAGATGCATTATTAAATGCTAGCACATTCTGCTCATCATAAAAAGGTGAATAGGTAATGACAGATGGTCTAATAAATAAATAATGAAGATTTGTGATGCGTAGAGTGACAGGAAAATGAGGGTATAAGTGGTTAATTGCAATGTTAATCATTAATAACGTCGCGCAAATATGGATTAATAGAGTCCAGGTTCAATTGGGTAATCGGAATTTTGTTAAGTTTTTATTTGACATAGAGTTATGTAGGAAAGAGCTTGAAAAATTTAGGGACATATAGAGCTCAGAAAAATGGATGAAAATTTTCTATAATATTGATACACTTGCAAATAAGAATGTAAAAAAAATCGATTCTCGTGTTATACAGGGTGTTCGGTAACAGGTAGTAGAAAATGAAAATAGAGATTCTACTGGACAAAATAACACGAAAACCAAGAGTACAGAAATTGCAGTAGAGACTTCGTTGTTTAGTTATTAATGTCTGAAAGTTCGGGCGAGGAACGCCTGAAGAACGGCAATTCGGTGACACGCGCATAGTCGCCTTCAGAAAACAAAAACAAAGATGTACCTTACCTCGGAGAAGTTGTGATAAATGCGTGGTTGTCGTTCTTCAGGCGTTTCTCACCTGAATTTTCAAATATTATTTAATAACTAAAAGACGAAACCTCCACCTCAATTTCTTTACTCTGGATTTTCGTTTTATTTTCCTACGTGGAATCGCCCATTTCATTTTCTATTACCTGTTTCAGAATACCCTGTATATTTCCCTTCAAATTAAAAAGATTACGTATGAACTACCTCTTTGTACTTTACTTATACGAACTGCAAAAGATCTTACATAAACATTTACGCAAATATATCATTGCCCCTTATCTTTTGTATGAATAAATCAACGACGAGAAGGGTAATGTAGGACGAACTAATTAAATCTAATGAATCGATGACGCATTTTGTGAATCACTATCATGCAATTAATTTTCTATCTTGAGATCCCCTTAGTTCATACAACATTCATGGCATCTGACTACTGCGACTTTCGGTTGCATACGTACAGGCGTATGCTTCTTCGTAGCCGAGTGTTCTCCAGCGCAAATTTTAGTAAATTAAGCATTTTCAAAAATTAAATTTTAGAAAATTAAGTATTACAAGAAAATAGTTGCGAAATTTTCCATTCCAAACCTAATTATTTTTCTTCTAACGTGATCTTACACATTTACGTCACATAGAAACTATTAAGGAAAAATTTATGATCGCAATATGATTAATAGTTCGATAAACCTTTTTCTTCCGTTGGGTTTTTATACTTAATGTAGATCATGTTTCAATGTACAGGGTGTCCTGTAACTAGTAGTACAACTCGAAAAATGAAAAAGGAAATGACATATGTGCAATGACATATTTCTACTTTGAGTTTCGTTTCTGGAAACATTAAGAGTAAAATGAATCTTTATGCATAAATGAATCAAAATTGTAGATTAACTCTTTTCGAATGATGCTTTGTTTTCGAGATAAGTGATGTTGAAAATGGAGCCACTACTTTGTTAGTTAAGTGCACATATACTAAATAAATTTTCAAATGAAACTTCCTCGAAAACAAAACCTCGTTCAGAAAAAAGTTATTCTATAATTTCGATACATTTCTCTATGAGGATTTATTCTCAAGGTGAAATTATACCTATAATCAAGTTTTGATTGGGTGTATGTGTACTTAGCACGTTTACTGTCAAGTGATTTCCCCACGATTTCTGCGCGTTTATTCAAATGTGTAATGTCATAAGTAGCCATGTTTCACGGTTTAATTTTAATGAGATACTTGTTACTCTGTATCATTTTCCTACTGACAGCAACATAGTTCACAAGCTTGCAAATCTAAAGGTTTATTTACGTAAGTGTTCTGAAGAGAATGTACGAGCTCAAGGCAGTGGTCGTTGGTCAATCTCACGACAGTTTACGTATTAAAAAATTTTCAATTTTATTTTTCTTTTAAACGAAGTCCCAAATAGAAAAATGTTATTTCACATTTTCGACTTGCTTTTTCATGTAGAATCACTAACATTCAGATCGTATCACTAGTTTCAGGGCACTCTGTATATTTCAATGTTGCAATTATCTTATTATTAGTGGAAATGATCGTAGCACATGATAGTAATTTATCATCTTTAATTTCTCACCCAATGCATGACCTTTTTGACTGAAGTGAAAGCAATCGTACGTGACCAAACTCGGATCAATTGGCACTGCTCTACTTGGATCTGCATTTGGAGCATTGAATGATTTAATAAACGGTTGTAGCACCACTGTGAAGTCTGGTGACTCGTCGTACCTAAAATAAAGAAATCAGTCAGTTTTTGTTTAAATTATTATTTGATTTCATCGAATTTTACAGTGGAAATCTTATTTGCTATGAAATTCATCTAAACAAAATATACTAATAAATCAGAAATATCGTGATGAGAGAATGAAAACGTGAAACTCATCGATGAAATGGTATAACTGAATCAAAAGTCTAGTGACGTCAACAAATTTTATTCTACATTAGCGACTTATTTTTTCATGTAGAATCACCCCTTAAATTTTCTCCCACATGTAGCCGAACACCCTCCACCATGCTCTGAACTATCTAGATGAATATTAAGGAATTTAATTTAAATTTTATTAGTTTTAAGAAATTTTATAAAAATACTTGAATTTGGGAATTCTAAGAGTTGTATTAGCTAAAGAGAGAGGGTGGGAAACGAAGAATACTGTGGAAGATCTAGGTTGTGAATACCAGACCTTGAATCTAGTCATCGTTATCCCCATAAAATTCGTGCTATGTCCCCACCCATTTTTTATCTTCTGTTTAAGCACTGAAGATCACAATATTGCTTGGTACACTATACAGTTTGATTGCAACTTTCTATCGCCATGAAATACACTGAAACTCCAGAAGAAAATGAAATATAAGGATTTCAACATAGAATTTTAACAATCTAATATAATGAAAAAAGAATTTTTTTAAATTGATCTACGACTGTATATTTTTTTAATTAGGTAATAGTTATTATGTGATTATACCTTCCTGAGTATATTAGAGCTTCTACAGCTTGCTGATAAAGGCGTGCCATTTTTGAGGCTGTAATATCTGGTCGACTGCCTTCATGCATACAGGCACAGTAAAGTGGATGCAAAATATTACACATGGCACTGCGTGGTACTCTGATTGACACTGTCACATCTATACAAAATGTAAAACAATTCAGTTATTAAATTATAAGTAATGAAACAATTCAGTTATTTACCTATAAGTTATAATTCGTAGTAATTAATTGTTATAAGTAATAATTCCGTTATGAATGTATGTAAGAAAAGACTGAATTTAATTATGCACTGGAAGGAATGTTTTAATATTCGAATTTTTAAAGTTTCTCAAAATTTCTTAATAAATTTTTAATCTTCGTTTTTAATAATCCTTTATCTCTAAGGTTGCCTTTGTAGATTCGTATAAAGAGACAAGTTTATGGTCCAACGGTTAGGCAAATGTATGACCATCTTCAATGCTAATGCAATAGTTTCATTGCTAATACAGTAGTTCGAATGTTTGTAGAAAAATCGTTTTCAAAAATAAAAACTGTTACGAAGCTTTTAAAATATCTTATATTGCATAATAATTTTGGAAGTCAATACCAAAATAAAGTATGAAGGAAAACGTTGAATTTAATTGCCAACTGTAGGTCTACAAATATCGTGGAGTTTTTTATAAAAATTGTCCTGAATCATCGCATGATATTTGAATTCAACTGGATTCATTTACATTGGAGGTAAAGTAACAGAATTGCTTTTGAACGCTTCCTTGGCGAAAAGCATCATAAACGTTACCTATAGCTGGCACGAGGTTGACTAACGTGCGAGGTAGAGCGATTTTCAAAAAGTCCAAGGCTCTTCTCAAATGTAAAGCGTAGCGAACTGGTGAAAATTGGGCCGGGCTGTAGCACTGAGCGGAGCAAATGTCATTGGCGCCAAAAAAGATCGTAATTAGCTGTAATACACAGAACACTTAAAAATTCCAACTATTTTATACACTGATTTTGATATTTTATATAAATGCAAGGGGAAGCCAGCAAGAAATATCTTCTGCTATTTATTTCATAGCACCTTATCCGTGGATCACATATTATTCACTATGACCAAAGAATATTATTCCATATATTATTATTCTATTTCTCAATAAGGGGTGTTTCTGAAAAATGGTTTAACCCTGGGACTTGGAATCGAGATTAAAAATCGCGGTTTACTATGGAAAAATAATAACTAAACATTTTTTATCCAGTTTACTGTGAAATTCAAAGTTTTGGATCACCTCTAGAAAACACACTATATAAAAGTCCTTTTTTTATTGGGTTATTTATCTAATAGGTAATAGAAATCGATAAGAATCAACTAAGAAACTTCTTTCATGGCTTTCTCTCGTGAATTATAACTTATACATTACAGAAAAGCTGGAGTACCTTCCACTGCCTTCTCACGTTTACTTTGGGATCATTTCTGATTCTTTGAACGAGAATTCGTGCTTGGTGTAACGCATCTTCTGTAGCGGCGACAGGAAAGGCAATATTCAGTTTCGCTTTTGTCGAAATAAATTCGCCTGTGCCGGTTGAATACCCAGTTAAATCAGGATTGAACACCTGTTATAACAATTGGAAATAATTTTGTTAATTTGATAACTTCGGGGAACGTGTCAGAAATGTTTGAAACTTAGGATACCGAGAGTAACATATATATATTCTCTTTTTTACGGATTGTATATTTTCTTTTATTGCACCATGATTACATTTTCTCGAACAACGGCACAACTCAAAAAGGGCTGTATCTACAAATATATGGTTGATTTAATATTCTGTTGAATTTCTTGGTGAATATGCTACCTATGGTCCTTAATCTGAGTAAATGCAAAAGTAAATTCAATTTAGACAAATTATATGGTCAATATTCAACTATTGGTCGAATGCAAATTTTCAATTTCTTTTCCTGTAAAATTTACATTTTTTGAATTGTGCCACTATCAATGCCAAACATGCATGGTTGAACGCGAGTGGCGCATATTCGTGTATACCGAATGTATAGAATAGGCGTTAAACTCGTGACGCTACACGATTTCGAACGATCGTTCATTACATTTAATACCTTTAGTAAATTAGGAACAGTTAAGAACCGTCTCCAATCACCTTGACCACCTACACACCAGCTAACACCTCGTGCTTCTATAAATGTTCCTATTGCAAACTCCTCCAGCGCTCCACTTCCCGCCACCAGTGAGTCGCCGAGACCACCGACGATATCTATATCGCCTGGTCTTAAGCGGTGCACGTTGTCAGGCGTCGACGGTGACCTAAACAACACACAAAGCACTTAGTTTCAACTTCGTAGGCCCATTGTTGGGGCCATTTCGCGCGAGACACATCACTAACTTCCGACAGTTATTATTCTATACGTATTCACTGATACCTCATCTTATGTGTTTTGTTTGCATTTTGTAAAGCTTCTTTCCCGCGCGGAAAAAAGTAGCTCGCGCGGTTGCCTGTGTTTTGGTTTCAATGAAAAATCCCCCACTGTTTATGTATAGTAGCTTAGATTAAACTAAAGTGACTTGTCATTGAAAATACAGAGTGGTTCAGAGCTCTGTAAATTTGATGTCTTATAGAGGTACATGAAATAAATTTGTTTAAATAACTTTAAATTATTTCCACGATTAATTATTTAAAACAATCTAATTTTTATACCGGGGGTTTGGCTACACGTGGGAATAAATTTAAGGGGTGATTCTAGACACCATACTAAGACGAAAATCATGAATAACGATATTGCGATTGAGGCTTCCTTTGTTAGTTATAAGCGTTTAAAAATATGCCTGAAAGCAGGCAACCCGCGTGCATCGCTGCGCGCGGGTCAAGTCCAGTGAGGAGTTGAGTAGTGGTAGTCAAAGTCTCTGTCGCACGAAGGCATTCACTTCAGAGAAATTGCGACGCAATTTATCGACAATCGGTATGACCGCACGGTTCTGCGACATTTAATTCAAAATTAAAAGGCATCTACTTACCTACTCGCTAAAATCCATTATTTCCATTATATTCACTATTGCAGTCCATTGTGTTATTGAGACACACACACGCAGAAATGACACAAACACAGAATTATACCACCCAAAAAAAAATATCGGACCTCTTGCTCTAGAGCGTGTCAAAAAATTTAAAAAGAAAGCCTCAACCGCAATATCGTTATTTTTTATTTTCGTCTTAGTATGGTGTCTAGAATAGAAATATTTAAACACGAATTTCTTGTAAATCTTTGAGCAATGGGCTCTATGTATTTAAAACGAAATTATACGCGGTGTGCAGTAGCTATATGCAAAATTAAAACCAAATCCTATGTGATGACCTAAACTGGATAAAATATGTTTCTATATAATTCACGTGTGTTGGACGATGCATGCGAAAAGATATAGGAAAATATGATTGATTATTACTACTAGAATGTGAGAGAAGAGCCATATGTAGGACGGCAAGGGGAAAGGACCGTGTATAGTCAGACGCGGTTTGCATTCTGTATAACACGGTTTCTATCTCTTTATAAATCCTTATATGAGCATTATTTCAAAAATTGTTTCGAGTAAAAAGTATTCAGATTAATAAAATATTTAAAAATATACAAATTTATTTATTTAATTAGTTAATTATTTATAATTAACAAATTTATTATACATCTCTGGACGTTAGAAAATTTAAGCAGAAAAATGTTTGTAACAGGATGAATAGAACATGTGGTATATCATTATTCAAATTGAAATTTATAATTTCAATTGTATCAGTGTAGTGCATAACACTCTACTCTGAAAAGTGGAGATATTTTATTATCACTTTGACGTACCTTCCAAATTTAACGTTACAAGGGAATGGAACATAATCTGGAACTTGAGGTTGACTTCTTACCCCACTCCTTAACGTAGGGTACGCTATCCCATTTTTTTCAATGTCATCCTAAAAAAGAATTACCATTTTAATAATTCCTCGATTATTCTCGTTTTTTATTTAAATTAGATAATATTTTTCTTTGGCACTTCTGTTCTAATAAAATGAATTTTAAGAAAATGATCAGCAATTAGTAAAAAAATTCCAAATTTAGTAAAAAATACCTATACCGTGTCAATTCGAAAACCAAGTTCAATTTTCAGCAAAACATTTTTTAATTACGACTTATAAGTGCCCCAAAAATATAATACAGTCCTCAAAGGGTAAAATATTATTACTCTTACCCTTATTTCTAACCCACACGTAGTTTTTTTTACATATTTAGTGTTTATAGTGGCAAAACACTTCATTCAAGAAATGTTGATTTTTGATCTTCGATAGGCTGCTACGTCCCTTAAAATTGCGATCGGGCAAAAATTAAAAAATACGCGTGGCTTAGATTTTTGTGTTTAACAACATATTTCAAGAAGAAAAAAGTCAGTGCGAGAAATCTCGACAGTGCCCCTGGCCTGTCTGTTAACTGCAGTTTATAAGACTTTTACTTTTCATTCAGCAAGAAATCAGCTGAACTTCTGCGGCAACCTATTGCGCTCCTCGAAGAGTGTGAAACTTTCAGCGCGTGGCTTTTTCCGGTCTCCGCGATGCCATGTCCGTCCCCCGTCGCTGCTTTGCGTCACGAGTTAAGCCTTTACCGATCGCCGAACACGAGTTTAGCACACGATGCACGTCGTCGGGTTTTGCTTTCTTTCATTTGCATTCTACCACGCCGTGGCTTAAATACCGTCGCATATAAATAATTTGTCCGCCGACGTGGGTCGACCGTTCGATCGAACACACACCTAACCCAGAACCATTCTTTCGAGTCGCGATACCGACGAAAAGACTAAGCCCTGGCCTTTCTCCAATCGCTCGGAATGCAAAACGCTCTCCCTTTCAACGACTACTCGTCCTTCCGGCTTGACGTAACGCACGCAGCAAGATTATACCAGCGCGTCACGTATCGATGCGTTATCAATCAGCGCGGTCGAGTTTCGATCGGTGATTTGGCTCGTTCGATACGCTGGCTCCGAAATCCGTTTTCTATGATTTCCTTGGGGAAGTGAGTGCGGCAGACTTCTATATGTATAGAGGTGATCGGTCTGCATTGTAAGAGAATCTGCTGGTATTTGACGATTTTGTTTTTAACGCAATTGAACTGATAGTGTAGCACAAGTTAAGTAATAGTGATTTTGATAGTGATTAAAGAGTAAACGTAGTCGTGTGACCAATCTAAAAACATTTCTCTATAGTTTAGCTCGTTATTTTTGCAGAGAATTATCTGCCCACAAGGAATAATAATTTTTATTTTTTGTTTCGACAATGAAATGATTTTAGGTGTGAAAACACCCCCTCAAAGAAATTGTAAGTTTTTATATTATCGTGAATATCTGAGAATCCGTAGAAGATATCAAAAAGAAGTTTAACCCTTCGTGGTCACAGAGGCTGTATCGCACATCAGGCAATGATTTTTCCTTTGCCAATAGTTGTGTAAATATTTAGACCTTAATATTGAAATTTAAAATTTGGCGAATGTTAACAAAAGAAATCGTTTTTTTCCACAAATATTTTTTCAGCTACATCCTATCAAAATTTACATTTCTAGAAAAAGATTAGTAGAGTGTTACGAATGTACAATTATCACTCAAAAA
Organism: Andrena chrysosceles; assembly: GCA_963855975.1. Lineage (NCBI taxonomy): Eukaryota > Metazoa > Arthropoda > Insecta > Hymenoptera > Andrenidae > Andrena > Andrena chrysosceles. The sequence continues at coordinate 22,828,549 of OY979767.1, forward strand.
TTAAAAGATTAAAAAATACGAAAATGGTAGCTCAAAAATGACGCTGGGGTGCAGTTAACCCCGTGTGATCAATTTGTGATTGTAAGAAGCTGTGACCACGAAGGGTTAATTCAAAGTGTTATGGTTTTTCTTATTCTACAATATGGTAATGAAGAATTTTAGAAAAATGGGATGGTGGAATAAATTTAAAAAAATTAATTTTTTACAAAGAGTCCCTTGCGTTGTAATTTATCGGACACCCTGTATAAACAGTGTATGTATATTCGATTGCAGAAGATTCCTATTCCGCCTTAGGGTATTTTGACAGATTGTAATCAATCTGTGTCTAAACCGCCTAATAACTTCATTCGTATTATTGCAGTAGCTATTGTTTTACTAGCATAATCCATCTTAATCAATTTCTCTCATTTTATTACTGATCTCGATAACCATGAATCATTATTATATTATCTTACCCATTCTATTAACACTTTCATGTTGATAATACGCGAATCATATCTACAGTTTGGTGTTAGTACAAATGTTAGTTTTAATTAAAGTTGAATTTTTCGTTTTGTAGCCTAAGAAAATTAAGAAAGCATTTCAAAAATCGAAGATTCTAAGGCAGACGAAATTATGTACCATCTGGATAACGGCATCGAAATCAGTTCACGAATCACGTTCCGTTCCGCGCACAGTATCTTGCATGCTAAATCTTTTTTTTCAACGATCTCTACAACAACTTTTCTACTCGTCAGTCTGGTTACCAAATCAGCCAACAGTGATGAATTTGATCTATCACTGTATGAACTTTCACTTGCATCGGGATACTTTCAACCAAAATTCACCAAAATTCACACGATTTTATGCATCTGTCGTCTACGGAGGTATTTCTTTTTTAAATAATTGTAAACCTTTAATATTTTATCCCTCTCTTGGAAACAGTTGACACGAAATACATTACGTTCTATATTTTCGATCATATAAATTTGTTAGTTTCTTGTACATAAAGAAAAATGCGGTGTTTGAATAGATAGTGTTTGCGCTAATTCCCTGTTACTTTTTAATACGGTATATATTAGAAGAAATTCAGCATAAAATCTTGCGTTCCTCAGCTAAGAAAGTCGTTTGCGCAATAATCGCAAGCTTCAGTCACAATTCTGATGAAATAGTTGCTCATTTTGATGTCATGCGCTTAATTAATCGCAGAAAACTCACTAATGTCGTACTATTATACAAAATTATTAATATTGGCATTGACTGTCCGAATTCTCTAGAATTAATTACTCGTATAAACTAATCCTTGCAAGAAAACCTTAGCACGAAGTGCATACTCTCGTTAAAGTACTTTAATAATCCTTACCCAAAAGACTCACCCTTCCCGATTCAAAGACACTGCGCAGCAAGTCCGTGAAGGAGCTCATGGCAACTGGCAATATAATTGCTATTAACAACAAGTGTGTCGTTTCCATCTTCCTTGTCTGTTGTTCCCTTTTGGCAGCGGGTAGATGAAAGAGTCTCAGAAAAAGAGATCTATTACTCCAAGTACTTTCTTCGGTCGTTAATCGTTAGTCTCGTTTTCATGCTCTTTAGGGGTTCACCGCATTTCAAGATGTGTTTCAGCAAACGAGATTTTCTCCTCTTGGTTCCTACAATCAGTGTTGTGGTTGCATTTACTGGAAACCTTGAACGCGAGCTTCTTTCGTGAGTGGCTTGGGTATGTGGCTTCGTATGGTGTGAGGGTGTTGAGAAGAGAAGCGTGGATTTTAGCACGGATTAGAAGTTGTTTGACCATGGAAACACACGATTAGGGCCGTTTTACACGGGACACTTCTCTGGTTCCTAATGTATGCTAACGCAATAGTCACACCTGCACACTGCACATATTAAACTCGAATGATATTTTTCATTTGCCTACTCAATTGTACGAGCAATCCCATATAAATTAGGGGGACTAATTGTGTTAATTATATCAATTTTAATTTTAATAACTTTACCTCCTAAAATTTTCTCCTAAAATTGGCTACATAATATCAAGTAAATTTTACACAACAAACCAGATTAGGTATATTCTGATCATTCACATAAATATTTTTTTATTAAAAACGTCATACTGACTGGCTGTAAAATTGTTCCACGAGATTTCAACTAGAAGAAAATATAAAATATAAACGTCACCATCTTTCTATCTGAAGTATTAAAATTAAATTTAAGTACACATATGTGTCAGTATCCCTGGCGAAATTATTGGCGAAGTGTTTCTTTCGTAACAAACCCAATTGCTGATATTTCTCCTATTTTTGGTATAAATTATAGTACAAAATTGATATTACCCTGAATAAATTAATTTTTAAAGACATAAAATATTCTTAATATATTTCTGTTAAAATGAACTACCCACAACTATCATCCCTATATAAATTCAATTTATATTTTAAAATATCTAAATATTACAAAATTTCATGCCATTTTCTTATTAGAAACCATTTCCATTATTTACAATTTAAAGACTGCTTATCTTAGGACGCTGTAATTCGAGTAGTTCTTAAGCAACGATTTAACATCCAACTATTTTTGGAGAGTGCATGTTGGGTAACCGTTCACGGACCAGTTTTCTTATAATCGTTACATAGTGTTTCGTTTAGGCGATAATAAAAGGTTAATGCAATCCTGCGTTACGTAACTTTCAATTCGGGTTTGAGTAGGTCAGTTATTGTGTTAAAACGAAAGTGAGGATATTTTTTTGGACGCCCACATAAGTACAAGGTGTTTCACTGACTCCGTTGGGCCTCGCTTTTTGAGAAGCTATTAAAAATATGTATTTAAACATCTATTAATCAATTTTCCATTGGGAATAAGTTGCTTGCCAATTAACTTGTATTTTTTAGATGGAAAAACATATATATTTTTTCCCATAGTAAAGTATAGTGAAACGCTCTGTAAAATAACAACATACACTATGAAATTTGAAAAAAATGAATACCAGCGCGTAAGGAAGTCAATAAAACAACCTCTAGAATCTCGACGACAATTATTAAAATTTTGCTGCTTAAATTTTGTAGCTTTCACATTTTTAACACATGGTATTGTTTTTGCATTCTCTTTTTATCCGGTTGCAAATATTTACGTTGGAGGCTACAACGTACACGCCAAGTTTGAATTTAATTACGTATGCAAATCTGTCTCGCGTCTCCGTGTTCTTTCTTTATGTTAATTCGGAACTCCGTTTCCACTCAAACAGAAACATAATTTATGTTTATTCTTCCTACTGTTTGTTTTCTTCACATTTGCCAGTACCATAGGAAATTGCAGTCTTTTCTTTAATGAGAATATTCTATAACCTAGACCAAACGTAAACTTAACCCACATAAATTTAAGTTCACTTTGTTTTAAAGGTGTTTGGAAGTACACCTAAGTTGACATTTGTTTTGTGTTATAAAATTCTATTACTAATTAAATTTTGTTCCAACATAACCGTATTGTTTCAAAAGTACAGTACCTAAATTTATTTTAAACAGGATGTATCGTAAGGTGTAAAAGTAAGTCGAAAAAGTTTAATGAAATTTTTTCGTGGAAGCCCTATTTTGAAAACTTATCTGATACACACACACACTGACAGTAAATATGATATGATTGCAAATGAAATTGAATTCTCTTCTAAAAATAATTCGAAATTATGGAATAACTTTCTCTCGAACGAGACGTTGCTAGCGGCAAACTTGATTTTGAAAATCCGTCGAAGGCGCATGCACTGGACTAAAAATGGGTTTTATCTTCAAATTGATCTTTTTAAAACAAAGCCACCCTGTATATTTGGATCACTCTCAACCACCTACATATATCCCCGTCATTTTTTTGTGGGATTTGAAGGTGTGGGTTTAAGAAAGCCCCGGAAATTGTCCTCAGAGACTCATTAAACGGCGTTAATAATGGATTAGAAATTGAAATGCATGCCACTTCGCACTTTCCATTATTACCAAACCGTTCTTTATGAACGATCGTGAAATTCGACGAATCAACGACCTTGGAACAGTCAATGAGAACAACAGAAATTCCGAAAGTACAAGCACTTGGTCACAATGCAGTCCTCGAATGGAAAGAAAGATGAGCAAGAACTTTCGCTAGCGTTTAACCTTGTCGTGCTGTGACGACATGAATCACTTATTTAAATCGAAACGACGATTCAGTTTCCTCCAGGCGAAGAAACAGGAATGATAACGACTGAAATTTCACATGAGAAGCATCGAAGCAGACGTCGCATGCTTTAATTTCTGTTTTCAGTCAATTTTGAAAAGTTTGGATACATTTAGGGTTTTTGATTACTGATTCATTTCTTATATGAAAGTTTATCTAGAAAAGAATGATTTCCTTGAAGAGGGTGATAGGGGAATAAAACGAAATTGACCAAGAAATGTCACATAATGTCAAAAACTTATACTTAAGTAGATGTCTACAAAGATGAATGCTACTACTGTTACAAAACAGTAGTAAGATCTCGAAACAGCCGTCTTCTTCTTGCACAAAAAGGTCAGTGCGTTGCAAAATTATCTGCCGAATTTCTTGCACAATGATTGGTGACATATTTTTTGTCGAAGTTGGTAAATTTTACGATTCCTTTCGATTTTCGAATGTGATCGTGTAACTGATTGTTGTCGCACTGAACACATAAGGTTACGGGGTGAAATATCTGGTGATCCAGGTCATTTGAAAAAGAATCATTATTAATTATGTTTCTATTTTTTACGTAATATTATCAGCTGAAATTACCTTAGTGTTTGACTCTTTTGAAATATCAAAGACAATATTTTACCTCTGTAAGTATATTTTTTTGACACTATGTTTAATGTTTATAAGATGTTTTTCGTTTTGTTTTACCGTCTCAAATCGAAATTAGTGGAATCCCTAATATCTTCTATACCTGAAACCACTGAAAAAAGTCACGAACAAGTTACATCTTCCTATCTCAACAACTCGACACACAACACGACGACATCGCGGCCAGCCGGAATGTGTGTCAGTGTCTCATCGTATCGATATCGTTCTTTCGTTTTATTTGGGACAGCAGTTGATCGTAGCACATTTTAATTAGCACTATCATGTCAACAAGCTTTCTTATTATTTACATCGTTACTCGTCCACGATTATTCTTCCCGCGCCACTTCTTCTTTTATCGGAACGTCAGCCGCGGGTCTTACAAAGTGGAACCGTCCAGCATTTATTTGCACTTACTTCGAATTAATTTTTAAACACTCACTGTTCATTACTTCGCTTCGGTTACTCAATCTCTGAGTATTGAGTTTGAGTCTCAGTACTCAATCTCATAGAAAATTCACACTGATCACTGGCACGGAGCACGAAGTGTCTTTCCCCGACGGTCCTCTAGTATTAGCAGAAGATGGAACAGGACATGAATGAAGACTGTTGAGGACAGACGCGTATCCATCGATGGCCCCTCTACTTTTCTACTGAACGAAACACCTGCGTTCTTTCGTATTCTTATACGGTAGTAAAGCCATCGTACGTGAGTAAGAGTGGCCAAGCCAAACTTCGCTCCCCAGTGATCAGTAATGTTCTTGCAACGACGCCGATGACCTTAGATAATATCGCGATAATAACGCCTTCGTTTATTCAGAATTTTCGAGAATGTAGCTTTGATGATGCCATCGGACTGGTTCTTATTCCACTTCTGCCGGAATGCACAGAATATTTTAGTAACATTTTTTAAATGCGTTACTGTTAGAGAGGGGGTGCAACGCTGAATTATTGACGGGGTGGTGTAACAGAGGTGGAGATACTTGTGTTAATGATACATGGTTTCGGGTTAGGTAGATAGTAGTTGATGAGATATTTTATCCCACTGCGGACCCTGGGTCTTTTTTTATTTGCCCAATCGAGTTCTCATCTCTCTCACCTCCCGGTGGTCCGTGGATCATTTTTTGTCTCACTCGCGTTTTCATTTCTTTGATGATTGTTCCATTATTTTATTTCTCCATCCTAAATAATATGTTAAATGTATAATTAAATTATATATCTATATATAACAGATATTTCCTTCTGATATAACTCAAGGATCGATAATTAATACTAAATATTTTTCGAGTGTATTTTCGACAAAATCGAGCAAAATTTTATTCTACGCTATATAAGGAAAAATAAAAATATTTATATAATAAGTCAATTATTATTGGGAGAATTTAAAACAGTGCTACTTCGCGCTGAAGGATGATATGAATAAGATTATAAATTCTTCATTGACATAAATTTAAGATTTTTGGAATTCCAAAACTGTAGATCAGTGTTTCCCGACCTCCTTTTATAATATTCAAATAACCTACGACCCTCCCCCATATAAGGTATTGTAAATATAATAAGGTAACGAAATCGCATTAAAAATAAATATTTCAGAATATCATTCTAACTTAATAATATGACAAAAAATAAAAAAAACGTGGAGACCCCCTACAAAACACTTCGCGACCTACAGGTTCGGAAACGAAAATTTGGAACACTTTGCATATTTATGGTGATGCAACAAATATTTCCAGTAGGTTTTATATATATACATATAAAGAACGTTGTTGGAGAAGAAAATTATTTGAAACATGGAGTAGAAGTATGTGGTCCTCTTCCTTTCGTGAGAATGTAGAACAGATATTTATAAGTGACGGCCATCGAAATCTTCCGTAAAAATGTATTAACGAAATCTGTTACGTGTGTCGCCTGATCTTTCACAATTTCGTGTAGCAGGAACTCTTTGGTATCAAGTTGAACTAGACCTGCAATCTGGTTTAAAAGCCCTGTAATGACGACTACATTTTCACGTACCAGAATTATTGTTACATGATTAACTCGTTTTCTGTAAGGTCGAACCTGTGTCTTTTCCATTCTTCCAACCAGAGTTACATCTGTGTTATAATACACGAAGGACTTTTGATAAACCGAGGACGACATCGTGCTTGCTTAATTTTCAGCAAGTTACTCAATAGTGTTAAAGAAACCTGGTATATAGGGGAGGGAGCAAATTTCTTGCATAAGAGATGAAATTATTTTACAATATGTGAAGATGACTGTAGTTTGATATGTTGGTATCCTTTCTCTTCTTTCAATGCAATTTGCTATTGTATTATTTACATAATTTGTGTTAGGAGTTGTGGTGAAGAGGATGAATTTTTCTTTTGATGTTTTAATTTCTAATAAAATACATTAAAACGCAGTGGTACAGCAGTTTTAATTTGACTGTTGTGAAATGTTAGAGGTTTTGTTATGATTTCTTTTATTTGCAAGTCAGTGATCGAAAAGAGGTGCAGTAACCCCCTATGTAATTTCAGAGCTAAGCACACTAGAGTGTGATACATTTTCAACCCACTTTCATACTATTCTCGTATATGCAAAAATATCCTTCTAGATACAAGTTGCCACATTCGCTTCGAGGGGTCAACGTTCTACATGCAAAAAGAAAAGTAGTATATTTCGTGGGACCATCTTGTGCCTCTCACAACTCCGATCGAAATCGCTCGCTTTACGATGCCTCCAAATGTCACAGGTTTATGGTATTTCTGAGTGCCTGATTTAAAATAACCAGATCTGTGCAACGGTGCCGTGGGAATATTATATGTTAATAATTATAAATTAGCAATCAGGAACATAACCATGAAATCTGGTAGAATAATGATAATCAGTTCATAGAATTTCAATTTCAGTCGTCTATAAAATGATTAATGATATTAGATTTAATATTTCTGGTTCCAATGCCAAAATGTCAGAAACTCGGTGAATTTTTAAGAACATTATTTTAAGAATGACATTGAAATTTAGTAGAGATTAATTTCAGGGATATATAGGCTATCCTGTAGGTACTGAGAAAATCTAAAAAATCGTAATTATATGTCACCACATTTTTGATTTGGGGATTTGAACATAAATCGAGGATGTCTAATTATATTAAATTACAATGAAAATATTCGGTTTCGTGTAAAATGATAATAGGCAGCGTGTTACACACACATAAAATTAGTACAATTAAAATATCCATTGATGACAACTTTTGCACTTTGTTTCAAAATGATTACGATTTCTTTGTTACGCAACAAACCTGTTTAAGCGGATTTGATTATCAGATCGTTAACCTCTTTCAGAAATACATAGGCATAGGACTCTACGCCCGATGAATAACGTGTTTGATATTTCCAAATTGTAAAAGAGAAATTTTTCTTAAAATCAATTAATAATTGTAATAATAATCAATTACTTTTCACAATTAATTTTCTTAATTATTATAATGGTTTTTAATACTTTATAATATGCCAAAATCAATTGCTAAACCGAAATTCAATCGGCTAATTAGTTTCTGTACAATTTGCATCAGAAGGTTACCTATTTTTCGGGCCGTCGCAGTAGTCTACTCCCTTCATATACGCACAGTCTGTGTATAATCTTCCTATTACGATTAAGCGTTGTTCCATCCTCTTTTGTAAATATCTAATCGCGTACAACAATGAGGTATATCAAAAAGATAATGTAGATACTGATTAAATTAAAATATTAGTTACTAATAACCATAAATAAAAGTATTTGCTAAGATGGCACTTTTAGTCTGTTATGCTAGATCGTACCATGCCATCTCAACTCCTGCAGTTCTGTTTGAATCCAGTCAACCTTAAATATTTTTTTTCTATACACATATACAACAAGTTTTACAATAATTATTATAGAAGTTCAACGAAACTGTACAGCTATTTCATAAATGTCTATGATACAATGATTCAATAGTAGTGTCCAAGAGTTATCAAACCCATTCTACGTTTCAAGATGAAAAAAAATCTAATTTTTTGTAACGCTATGTTAAGAAATTTAGATGTAAACAGTCTAGATCCTGCTACATCTCTTCAGAATTTATAAGAAGAAGTATAGAAAATGCTTAAATACGATTAGAAATAACTAGAAATACCTTCATAGTTAACAATGTGCATATAGTCTCTATAGAGACTTGCACTATTACCAACAAAAAACATTCTTATAGTGAGTTTTGAGTGTAGAGTACAAGAACATCGAGCAATAATGAGGTATGTAAGAGAGCTTAAGTGTAGAAGGTGGAAAACAAACGAGTCTGTAGGAAATCTTTGGTTACTAGCCACCCAATAGTAATGCTTCGATACTAGATCGCAAACCTCGAATCTAGTCATCGCTATTTCAGAGAAATCCTGCTGTGAAGCTCTCGTATATTTGGACAAGCATATTACAGACCTCGTTTTTGCTTGGTACACCTACATATCCTTTGATTTTTCCGACCCAACTATTAAATCACTTTTTATAAATAAATGAAAATAATCTGAAGCCAAACAGACCCAAATTAATGGAGTCGATGGGCAAGTACGGCTGTGTTTTGCAATGGAACGTTCCTTCGATCTAAAAACAAAAGTGATACTTATTATGAAAGCTCGTTGTTCTTCCACGAATTTTCACGTGTAACCAAAAAAGGCCTTTCAAGAGTTGGACACAAAAATTTTGTATACGCTGGAGGCCACGATTCTGACTTGTTGCCGAATGGCTCCAGCAAGTTGTTCCATATACCGTTGCCATCTGATGAACAAATAACATGATTACACTCTGAGCTCTAGCAAGGATATCATCAAGCTGACTAAATTAATAAAACTTACATCGTGCATTGGCCTTTTGGGTCACGTGAAAACAATCGGAGGAAAGGTAGGATAAATCGGACAATCCATCACTGGCAGCTGGTATGAGCGTCCGTTTAAGAATTGGTATAACTACTACCGTGAAATCATTCGTGTGGAATTCTGGGTAGTTAGCGACTTCTTCTTCCAAGTTCTGCCACCTGAAAGAACGAAATCAGTGTACAACGGTGAAAACCTTAATTTGTTAATGTGGACACTAACTCTGTGATCACTGATCGTTTGTACCAGAGATGAACAAAATTTTTATTTAAATAATCTTTCGAATAACGAATAAAAGTGACAAAAATTATTCGCCATGTGTTGAATAGAGTTGAGCCGGGTTATCTTTATTCGCTAAATAATCTAAAGTTACAGTAACTTTTATTTGATCGATTATTTAAATAATTTTTTATTTAGTTAATATTCAACTGTGGTGTGTACTATTATTTTGCTTACAATTAATTTTGAAAGAGATCTCTAAGTAAAACAATTGGAATAAAATAGAAAAATCAGAAGTGATGCGTTGAAATTGAAAAATTCAGTTTTTGTTGATTTCTTGTTAAAAGTAACGTGTTTGTATAGTTTCGTAAATTTGTTGAATTACGCAGACCTCCTCATTATCTCGTAATATTCAGGCATCAGATCTTGATACTGCAAACTGAACAAGCAGGCACACTCGATGGTCGTCATTGTGTAGCACATCCAGGAGGGTATCCTTCCTTTGCGAGTATCGACGAGTGTGCTTAAATGGGGTGGCATATGAAGAATTAGAAGTGTCCTTGGTAAATTGTCCCTGATGATCCTGAGGGTTTTGACTAGATCGACTCTGTGAGCTTCTAAGATGGACCACGCTGAAGGAATCGAGCACATTTCGCTGCAGAAGTCGTTGCTTCCAATCATCAGTGAAACCAGCTGTAAGACATGCAAACATGTGAGCTACTATACTTAAAACTCGAGTTTAGTTGGAAATATTTCTGTTGTTGAAATTAATTACACTTATTTAGAATACAAACCTTCCAATGTTTCTTCAAGTCTATCCTTGGGTCGTTTTTCATTTTCTTGACTAGATGCATGGCCATGAAGGGCATGTCGCGAGACATTGCACCGACCTCAGCGACGTTTAATTGCGAGGCAAAATGAGTACTCAAGGAATCCCCCAGTGCATAACCTATCAAATTGGGATTGAATTCCTACGTAAGCAAAGATTTATAATTAACCAATATTTATAATTGAACATATAATATTTCTGATAATTCATGTACATCGTTAATAGCATTCATACCAAACTTTTGCAATTAGATTTCCTAGCGAATCTTGTAGAGCGTTCTCAAGTAGATTATTCAATTTCAAGATACATTTTCAATTTTATGATTACCAATTTTCATATTACAAAAATATTTGGATACATAAAAGAACTTAACGATTTTTTTAAATAAATTAAAAACAGTGTTCATGCTTTACAGAATAGAAATCTGATTAATTTCTCCTTTTTGACGTCTCTCTATGATATTTCGGTAATGCGAGAATTGTTTCATTTAATTTCAAACGTAATTTGAAATAAAACATCCCACATTATAATAAAAACGGTGTGAAATTTTTGTTTTATAAATATTGTTGGTCCTGAGAAAGAAAACATATTGTGCGATAAAGTTCATTCTTTTACCGACATGTGTTTTCAAATATCTACAATTATAATTTATTTTTAATAAATAAAATGACCCTACACACTTCAAATTGTACGAGGATTACAGTGAAAGAATAGTGTATAAACATAAGAAACAAATTTTTTATTGCGACTCGTTTCTTCCACTGTTTTGTCAAATTGAACGGGCAAGTAGTAACGCTCAGTATATAATCAGACCGAACGAGTGTCTCGCGCTTTCACGCTGTGAATGCGATCAACATTCCTCGAGGAACTTTAGCGTGAAAAGGTTGTTATTCGAAAGGAGATTTTTAAATTAACTAATAATATATTTGATCTTAATATTAATAATAAATCAAAGTGACACCACACTGAAAGATTCTGCGTTAGTATTGCAATATAGCCCTGTTTAATTTTACGAAATTATCCTACATCTTCACTCAACGATGCATAAGCCTCAATTTCAAAAATGGCATTATACAAAACATTTATTCATACCACTCAGCCTGCCACCAAATTCTCTCTGCATTCATAAAAACCCGCTCATGCCTACTCACAATCGAACCACGATCTAACATCGATAAAATTTCTTCTCTATAAATTCAACTCGATGTTCTTAGACATTTCTATTATATTCACATTTTTTCATACATCAGAATAGACTGTAAATTAGGTGACAAACGTCAGTTACTAATACCAAATAAAATAAAAAATAGATCAAATATATAAATAAAAAAAAGATCGTTCTAATATTCAACATGATATTCAATATTTATTATATGAAAAATTCGTTTCTCCCGTTTTCTAATAAAAATTGAACGCTTAGCAGCCCCATCGACCTTCTCTATGAAGGGGTCCGAATGCAGATAACATTTTGGGGCCCCAAACAAGTTAGAAATCAAAATGTTACAAAGCTAACAAAAATGACACATCCCCCTTAGCTTCAGAGTCATCAGCTCGCGATACTCCCAATTTTATTTCACTCTCTGTGCCTTACAATGAAACATTCCCCACCCTACAATTCTGATTTTTAGAGAATGTAGAGCATATTGCACTATACAAGCAACAATTTTTCTACAATAATGGGAACAATTGTAGGTACAGTGACTGGTTCTAAGGTTTGCTCACATAAATTAAGAAGAATAACTTATTGTCAATTTAATATGTGAATGATAAACATACTTTGAGGATATTGGGCAGCGTCAGATACGTTCGCCAGGTTCCCTGCCCGCCACCACTCGCTGTAACGCCTCTGTTCTCGACACTGATATCTAATAAGTTCGTTGCAAAAACTCCAAACCCAGCAGTGAGGGAATCGCCCATCGCTCCGATCACGTCTATGTCACCTGGCCTTAAACGGTGCACTGAATCGGGTACTTTTGAGGACCTGCCGCCTGAAACAATTTTATACATAAAAAGAATACAGCAGAACCCTGGACATGCATACCGAGTGTTTCTTAAAAATAATCCAAAGCTTTGCAGGCTTATAGTGTTTAGTGAACTTAATAAGAAATGCTTGCAAGGGATGTTCGGCAATTCGAGAATTCAGAAAAATTTGAAATTTTACAGAAAATTAGGATGAATATCACTCAGTGTGAAAACACGCGGACTCTACCTACTCAATGTTGTAGTTTGTAGTTGAAAAAGAGCGATTTCTTATTTTTCCCATTTTTTGGTTGTGGAAAAAAGCGATTTTTTTCGCGATAAATCCCCTTTGGAATTTGTAAAGGCGCGACATTTTAACTCGACAATTGCTCTTGGGGTGCGATACACCTCGTGCGACCACGAAGGATTAATAAAACGTGCTGCATGTACCTGTAACGTTGCAGGGAAAAGGAATATTTGGAGGAATTTCTTCCTGAAGGTTGGGTTGGCGTTTTGCTGCAAATCTTCGACCTCCCCCTCCTGGATCACCTAGAAAATAATAAACAGTAGTTGGTAAATAAAATCTGGGAAGAAACGCTTAACTAATTTTTGCTCATAATATCAACGATGTTGTATTAGGTACTACAGGTCAGTAAAGTCAATCTTCGACTTTACATCACGCTAATACTAGATTTTTAAAAATGTTGACAATGTAGTTGATATGATCTTGATTTGATAATTGTGGATTCCACAAAAACTCCACAAAATTCCACAAAATAGTTGACACTGTGACGACACTATACCTACAGGGTGGATGACAAAAGAAATATTTTTTTTCCGAATAAACATGTGCAAGAAATCGATTATTCAACGACTTTAAGTTCTTCCACCTATCAGGATGACAAATGGAGAAATTAATTCTTTTCCTCGGACACTTGTTTCCACACGAATAATATTTCTTACGCTGTCAGTATTGCTTGCCTGTCGGGAAGGTGACGATTGAAGATCGTTATCAGTAAAGCATTAGGTAACGCAATAGGTAATATGTAATTGATAAGTAGTATTGCAAGACTAGATAGAAACATGACATTTATTACCACATTATTCATCTCACTTATAGTTTCTAATCCTAACTTACGTAGATACTTCTAACTACAATATTTTCTTCTTTATTTACTTATTTGCCGCAAGAAAAGTAGTACAATCATTAAGTGCACTTGCACGTGAAAATTCTATAAAAAGAGATGAAACGTTTCGCATTGGTATTTATAAATCTTTCATTTCATTTCTAGACCTGGTATCGTATAAATTTTGTATGATTACTGTTTGAAAGATGTTCTCTCAACTTGTATTTGCACAAAAAAAACATCTTCTTTTCAATAGTAGCATAAATTATGGTCCATCCTGTATCCGTGGTAACCAGGTTTCCTTCTCGATTTGCATGTTTCCTTATGATTAATAAAATGGTAATGACGATTAATAACGGATATTTGAGGACCACAGATTTCATCAGATACCACTTCTTCTACAAACGAATATCACACTCGTCCAGAATTCAATTAAAATTCGGGACATAACTGAAACCAATTAGCATCCTCAATTTAAGAAACCTAATTAATAACTTGTTCCTTAAAAAATGGCAGTCTGTTGAACAACTCATTGTCAGTTTTTTAAACAGTACGCCAGTGAGAAACAGTTGACACGAAGTTACCGTTGATTCTTTCGTTTTTCTTTCGATTCCGAAAAATGATGGGGATAGACATCGGACGTACTGCGCATGGTAAAAACGGGGCAATAACGAGGATTTACTGTATTATCAGTTCCAATTTTAATAACCTTTCAACGTCCTACGATTCATTCGAATCCATACAGGATGAATACAGATGTACTCTGCGTATTAAAAATAAGGAAAAATTCTTCACAAACATAAATTTGTGCACCATTTGTTTTTATAATACAACCACTTTCGGTGGTAGCATGAATCATACATGAGGCAAATTCTAAGATGCAACAACAGAGTGAACGAAAAGGAAACTTATGAATAACTTTATCTGACCTTCTCTCACGAATCGTAGATCTGTGCTCAACAAATCTCCAAGTAAATGCATTTGTACTTCGTCGCTCTATAACATTCCATTCCTTTTCTCAATATTATCAAACATTTGAGAGGAGAAGTCCGTATAAACTGCTTATTTTTGTATCAATTTTTAGGATTTTCTTACAAAGATACCAATGCGATAATTATTTCGGAACTTTAAGAGTACTGTATTTAACATTATAATAAGTAAAAAAAATTTATAAGAATCAAATTATAATAAATACGAATGAAATAGAACATTATCTGAAATAGGTTTCTTTCGAGATGCAAAACGGCGCCGGTTGTAGCGTCTTTGTTAAGTATGTGAAACAGATCAATATTAAGTGCCAATTGTAAGAATATGAACCGCAAATGGTGTAAAAAATAGCATATTTTAAAAATGGCGGATGTTCAACAATTAAGTGCGATTTTCGCCAAAAATTCGCGTTTTATTTATTTAAAAACAATGGTTAAAAGTAACAATTTGGTTCAACCGTGTGGTTCATATTCTGAAGAATAGTTTTTGTTGTTATTCCCGGCGCCACTTTTGAAAACGTGGTTTCGAGAAAAACGCGTTTAAAATGCGGTTCAGATATGCTCGGCGCTTGGAGACGCACTAACTCACCAGGCCATATTATCGATACGGAGTTGAATTTTAGCCTATAACTTTGAGAATACATTTTTGAAATACCTATTTCAGAAGCTATGTATGGAAAAAATTTTGTTTCTATTTTTCGTTCAACTTATAGTGGTCTTCTCCCCTTAAGACAGTCAATAATACAGTGTATCAAAGTGTAACTGGCTAATCCGAGTTTTAACTTCATTATGAACAGAAACACATGACATCCCCTACTGTTCGGCGAACGTGCAAAATTTCAATTACCTGGCGCTATTAGGAAGCCACTTTGTACATCAGCTATAAAACAATGCTTTCAGTCTTTGCATTTTAAGAGTAAATGATTTTCAAACCACGTTTATAAGACTTTCGCTCTTTAATCCAGTTCTAACCAACAAGAAATAAATCAAATTTTCATATTATTATTTTCAAGCTAGTAAAAGGTCATTAACAGTTTTATTATATTGTTTGATATATAAAGGGGCCCAGAGGGCCCACTCTGCTTCAAGCAACCTGACACCCTGGCCAACTCGCCACTGCTCTCTACACCAGAGCTGCGTTGTAGATTCTCCGATTAAAGTTAACCCCTTGCCTTATTATTATAAGGCAATATCGAGTGAGACTCGTGGTGCAGATTTCGGGCCAAACGTAAGAAGTACGAATGAGACCGTGGTGCAGATTTCGTGGCACAACATGAGAAAAACGAGTGAGACTCGTGGTATGTATTGTTGGCGCACCCATGTTTGGCCCATCAAGCCAGAGACTTCTGGTTTGACTACATCACCCGCTGACGGGAATCAAATCATAAAACAAAGGGTTAATTTTTTTAATCGACGAATAAAGTTAATTTTTTTATTCGTCGAGCTTTTCAACTTCAGCGTCGAATATATTTTCCAACTATAACTTCAACTGTAACTTTAACTTTCTTCGACGTGGAATAATTTTCTGGCGCGCGTTTGAGACATCGAGAACCGGGAAGCTGAGGCCCGGCGCGCGCGTTACAATCTGCACTCATCTAAGCGGTACCTCCTCCTTTAGCCACCCTCAATAGTTTAACGGTCTCATGTTTAAAAATTGCTCCTCAATCCGAAAGATCCTAATTTACCATTTAACACTCATTACTCATACACTGGAGATCAAAGGAAACTTCAGAATCCATACTTTTACGTGACTATATAACAAACTTAATAGGTACCAGGCTTCATGAATGAATTTTAATATACAATTCATTCTAATGGAATTATTTTGTGATCCTCAAAATCTCCTCCTTGTCAGCGCAAGCTGGAGAAGCTAATGTCCTAGCTAATCGCCTGTCTTCTCCCGTAAATACATGACAACGACACCAACCGGACACGTACCAAAGGCTCGGAATAACAAATCGCGAATGCCTCGGTAGAGGAGCAAATTTTTGGGCGAATCCAGCCACGTTTTCTGCGCCGCGAGCAGCACGCACAGTTGCAGCGCGAAGCACAGGCACAGCGTCCTCCTCATCGCGGGTGTCTGCTCCTGGGAAGTGACGACTTGGCCGCCCGTCGATCACTTCGCAATAGGACGAGGTTTTTCCTCGTTCGATTCGGCCGACGGCACTGATCAGGTACGAAACGGTCGCGCTACCTTTTCAGAGGTTTGTCGTGATCTGAGATCGAAGTACTCGCGGGACAATACAAAAGTCCGCGCGCCGCGGCGCGTCGGCTGCTGCGTGCACGTATCATCTGCGGCCTTGATTGTACCGCAGCCGGTTCTGAGTTTCAATGCTCGCTGCGAAGGACACGGGCTCACATCGATGATGTGATCGAGGGAGGGGAAAGAAAAGTCACTCGCTAATGTATTCCACGGGGCTCCGGTTCGGGAAAAATAGCTGACCAACGACCCCATGTTGGACCACTTAGCTGGCGAAATGGTATAAATTTGTTTTCGGAACTTCGCGGAATTCGAGGTCCTGCGTTTGCCTTCGTTGTGAAGTGCGTACCAACTGGTGGATGCAGGAGACACCATGGTGTCGGAAATTTTAAATTTTGCAAGAGGAGCCAAATATATTTTCTAACACTATAAAGCAGATACCTACGTTTGAACCTTTCTCAGTGGAAATGATTTATAATTGTTGGCTAAATATCTCTTGTTTTTACCTTAAACTGTAATAATATTAGGTTTTCATTTACTTGTGCAATAATTGATTATTTAGTGTAATGTGTACTTACTCGGTTTCTTAAAGCTTCACTAACTTGTCACTCGATCAGTTACCCTCTTTTATGACTTATGACTTACGACTTACGACTTACGATTTGCGACTTACGACTTATGACTCACAACTTACAATTTACGACTTGCGACTTACGACTTACAACTTACGAGTTACGACTTACGACTTACGATTTTCGACCAACAACTTACGACTTACGATTTGCGACTTACGACTTACGACTTATGACTTGCGACTTATGACTTGCGACTTACGACTTACAACTTATGATTACGACTTACAATTTACGACTTACGACTTGCGACTTACGACTTACGACTTACGACTTACACCTTTACGAGCAACACAATACGAATATACTCTGGTTTTCACATTTTTGCGACTCTATTTTCCCCTGCATTCAAATGTATTGAAAATATGTGTACGTTTATGTACTGGATGAATGACACTGCTTTGCTACGGAATATAAGTATGTTTGCGCCTGATAGCACGATTTAGTGTTGTAATTATTATATTACATATATGTGAATGAGTACACCGTAAGTTATTATAATTGAAACCAGTTGTGGAAGTTATAAAAGCAGTTTCAGTAGAAGATGAGATATTCTACAAACATATACCTGCCCACTCCACTTTTTTAACGAAGCGCTCGAATGTTACAGCATGCACATAACAGAATATTTGGATAACGGAGGTTCTACTGTACATTGCTACTTGTATACTTGCACTGTCACTGGAAACACGGAAGTTGACACTCAGAGGAGCAGCAAACACTTAAAAACATGTGAGACATTCATTTGGGCAGTTCCGTTATAGCCACTAGACACAATTACATCATATGCCTATGAAGAATTTTTCTATCGTAATCGTTTGTATTTTTCACACGCTAGGCACGGATAATTACTGTAACGATTATTTCAGATTTTTTCTGTATTGAAGAGAAGGTATAGGTTTTGTATAAATGTCGGCAAAGGAGTTTAATTCTATACTGCTCCCTCTTTTCGAAAAAAAACATTGAAATGTTTTCAAGTGTTACAGAGTTGTAACATTCTTTGGATTTTCTGTAACTTTTATTGTTCTTGTCTATGTACCCTTGTTCTTAAAGTTTGGAGGAAAGAATAAGTAGAGGGAAGTTCCCCTTGCTCTATCAGAATAGAATTATTTATAGAGCTCCATTTAATCAGATAAAATTTTGAAATCGACGTTAACTATTTTTGAACATTACATCTTCGTTTAATATCTTTAAAGCTTTCACTAACTGTTAAGGCTTCTAATTATTTACAGCCTATAATAATGGCTAAGGTTTTTAATTCTTTATTATTTCCTAATCATTTCACAGCTTTTAATCATGACTACGATCTGTAATTCCTCGTTTTCTTTACATTTTTGAAAACTCACCCTTAACTTTTTATTCTATTTAATTCTTTCAAAGCATTTAATAACAATCAAAGCTCTTACTTCCTTCAAAGCTTCTAACTACGGTTGGAACTTCCAATTATTTATGTACAGACACCTCACAGTGTATGTAGGTAGGTACATACATAGGTAGGTATTCTTCAAAGCAAGATTGATTCGGCACGATGAGTCGCAACTTGTA
The DNA here is from genome assembly GCA_963855975.1 of Andrena chrysosceles. NCBI lineage: Eukaryota > Metazoa > Arthropoda > Insecta > Hymenoptera > Andrenidae > Andrena > Andrena chrysosceles. Next base: position 22,847,699 of record OY979767.1, read on the forward strand.
TCCACTTGACATTACGCCACGAAGGATGTGTAATTGCGACGTCGACAAATCGTGATGCCTCGTTGATCAGATATTTTTATTCAACATATAGCCGACGAAATGGAAGAACGTGACAAAGAAGCTGACGCTCCTCGAACGGTACTGCCGGCCACCAGGAAACTCATGCCATGCATAATGAAACCCGATTGAAACTGACGCGGTGCTCGGTATTCAAATTAAATCTCCTCTTCCTTTTCTCAAATTCGGGCTAATTTTACTGAGACATCCATCTGAATGAACACGTCGCGCCATCAGAATGTACGAATTTTAATGTGTCGTGAAAAATTGAGGTGCATTCTTTCGTGGCACATACATATGTATGCAGCCTCTTGGTCTAAATAGTGCTTCCTCAAGTCCTTTCTCCAAATCATACGGTTGTCAAGCAACCTCTAGTACTTTAGGAGTTATAGGTACGCAAAAAGTGGGAGTACCTATTTTACTTGGAGGTTAGTTTTCACACCCTTAAGGGTGTATACCCGTTTGAACCCTCGGAAAATGTATACATTTTGTGGATTTTTTTACAAGTCAACGGTTTGATGCAGATTTCCCGTTTTTGTACTATCTTCACATAGTATTATGAACGACTAGAAAACGACGAGAAAAAAAAAGTTTCAGTTAAAAAACTATTGTTTTTGGGAAGTTATGGATACATATCCGAAAATCTCCCCATTTTTCAAGGGTTCAAACGGGTGTACCCCCTGGAAGGGCGATTGGGTAGGAATGAAACATACCGTTGTTCTTGTCTCGAGCCACTCTATAAACCCACAGAGTTGGGTTGCAATCAGTGAGTGCGGGCTCGCGGTGTTCCTTTATACAAGCTGAGTCTGCACAGCCCTATAAAATACTGTTTGCAATAATTATCATTGACCCGTTAATAAATTGAGAACGAATGCCAACATAGCGCTCGATAACAACCATTTACATTTAATTATAAAATTGGCAAGTGACGAATTCGCTATTGACACTGTTCAATTAACGTTTGGGCCAATGACGAGTAACTGGCTTATAAATCAAAGCCTACTGAGTGCTTCTCGTACAGTGGCAATTCGATACGCAAATATTTTGAGTTTCCGCCGGTATACTCGTTTTAACTCGGGTGAATCACCATTTGCTGAGACAATAGAGCAGAAACTGCGACTTTTGTGTTCCACATCGGAATGGCATACACGCCTCTTGCGCGTAAGTCGTCTAATTGACGATGCTGTGTATCCCACGGCAAATGTAAATATTCTTGAATAACCAATAATGCGTGTACTGTGCATATTTGTGTCTAAACGGTCAAACAAAGAAGAAACGATGACACGTGCCAGTTTGCAGGATAAACGCTCCGTTTCTTCAAACTGAATCTGAGATGCCACTTTGCTATCATATTCGTTAAATTTTGGTGTGAAAAAATTGCTGTTTTTGGCACTTGCAATTAGTTTGTATGGGAATCCATTGAACAGTGTACATATACCAAATTTCGTTGCTTGAATCGAATCTGTTTTCTGACTAATTCTTATTTGCACAAGCTTCTGTCATCGCTTATGTCAACGTTTTAATTACAATTAGATTAGCTTGTTTTGTGCACATATATATACGGGGTGTCGCCAAACTGTTGGTATAGCTCGAAAGGATGTGATTCTACATGAAAATTGACGCAAAAAATATCGGAAATTTTTTCTCAAATGGGGCATCGCTTTCAAGAAAAATGACTTGGAATATTTGTTAAGTAATTAAGTATGCATACATCTATTTAAGAATGGGCACGATGCAACAATAAATATGGAACTATTGCGTATAAAATGGATCATTTTGGAAAAATAAATCAAAATTGATTATACATATAATAAGTCGCAATATCTCATATTTTTCACATTTGTAAAAATTTCGGTTATTATTTACAAAAGGGCAGTCCTCACCGATTTCGATGACCTTGGAATATGCTGCTGGGGCATGATTCTGAACAACTTTCTCCTGTATATGTTACCGTCGCTCGACTTTAGTTCCCGAGATATTCACAAAAAACTGTGATCGGTAGTTGGTTTGGATTAGAAGATTTAATAGCCCCCCCCCCGTGAACTGTGGCCACCTACTTTTGGGAGATTTAAAATAAAATAGAGTGTAAATCCCCAAACGTGGACGGCCCACGCTAAACGATTTAACCCAGTGATGAGCACCCCGCGGCTCGCCTAAACATTTGCAAATATCTCAAAAACTTAAGCCGAGCGTCGGTAAATTTTGTTCATAAAAGTTGCCATAAAAATTCTTCAAAACATATATTTTCAATATATTAGTAGAAGACTGTCATTGAAATTGTCGTGCTCGCAGAAAGAAGTTCGAAATCACCTTTTGCCAATCCCCATCAACTTCACTGTCTTCAATGCAATTTTTCACTTTAATTGTACTCCCCTTTATTTCTCAAAATAAACACTGCTGCATTTGCAGAATATTTATTTTCTGTCGTTGCAATTAATATAAAATTGATGCTCTTTCGTCTATTGTCTCGCGTAGATCAACCAAAAAGATCGAGAAAAAATGAGGCACTCGATGATGGTGCCAGAAATATGTACTTATACATATTTACAATTTTTTCGAATTTCATTGTGCTGAATCTGGACTGAAATATTGGCGACGAAATCGATATTGAGCTTGGCCCAGATCTTTTGACCTTCGATCTTCCTTACATTTCAAACCTGTTTGAAACATGTGTTTACGCAGATAATCTTTTTCCATTTTGCGCAGCGAAAGTTGCATCGCGTGTCATGGTCAAGCGCATTATTGGTAACAGTTATGGGAAAAATTTGCGATGAGGTCGGTATAAATGAACATTCACCGGCATTGGTAAACTATAGTCCGTTCAACGACTCGAGTCACCAGCTGTAAACAAAGACACATGGGCGGCGTTCAGACAAATATGAATATTAATAACGCAATAAACGAAGGAAGTTCTAAACAATTCAAATTTTTCGCTGTAGTTCCAAATGGCCCCAGTGGCCGAAGACACGAGGTTTGAGGGGAGGGGAGGGGACGTTGTGTGGATCCTAAATCTAAAATTGTAGCTTGGGGTATTTATTAATTTCTGAGATATTAATAAAAAACTTTCAGTATTTCTGTTCACTTATGTATTTAGACACAACGCATTTCACTTTCCAACTGGTCCCAGGTATTAGTATTGGTTGGGGACAGGTTAGTGATAGTCGATACTCTAGGGAGTGATTCTACAGGTCAAAATAAGACCAAAATCTAAAATACAATCTTATAATATCGTGCTTCGTTTCCGAGAAAATTTACTTTGAGTTTCGCGTAAATACGCGTGCGTTTTAGGCGCCTGAGGGGCACGCGGAAGTAAGGGGAATGCTTCCAACAGATTGGGGGGGGGGGGTGGGGGGAGACATGAGGGACCGCAGCCATTTCCAAAAAAAGTTCTGCAAAAAGATTACCAGAATTTTTTACTAATATTTCGGAAATTAAATTTAGGGTGGACACACCCTTCCCTCAAACCTCGTGTCGATCAGGCACTGGGGCCATTCGTAAGAATATCCATATTTTTTTTATTCAGGATTCGATTCCATCTTTGATCCCAACACTACTGCCGCTGTCCCTATTATTATTATTATTTTTGGATTTTTTGGTGTGACGCGTTTTACAAAGACGACCCTCTGATTAATAATTGACTATAGCTAGGCCACTGCTTTTCCCGCGTGTTTGGTAGGCTGTTTCATTGTATTCTGAACTATTGTTCTGAATTTTTGTGTGACAGTGAAAAAAAACATGGCAGATACAGAGAAAACAGTGACGAAAAGTACGGTAAGGGTTATCCGAAACACAATGAGGAACAGAGATTCTTTAACTATATGAATGTGGCTATGGGTGGTAGTAGATTTATAGCCGTATCTGTTACCGGTCCTTTTTTACTTAAAGAAGTTTTCCTAATTTTGAGGCAAAACCTTTCTCAGACTCAAATCAAGGCGCAAGGCATCTTCTTCAAAAGGCTGCCATTTTAATATCTTTTTATTTTGCTTAATGCAGCTACTACCACCCATAGCCACATTCATATAGTTTAGGAATCTCTTTGCCTTTTTGTGTTTCGGACAACCCTTACAGTACTTTTCTTTAATGCCAGTGCCACCCGATTATTTTTCAACGCCCTATTTGTATCTGCCATGTTTTTTCACTGCCACACCAAAGTTCAGAACAATAGTTCAAGACACAGTGAAACAGCCTGCCAAACCTCAAATTAATTTGTCGAACCGATTCTGTACAAAAAATTATTATATTATATTATTATTATATTATTCTATTATACTTATTACATTGATGAAAAAAATAATCAATTACCTGCCACCCTACTTTGCTACAAGGCCATAGTTCCCTTATTATAACATTAATAAAACTACTAATATCTGATCTACGCGATATGTTTCTTCTTGCAATCTCCCATTGCCTGATTACTAATACATCGAATAAAAATACAACGCGAATTTTCCTGGAAAAATTCCAGCAGGGAGATGTCACTTGAAGGACGGACTTCTACCACGAAAGATGGAGGAAACAAATTGGTGACATCTCGGAATTGCATCCCAATGCTAACACTCTTTCCAAAAAAGATCAAGGCACGATTATCGAGGTGAACTGGTTCAGACCAGCAATGCAAACGCGAAAAAAGTGCATGGGGAAAGGCCTTAACCCAGTGCATACAACATGGACAAAAGATGACTCCGTCCTGAGTAATTGGAACAATATGTATATTTAGGTTTACATGTGTATGTGAGTTGGGAGTTACCATGCTGAATCAAGATGATTTGCCAGTTCTGGTTAATAATAAAGACTATTGTCACCTAATCATTATTATTTTACGCACGTACGCGCATATCTCCTCAGCATGTTGTGTTAATATATATATAAAACTAAAATGTTAAAATTAAAACCGACTTCAAAAAAATAAAAATGCACTAAAAAGAAAAATATAACTTTTTCCCTTATAATCCACATCCATAATCATCATTTGCAGTATGTAAATCTGGCGCCGACTTAAAAAGTATGAGAGTCGTAGATTAAATAAGGGAAAAAATTATATTTTACTTTTTAGTGCATTTTTATTTTGTTTAAGTCGGTTTTAATTTTTGTTATGTTTTAACATCAGCCTTGGCTCCGGAAAGACAAAGAGACTATATTTGTATATATTAATACAGATATTGAATCTGTATAGATATTACATCCATACTGATATTATTAAGATCATTATATCACAGACGAGGTCACCGGTTTGGGGAGTCCTAGGACCCCCTTACCATTTTAGTGTCGCATGCACCGTTACCGGTGAAGTCTCGAAACAGATTGTAACGCTACGCGTGGTAGGAATTAGAATTCAGCACGGCTAAAACTAGGTTATATCACAGACGAGGTATAGAATAGACCTATCACCTAATGGAACTTTGTGTCACCACCCGAACTGTGTTACCGACCCATAACTCGAGGACTGAATGTAGCGGCCTCTGCTCATGAACAGCGTCCAACTCAGCAAATACTCTGAAATGTGTTGAAATGCTGAAAGGTGCGTTACGTGCTTGTTCACGTGTGACTTCTTTAATGTGTGAGTTTGACATAGGTTTTCGCTATGCTACGCTTTGACTCGGTTTGTCAACGACTCGTGCGGATGTCTCTTCGATAATCCATTTCGGGGGTCAAGACACTATAGCGCTCAAAATCTAGTTCTTATAAGCCTCGCAGAAAGTTGCATGATGCATGAGTGTCGTAGGGTGCATGGATGCAACTGCAAATCGTGCATTCTTTAATTTCACAATCATACGGGATGCATAATGTGTCGAATACAAGTTACATTTCTGAAGTTAAACTCTCTCGTGTGAGTTCTTTCAAATCTTGTCTCTTAACAATAATTATTACATTCGAGTCATTAGAAATTGAGAAATTTCAACTTGCATGGGAAACAGTTGTGGTTGACGGCAACCTCTACCAATGTGACAACATTGACAAAAGGTGTGAGCTATCAGTTCGACTTTATCCGCGATAGTGATCGGATCGGTGAATATCTGTGAATGTTACAGTATTATTTCCTGATTTGTCGATTCCTACACCAATTAGTTCCACTACTGGACTAAATAGAAAACCGTTTAACAACATTTCACTGGAATATACCTTTCATCTAGAAATTTTTTTAAGCGTTGCCTAAGTAGTAACTGAGAAAGGAGCAACCGTTTGGGAAATATGGCACCAAGATTGCTATTGGAGTCTTTTTTCTTTAATATTATTGGAGAAATAAAATGTAATTGTAGAAGAAATATTTGGAATCGAATCTGGACGGATGGAATATAGATTAACGAAGATAGATGATCGCAGCCAATCGGCTCGTATTACTTGTCACGTAATTAATAATTGTATTACAATGTTACTTGTCATACGATTAGTAATTATAGTTGAAATAATACAGATTGCCCAGGTCTCACCACGAGGAGGCGCTGCGAGTGGAGACCCGCCCTAACCGCGGCCCATCCGCCCTCCTTTTATGCAAAATTTTATTTTCATTTCCATAGATCCCCCTGATGCACGGTTGCAAAACGATCCTCGATCGCTCGACAAGCGGGCATCAGAGGGAGTCCTTCTGTAAAAAGCTACCGCGATAAAGCTAAGCTGAATTTAAAATATTTCTTTGTTTCTTTCATTTCAAATTTTAAAAACTTTCTGGTATATTTCTACCATGATAATTATTCACTAATTGCGAATAAAACAAAGAAAAGGGGGGCAAATTTGAGGGAAATTATTAGGGAAAACAGTGATAATGATACATCATTATAGGATATGTTATATGATATATCATTATTTAGCAAAAAGTTTTCCCCTTTTTTCTTTATTTCATTCCTAATTAGTGAATAATTATTATTTCCTATTCACTACTAGGAAATATGCCAGTGTATATTTGCTATGCTTACTTAAATACTAATAATTCCTACCTATACGAGCGCTCGTATTTAATAATTGCTACTTATATTTAGTTATATTTAGTTATAAACACTGCAGTGTTTAATTATTTCCTTAAAAACTACTTAATTCTATGTGGCCACTAAACACATTACCTCATCATATACATATCTACTTAAATTTAAATAATGACCTGCCTAATAAAAATCTGAAATTGTCATGTGTTTCTTACTTCCCTCGATGGACCCACGATGTTACCTGAAACATTCTCAAAAGTATCTATTAATAAAAATTCCTTGAGATTTCGTTTCTCAAGGATGATGAATCTGAAATCATATTTCTGAAATAATCTTCACACATAATATATCAGTAACAGAAACTTTCTCAGTGAATTAGTACCTACAATCTATCTCGATTAAGTAATGTAATTTCAACAGATATAGGGTAGATGTAACGTTTTTGGTTATTGCACTGTTTTTGGCCATGTGCATTATTATCTTATTTTTAAATTGCTTGCAGATCATTATTGTGTGGAGAATTTCACATCATAAATATTTTATTTAGTATACCGCTCGAAATATAAGGTTATATGTATTGCTTACACGGAAAAATATTAAATTTTTTAAGAAGTGGCCAAAGCTGGTACAATACCTTAAAATGGTCACAAATGATGCATCTACCCTAGTCTTTTCATTGAATCACTATTGCCCAAATATTGAAATATCATATTTGAAGCTACAAGCCAAAACTCAATATGGAATATCGATTTGGTATTAAGATGAAAGAAGGAAGAGATTAAAAAATACTGCTTCATTGTCAGCAGGCAAAGTAGGCAATCAAAACTTTAGCAATTCGTGAAAAAGAAGCTACTAATGATATTACATTTCATTCCGAAACAATTAATATTCATAATATTAAGCACATCGGGTGCTTTGTTACATCAACTCAATAATTTCCTTCTAATTCCTCATTAATTGGCATCTTCAAAGTTGATGTATCGACAATCAATCATAATATACTATAGTTAATCAAAAACATTTATGCAAATGTTGAAAATTGAAATAATTGCACTTTACTGCACAGTATTTGAAGTTACTGTCATACAGAAAATAGCAACAACGAGCACGTGTTAATATTGAAAATTTACTATCAATATAAAGTGCCGAATTGAAGTTACCTACTTTTTCAGTGCAAATTTCGTTTCAATATCATCAAATTAAGCAACAATCGCGGGTGAATTTTGATCAATGCAAAGGAATGTTGAAAATTTATAAAAATAAAAAACTACATTTCTTATCAATCTGAAAATACAAGGATTGACGAAGTTACTATGCAAAAATCGGCAACGCTAATGAGGAATAGCTACTACTACTTTTCAAAGACTCTAATTAGAACTTGAATTGAATGGAGGTGTGTCAGAAGTCTGCGATTTCTATTACAAATAATGAATTACACCTTTCATCGCCATTCTTTCAGTCACAAAATAAAATTTTTCAAATGCCATTCCATGAAAATTGGAACTTGAAATTTAAAAATGTTCTAAAACAAAATAAAAAACATTTGTCTGCAAGATATGAATATATTTTTAAAACAATATTTCCAGTGACAAACACTCGATTCAAGGGTGGGTAGGCGGTGATAGGAGAAGGAGGATGGTGCAGCCACTTAGGGCTGCTGAAAAAATGATCAGTAGCCAGAAGGGCAGCTGATCATTGGCCACTCATTAATGCAAGAAACCCGTGAATGGACCGTTTCTATCTTTCGCAACGCTAACTTATTACAGACTAAAATCAACTCCCGAGCACAGTCACTAGGACTTTGGACTACTCGCAGCACTAATTTCTCAAACAACTTCAAAATTCCCGGATGGTGCTTCATTACTGAAAATTCTACTATACTCAATACAAATCCCGAATAGCAAACGAAAAAGCTCCCAAGGAGCTATACTACTCTAACAAATATAAAAATCTATCGAGAACCACCAGATGGGTGGCTTCATTTTTCGCAAAACTAATAAAAATTTAGTGCACCTGTGTCTTGTAATACGCAACTCTAACTTTAATTCGTTGCAACCTTCCTGAAGGCTGTGTAGAGTCCCCTGTGCTGCAAATCCAGCAGCTCGGGACTCTTTTTTCCCAGGAACATGTCTCCAGACATGTCCCAGGACAGTTTCGGGGCATTGGGGTCTGGGGGTCGCAACTCTAATTACAAACGCGATCAGTCATCATCGCAACAATACCTCAAAAAAATATCAAGAATCAAACTAGGACGAGTAATTAAAAAAACGCGATCAGTCGCATCGCAACTCTATGGACAGTCCACGCGAAATCGGACACTTTTCGGAGTAACATTTCGAATGTTGCTGGAATTTGAACATGTTGTAGTCTTTAGTGATATTTAAACGTAGGTACCTCGAGGGATTTTTCCAAATTTTGAAAAATTTCGATTTTACAGCTGTAAGGTAAGGGCTATCTTTTCCTCAATAAATTATAGCTATGTAAGTAGTAAATGGATGGAGATGAGATTTACAGTGCTTACAGAGAAGACATTAAAGTTTTAAGAGAAAATTATTTCAGTTTAAAAAAATAAAAATTGTACCATTTTTGTGCAATTATTTTAATCAAATGCAGTTTTTTAACATCGGGCGTGATTTTAAAAATCCCCCCGAAGAGGATAATATAGTTCTATCCTTCCTCTGATGGACAAATTTTCAAAAATATTTTTCATATGGTACGGGTCTGAGGCGCTCGAAGCTCCTAGGCCCGCTGCGGGGGCCAAGACGCGCGGCGGGAGAAAGGAGGCGTTGCTTCCGAAAAACGGCCGCTGTGTTCACTTTAGTTCCATGCCTGCTCTTGATGATACTGCTCTGACAAGTATCGATAATTTCGAAAAGTATCAAACCGGTTTTGATTCGGTATAGTATTGAAACAAACTGTATTACAATTCAGAAATACCTTTTACATATTCCTATCCAAATTCCAAACTTCCAATTTCAATTCTTATATCTGACCACTCGTTACCATCAAACGTTTCGAACGGGCTTCTCAGTCTCTCCGCAAGATCGCGATAGCTACAAACTTTTCTAAAGCAGCGTAGAAACAGACGAGATATATGAAGATCTCATCTGCGGTAGAAAGGTATAGCAATCGAATGCTCTTTTTATTAAGAGCTGCTAATTGGACCATCAGAAAACTACTAAATATAGCAGTTGCTTTACATGCGGGAACATTTTAATGTGAATGAACATTTAGAAAAATTGAACTGTGTCTGAGGACTAGCGAGAGAGAGCTGATACTTGTGGCCCTCTAGTGGTAAGTTCAGGATGCATCACTGAAGTAGCTCATCTGTTTGACCATTGCTGGACCTAAACTACTGAATACCGCGCCACAAACGCTGTTGGCCATCTATACAGGTGGATAAAAAATGTTTCCTTTCCACATGTTTTAAGATCGATTCTACATGCCAAAATAAAAAAAAAATCATGGACGAATGCCCGATAATATTTTATTTTTTAGTTTTTAGCATGTCCAGAAACACGAGTGAAAGCACCTACAGCCAACTTTTTAATTTTATTAAAACTTAAAGCTTTTAATACTATTTTTAAAAGTGAAAGTGCTATGTACCAGAATATATATGTAACTGATACGGAGTAGATATTTGTAGGAAAATTGTCTTTTAACTACCGTTTTTATCGAATATTTTGGCGAATATAAAACCTACAGTTAAAGAATAAAATGTTGTACAAGTTTATCAAATTCTTTCATTTAAAGTATTAAAGTGTAAAATTAATATTGGAAAATGGTGCCTCATATTTTTCCACACCCTGTACAGCAGATGAATTTGATAGAAAAGTTGGTATTACGAATCGAAAACTATTCGTGCACCGCGAAACGTGTACACGACTCTTGCAATTAACTGAAGAAAATAGATTTCTAGGATTGTTGCACAATACAGCGCGATTTTGTACACAGAATTCGATATGGTCGTAAAATCGCGCTGCTATTGGGAAACATTACGCGATTCAGAGCAGCATTTATCGTGAGAGAGGCGACGATTCCAAGAAACATACAGCATGAGAAATTTGTCACTGAATACTTCGCAACGTATTCGATATTCGAAACTGCGTGCAAACATCAGTTGCCTCAGTAATATTCTGCCGATCATAAACAATATGGAGGATATGATACCAATTAGCACTCCTAGGTGTTTTAAAAAAAATGTATAGAAGTAGGTATGTGTAGGGTGTTTCCAAATATGTGGAAGATATTACAGAAAAGAAGATATTAATAATAAGACAAATTAAAAAAAATAACGAGGAAAAAAGTGGACCACAATAATTTGGTATTTAATATGTGAGTGGACGTTTTTACTAAGGGGTGATTATAACATTTTGTTTTATTTACAAGTTTAACAGGGGCGTCCTATTGGAACCACCCTAATTCACTCGACGTCAAAATTAAAGGATCGCGAAATTTTCGCCGGAAAATTGTCCATTTTTTAACTGTTATACCTTCGTGAAGAAAAATTGTTCAATAATTCGCCTGGGATCATTTTGAAGGCCACAGCCTCTACTTTCACCTGCATAAGTTGGTTTTCCTCAACAATGCTTTTACACTAGGAAACGAGGCAGGAAAGCCAAAATGTTTATTTTTTCGAAAATTGTACAAAATCAAACGACTCTACGAAGTTTAAATTTTTGTCACCACTTCGCATTCATGGCAAAGAAAAATTTTTCAGTAGATACTGAGGTGGCAGGAACAGACAGAAGATAAGAAATTACTTTGAGATGATCATGGTTTGTGTACGTTTTAAACTACGTACAATTATATTGCGTTACGTTTCACGTACAGTAGCGGACAAAACAGTTACCACTTTTTCGATCCACTCTACCTTTATTCCTTTTTAACCTCAACTCAAAACTGCAGCATGTGCCCAATATATAGAAAATAGATAGAAAATTGAAAACTGTATAAAGCCCATTTAAATTTGTTAGTTGAATTTATTTGTTAATGTTGCATTTATTTAACTAATAAACAAAATCCCCACATAATATTAAACACAACAACACCCCTTTTGAAAAGTAATAAAAATTCTAATACTTCGTGAACGCATCTTCTGCTTTTAGAACGGCATAAAAGATTGCCAAAAATGCTAGACCTTTGTCGGCCCCAAAACGCTGTCATAATTTTTTTTATTAGTTAAATAAATTCAGTTTCAACTGGGTTTCATACAGCATCCAATTATCTATCAGAATATGTATATTAAACACACACTACAGATCCAATTTGATGTTAAAAAATAAAAAATGAACCAAATGAAAAAAGTGGTAATTTTTTTGTCCACTGCTGTAATATCATGAATCGTGAAGTAAAGTATTTTCGCACACTTTATTGTTATTCCAAAGTATAGAGTACATTTACGTATAATAACGCAAGATGCTTCATTTTAAAGTACATATGGCAACCCTACCATCATTACCCTACAACTCGTTACTAAAGACCCAAGCAATAATTCCCGCCGATTAAAGCAATCACAGAATCAAATCCACTAACCGGACAACGATCCCCCGAGTGTTTACACTCAACGTAAACCACCAGGTTAAGTGAAAACAAGAGAGTGGCCAGCGAAGGGACGAGGGAAGAGGACAAATCGATAGCGTCAGTAGTCCCTTCGACCCTTGGCTAGGTCTGGGTTGGGTTAGCAAGGTGGGCGAGCTCGAGCCAGGGCAAAGGCTCCTTTAATATTTAGGTGGCTCTCCTCATCTATTTCAAGCAGCTGGCCCCCTCGCCGCGCATCGATCGAGGGACGCGGTAATATCTGTAGAGGAGAGTGTAACGCCTCCACGTTACTGGCGGAACAGTACAGCTAGATCGAGAGAGAAAGGAGCAAGCAATGTACCAGAGAGCTGTTGGAACGACAGAGAAGGGAGGTCGCGTATCTTTCGCGAGCGAGGGGTGACGGGACTGGAGGGTTGTCAGGGTCAAGGTTAAGGCAAGCCACTCTTCCCTTTCTCTGTCATTCTCCATCTCGCTGGTCCCGATGCTCTGTGCTCGGTGTCATGTGCGCGAGCCAGTGTCAAGGGTCAGTGAACCCCTGATTCCGGTCATCACTCGCGCATTTTCCCGCGAAAACTCGAAGCTCTCGACCGATTGCGAACTTGTTTTCGAGATGCTCGCTATGAGGAATTAAATGCTGATAGAGTGAAAGCTGAACCAGCGGATTGATTTAATGATCTTTAACGCGAACCAGCAACTCGATAATCGAATATCTTTTCTCACACTTTAGCCGCGAGTTAGCGTGGGTGGAATGTACTCGAATTGTTCGAGAGCTTGGGACGATAAGAATGGTCGGTGTTGATATTGATATGAGGATTAATCTTAATATTGGTATTGTTATCTAGTCAAGTACGTTTATGACTAAGGTGGGCCATATATTAAAAGTTCAATATTCTGAATGAGTGCGTGTGATAGAAATATGATTAATGGTGATATCAGCTACACAGGCTTTCTTTCGTGTCTGATATTATAATCTTTTTTCTCTGAAAGCTTAACTTTAATAAATCTTAAATTCAATATTATTATTACTGAGATTCATATTATTTACGCTTGGAAGTTTTAGGTTTAGGTTTAAAAGCAGTGCATTTTTAGGCCGCTGAACCTTACCCTTTACGCCAGACGTGAACAATCGGGAGCGGGAGACCTCCTTAGGTTCTGGGACTCGGGTCAGAACCGAATGCGGAACTGTTACGTTGCTAACCACAGCAAAGGGTGGGAGTAACCCACTGTTTTCTTTTTCGCAGGCTGTTATGCAAATTACAATGGTAATTTGAGTTAACAATGGTCGATTAAGTCGTTCGTTTATGACAACACAAATATTCACTGACTGAATGTAGTTCCTCACTGAAAATTCACTGAGAATCTATTTGTCAAGTTTAGCTACCTTCTCAATTTCTAGTAACTATTTAAGGAAAATTGTTTCAATCACTTATTCTTCGTAGGGAGCTTATAAATATTTATTTATGCTATACTTTATTTAAATTCTCAAATGTATTTATTTCGCTGAAGCAACGGACGTTCTAAAATTTTGGCAAATATATCACATAATTGATATTTGTCTTTGTTTATAATTAATTCTTAATGAAAGTGTTTGTTAAAAATTTCTGCTCCCTATATTTCCAAAGGAATTTTAAAAGCCAACTTTTTAGATTTGTTATTTTCCACTATGTTATAATTTTTGTAACGATGGATATTTTCTATTGTCATATAGTTTTTCAAGTAGCTTTTACAAGACTTTTTTAAGTGGAACGACCTACCGATAGCGCGACGCGCTTCCCTTATCACCGCATACCCCACAGGCGCAAGAAACTATACTTCGGTGCACGCGTACTCGGCTAAAATTCAAAGTCAATTTTCTCGAAAACGAAGTGCGAAATTCAAAAATTTTATTCTATATTTTAGTCTGATTTTGTTTGCAACAAAAACATCGAAAGAGCATACATAAAAGTGAAAAGTTTGATTTACTTATTACATCGATCCAATCTCCTTCGTTGTCGATTATAGCTAGGCACCGCTGTGGCATGTTTTCCACGAGTAACGATCTTCATATCTTCAGCTTTCAGCTCTCAAACACGTTTTATTCGAAGCTCTTGCGCTATCATAGACTACAAGTTCTCGATGCAGTTACGAGCTGTCTATTTGTATTGATAATGAGTTGCTTGGTGACAAACTATTTAGATTTGCTCATGACTCCAACGCCTTATCAAAGAGTACAAGGCTTGCGTCACAGTAGACATGCCACACAGTGGGACAAGCTGCACTTTCTTGTGTCAATATCGTAGAACTTTCGATAGAAATAAGATAGCGGGATGAATCTTTTTCGAGGTTAAAGTTAAGACGTTGCAGAACGAGGGAGAAATATTGAAAAAGTGTGACGAACAAGTTTTGACGTTGACCTTCGTGCAAACATCACGCGAAACATCAGGATTTCAACTTTAAATAGCCGACGGTTTGTTTTAAATTAATGTTTCGGAAATTCCCTCCGTTAATCAGAGGATACATTAATATACTAACGAAATCTTTTTTGTTTTTTGATTTTAGATAATCTAGTTCCGAATGACAGTGCTCACCGCAAAACCAAATTTTTAAAAAGGCTTCTTGGATATAGGTGGTTACTTTATTATAAACGTAAGTATTTTTCTACGAAAAAATTACCAAATGTTCTTCAAATATTGTTCTGTTAAGTGCAAAATGTTCTGTAAAAATATATGTTTCCCCTTTTTCAAAAAAAATTCACAAACATTTTTTCGGCCGCCTGACTAGTTATAACTCCTTAACTGTGTATTGTATTTCAAGTTTCTATTTTAATAAAGTGTATTAGGTGAACCTGAGAGTCTTCATTTCACTTCATCACAATGTGCCGTTCTGAAAGCAATGGTTTCACCGTCGTGCCACGGCATGCAATGCCTCATTGTTTTAAACGACGTTTAATCGTCACTATGCTCACATTTGTATTATTTGTAGCAAGATAAGCCTGAGCATTACGCCATCACAGCGATGGATTTTTCGTGAAGAGCCGAATGCTGGTTCTATCGTTGTTGGCCGCAGTGGTACGAACATCGATTTGGAAAATGATCCACACATTTCGTCAGCTCGCATCACTTCTTCACGAACTCGATTGACTTATGTATGCACTTATTGCTAGCTGCATTTGCAATAGTAATTTTTTAACATTTTGCATGGCAACATAAGTAGGAACTCAGCGTAGACTGCACTCATGTCAGCTCGAAACATCCGTATTTCTCAACGACACTAACGATATTAAGCAGACCTAAAAGAAACGCGTGTTGATAAAGACTCTATGTGTTTAGATTATCTCACCCTCCTTCCCTCTAGATATCGCCTTTTGTAAATATCGGGGGTAGGCTATTGTGTGGCAGACTGTGTACACAGTGACGGACAAATGAATTGGGACACTGTTTAAAGTAGAGTAGATTTTTTAAAATTGATCCAAGCGACTTGAGTTTTTTTGAGAAGCTAGAAGGATTAGTTTTTTACTTAGGTGACGTGATTCGTTGTTTTGGAAAAAATTGTAATTGGTCGGAATAGCGAAAAAAATAGTAAAGGTCATTTGTTTCAACTTTTTTATCTGAGCCTGTAATGAAAATTTGAAAATTCCGTTTGTATACGTGCCTAAAATTTTATAAAAATCGATTAACGTTGCTCTGAGCTATAAATGCTTAAAGATCGCAGAATAATCTATAAATTAACAGAGATTAAATACACACCTCAG
Source organism: Andrena chrysosceles (assembly GCA_963855975.1). NCBI lineage: Eukaryota > Metazoa > Arthropoda > Insecta > Hymenoptera > Andrenidae > Andrena > Andrena chrysosceles. Next base: position 22,863,944 of record OY979767.1, read on the forward strand.
AAATGTTTAACTTCTTATTGAACACGTTGCAATGGAACAAGAAACTTGATTACATACAGGGTGTTCAATTTTAATTAATCTCCAAGATATATTATCAAAATCGTTAATTATATTGAGAAATGTTCCAGATGTAAGTTAAAGTGTATCGAGGGGAATACTGCACAATGAAATATTGCACGTGCTTATTAATTGCACACTATCATTTTTTAAAATGCAATCGTGTCTGTACGTAGCTTGAGAAAAAATAAATATATTTATGGTTTTTAAAATTTTCTTAAAAAAGTGGCACTAATCTTCAAATATTCCAAAACGTCTTCATTTGTCAGAATTCTTCGATACATTTCAAACTTCCGGCCGAAACTTTTATTCAGATCATTAGTCGTATCTAAATTACTTGAAACGATTGATCAAAGTTGACCAACTTGTACCTATATTGCTAAAATTTAATATTTTGTATTTTAAATAAACTAGATTTTGATCAGCTAGATCTCTTCATACTTCTGCAGAGAATATACACATAATCCTACATTTTGTTATATTGCTAATTATTCAAGAGTTTGGCGTGAGCATTCGAGCTTCAACGTGGCGACATAATAACAAATAGATTAATCTAATTGGCTGGAAGAAAGTAATGACGTCTAATTGTCAATTTAATTCTTCCTTGTATTTTATCAACAAACGATCTTCTGTAATAAAACTCTAATATGAGGATAATCTATACAAATCTGTGGCACGAATTTCTTAAAATTTTCACTTTGCATGCGATGCAATTAAAACGGAAAATAAAAATAAGGAATCGAGGTGGATACTTATCAGAAACACTTTCATCTAACACTAATGAAAATTAAGAAGCTTCTACAGTTCATTTACCTCTTCATATTTTTTAAGCTTCATTACCTAATTATATAAATGTTTAATCTAACAATGAAACTCTGCTTAAGTGTTATTCATACGTGGAATCGTTTATAAACCGACAACCGAGCCTATCTATGTCTCGCCATTTTGTTTACCATACGGGTCAGGGAAGAAAGGGGATTAAATCGTTTAAAATGAAACAATTACATCATCTAGAGCGGTGGCATAAAGTGCCTTTGTCTAGAGACGAGGAGTAATCAAATATGTACACTTGACCACCACGTTGAAAGAAAAATAGCTGCCTGTGCAGTGAAAAAATGGACGATAATTTTGCAAGAGCATTTTTTACGAGTATTTTTCACCATGCTCTTTATCAAATGCACTTATGTATAAAATTATCTGCATAAAAAAGATTCCGACATCATTCGCCTGACTTATCGATAAAACTACAGAGTCTACTTTTTTTTATTACAATTCAAAAGGAGAGCAGGGAAGATAGCATGGCGAAATGCCTTGACCTATTTCTTCATACTTGTTGTCTCTGTTCAAGTTTTATCACCGTTCAACCGATTTATTCGTGCAAATTTTCCTTCTGCTATTAAAATAATTTATTTTGTTTATAATGTTCACATGATACGCTAATATATACTCAGTTGATAAGCACGATAATATAATTTCCACCTAATAGAGGCAGACACTAGTTTAATATAGATAGAAAAATATAGAATGTTCATATATTTACGTATTGAAATATCAGTGATGAGACACAGAAATGTTTTGTATGATTCTTTCTCGTTTTATTCTGTCTCGATATGAATTTTTAATTGCCGAGTATCTTGACTTTATCATATGTCAGATGCGATATTCAAGGCACAGCTGGGCAGTATCTAGGTACAAAATTATTTAAATAAACGGTCGAATAAAAGATACGATATCAAAGGTTCGAATAATCATCGAATAAAGATAGTTAGGATGTGGTTATTATTCTATGGCGAAGATAAATGATTTCACGAATAACAGTATATTTGTTTGTAAATTAAAAAAAGAAACAAGTATTGCACGTATCATTTTGCACGTTTGTAGTTTTATTCTATCACCTTGTAAGACTATAAAAAAATTTGGAAGTAAAAATATCCATTTATGGAGGAGAACAATATTCTTTCGGATGTCAGATTTGATTGCCAAAAAACCAAAAATCCCGATCGACTTCAAATATATTAGCCGTACTGAGTAGATTTTCGTCCAAACTAAAATTTTGCAAATATTAGCAAAAGTGAATTACTAGGGTCAACAAAACCATAATTTGTTGCTAAAATTGATACCTTTTTTTAAGCCAGTGCCATTTCTTTGTTTCTCAATATTGTTTTATTATGCTCGTTCAGAACATAAAGCTACACGTGTATAGATTACCAATCTTTTTTAATTTTGTGATTGAGATAACTACAACTGCAGATATTAGGTTTGGCATTCGGAAGGATATTGTTCTTCTCACGATGCTCCTATTCCGCTATAAATGGATATTTTTACTTCCATTTTTTTTATAATCTTAAAACGTGATAGAATAAAGCTAAAAACATGCAATACTCGTTTCTTTTTTTACTTCCCGACAAAAATTAAATTATTTTCAGCCGTCAAACTAGGAAGCTCCCTTAAAGCAGGCCACCTGTTACAATTGCACAAAGTATTAGCGCCGAAATAGATATAAATATACATATAGCGATGTGTCTAAAGCTCATCCTTCGCGTGAGTTGACATTGTGTCACATCTGCCACTGCTGACAACGACATCCCCCTTTTCATCTCGTGTGCACGGCACATGGATAAGCCTGCGTTTGATAAATCGCGCAATAAACTACCGTCAATATCGGGTAGCAGTTAATTCCCCTTCCCACTTTCGCGCTTATCACGAAAACAGAATAATTTGGCACGCGTCTGATACGATCGATCGATGAATACGAGCATACATTGACATCATTAGATCGTGTCGAGCAAGGAGTGCTGACGTTTAACTCTTCGCCGGCGATGACTGTATCTTTTTTTTACTCAAGCATAACACCACTGAACGTAATAGTCTGAAGCAGTAACAACTATCGCCGTTCTTTCTTGTAAATCGGCCGTGGTCGGACGCTAATTGATAGGATAGACATAGACAGTAACATAACTATATGTATACAGTCTCCGTCTGAATGGAACCGTTCCACTTCCACTTCTTCGTGTCTGACAATGAATTAGTGTTATGAGTTAAGAGGGCCTGAGAAACGTGGGTATTGTTTAGAAATTTATAGAGATTAAATTACTGGGTGGATTGTTCTCAAATTATACGTACATGTTTATTGGCTATAATTAAAATAAAATTTGAATTAGAATGACAGCAATGAAATATCTGATATACGATTTTAGATGGAAGGAATTGGAATAATATTTCAAAGATCAGACTAAAATGTAATACGTAAAATATATTTCTGTCTCGATAATCAGAAAGCATTATAATTGTCTGAAATACCATGTAAAGATGAAAATATGGTAAAATATTACATAATATTTTGCATAATAATAAACACAACAAAGTGGCACAATTATTAATGCAGATATAAGTAATAATAAATGTATATACGTCGTGGAATCTACAACCTCGTATTATAAATTGGTGATTTCTTCTTTAAAGAAATTTGTAACGTAACAAACGCGTAATACCACAAGAAATCGAGATTAGAGCCAGGAATATCTGCCTACAGATAATTTGTAAATCTACTATCCTAACCTTTTGAAGATTATCGTGATTCGCCCGGACATTGACGAAAAACCATAAATATTACGATACCATTGACGTATCGTGGGTCACTCGTGACCCACGATATCTGTCGTAAGTAAATGGTTTCATTAAAGGAAGACACATGTCCTTGGATTCGATGTTGAAATCAAACGGAGAAAAATATCGAATATTTCAATAGAATCTTTTAATCAGTATCTAAAGTTCTACCAAAAATCTTAAATTCCACTATGGTGCGCAATGTGATAAACTTGTCCAGTAGCCAATGATAATTGCTCTTTAAAAAATAATTTGGTTATTTTTCTTTCTCCAGTTCGTTACTCGAAATTTTTCTAAATTAAAATTAAAATTTCCAAGCTTTATCTGGCTAAAAACTTCACCCGCTCCAATTTCTGTTAGCCAGTATTAGTTAAATAAGCAGTAAATCACAAAACAAAAAGATCTGGTGAATAAAATCATTTTTTGAGCGCGGGTAGACTTATACCACTTTCAAAAATAATGTATTATCAAAAAAGTGATTTTTACCAAATTGATATTTAGATTTCAATTGAAGTGGACTGTTCTGAAATGAAATTTTAAAATATAAATAATGATCGAAATATATTATTGAGTGTCAAATTATATTTATTTAATATAAATATTTAAGGTTAATAGTTAATAATATTTGAGAATTTTGTTATTGAAAGTTTAAGAAAATAACTACGTGATATAATATTAAAATATCATCGTAGGGGTAAATATTATTAATAACTTTTACTCATATTCTATTCTTCGTTTTTCTTCCGAGAAAGTTTCCTGAAATAGACGTGGTGGTGGAAGAGTACAAATAAACTCTTCATACCGTTCCACTTAGCTAATATAATATGTCTAGAACAGTGTTTCCCAACCTTGTTTGAGTCGCGATCCCCTTTTATAATATTCAAATAACCTGCGCTCTCCCCCCTCCCCCATATAAAGTAAGGTAAATTTAATAAGGTAAAGAAAACATATTAAAAATTGGTATTTCAGAATAGAATTCGAACTTAATAATATTAAAAAATAAAAACGTTACTAAAAAGTAAAACGTTACTAATTATAAATGTTCACATGTAAAGCGTGTTTCTCTCTCATTTTGGTAAATTTTAGAGATTAATTGAAATCTGAGCCAAACCTACCCACTCTCCCCTATACCCTTTTTAAATCTCATCCAGTATATCTAAGACAATTTACAATTTCTTCTAAAGTAATTATTGAAAAAGGACTTATACCATTTTTGAAAAAAATATTTATGTAATTCCCTTTAACAGCGAAACTTTTATTGATTACTTTATAACGATATTCTCATTATAAATAACATTAAAAGTAATAAAAAGAAGACATCAATTTGTAGGTACCCGAAACTGGCTTTAATTCAATTTTGGTGGACTGACACCACTTTTGAAAAGAGTAGTTGGTCGTTTTCCATAAAGAAAAATAAACTAGGTATCTGTATGTATCTTTCGGTGTTATTCGCCACTGTGACGATTAATTGCCTGGCGAACGAATGTCTCGGGTGTGCGATATTAAAGTTGCGTCAGAAAAGAATCACATGCTCAATACATATTCAATGAACCGCACAATCTACCGCGTAACGTAAATGACCGATACCAGGATATTAAAAATGAAGTTGCAGAGGTCGATAACGCCCCGCAGCATTATTCGTGAATTAAGAGGTTCACTTTTCATCGAGACTTATCTGGTGAAAATTGAATGGGAAACGAACGTTTGATCGCTGGGAAGAAGCCGATAACCTTGGAAACTCTTTTCGCCACGTATTGCTACACTGCCAAGTTAACATTGATAAACCAATAATCGTGTATGTTAACGCAGATAGACCAGTATTTTGTAACTCCTGGCTCCTTATCTTTGCTAACTCATCCCCTGTCGATAGCCAAACGCGACAACTTGCTTAACGCTTTCTATTTTTATTCGACGCTTGAAAATGGAAAAGAAAGACACACGAAACAAAATGGAGCAGATAACAGGATCTATCCATGCGTTACGTTCATTCTGCGATGATAATTTTACATACGAATAATCGAGTGTAGAATAATACTTTAAGGATGATAAAAATACGGAGCACGATACGCGAGGATTAGGTATCATGAATTAATTATTGGCGTGTCCAAGTGTAATTGAGAAATAAAACAAGCGTTCGATAAATTTAATAACAAACATATAACGTGATTCGATTAAAAACATTCTTTTACCGTTACTCACAAATTAATTGTATCTCGACCGTTCGATTGAAGATAAAAATTAGTACATACACAACGATTGCTTTATCTTGGAATGTTCCGGGGTTCGGTCTTGTTGATTCATAATTTCAGGAAATTACTTAAGGATTTTCCTTATTCAACATAATAAAGTGAGCTTTCGATACAGTGATTCATCGGAATTTACGAGAAATATAGAAGATTTGAAAATTTAACTGGGATAATAGAAGATAAAATTTGGTATAAATCGTTACAGGAAAGAATGATGGGCAGTGGTACACTCAGAGGGGGAAGGGGGCAAGAGGCTCTGGCACCCCCAAAGAAAGGGCTTTGTGAAAAGATAAGAAAACTGGATTTTATTCCTCAAATAAATTCTTATAACCATATAATTAATTTTATTTAGGTACTTTGCAATAAATGAAATTGCATTAAATAAAGTTTTCTTAAAAATATTTTCATCCGTTCAACTCGGCTCTCCTCAAGATTAAATCCTGAGTATGCCACTGATGATGGGAGTTTATTTCAGAGTAGAGGAGGCCTTTACGATATATTTAATTAAAAACAATTTTTATTCTCTATAATCGATTTTGTGCCATTTAATTTTCACATTAATTATCTATTGTGATTTGCGATCATCAAACGATAAATCTTTAGTTACAAAATTCTGGTACTTAAATTGTGTTTACAATGGCAGTAGTTACAATTTTACTTGTTACTCCTTGAACCGTAATAACTTTTATCTATACTATCTCCGTAATATTTACATTTCATTTGTTTCTTATCGGAGCATGATAGGAATTTCTTAATATTGGATCATAGCAAATTACGGATGTGGAATGGACTATTGAATCATGTTTCTCAGATATTATCTCGTCCGATATTTCACGCGTGTTCTCAAAACATACAATTATAAACATAAACCTTAAAATGACCGATATGTGTGTCAACGTCGTTTGAAATCTTATGATGCAATATAAATTAGAAATGGAAATGCATCTCTAGCGACACAAACAGTTATATTAGTAGTATTTTCATATTTATCGAATCGTGTAACGAATAGAGTTTCATTTTATTTGCAGTAGAGCCTTTCGTATCCCAACATCCATTATCAAAACGTTCTAGTATCCGAACAGGGTGTCTTCTAGCAACAAATGCCTTCTCCTGTTGCAATTATAATTAGTGCTTACATCCAATACTCTGTTCGATCGAAACTAATAACTTCTGATCATAACGATTTACTTTAGAGACATAATTTAGTTAACTATGAGACATATAGCCCCCAAGGTGTAAGAAAAATATAATGTTACGACAAAATGTATAGAGTTATGATCACAGAAATGTGTAACAGCATGTAGTTCAACTTACAAACACGTTACCCACACTGTCCGCTAAAAATCGCATTATTGCAAAATGAATGCTTACAATTGACGCGTCTCTAATGTCCAGCTGTGTCAGTGACATTGTATCAGGGTATTTCGCGACGACGTGTTCTCGTCCTAAGTAGATTAAACGCGATCACGTTTTCTTTTTCTCTCGTTTGAAACCCAATATCTGAGGAGGTAAAATCGAAAAGTAGCACGTTTTAATTTTCTTACGGAAAGTAGCACGTTTGCCTTCGTTCTCACGAAAACTATCACGTGCCACATCATTAAAATTTTCATATGTGTTGTCTTTTGGAGATTAGATGGAATTATTATTTATTAAACAATATTTTCAACACATGAATTTTTTTAAACTGAGCACGGGCTGAAACGTGATAGTTTCTGCAGACTGCAGTATAATTCAAAACGTGCTATTCTTCGTGGTCAAACCGGATAATATGGTAGTTTTCGCCGCAAATTCCCAAATGATGCTATTTCTCGTGGAAAAACAGTATAACGTGCTAGTTTTCGCTGTGACAGTACGAAATGTGCTATTCTTCGTGGCGAAACAGTAAAATGTGTTAGTCTTCGCGGCGGAAGACCAAACGTGCTAATATTCGTCAGAAACGATGGAACGTGCTTCTTTTCGTGGCAAACCGAAACGTGCTACTTTTCGTAAGAAAATTGAAACGTGCTACTTTTCGTAACGCACGTCACTTAGATGACGCCAAGTCGATCGTACGATGACTGGGAAAGTTGCATCATACTGTTTCATCATACGTCATCGTTAACGTGTAATAAGAGTGAAAAGTAAGTCACTCGCGATAGAAATACGGTAAGATTAGATGCAAGTAAATTACGTCAGAATTGATTGTTCAAAAATTCTATAATGACGAAGGACTTAAGGGGAAATTCTATTTTTTTGGCTAAAAAAATAACAAAATTGGGGATTTTTTTAAGAAATTAGCGATTCGGGTCATCCGAAATTTGGACCATGTTTTTATGCATCATTGAAGAAGTTGCAATTTTCTTTTTATTAATTTTTAATAATTATTGTAGAAGTTATGCATGATACTGAAGTGTGATACTGTTTTATTCTAAACCAGAATAAAAGAAAAAATATTGTGGAGAGTGGTGAGTTTTTACACTGAAAGTCTTGAACCTCTAATTTTCTTATATAACAAGAGAAGTATATAACTTATCGGTAGTCTGGTTCGTCAAACTCAAGCTACATATGTATAAAGTGAAACGCGGTTTCATATTTCTGTTTCAGATTACCTGGAAGATAAATATCATGCACATCAGCGGACGACGAATTTTGCGTGGCGTGATAGTCGATCATGCATAACTCCTATAGTTATTACTAAAAATTACAAAAAATGCAACTTCTTCAATGATACATAAAAATATGATCCAAATTTCAGATGAATCGAATTGCTAGTTTCTTAAAAAAATATCCGACATTTTGCTACGTTTTTAGCACAAAAAATAGGATTAACCCCTTTACGTATGAAACGTAATCTCTTTATGCTAATTTTAATTCCAACCTGTGTATCACAGAAGATAAAGAATATGTATACAATAATTCTCAAACGATTAGTTTGTTCCTTAACTCTTGTCAGTAAGTGTACCTATTGAGAATTCTAATCCTAAGAATCATATTTAGAAGTAATGCTTTGACGTTATTTTTAAGAATATTTCCAACAGTGTGTTGCTTTAAGAAAAATCCTTGAACTCGCCCGTACGAAATATGCATTTCAGAAAGGTGAGGCGAGTTTAAACTATCAATGGATACGAGTTTGAAAAGAGTCGGCAATCGGGGTGTCCATCTGAATCTCTTACGCGTCACAGATAACAATAAGACGACAAATTTTATTTTTACTCAATGAAATGCATTTAAGGAATTATAATTATATCGTACTAAGAAATTTAATTATATCATACCGCAAAGTTTTGCAAATTCTTTATAACAGTTCGTGTTAAGTAGATGCCACAAACAGAATGTATAATAATCGTTTGTGTAATAATCAAGTGCATTCAATGGGAGATTATGAAAAAATGTTTCTATTCATAGAAGGATGTTCAGCAAGTGTAAATTAAGTTAAGTTCGATTGGTTAGTTGACTGGAATAATTATTATTCCATTACTCATAATTTATGAAAGGGAAGGAAATTCACAAGTTTATAAAGGAGCGAATTAATAGTATGAGTTATATAAAATTAATTGACAAGGAAATACAAAAATGTACTAAGCAAATTACTGAGAACACATTGATATTTTAAAAATGACTGCCCAGTAATTTTTTGATAAAAAAGCAGATGTTCTAGAGTGGCCACCAAATGTATACATTACATCGATGGCTTAGTGCCCAAATATTGTACCTCCACTATTTATAAAATTTGAGACTTATATGAAAAAAAAGTTCTTGTTTGTTTCTTTATGCTGTATAAAAATCGCATTTGTATTTACTTTATAAATATGTCAAAAATAATATTTTTGTTCATTCTATGTACCTGAATCTAGTGTACTATTGCATTGTTTAACCCTGTTTTTCGCGAAAACGCTAAAAGTGTACCTTTCATATACAATAAAAAATAGATCAGTGGAACTTGCAAAGTCATCATGAAACATAGAAGATTTGAATTACACAAGAGTGGCATGGGCTTTGCGAAGACAAAACCTTAACACATTATATAAATCGTTATCGATATGGCTGATGTAAGTATACTTCAGAATACAGAAGGGCTTACGTGAGATTAAATTAAAAATGATCATTTATGTGTAATAACAAGCAAGAATTTCTCACGCACTTCGCTATCATTCTGTCGGATCCAATCTTCAAGATTTTTTGTAAATCACTGTAATTGCTAATCAAGTACCTACTTTTCGCAATTAGACAATGGTAAATTTTAAATCCTTTAAAATACCCGCAAAATCCATTCAAATTAATCCACTAAATTACGTTAAAAGTAGGTACCATAAATTTGAAAACTTGGCAAGTGCTAGCTTCACAAAAATTTAAAACATGTATTTAAAAATAATACAATTACTCCTAAACACAACACAATTGTTCAATTTTTGCAAAGTGAAGAAAAGCCTGCTTATTCACAACCAACAGATTTATCGTTCAGTTATCTGTTAAAAGATTCAGCTTCGAAAATAACCGGGGAAATACGAAAAAGAAGAAAAGAATCTGCACAATGGAGCACATTAAATGCATTGACATTTATCTGGCAATGACGTTTTGTTGTCGAAACGAGCTTACCAGGAAAGGTCCGCGAAGATACAAGATCATCCGTTTCTCATTCACACACAAATTTCTTTTCTCCCCTAGCGCCTGGCGAGCGCGGCTGCCACTTCTCGTTGAAATATGCACCGTCGAAATTTGCATAGAAAAATTCCGTTCCCGGTCCAAATCTTACATAAAAGTATAAGATTTTTTATTACTTTTTATGCTGCTGATTAATATCAACCAATCCTACAACAATTTAGTCGTTCCCTTGAGTAATAAACTACTAAACAATAAAATATTTCTTCACGCTTTTACTAAGGGGTGGTCTCACAATTTTAGCCGGCAGTGTATATTCCGCAAATTCCGTAATATGCATTGTCGCAACCACTACTTACTCGCAACAACCCCACTCGATGGGTTTACCAACCGTGGAGGGAGATCCCACGCGACATATAAAACTCCGACTGATACGCAACATCTGCGCAGTGCAAATTCTGTTCCTTCGTGGGAGACGCGCGCAAACCGTGTTTATAACAACTTGATAATAACAGAAGACAATCTGAGCGGAGCTCAAAGTTCGACACGCGCAACTATCGTCTGTTACACTTGGAAAGTACAATAATTCGTCCGAGCGGACATAGTACCGGGGACATTTTGGTGACCTGTTCTTCGAATCTGAGAGACTTGGGCTATATTACTCTTAATCCAATTAGGATAAAGGTTTGTATAGGACATTACAGCTTCATATAGCCGTGTTATCGACGAAAATACCGCGTGTTATAAAATTCTTAAATGTTACATTATACTGCAATAGAACTTATAATTTATCATTGAAATTAGACAATTTTTAATTAGAATATACAAAGCGGACCTATCATTTTATTCTTTAAAAATTGCATAGAATAGACTGTCCCAGTAAAGAAAGTATTTTGAGTGTCAATTTTTAAATTTTAAATATTAATTTCACGGCGCGAACAATTCCCCCTCGAGTTTACTTTTGAAAATATTCCGCGGTCAATATTGCCAGCAATCTAATTCCCCAAGATCGTTCATAAAAAAGCGCAGTGGCTGTGCGAAAGGCGAAATATCACGCAGGTGCGCGGAGCACGTGGACGGGTGATCGTAGCGCGAAAGAGGAAAACAAGTCGGTGACGCTTTAATCCCAATCGAATTCCGCGCCGATCGTCATATCTCCCGTGCGACTGAGCGTCACGTGACACGAGATCAGCCGAACGTGCCGACGAAGACACCGAGGTTATAAATAGCGGCCGCCAGGCAGCGGGGAGTCTCTTTTACTTTCCGCACTGTGCCCGGTAGTGCATTCGCTCTGCGCTCCTCCAGCTATTACGTTCTGCGCTGTGCTGGTGTGTTAGGGTTCGCTCGCGCGGAGCCAAAAACTAGAGTGTAGAGACCGTAAACGCGGGGCTTTTTATCATCCGTGTTTTTCATTAACCGTTAGCGGCGTCGGACGAGCCGAGTCTGTCAGCGAAGTCGCGGCACGTGGCCAGAGCAGTCGAGCGCGAACAGAAGTGAGGAGAGCCGTTAACGAGTAACCACGAAAGGAAGGAAAATGCCGGAGACCGCTCATCACATGAATGGATACGCGAACGGGCACACGCCGCCCGAGCTGCAACAGGACACCAGTTTTCTCTTCACGTCGGAGTCCGTCGGCGAAGGACATCCAGGTAGGCATGTTAAAAACAATACGTCCGCCTCATCACTGGCTCGTATTTCGACCGATCCCGTGGGCCACTAGGTCCCGAGGCTCCATGTCGCCGTGGTGAGTCGCGTGTGCCGCCATGAAACTCGATGAACGGCACCGGACCACACACATATACCGCGTGCGCACGCCGCGGTTCTACCCTTCTCGTTTTCCTTACTTTCCTTAAAAAGCTCCGAAAACCGGGGACATGGTGTTACGTTCCCGTTCTGTCGCTTAACTCGATCGTTTTTCCGTCCACTTGAAAGGGACACGGGCATCGATTATGCCCGAGAGCGATAGTACCCATGGTTATGCGAGCACGTTCCCTTTCGAATTGATATCGAAGCAGAAACCGAACACCTCCGGCGTCGCCATGTGCTCTCCTCCTCGAGGCTTATCACGCACGAATTTTCGCGAACATCGTGCCAGCCTCTGATGTCACTACTAGTATTTCCCTCGCGATCCTCTTATGCGATCGTTGAGCAATTTTTCAGGATTTTATGCCCAATCTACAGCTGATCCCGTCTGTCCTTCTTTTCCATCGCTTAATTTACCAACTTGCGCGTTGCTGGTTGAGGCTGAATTTACTTAGTCGGTTTTTTCCATTGTTGGGACTTCTTTTTAATTAATTTCTAGCATTTGCGCTCTTCTTTATTAACATGGATGCTCGGGAATCTAACCTAGAGTAAAAAGTATATTTAGGTTTTACTGGAAATCGTAGATTTCGTACGTGTTCTTTTTTTGCATTACTTTCGGTTGATTGTTTTAAGTTAAAGGAAATTCTTAACGTGCGCGAAGTACCTAACTTTAAGTAATAACGTAAATGGATATTTCATTTCGTCATTATGCAATTAATTTTTTTTTGGAATTATATATATACGTTCTCAAATATACGAATGTTTACACGTATGTATATGTGCGTGGTTGGGGAATGTAGTTGATGGTTTGAAAATTTCAAATTTCGATTTATATAGAATTATAATAATGTATTTGCATTTTTTTTTTAGACAAAATGTGCGATCAGATAAGCGATGCTATTTTAGATGCACACTTACAACAGGATCCTGATGCAAAAGTGGCTTGTGGTGAGTTGTTCACAGTAATTTTGATTTTTCAATGAGTTCAACGCGTTCTGGTTATAACCTCTATTTATAAGCTAGTCGGTTCAGCCTTGAGTTAATTTTGAAGCAAAAAACTCTAAAGAGATCTAATACTTAACACGTTACCTGTACAATTGAATATTATTTAATGTAAAATGTTTAAGCTAATTTTTAGCGTTAATTTCTATACGGTGGAATTTTTAATTATTCAGAGACTGTGACAAAAACTGGAATGGTATTATTGTGTGGTGAAATCACGTCGAAAGCTGTGGTAGACTATCAAAAAATTGTTCGGGATACAGTTCAGCACATTGGATACGACGATTCCTCGAAAGGTAAAAATATTTTCATTCGCACCTGGTATTTCTTCTTTTTCAGTGATGTATGTTTGTTAAACCCTTTGTCACCCCTTGATATTTTGTTCAATTTAGTTTACCTTGTATATCCGAAAAGTTTGAGATTATTCCTTGCTAACATTAGAGGTTTCCGTCTTCTGAACGATATACGCATGCCCTGTGGCCGGATGAAAAGTTTTTTATTTTTATTCCTCATAAAATTCGCCTCATTTGGTTCTCCAGATTTTGCAAACACACGGTCGAATCATGGCACGAAAGCTTCCAGCGCTAAATATGATCTTCGAGGTGCTTACCGTACTTATCTATTAAATCGCTAAAAACAAGTGTGTATTTGTGTATCGAAAGGATGTGCTTTACGCTACATACAAGTTAGTAGTTGGACTTGAGAAAATTCCATGACTCGATCGATTGAATAACCAATATCCTGCTCATTATCTTTCGGAAAGAATAAGTGAAAGAACACATATGAATATGTAACGTAAGCATATCATGATCGTGGCAGGATTCGATTGGCATACGTTGAACCTTTTGGTGGCGATCGAACAACAATCTCCAAATATCGCCGATGGTGTTCATGTGGACAGGGAAGAGAAGGACGTGGGTGCAGGTGATCAGGTACATAACCCATTCTCAGCCCGTGCCGCAGAGCAGCCATATAATTCAATAACATTCTTTCTTTTTTGCTTTATCTTCTCCCTTTCGTCTTACAATATATTTTATAATGTTTTTATAACATACACTTCCCTTTATATTAAGTGTGAATGCGTGAACTTGTATGCGAATGGATGCTGCGCATAATTGTTACCGATACTTACTATACAGTCTACGATGTAAGGCAATTTGGTTTATCAGGGAGTTTGATACGTAGACAACATCAACGACACTGCAGGATTTCCTCAGATTTACAATCGTGCGGAAAATTCATCATTAAACAAGCATTGTAATCATAATTATTTGTCACTGTGGTCCATACCAACATGCTTAACAACACGAGTTATTTCATTCAAATACATCTCTTAACTATGGGTTCTTGATGTTTTGTAATACTTATATAAATCGAGGAAAAGTGTTTTCAATGGTACCGTTATATAGGTATGAAATGGTTAGGCAGGAGTATTTTTCTTTTCAACCTTTTTTGAAAGCGGTGTATCATTGTTGTGTAAAAAAGATAAATACTTAGGATCAATGTTATTCGAGAAAGCACAATATGCTGGGACACGTACTGTTCGAAGTGCCGAATTCGATGGGGCAGCGTTGATATTCATGATAGTGAATATTTTTATCTGATTCGTATAATTTCTACAGGTTTTGACTACAAACTCTGCAGTGTTCTGTTGGCGCTTGATGCCCAGTCGCCAAATATCGCGGCGGGAGTTCATGAAAACCGTAGTGACGAAGAAGTGGGCGCAGGAGACCAGGTCAATTAGCATTCTGATCGTTCGTTTGATCTTTCTGTTCTTCTCTCTGTTCTTCTCTCTGTTGTATTTAATGCTACTATTAGTTATCCTTTCTCAGCTTGTTAAGTAACACGTAATGCCTCTAATTATACTACTCCTATTTTCAAGCAGTGTTTCACTCTTTCGGTATAATGCTTTTGCATTCCCAGTATTGTAAATAAATTAGCGGTGGCAATGTTATCCCGTAGTTTAGTATTTTCCGCTACATCCTCTTGCACTGTACATAGGCTATACCTTATGCAACCTTAGTTTCTCATTATTGCCTTAGTACGGCCGAAGCAAAGGCATGCCTATTTTATTAGAACTTCTGTGTTCCCACATTTAGATTTAATTTCCCTGTTTCTTTAATTTTTAGCTCCTTTACTGGCTTACTATAATCCCCGCACTTATCGATCGTGTTTGAAACAAATTGTATTTTAAAATCTCCAAATTTTGTGTTCGTATCGTTATTTATGAAAGGTGATTGGTTTCACAGATTTGTTTCTGCATTGAAAATGTTTGTCGGCATTTTTCTAAATTGTGTGGCAAAATTATCATTAAATGTAAGAGTTACTAATATTCATTCGTATTCATTTTCTCTTCATAATATAACATTTCCATATGTACATTTGCCATACTAAAATATTAAAACATGTACAGCATTTATTCGCTGAGAGCTCGGTTTGGTCTACACGTTAAGAGCTCGGCGCTATTTGCACCACTTCTGGCTCACTCCTGTCCCGCGAGACAGAGGGACTGAAAACGAGCGCGGAACGGTACTACGGGACAGGTGATGCGTTGATACTTCGTCTCGCTCCGTTTTTTGAACGCCTGATACTCTGTCTTTTATGTGCGCTCGTGTCTGAGCGTTTAGACTCGCTCTTTATCCGAGCTATTAGCGAATAAAGACTGTAAATATCATGAAATTCACTACATTTCAATAACTTAACAGTTTCCAGATAGTTGATATATATATCAGCGCTCTGTGTATCTAATCAACTGTAATAATTTCTCATTTTTAATTCGCACTATCATCGGAGCGTGTGTTGAAAATTAATTCTGAAGGTATTAAATGCAATTACCCCAGTAAATAATTGTAAATAATTCTGCTCTGTGTGGTACCTTTCTTGCACATTATAAAAAATACTTGCATAGTACATTACGAGTCACGATTAGTTACTATAACTTTAAAGAATGTCTAAACACTTTTTTCCAAGCTGCACATGTAGCTATGTACACGCATTGTTCCAAGTTCTCTATTAATGCTTAGTCTGCTATATCACAAACACACCTATTTACTATCACAAATTAATTAAAGACATCGATATAAAAATCTGCCTCCCGCTTCAAGTTTATATGTCGTAAATTTTAGCTGGAATAACTCAAATTCTTCCATCAGGGCCTGATGTTCGGATACGCGACAGATGAAACAGACGAGTGCATGCCGTTGACTGTTGTGCTGGCGCATAAATTAAACCAGAAGATAGCAGAATTGAGGCGAAGCGGTGAATTGTGGTGGGCGAGACCAGATTCCAAAACACAGGTTTGTTACTCTTTCCTGATATCTCGCGCTTAATAATACCCATTTTTATTATGAGAATTCAATGATGTCATATAGTATTTGCTACTCTTGAATGCCATGATGTGAAAGACTTTACTGAGAATGTTTTACTGCAATCCATCGGTTATACTGCAATGTTATTTACGATGATTTTATAGAATTAAAATTTGTAAAACAGGTTACCTGTGAGTACGTTATGGATCATGGCGCCTGCATACCGATGAGAGTTCACACAGTTGTGGTATCGTTGCAACACAGTGAAAAGATTGGCTTAGAGGAATTACGTAAAGCAATTATGGAGAAGGTCATTAAAGAAGTAATTCCAGCGAGGTACCTAGACGATAGAACAATCTTCCACGTTAATCCGTGTGGATTGTTTATCATTGGCGGACCACAGGTAACGAAATTGTTCATACTGCGTTTAAATAAATTCTATGTACGATACATAGTACCACGTTTACTTCTACTTACAGAGCGATGCTGGTCTCACTGGTCGCAAAATAATAGTGGACACTTACGGTGGTTGGGGGGCTCATGGCGGTGGTGCATTTTCTGGTAAAGACTTTACAAAAGTCGATAGATCTGCTGCTTACGCAGCGAGATGGGTTGCTAAGTCTTTGGTAAAAGCTGGCCTCTGCAGACGTTGTCTTGTACAAGTACATATCATTGATATTTTAACAACTATTAATAATAAAATATATATTAAATTGAATTATGTGACAATAAAATATTTCATCAAACTTGCAGGTTTCGTATGCCATTGGTGTAGCAGAACCTCTTTCAATCACAGTTTTCGACTACGGTACATCTAAGTTATCTCAACACGATCTTTTAGATATAGTGAATAAGAACTTCGATTTACGGCCTGGGAAAATCGTTAAGTAAGTATAGTGTTTCTGTTAAATTTCGCGTATCGCGGAAACTTCGAAAATTAATGCAAGATTATTCAATGATGTTACGTAGTATTTGCTACTCTTGAGTGCCATGATGTGAAAAGAATTCTCTGAGAATAATAATATTAAAATAACAATGTCGATTATTCGACAATGCGATTTATAATACGTGTTTTAACGATACGTACGTTTTCCAGAGAGTTGAATCTCCGCAATCCTATTTATCAACAAACCAGTACGTATGGACACTTTGGCCGAGAGGGATTCACTTGGGAGCAGCCAAAAACTCTAATTCTCGATTGATGAGAGCATAGATTTTAAATCTGTTTGACGCTCCTTCCCTTGGGACGTCTTATCAACATGCTCTCACTAATCGTGTATATCTCGCAAACGTTTTCCGAGATTTTCCGACCTCCGCGCTACATTCGCCAAGTCCACCAATTCCTTTTGCCAACTTAGTACTAGCAGGAAGAATGACATACTAGTTTTTTTTCCACACTACGAGGTACTTGGTATTATGTGGTATAGTACAAATTTCGTTGATCCAGCATGCAGGCGAGGACAGTCATTTTTCCTTTACACTGTGAGAAATGAATCGAAGTTTATCAATCATTAGGTATAATGGGAGAAATCGACAAAGGGAAGGGTGAACCGAGCCTGTTCTGAGTCTGTTGCGAGTCTGTTGCCTGTTCGTGCATTCGTAATAATCACGCGAGGGTACTGTACCTATCAGCGGGCGGAACTCGTTGCTACGGCTTATAAGTGGTGCGTTGGAAGTAAATGTAATAAAAGAACAATAATAGGACGAAAAATAGAGTTCAGCATTTGAAGAATGTATAAAAAGAAATGGAAATTGGTAACATCAAGCCGTGCCTCTAACCAAAATTTTGAGATGAAAATGTTCTCTCAGATTTTTAGCGGTATTAGTACTTTATGAACGTACATGGAAGTTCGACCAACCAACAACCCGTTTGCTTTCGAAGTGAATACATATATGTAACATTTTAATAAACCCGCGTTACGTTTACCTTTCCCGGCAATTACAATCGATAATAACCGAACTTCCATGCACGTTTTATCAGTAGAATTATTGATCGTTCGAGTGCAAACTTAAACTGGTAATAACTATGTACATTAATCTTAGCAAAGTGGGAAAGCGAATTTATTAAAATGACCAATTACGAACGGGACATACTTTTCATATTGTTTGGAACCTCTATAACAGGATGCAATGCACTATTTACCCAGGGGTTAATAATATCGCATTTATTTAAATTTGCTTGTTAGTTAAAATTTACTATCGAATTTCTTAATTCTGTTTGAATTTAAGTAACTGCGAACTACTAATCCTCATATATTTATATATACACATGCATACGTACGTACACACGAAAACATTTCCCCCTTTGCTCCGTTTTAATAATAGATAATTATAATAGACATTGTCGATCTTACAATGTATAGTGAATAATACAAAATCGAAACTGTAAGACCTTATTTTATAGAGGTCTAGTGAAGATCGTGTGGCGGAGCTCGCGAAATTATACGACTTTTCCAATTTGTAGTGTGAAAATCTGTGACACTATCATGTTTTAAACATCAATAAAAAAAAATGTAAATGAAATTTAGTAATTTCTAGATTAATGTAACGATCTATCGTGTAATGGTATTGGCAATGTAAAGATGCACAAGATCATCATATGCAAGTCATAATAAAAAGGA
Organism: Andrena chrysosceles; assembly: GCA_963855975.1. Lineage (NCBI taxonomy): Eukaryota > Metazoa > Arthropoda > Insecta > Hymenoptera > Andrenidae > Andrena > Andrena chrysosceles. Next base: position 22,883,165 of record OY979767.1, read on the forward strand.
TTTTTTAATAAAATACCAAACTGTTAGTCACTTTACTCGTTTTCTTCTGTTATTTAGTATTGACTGAGACAAATCCTTGTTCCTCATAATAGCGATTCAGAATCTTTCGAGAAATTACGTAATATTTATGTTTAATTGAAAGTTTAAAAATAAGAGAGCTCCGTTGACCAATAAACTGTAACTAGGTATAATGAAAAGTTAATAAATGATTTTTATATAAATTTTAATAACAATTTAAGCTTCTTCTAGGTAGAAATGCGAAACATCCTACACAGACAGAATCTTTGTTCTTATACGCGTAGCTTGCACATTATTACGTATTAAATTAATATAAAGTGCAGTGTGTAAATATAGCAAAATTTTCTGCTGGCATAATAATAACAAAATAATATATGCTTTACGCGGCACTTTAGAGATTTTATAAAAATAATATCTAGACAAATTTTATATACAGGATAGATGCTAGGAGCTAGACCACCTTGGCCAGGTCAAGATATTTCAAGATGTGGTATTCCACATCTTTGGAAATTTATTTCTAAGTGACAACAACACTTTTTCCGATACAATTTTTCAATGAAGATAGAGACGTCATTGAATAATATTTACAATTTTTTTCAAGCTTTTTTTAAAAGCAAATATGCCCATATTTTATTTTCGAAACAAAACTTTAACAATAGAATATTAAATAAAACTAAGTTGTGTGTCGACCGACGTTCAACTTTTTTTACGCGTAAATCGAAAAAATTGAACGTCGACCGATAGACAACTTACAATTAGTTTTATATAATGTTCTATTGTTAAAATTTGGTGATAATTTAATAAAGTAAGAATTATTTTCATTACAAAAAAGCGTGCGAAAAATGTTCACTGGCTCTCGATCTATATGTATTGCGCGTCTGCATTTGAAATACATAAGTACATTGGATACTTTGGACCCTCAGATTGCAAAATGGTAAGGAGCTTTTTGAATTCGTTTGTAGTAGTAATAACTCACCAGGGGCTGGTGGTTCTTCTAACCCCAGTACGGGCGGTTGCGTTCCCGGTGTACCTGAATCGCATGCGATTTTATGCAATAGATAAATAGACTATGTAGCAAACTAGTGTTATGTAAAAGGCTAAAAGGATTTATTCACGTTTACTGTTACAAATATATATTCAATAGGCACACCTATACATAAAGCAATAGTACATAGCAAACAAATTGTTTTATTCTCCTGAATATCTTACAGGCCATCGCGCATTTTGGGGAAGCGAGTCAAAGAAATTAATAATAATTAATTGTCGCTGCGCTTCGGTCTAGTGTGCGCGACTCCATAAGAATAAATTGTTTATTAACTTTTCTTTTCGTATCGCCGCGCTTCCCTAAAATGCACGAGGGCCTTAAAATCATCCCAGATAGCACACAGACGTCTAAAGACGTCCTAAAGCCGTCCAGGCCTAAAACGGACGTACAATTTACGTCTTTAAGACATCTATGCTATGTGGGAACATTTTTGATACTTACGATACTCTTAAATGTAACAAAAATAAAGTAAATGGTAAATCTTTTTCAATTAAAATACGTTCTATCGCTTTTCACGTGCATTTAAAAGGGACACGAATATTTCGATTATTATACGTGGAATAAAATAGCTACTAATGCATTCTGCATACGTGTTCGTTTTACCTTACACATTTGTTTCGAAGTAATCAAAAGAACGCGACGAAATGATCAATTCATTATTCTTATATTTAATGTTATATACACAGACGTACATAGAGTTGTACACAATACAAACACCATTAAAATATATACATATTTAAGTAAATAATTTCATTTTATAAAAAAATCTTCTAGAAGAATACTGCCACTGATTCATAATTTCAATGAGATACATCAAATTATGTAAACGTAACACTTTATAGTGCGCGACACATCAGATCCGGTGCATAAATAACTAAGTCTCATTGCACATTTTCATGAAAAAGATTCTGCTATAAAATTATTGTATGCAACATCAGCTAACTGTGTATTTAAGTGTAATATAGAATCGTGTTATTAATCGAACGTTAATAGAGACATATTTGGAATTATTAAACGAACGGTTAGTACATAATTATGATTAGATACGCTTTACTATAAATTATAGTAAAAAATAGAAAAGAAAGATATCATACATGCTTAATAATACTTTCCTTGAAAAAATGTATCTTGTAAACTTTTATTTAGTGTCGACTGATATTGTGATTCTGATCTGAAATTACAGGGTAAATTTAAATCGTTAGTGTCTTTTTTGGAGCATGAATGCGACTGTGCCTTAACAGCGAGCTCTTATCAGTAAAGGACTTCTCGCATTCCACGCATTTGTACGTTCTTCCGGTATGTGTGACCAAATGTCTGCTGAGACCAGAGGCATGACAGAAAGCTTTAGGGCATAACTGGCAATGATGTAATTGGATATCATTCGGGTCCAGTTTCTGGTGTCTTCGCATATGCACCTTTAACGCTTCGCGTTGAGTGAAGCTCTTATCACAATGTTGACACTGGAATGGTTTTTGTCCAGAATGAGTCATCAGATGGCGAAGCAGAATTTCCTTCTGCGCAAAGGCTCGATGACATATATTGCAGCCGAATGGTTTCTCACCTATAAAGATCACAATTTTATGAAATGAAGGACAAGCTACTTGCTTTCATTTAATTTCTTAAAGTACACCGAAGCATATTACACGTACCCGTGTGAGTGCGTTCGTGTCGAACTAAAGCAGATCTAGTGGGGAACCATTTTTCACAAGCTTGACACGTAAAACCTCTTTGCGTAGAGTGAACCGATTGATGACTCTTCAACATTATCCTTCGAGTGAATGCTTTTGGACATTTGTCGCACTGAAATACTTTCAATTCTTCGTTCGCTTCGACTGTAAGAAAAGCGATACGTTAGAATTATTTATTTACTATGATAATACTCTATTTCAAATTTCATCCGTTACCCACCTATGGTGTCAGTAATTGGTTGCAATTTCAGCGATTCCCCTTGGCCAGAACTATTACTCGTGAGCTCCATCATATAAACATTTTTGTGATCAGCGTTTGCGATAGCTCTTTGTACTTCCTCCGCTTCATCCTCAGATTCTTGTTCTTGTTTGATGCGTGTTGTGCGTATCGTGCAACGTGCCTTAGCTGTACGTTCCTCGGCAGGTACTAATGTGATGTTTTCTGGATCTTCGGACATAGTTTCTTCCATTTCCAAGTTCTCAGAGTTCATTCCTATGATTAGTAGGGCATAAAGGATGAGTAAAGCAAAGAATACGGAGCAAATGTGATTGTTCGGTGTGTTTGCAAAATAAGTTTCATATGTACCTAAAATATAACCACCGACAAGTTCTTCTTCTGTAACTTCAATCGGATCTCCATCTGTTTGCCCACTCTCGCCTTTAGTCGACACCAAGTCAGCCAATAATTGCTTAACTTGTTTAGATTTTCCAGCGCTAGAAGCATCTTTTATCTCGTCTCTATTACTGTCTTGGTTCTCTCCCTCTTCGTCTTGGCCGCTCAATTGCTGTATCAGCTTCATGTGTTTTCGTAGCTTAGCATCGGCAGCTTCGCATTTCTTTTTAAATTGGTACGATTTCTCCAACTGATACTTGCATGGGTGGCAAATCATGTTTGGGAGACCGTCTTCTTCGTAGACCTGTAACACGAAGAACATTACTATTTTATTTAATGTTTATTTATATGCTTGTGCAGGAAGAGATATCTAATTCAAAGATTTTTATTCGTACTGGTGTGAATGTAATAAATTTCATGGAAAAAAAATTCATAACTTCTGTTTCTTGCAAAGTATTCCATATTTCTTATGGGGTTACAAATGTTCTCGGAATGTGTGAAATAAATCGAAAATTTTATGATTGTATCTTGTCCTTGGGACCTTTAGTTGTATAAAAAAATTATTTGACATACTTTTGTCATATATTGCTGTTTGTTTTCTGCGGTTGCAACAACCTCTGCACCAAACAGGGGGCCACCTTATCAGCATCATAACTTCGCCCATTTACGACATTTTTTCATGAACTTTGCGTTAATCTATGCAAAACGACATTCTCTCAGGGCCATCGGGCCATTTCTTTAAATTTTTAAAAAAATTTCACAATTTAAACATCGAAATTGTAGATGAAAAATCGAATACCTTATTCAAAATGGCATAATTTTCTTATTTTCTAAAAATTCCAAAATTTAGAGAATTTCACCCGGCATAGATGAACGCAAAATTCATTTAAAAATGTTGTAAATTGTCGAAGTTATCATGCTGATTAGGAGGCCCCCTGCTTGATGCAGAGGTTGCTGTAACCGCAGAAAACGAATGACAATATATGATAAAAGTGTGTCGAATAAATTTTTTTATATGAATAAAGGTCCCAGGAACAAGATACAATTATAAAATTTTTGATTTATTTCACACCTCTTGAGGTGAAAAATCCCAAATGTGATCAATTATTAGGCGTACAGAATGTATGTAACCCCTTAAGCAACATAAATATATAAATTTTTCTACATAATTTAGATCACACATCTGTCGTCAAAGATTATTGCTAGTAAATGTATTTTTAAACTTATTCGCAACTCAGTTGTAGATATTTGAAATTTCAAACTGAAGGAAGGATATATGATACTTATTTCAAATTTAATCAATATTTCAATTCTGTGAGAAAGGTGGACTTCTATAGCATTCTAAAGCTTGGGTCCATAGCAACGCAAAGTGAAGTCCACGATAGATATCTCGAGTCTCATATCTGTAAAGTAGTTTACCAGTGACGTTGTACAGCAAACATCAGTTCTTTTTAGATACTAGAAACTCCTGTGGCTACTAGCGAATCTGTAGTTCAGAATCATTGCAAAAGTACTTCTATTTCAAGTTTCGCTCGACTCTTCATAGTCTATCGTAGCCTTCTTTACAGTCATAAGATACTTGAAATATTTACTCATTTATATTTATTTCCTGAACGATAATCAATGCAAAATGTCCTAAAATAATCGAATTTTAGGCAAATATCTCCAGCTCAGAAATGTAATCAGTTTAGCTTAAAACTTTCATGTTACATTTAAAATACTACATGCTTCAGCATCCACTATTCAAGACAATATTTTAAATACTTATACTCCAAATAGCATTCAATCACAAGATGTATTGATTCTAAACAATTTAATTCCCATAAAATCCTACTCCTAATTCAATAATAAAAATATCCCAGCATTTGATTACAATCACAATGGATCAGACTCGGAAAGTCAATATAAATCATTCGCTACTTTCCGTTACGAAAGGCATATACTATCGTGTATTTACACGATTACATCGAGCGAATAAACTGCGAAAAAAAGTGGAGAGTTCATTGTCCAGCCATAAGGTAGCGATATTACAATACAATGGCCATAATCTAATATTGCAGATTTCTATAAATTCGTAGGGTAAACGGACAGTAACATAACGATACGCCCCGTCTAGATTCCTGTAATGAAAGAAGAAGGTGGCGTGGACGTATCGCGAGCACAAAGTCGATAACTCGGTACAGCCGGTAGTTGCTTTGTGCAGTGTGTCCCTCGTTACACGACTGGTCACACTCGAGCGTTTCCCGTGTACGTGCGTCGGGTGTGTGAGTGACGCTACAGACGCGGAACATGGATCGAGGAACGGAAAGGGGAGAAGGGAAATCGAAGGAGAGAGAGAGAGAGAGAGAGAGCCTCGCGCAAAGAGATAAACTAGATTCCTATTTTTCGATAAGCTTTCAATATATGCAAGCAATACGAGCGACCGATGCTCCTCTAACTCAACTATGTCGCGGAATCAGTACGACTAAACATTGGTACTCACCTCTAGATTGACGCAGGCCATTATTCGTAGGGACAAGGGGATAGTTTCGTCGTCGTAAATCGGCACCATCTCCTCCTCCTTTGCCAAGCACAGTCGGCACAGCTCGTTCACATGAATGATTACGTTGCTCGGGCTATCGCCTTTTTTTCTACTGTACGTTTTCATTATTGACGGCTCCCTCGGTCCCTTCGAGCTGGCCACGGATATGTATTTCGCCTTTGGCGTCGTAGAGAAACAGAGTTTTCCCTGGAAAGCCCTGGAGAGCGGGACTCGGTCACTCACAACGGAATCTATAATGGCGGCGGCGGCGGCGGCGGTTCTGGGCCAATGGCGGGCGTGTGCACTACGAGTGGCGCTGCTGTGCAACAAACATGGAGATCGTAATTTCGTGAGCTGGCCACGGGTGGGAGAGAGATGTACGGTTAACCGCGAAGGAAGGAAGATAGTCGTTTAGGGTCTTCGTCATTGCAAAGTCGGTAAGGCCGGTAACATATTATTGATCTTCCATTCTTCCCAACGGCGGGAAACGATCACCTAACCGCTACCATTGCGGCATATTCGAATTCAACTCTGTAGAATATTCCGTCGAGCATCGTTCCGCGCTGCGTGCCTTAGGTTCTCTCGTTAATAGTTGTTGCGGGTAGTTCCCCCCAACGCCAAGGATAGCGGACTGTGCAGAAATTACGTAGTTCTGCAGTTATAGCTGGAATACCCACATTCCCGCCATGGGATTTATTCGAAGCGTGATCTTCGTTAAGTATCGACTGTTCCAGGAGACGTTGTGTAACGATAGGTATGTCTGATATCATTTTTATTGAGCTTCCGTCGAGTAATGTCACTGAGTAGTTTGATGAAGAAAGTGATTTTCACCGACTGCGTTTGTTGGGGCGCAGTTGTCGCGTCAACTATTTTCTTGCCATATGTATACCAATAATGTTACATTAATGTGTTGGTTATCGGGCTCTATTGGTAAGAAACTTAATGCCAAGTGAACTCGAGGGTTTGAATATTTGAGTATCGTGGTTTTTAAGGTGCATTTGTATTCTTCTTTGTTTATCAAGTTAAACGTGTTAATTTATCTTGAAATGTATTGCTTACGTAATTGAAGTTTCTATTATACGTAGAGTCTTTCATGTGAGGAGTTACAAGTTTTTGTTTCTTAGATTATGCAAAAGGGCAGTTGCCCCCCTGGATTTTGAGAAAAATCGCTTATTTTTCAAAACTGATCTTTATTAAGTTTATACTAAAAAAGGAAATATTTTTTAATTTGCTTCTACGATTTTCAACAATGCATCGTTTGTCCATAACTTCCTACGCTGATTATATCTTCGTTTAGGTTCCGTTGGCATGTTCTACAAAAATATTTACTAAATAAGTATTATGCATGATTTTATGATGGGCCAACTATGGAAGATGAAATAAGTGAAAATTCGTTAACGCATCAGCCCATACGCTTCGATGTACGTACTTTTATGTCAATCCGATAATTTAAATGATTATTTCCAGGGGTTTTGTTGACTGCTAACAATGAATTTGAACTTAGATTTTCAAAATTCACAAAAAAATCAAAATCAAAAAATATAAATATCCGTGTAGTGAGTGCTTTTTTTTACTATATCGTCCACCATGTTGAATCGGCCATTGTGAATTTTGAAGATCTAACTTCAAATTCGCTGTTAGCAGGCAACAAACTCCCTGGAAATAATTGTTTAAATTATCGGACTGACATAAAAGTCCGTACATCGAAGCGTATGGGCTGATGCGATAACGAATTTTCACTTCTTTGACCTTCCATATCTCAGAAACAAATTGTCACCTCAACTTGAAAACATTGTGTGATTGATGTTTCATCATAAGGTATCATTTCGCATAAAATTCAGTTCCAAAATCGTGGGACCTTTTGGTCCCACAATTTTAGCCTCTTTTTAGAGGCTGTTCCTTGGGTCACTCTTTGTTTTGTATTAAATAAACCCGAATAGGACAGCAAGGTTAAAAGGCGAATGTATTTTTGTGATGTTACGATCCTTCTGTCTCTTCCGTTGAACAGAATACGATCATAAGACAATCTTTAAATAAATTGATTTGTAAATCGCGGGTTTCGAAGGACCCAGTGTTACCCATGTTGAATTCTAATTCCTACCACGCACAGCGTTACAATCTATTCCGATGCCTTCACCGGTAACGTTGCGTGCGACACTAAAATGGCAACGTAGTCCCAGGACCGCTTAGGACCCCCCAAACCGATGACAGAAAAATACATTGGGTGATAGGTCTATCTTACACCTGGTCTGTGATATTATTCATCTTCTATTCTTCCTAACGGCGGGAACCGATCACCCAACCCCTACCATTGCGGCATATTCAAATTTGCTTCTGCCCAATATTCCGTCGAGCATCGTTCCACGCTGCGTTCCTTACGTTCTCTCGTTAATAATTGTTGCAGGTAGTTCCCCCCAACGCCAAGGACAGCGGACAGTGCAGAAATTAGATCGTTTTGCAGTAATAGCTGCATTTATTCGAGGCTTTATTCCAAGCGCGATCTTCGTCAAGTATCGACGGTTCTAGTGGATGTTGTGTAACGACAGGTATGTTTGATATCATTTTTATCAAGCTTGCATCGAGTAATGTGACTGACAAGGGAAGTTCCCGAACCCGAAGATTAAAAAAATTCTAAAACTCTGTGAATATATAAGGGATTTCCTCCTAGTCACAACACAATTTTTGTTTGCTGCCCAAATTCACTCGAAGACGGTGAAATTAACCCCTAAAAATTACGGCTATTTTTCGATTTTGTGTTATAACTCGCGAACTGTAAGAGATAGAAAAAAAGTTTTTAAACAAAAGTTACTTCTTTAATTAGATTTTCAGGGGTCAATTACACCCCCTTAGAGTGAATTTGGGCAGCAAAGAAAAATTGCGTTGTAATCGAGAGGAAATTCCCTACATATCCACAGAGTTTCAGAATTTTTTGAATTTCCGGGTTCGGGATATTCCCTGGTGAGCACTTTGATATAAGTGATTATGACCAGCTGCGTTTGTTGGGTCGCAGTTGTCGCCTGAACTATTTTAGCCGTGACAATAATATGCCATTAACGTGTTGGTTATCGGGCTCTATTGGTAAGAAACTCAATGCCACGCGAACTTGAATATTTAAATACTCGAGTACCGTGGTTTTTAAGGTGCATTTGTATTCTTCTTTATTCGCGAAATTAAACGTGTTGTTCACATTCCAGTGATTCTTGAGTATATTTATCTTGAAGGGAATGTTAAGCATCGGATTTTAAGATAAAATTAGTATTGCTTACGTAATTGAAATTTCTTTTCTGCTTTTAGGGCTTTTTACATATTAAACTATGTAATTAGTTTACAGAGTAGATGATCTACAGGGTACTGATACTTAACTTCCGTAGGGGCATCAGTTTTTAAATAAAACACACAATTGTTATATATTCTCGAAGAAGTTTCTTTAATTTTGAGAGTATTTATTTAAAGTATTCTTTTTATTTCGTGCAGTTACAGAGTTATGACAAAATTCAAATTTGTTGCTGTCTTTAATAACCTTCAAGACAAAAAACTTGTGATGCTTTAGTTGGGACACCTTGTACATTTGCATTTTTCGCTGAACCTTATCTTTTCTTTGTTGATGAACGGTTTCTTGTAAATGAATATTTTCCGTCATTACGATGCAAATGTGAAATACAAAAACCGATAAACGATCTGTCGTACAAATCTTGCGAAAATACGCAAACAAACAGCACTTATCCAGCGTATTTTGGGAGCATGAAATTTTCTAAAAATATCTTGTGGGAAGTGTGTAGATGAATAAAAATAGATCTCTATTTTCTCTGTGAGATGAATATGAAATTTCTATCATAGATGTACGCGTGGATTCCACGCGGCAATCTTGATTTCGAAGTTATCACAGAATTAATATAAAACGAAGCAGAAAATTAGTAATTTTATGTTAAATTATTAACACCAGAAGAATATCTTTATGAACCTTAGAACTGTGCAGTGAAGTCATTTTTATTGTGTTTCTAATTTTTTAATATCCTTCGCAGTTGGAATATTTTCCAAATAGTTAGATAATTGCATCCTCACTGCTATCATTTTGCTAGCTTACTGTCGATTAGAGATTTCTGGAAAAATTTACTTCATGATGAACCAATTTTTTATTAACATTTCAAAATCTCATTTCAACCGCCTAATTTTATATTTTTATTGTAAATGTTGAAAATGTTGGAAAAAATGCATAATATTTTTTAAACTATTACAAGTGCATTACCTTTTTTCCTGTTACATCACAACGAGCACTTTTCATACTTATACTTTACATACTATCTACACATAATAATACGTCTCTATGTTTTCGTTACGTGTCTGCGAAATAAATTTTTCTTCCATATTAGTTTTTTGCAAAGAATAAAAAAGTTAATTCTTCTAAAAGCTAAGAAAAGGGTGTTGCTTCACTTGTTGACCAGACAGCTTATATATTATTGTAACAGTACGAAGAGTATGATAATGGCATATAGCCAATAAATGGACAGACATACATTACCAAACTACACATTTCCACAGTTGCTACATTTATGACGAAAAATTAATTTCTATCCTTTCCCCAATATGACACAAAATTTGTCTCCTTTTCCAGCATTTCCTGTTTTCTCTATAAATCGATTACTCAAAAATTTCATTGAAATTCGAAATGTTCCCTATACAAGGTGCAAAAGAATCATAATAAATATTTGCATTCGAAAACCTCAATTACGAGAATTGAAAAAAAATAATAAACCACAAATTTCCTATTTCACTACAACTATCAAAGACGAAAACAAAAAGAATACTTTCCCTCCCCATAATAATTATTACAACTCATAAAAGAGCATTAAATCCGCAGCCCAAATTTCTTTACCCCCAAACAACCAACAAACATACCAAAATAATTTGCAACATATAAATTACCCAGCGTGTAATTTCCTCAAAAAGTCTCCGTCACTGCCGTCCCAGGATTAAAAACGCAAAACGTATCAATTCCCATGTCCATCAGTTTCGAAAGAAAACGGTACGCGTTTCTCACGTCTCATTGCCAGCCGTCGCTTGGTTGGCGCGTGTTTGGAGGGTGGTCAAAAATGTTGGAAAGCAGAATTTCAGGAAACGCAAAACAGTTTCCCACGTTTGCCAGGAGAGCTGACGGATGTTGAGATTGGTGAAGTAGCGGGGGTCGAAAATAACTATGCCGTCGGAGGAAAGGAGAGCGATTCGACGGCTCTTCCGATAGGGAGGGGTGGTTCACGCTGGTGCTCTGGTGCTTTCGCTCTTCCGAGTCCAGTGTGTTTCGCCACCCGAGAAACCCCGCGTGCCTTGCGTTCTGACGCGAAGGTAGGTGCCCGTGGTTGTGATCGTCATGTTTCTCCGCTCTCCTTTCCGTGCATCCACGAATCGCGTCGAGTGCCCTCAGAGGGGATGATCCGCGGAACTGGGATTAAAAAAAGCATCCCGCGTTCGCCTTGAACCGCGCCGTAGAAATACACGAACACAGAGTTTGAGGGTGGTACGCGTGAGAGGAAAAGGAAAAAGTACTACAACGTGCGAAATAGGGGGAGATATTCTTTTCACACGCGACTTAATTAATTATATAATTAATGTATAATTTCATTAGATGGTGCGAGCATATTTATTATGTGAAATTTCGTAAAATTTGGATCTTTATGGAAATTGTATTTAACGAATAGTACCGAGGCACATTCGGGTTGATAGTTATTGCAGTTTACAACGCGCGAAACGACGTTTCTTAATATTTTCCGTTATGACGATGATGAATCACCTGCGTGCCCACGTAACTCTTTCAGCTGGACAGTTCTATCTGACATCAAAGACAGGGATATCGCTCGCGCGTGTTTTATGAACGTAGCGGTTAACGTGGTTTTCATATTTTGTAGTAATATTCGTCGTGTATTTCGTCCACGGTGGTAAAGGGATGGTCAAAAAGGCGTATAATGATAGAGGGAAGTATCCATGCGCATTTTGATTTAAGAGAAGTGTAACTTTTGGGAAACATGTGCTCCGTTCGGGATTGGCAGCTCGTTGCGAAATGTCAACGATGTATCATAGTGGAATGCAGAAGCTGGTGGGAAACAGTATTCAATAGAAATTCATTTACTAAGTAATTCCCATCATATTTCACCCACGAATGCTATTTAGTATTGAAATATATGAGTCGTTTATTTTGAAACCAACCTAAGTCCATTTATATTTAAACAATTTTTATATATAAATTTTTAATACTAAATTCAAGTTGTACAGAATACTAGAAATACTTTTTACAGGATACTACTCTATTTTTTAATACGAACTTCAAGTTGTACAGTCACCGAAAAGCAATTGACCAATGGACTTAGACCACTTCTAAAATAAACGACTCATATATATATAAAATTGGACATAAATAATGATAATATAACTTTAATTATATTTTCTAAAAGTTACACTGTTTATATACATTCTAACATAAATAATTTTTTATTCTGGATTTTATAAAAAGGAGTTATTATTGATTGAAATCAAAACGCCAAGGTGTATGGGTAACATTTTTCTTCTTCATGTTTGGATGCTCGTAATACTTCTTCGTCGAATAAAAAACCCACTCATACGCCGCTTCCGTCCGTTTCATCCGTACGGCTCGTTTGTTATCATATACAATCTGGAGAATATTCAAATATTTGCATTGAACGTAAGAAGATAAGGAGCGCGCTCCATCTGTTTTCCTTAACGTGTCTACGTCTCGATATTCCGTATTTCCGAGTAGTACGTGCTGACTCGTCGGAAATTTATTTTTCTTCCGCGTTTTATACATTAGAGCCCCTTCACCTTAGACGTTTGTGTGGCCCTCGACTGCTACATTTGCCCGCTAGAAACGGCGCTGGTTAAAAAGCTAAAAACACATTGGAAATTTCTGAATACGCTCGGAGTACTATCCACAGAAGTGCCCCCGTGTGAATAAGCGCCGCGGCGTAAAACGCGGAAGGAAAACAAATTCCCGTCAAGTTCCTCGTGTTTCCTCGAGGAAACGCTGCATTCCTCTGTCCAGCTTCGCTTCCTCGAAGAAAAAAACCGTCGGTAACGCGTGATTACGAAATCCGCCGGTTGTATCGACGATTATGTGTCCGATTAAAACACGGTTGGCTATTAAAGCGGTCGTTGGTAACAGTGGTTCCAAACAATTATCGACCAAGGCCATTAACGATGTTATCCTCGTTAGACGATCGACTCGCGGCCGTGCGCAGGTTTTATGTTCTTGCGTACCGATATTAGAGATACTACGACACCTACGTTTGCTTTGAGAAAACACGATTACCTAGTTCGTGTTGCTGCCTCTGTGTTTAAGGAGGGGCGTGCGAGCGTGGGGGATACACGATACCGAAATTATTCGCAACACGGGTTGGATATAAAATTTCATCATCGTCTGGTGACTATTATTATTTCATGTACGAAGCGGTGATGATATTTAGTGTTACGCGAGCCACGGAAAAGCTAGTCATAACGTAAACCGTGGCCAAGACGTTTTTTCCGCGCACGAGACATCATTGTAGCAATACGCGTTAAAATAGACCGCGTTATACTTGCAGTCACGCGAGTCATAGAACAACGCTTGTTTAGAAAACAAGGCCGGGCTTCCAGTTAGCTTCGCGATCCTTATGGGATGAGGGCAAGTTCGTTTTCTATTTCTTAGAAGAGTATTGAATAATGGATAGTTTTTATTTATTATTTACCGGCGATTTCTAAGTAATTTATTTTACTTGTGAATAGATTTTGTTTGCGCTTTAAATTAAGTTTTTGGTTTGTATTTAACAGAAACAGGAAGCTGTTCGCTAACGATCGATAAGAAGGAAATCGCGTAATTTTGTGAAAAAGATATTTTTGTGTTTGTAATGTTGATAAAGTAGATTTTAGTTCTAAAAGGAATAGGTAAATGAAGCAATGAGAGTTTGTATTATCCTCGTCATTTTTAGGGTTAATACGACGAATAGTTTGAAAGCGAGAAATTTTAATTTGTCAAGTCCTTATTTATAGATGATTCAAAGGTAGCAACTGTGGTCACACGACGAAAAATAGTTCCAATTGAAACTATAGTTATGATGACCAAGGAAATCGTATTAGAAGTAAACAAATGCACTATATTTAAATCTGTGAGAATTAGGGAGAGGGGTAGGGAAGTAGGGGTGGTTTGGGTGGTTCCTTAACCACTCAAAAATTCGATTAAAGGGTGGTTCCTTAACCACCCAAACCACCCCTACTTCCCTATCCCTCTACCGCGAAACTGCACCGATTCTTTGAAGCTGCCACTGTTTCCTAGTCCCCGAGGAGGGACAGAGTGGAATTTTCAATCAAATACCACAGAAATTGGGAATGAACGTGAGTTGTGTAAAGGAAACACAGTGTGGACCGTGTGCCTCTGGAAAAATAGCGGTCGCGGTTATTCTTCAATACTAAACATCACTTGACCCTCCTCGAAATCTTTCGAAAGGTTTTGGCGAAGGGTTTCCGGTATGCCCCTCGAGTCCACGCTTCCGCTGTAATCCAATACGACCCAGAAGTACCATTGGCGCTCGGGTCACAGGGTGGAAGAGGGAGATGTAGAGATTTTGCGGACGATGTAGATATATTCGGAGGAATTTCGTAGCGAAAATAACTGCGGTAGACTACCGGTGGCTGCTAGGCAGGGACGCGTCAGAGAGAATCCGAAACTTTCATAAGATAAACGCGCGCAACTCACCCGCCTGTGTACATGCGCCTGTGTACCTTCCTTTTTCAATTCTTCGCCGTTTTCGTCCGAGTTTCCGGCCATCAGCAGCGGCGTAACCGAGTTCCAGGCGAACGATCGTACTTGATGGTGCTCCCGAGGCTCTTCCGCTCTGAGAATCGAGGAATTCTTTCCTTGTTTTGCTTTGCTTTAAAAGAATCATTTAATATCGGTATCTCCGTTTATGAATAATTTTTCTGATGTGGGAGACATTTTGGGGCTTGTTACGAGCTTCTGATTTATTAGTAGCGTGTTATGTGTTCTGGATTAGGTTTGTAGTAGTGCATAGTAGTGTTATTTTTATCTCCAGAATGTATCTGATTATCTAGATTCTCATTTTGGATTTTGCTATTGTGCATACATGCATTATTATTGTTGCTATTGTGTATCTATTGCTTCTTTGGGTCACGGCTGTGTCTGGTTACGGTGCTTATTTGTGATGACAGTGGCGTAATTAAGGAATTTAGACTTGAAATTTTTTCTGAGAAAGATGTTTGGAGTGTGTAAACGTACTGCTGCATGCGGAATTCGAAATGATTAAAAATTCGGAGTTAAAGATGTTCGAGTGTGAAGATACATTTTTGGAACTTGAGTGATGAAGTATTTATACCTACACCTGTAAATATTTTTTTTTTTTTTTTTTGAAAAACGTATTACTGTTATTTTATTATTCACTATTACTAATTTATTTAGTCGTTAGAGGAGATTAATATATCAGGCACTATTGCTTGAAAAATAAAATTGAGTTCACATTCCATGCTCATCTATGAAATAATATTTTTTCCGTTTATTCAATAACGATTACTGTAAACTGAAAAATTATTTTGTAATCTACACAGGAACTACTCAGAAAATGAACACTTAAGATTAACGAATGAACATTATTATACAATTATTTCTGCAGCGCGATTCATTCCAAAATTGCTACAAAAATTGTTTGTATATGAAGCAAGAAATTAAAAGAAGTCTCTAGTTAATTAATTGCTTATTTTAATAACTTATTTTACTAATTTGAATAAAAAATGTCCATTCACCGGTACGTGTTCATTTACTGGTACATCCACCCTATATGTCAGTGAACTCGAAACGTGTCCCGCAGCTACGAACGAGACGATGCACCAAGGCGGGCTTCACCGACGGATACTTCCCTAGATACGAAAGTTTTGAAACTTTCTCATTCCTCTACATACCCGTGCATATTTCTTGACACGAACAACGTAGCGAAACAGCCACGCGATCGCCTCTGGACCGAGTATCGAATAACCAAACATTCGCGAGCGATCCCAAACGATGATTCTTAACAATCTTAACCCACTTATCTGACAGGGGGAGGGAACGCGGTTCGGGTTACCAACTTCCTTCAAATTGTTCATATAGTTAGTCCACAAGGTGTGTAATCAAGCTTCTGTGTTTAAAAATCATCCGGGCAAAACAGCCAAAATAAAAATATAATAATCCCTTCTATTAAACTATGTTTAATATTTTATTTATATCAGAGTCGTAAACAGAGATTGTAAATCTGGAGAAGATGAAATTTGGAACTTGATCTTCTCAAAAAATTTCGAATATTCCGCCCTAGGCATCCAGTGAATTACTATACATGGCAGGCACTAATTGTTTGCAAAATTTTAGCCAAATCGGTGACCCAAATCTTGGTGCACTCCCCGTCTCAGCTGTTTTCTCCTCTTCATCTTGGTAACAATTAATGATTCTATGAATCATTCGTAGAGTACTTGATCGAGAGGTCGATCCTTCGATCCTCTTTAGAAGTATTCGCGCGCCAATCGGGGCAACCACTGTGCAATTAGCCTTTGGCAGAAGGTTCGAAAGCAACGAAGGCGTAACGGGTGGCAGATCTGTTTGAATTTAATGAATTGGCGATCACAGACGTTTGGATTAATGTTGGATTAGCCTAATAATTTACAGCAGATCGAGCATTAGCTTGCCAAACAGTAATTATACTAATGCCTTATTTGTTTCGGCCAGCTCGACCTACTTTTTCGAAGGATATCGCGACACGCTGTTGAACGAAACGTTCATCGTGGTAATTTTTTTTTTTTAAGATAATCTTCGTTTATTTACCATCTGTTACAATTAACAATAAGCAAACGTTGCAACTTTAATTTTAACGCGGGGTATTTTTTAGGAGAATGTATGATAACTACTGTACCTAGTACCTATACTTCTTTTGTTTAGATTAATTGCTGGTTTCGAAAATTAATTGTTAATTGTGAAATTTGTTTTGAATCCACGGTTGTGAATTGAAGAATACGTTTTTATTTTGTATTTATCATTGGTAAAACTGTGGAATTTTGATTAGTGATTGTTATTCATAATTTTTTTCTTAAAGTTTCTCAAATTTATTAATTTATTTTTTTAAATCCAGTATCTGAATTTATCTCTTCAGGTTTTAATCAAATGTCGATAAAGAGTAGCGATATACTCTGCTGACTATTTTATGTATATAAATGTACATATTTCAATATAATTTTCTACATCGTTTTTTCTCTGTTTGTTATTTTTTAGTGACTGAAAGTAACAGACTGTAGAGAAGCACAAGTATGTCCGCACAAAAGGCAATGTACGTGAACAAACAGTTCAACTCTCCAATCAATTTGTATTCACCGCAAGCGATACAGGAAACATTGGATAAGCAAACTCATATTTTGGCTAACGGTGCAGTCGGGTAAGCAGATTTACACAAATTTCGCGTCATTAGGCTACTAACATTAGGTGGTACTATATTCA
Source organism: Andrena chrysosceles (assembly GCA_963855975.1). Lineage (NCBI taxonomy): Eukaryota > Metazoa > Arthropoda > Insecta > Hymenoptera > Andrenidae > Andrena > Andrena chrysosceles. The sequence continues at coordinate 22,900,559 of OY979767.1, forward strand.
CACCTGAAATATTACAGTTTTATACGCAACAGTCTTTTAAAAACTACTCCAAGTAAAAATTTCAAAGTATTAACTTATATTTTACTCTCTTCAAGAACGGTATAATTTCCAAATTTTACGTTACGAAAATTATCATTGTTAAAATAAAATATTCTAAATAAAATATTTTCCATTTCATAATGTACATTGCAATTACTGAACATTATCGGAAAATTACTAAAAATCAAAATTGATGATTATTGAATTGTAATTTACTTTCTTCGAGTATAACACAAGTTCCAAATATAATTTTATTGAAATTATATGCATTACATACGCAATATCCCTTTCAAAATTACCCAAAATCAAATTTTGTACGTTAAATTGTATTTTATTTTTTCCACATAGGATATGACTTATTAACTTTATTATATTGATATCATCATTGCTGAAAGGAAATATTCTAATTGAAATATTTTCCATTTCATATTTTACATCGCGTGTATCGGCAAAGTACATGATTATTACTGTGCTATAAATTCGACACGATACAGTTTGAATGAAACGATATGCGGAAAAGAAACAAATTCTCAGCGAGCAACTGTTTGCTTTGATTTTTGTTCAACGCTGCGTTGAGTGGTATAAAACTGTGTTATTTCATGAAAATGTATCCAATGTAAAAGTGTGTTTACATAACTAATATACTTTTAAGAAATGGTACTAATTTTAGTAGCTTTTAGTAAAGGTGACTATAACCACCCCCACCGAGCGCTTCTCATATACCAAAAACGACTATAGTCGCCCGTTAAAATTTCTCATAGCTGCCAACTTTGGGGTTGTTCACTAGCCACAGCCCAACCAGTCACATTTTTTTAAACTAGAAGGCCTAGAAATTCTATCTACCAAATAGAACCCAACATGCTTCTGTTACCAACTATTCTTTAAACATTTCTTACGTCTATTATTATAATTTCGTTTCATTTATAATCTCCATAAATACATTCTGAACATTCAAAAACATAAAAATAATGATTACTATATAATAAAAGAGAAATTAACGCTTATATTAAGGTGGACAAGCATATTTGAAACAAATGTTTTTTCTAAACAACAATCGCAAATTTTATTCTGTCGAGAAGATTTCCCACATACTGTTCCTTTACACGTTCCACACATTCTAGCAGCCTTGTTAACAGAAATGAACTGAACCTTTGGCTGCCTCGACGCTATAGAAGCTGCATAAACATATCTTATATTTATACCCTAGAGCAGGCGTGCCCTATAAAATCAGAGACTTACAGACGATAACACTTATCAATATCGGATACTTACTTTTGGAAAGTTGCCAGTGGTACATTCTCACCCACCCAGTCCTCCTAGTGTTAAACAGAATAATTTAAGCGATTCTAACATAAGCGAAGTGTAAGGGGAAATAACAAGGAATGTCCATTTTTCGTAATTTTGCGATATATAGCATATTTTGTTGGTAGCAACTGGGACTACAAAACTGTCAAATCACAAAGTAGTTATAAAGTTCAAATACCCCCTTAAGATAACTTTAAAAATTTGCTATACTGGTTAAAAACAGAAACAAAATACGAAATGTCCCCGCAAATTATATAAGAAGAAAATTATATAATAAAATTAAATTCATTGAACCTAATTTCTTTACTGATGGACTAAAATATTAAAACTGAATTTTCTCGATAAACCTTACCCTTCAAGTAATAACTTGAAAGAATTCTACTGCGCACGCGCAGAGAAGCTAGTAGTACCCAACACTCCCGTATAGCGCGTGCACTTATCGAGTGTCCACTGTCGTCTTGAACGAGTTAAATCATAAGGCAATGGATTATACTTCGAATCTATGTATTACACTTTAAAATAACAGATAAGCACGTATGCATGTTGAAGAGAAATGTCCAAGCATCACTCTATTTTTCATCCTGTCAAAACGGGCGTAATCCCTCGAGAAGGCTCATTGGCACCGCGACCACCTTGCGTCAATCAAGACGCGCTGCAGCTGGCCCCTCCACGTGTCGTTCGACGGATTCGTATCGATCCTCGTCAGCGGGCAAGTGCTGACCGGTTGCAGGCCGATGAATCAGCGGTCCCGCCGTCATTGGCGAGCCGACCGTTATTTTCAGATGGCCGAATCACATGAGTTAGAAATAAACCCCGGTCGGAGGCTGGCCGTTGCGCAAAGCCCGCGAACGCTATCGTACTTGACTTAGTTTCGCGTTTGGTGGCCTCGGGGTGCGTGGTTCACCGGCGGTTTTCTCGCGTCTCGCAGGATTTCCTTTCTACCGCGTGCCTATCGCCGATAATCAAGATGCTAACCCAAACCAGGTGACAATTCGGATATAACTAATCCCACTGGGTTGCTCACAATAATTTCAGCTGTCGAAAAAATCGAGAAATATATTCACTGCACCTCTGTCTTAATATATAAAGCAAAAAGTGTGTGTTTGTCTGTCGCCTAAAAACTTTTGAACGGTAAACTCTGGGGTCACAAAATGTGTCCCAGCTCATTATTCCTAACTAATATAGATGAATGTGACTATTTTCACAAAAAGAAATACATTTTTTTTTGTAAAATCAGAATCTAAATTTCGGGCGAAGCTGAGTAGTAAAGCTAGTATACATATATTTATAAAGTCGTCCAGTTGAAGTAGTCTTTAATTATTTAATTAATCTTCAATTATTTCGAGTTTGGGTAGACATTCGAAGGGTTGGAGGTAAAGGGGTGTTCGCTTAGAGATAGAATTTTTAATGTAGATAGTATGATAGTGTCGGTGAATTAACGAACACCCGTTGCGATGACTTTTTCAGGATCGACTTCAATCAGTTAACCAAGCCGACGAATTTGCAAAACAGTGCGGTTCTGCGAATGCTTGAGGAAGAAGAGGCGAGGCAACGAAGCGGCCAGCCAAGTAAGTACTGGATAAGGATTCGTCGGGTTCTTTCGGAGAGGTCGTTTCTCGCTGTGAACACGCTGTGCTCTTGATATTAGCTTGACGTTTAGCTAGAGGCGGGTAGCAATAAACGGGCAAATGATCTCGCAAAAGCTACGCAATTGGCACCCTGGAGGAGACGCCTGTTGCTTGGTGCAACGAACTTGGCTGGTGAAAGTGAGAAGCAGCGCGGAGTTTAAACATTTTTTCTAGTATAAATACATGTGGTTTTACGAAAGTTGAGGTATCTTGGGTATCCTTGCAGTGAAAGTGCAGAGGGGGTGGACTGGACGATTTAAAAATGGGAATGATAGTTGGTAGTCTGTGTATATAAGGATGTTGATAAAAAGGGCTCTCTTAGCGTATAATATATATATATATATATTTTTCGTTCTGAAAGATGGGGAGGGATTCAATAGACCAACTAAACTTGAGACACTTGCACCGCGCACTCTGCATTCTTAATATTTGAAATTTTATAAGATGGAACCGAGTTAAGGTTTCAATTTGAAACTTTGCACCTTCATTTACGCATTTTTTTCAGAGAAAATACATAATAGTTTTAGAAATGTAAGCTATAGTTTGAAGTACAGTAAATGAGAAATATAAAAAATTAGCAAAATAGCGTTGTTTTGGAGAAAGCGTATCGGTCTTTTTCCCAGAATATTGTTTTGTAAATTTGGCTCACTCCGATACATGTACAAATATGCACATTTACGATCGCTCAAAATTCTCACTTTTACCAAAAAGTGTTTCTAAATTTCTATATCCGTTAATCGTTATCGATCTTATCAATTTCTCGAGGTTAATATTACATCATTGTAAGAAAATCTCGATTTAGCATGGAAAACGTTACTCCCGTTGTTTCAAACATTTGGCCGAGAGTCAAATTCAGAACGTTCGCACCAACAGATATTTCTCGGGTGACACAGAATCAAAATATGAATGCGCGAAATATTACGATCGTCCAACGGATACCTGTAAAATTTCTCTGTTATACAGGGTGAGCTACTTACCTTGCACATTTTCAATAATATCAAAATTCTATTATATAAAATATGGAATAAAATATGGAAATATGGAATACGAAAATATGGAATAAATATTTTTTTGAAATCGAGTCAAATGCGCGTGCACCGAACTACAGTCTTATACATATTTATTATTATTAATATTTATTATTTAGGCCCCCGAGAAGCACACGGAAATAAGGGGAACCGTCTACGAATAGCGCAACGCGAAAACGCAGCGCGATATCAAAAAATTTTCTTTACTTTCTTACTTTTATTTTTTCGCATAGAATCACCCCTTAATTTTTCTCCCACGTGTAGTCGACCCCCCTGTATATTTCGATGAGTCGAGTGCACTTAACAATCTTTTCGAATTATCATTCAACGAATTGTGCGCAGTGTAATTTTACTCGCGAGAAATGACCTCCATGTTTAGGAAGCTAGTCAACGGTAGCATTGGTTGCACAAAAACGCTTGATCCAAAGGTTTCAGCTGTCGAAGCACGAGGTCGCGCGTTAATCTAACGAAGAAGACTAACAAGAAGCGAAACTTACGGTGCAAGCTGCTAATCGTGAACGAGGAAGACTAACACCGCTTTCAGAAATGCTGGTTTAATCTGCCGACAGAGAGGTGAATACTAACAGTGTTACTTGCACGATGCTTCCAATTTTTGCTTTCAAAAGCTTTTCATCGATAACACGTGTGAACATATCATACATTTTTCGATCTCATTATTGGTGTTGTTAATGTTTGTTCCCTTTTTTGTTTGGCACTTTCAATGGTGATATTTGTCACTTACTTGTTTCTTTAATAATGAAATGTTTATTGTGTTATTTATGGTAGCAATAATATTATCTCGTTGGACAGGAAACAGTAACTAATAGTAACTTCGATCAGGTACTAAAGGCTCTAAATGTAATTAGAGCTGCATTTTTTTTTTAAATTTTGGTACTGTATCGTTTGGTTTTAAATGTTCGTGAAGCAGCTCTTCATTTTAATCTCACTAGATTTGTAGAAGAGCTGAAAAATTACTTGTTATTAACGTTAGAATTACCATTTTTGGAACTTTTAAATCATTTTTGACATATTCGTTCAAATAAAACGCTTTGGCTGTAGATCGGACAAATAATTCTACTTGCTTTTGCAGCAGATTTTTGTTACTGGAATAAGACATTAGATATACACGGACCTAATAGGTTTGTATTACACCCTGATAACAAGATGCAAACGAGAAAACGATAAATATGACAACTAAGACAATTAAAAAGTCGTACAGATGAAAAATGGACGAGGTTTTTCAAATTCGTAATTATAATCTACTCTCCCCACGATTCTAGGACAATTAAAGAAGATGTATCTAATAAAATACTTCTCGGAGAATTTGTCCTAAAAAAATGGATTGATCGATTTCATAAAATCTTCCTACCGTTACATTTTAGTACATTTTTTTTAATTAACAAATATACTTTTATTATATTTTTTATTATAATTTAATAGATTATTTTGGATTTTATTGTCTTCAATGAGAAAACAATAATGCTAATTATTTCTACACTTAGAATGTAAAAATCGACGAACATATTTTATAAATCACTGTACTTAATTGAAAATCCAATGAAACGGTTAATTATGGAAATTAACCGATCTAAACAATACATAAAATAGAGTGCAATGGAAATTGTGTGCTGAAAGAATTGGGGGATGAATTTAAGATAAAAAAATGTGTAAACCTCCCAAAAGTTATCGCCCGCCTCCGGAGAGAGCACTAAACCATCTAACCCAAACCAACTACCGATCATAGTTTTTGGCGAATATATCAAAAACTAAAGCAGAGCGACGACAAGATGTATAGGAAAAAGTTGTTCAGAATCATGCCCCCGACAACATATTGCCCTGTTGTAAATAATTACTGATTTTTTTAGGTGAACGTACAGTTTGAAACACTTGAAGGCTGCCATTTTTATATCAAAATAGTATCACAGACTTCCTAAATTAATCAAAGTCCAGATGCCAAGTAATACAATACCTTCAAATAATAATCATACACTTAATTTGCAACCAGTGAATCTCTATGCCTGTTCTAAAGGGTGCCATTTTATGTACCAACTTCAAGGACAGCCTAGTCAATATTGCTTTAATCGAATACATATGTAATCTCAAATCACCCTAAATAATACAGACCATTGCAATACGATAAGTAAGATTCATAATTCCATAAAAGAGAAAATTAATGACAACGTTCAATTGATAAAACTACCACCACACAGAAAACGTCCCTGAAACGTTCCTCGACATCGCTATATGTATAATAGTGTCAACGATGTTTGCGTGGATCGATCAAAATGGGACACACTATACAAGTGCCAATCTATTCCTAGACCTATCTCATTTCCAACATTTCAACATATTTCATACCTTTCTAAATTCTACTAGAGAAATCGATCCCTTTACTTCCATCGCATTCCTCAATCTCCCAAAGTCTACACGTAAGGAAGGACATACACCTATAGAGGCTAAAAAACTGACATTACTTTGGAATTTTTTCAAGAAAGTATTACCATTATTGCACTCGTAATTTTTGTATTCATTATGTCACATCGATGACTATAACACTTAATTTCTGTGTGTAAAAATAGTCGTATAATACAGTTACAGGGGTAGTTCCAAATGCGTCATTCGCTGCGGGCGATTTACGGTACCAACTCCCAATTAAACAGATTTTACAGGAAGCAAAAAGCAAATTAGTTTCTTAAAATATATTAACAAATGCTGTTTTTGACAGGACGATTTTTTTTAATTCATAATTTCTTCTTAATTGCATAAAAAACAAGATTTCATGTTCGAAAATAAAATGTTTCATTTCGAGTGCTGTCATTTCTTTAAAAATTGCTTTTTTGAAATCGCCCCTAACAACAGCCCTACAAAAATGAAGTATTATAGCCGAAGATATGACATAATTAATAAAAAAATTACAGGTGCAATAATGGTAATACTTTCCCCCAAAAAATCTAACAGAGCATCAGTTTTTAGGCCCCTCTAGGTGTATGTCCCCCCTTAAAACTGTGAAAGCCATTATAAACAATCCTATGCTCGCACCCCCTATTTGCAAATCAGCTTCTTTCACACAAAAACAAACGGTTTCGATATCCTAAACAATGAAGCCCCAGTTAAATTTACCCAACAACGATGAGAAAGCTGTTTTCTAATACATTGCAACCAAGAGCCTTGGTCGTCCATTTAAATGGGTGAATCACTTGAAATATAGGAACATGGAGGACAACGTGGATCGTGCTACCCCCTGTTTATGATCTTCGTAACAGTTCACATCAACAACGTTAATAGAGACATGACGTGGACGAAGTTAATAGAAAATGCCTGTCATTCTTTAAACGGCGATACTCCTGAGGTCCGTAACTTCCCCCCTACCTATCGGTATCAACCCCCCACTCGTTGGCCAGTTACCAGACAAGCTCTAAAATCGGTGGCTAGGTCGTTCCTGCGATAATGAAAGGTACAGGTGGCTGCAGGGTAGCGTTAGTTGTTGGCCGGTGTCCGTTTTGGCAAAGTCGTTTTCTTCTTCTACTTCTTCTTGGTCGCTGAGTGACTTCTTTTCTAAAGCCGCGCGAAACAACGGTACGTTTTCATCGCCGCCCCTTGGCAGACAGGCTTTAACACATGTAATGTGTACGCGTTGCTAATAGAGAACGATTTCGCGCCAGTGGTGCAATTTTCTTCGTGGTCTCGCCGTGACAGCAGCGACGAGGGTGAATTCTATTGCAATCTTTATTGTTCTTGTGCGATACCAAGTTGAACGCGGGGACATCGCTAACGATACACAGGCATTTGTGTCATTTTTAATATCAACGTTGTCCTAAATTAACTGTGTCAAATTCTGCAGCTGTGTTTTTCTTGTTAACGCGGGCAAAATGGGTCGTGTTGATAATTTTTTTTGGGAAGGACACTGATTGCTTGAGCTTCGTACTGTTAGAGAGCTTTTCCTTTGTGACGTTTTGAATATATGTGCAGCGTGCATATCTTTGCTTTTACATATATGGAGTGTTTGAAAATGTGTAATGCAATTGGGAAATGTGGACTTTTGGTAACGCGAATCTTCTTTCTTGGGATAATCGATTTTGGAGACTGCTTAAATTTGGAAGTTGCGGAGAATTGCTGTTAATTGGCACGGTTTAACTAATCGCATTTTAATTTTTTATTTTATTTTCATAATGGGTAGATGATCGATAGTAGTGATAAATCGCGAGTACATGATCCTCGTCTAATTTCTGCTAACGTAATTTGAATTTACGATTCTTCAAAAGCTTGAACTTGTTTTGTTTAATTATATTATAACTTCGCTATTTTAGTTGAGATAATAATATTTTTGCTCATAAATTGCCACATCAACGTATTACATGCAAATCTGCAAAATATAATCGTTAGAATTGCTGAACTAAATTAAGCATAAGCGTGTTTTGCGAATTTTAGAAATTAATTTTAATCGAGAAGGAAGCTTTATAGGAAAAAAATTTATTCTACTTGTTGATTTACGTCACACAATGGTCAATGCAGCATTGGTCATTATTTTATATACTAATAATATACACCCAGGCAATTATATTTTTTAAAAATTCATACCTATGTACCTAAAAATTAGAAATTAAAGCAACAACTTTAGAACTTCAATAATTTCAGTAGCTGTCATCTCAAAACGAACGTTTTGGGTTTACGCCACTATTGCGCTGATAGCCTCGTTAATATGAATCAAAATATTGAAGGGTAAATATGTAATTGGGGGTGATAATACGTGCTTCTAAATTCTTCAACCCCCCTTTTGAATCAGCCTGTAATTAATAAGAATGCGATATAAACTGTATTCTTCGCCCATTTGTCTGAATACATACCCCTAAATTCTTCGACTACTTAGTAACTAAATAGAGTCTACTTAGTTCAGTGATTCCCAATCTGTGTGAATTTAAGTTCAACTACTTTAGCACGAAACGCCTGATTAACACGCACTAATAATAACATAACGCAGGGCGATCTATAATTTGTTTAAACAATTTATTCCCACACCTGAACACGTAATTTTGTTCCCTTGGTCCTGGGGTGAGGTTGATACCGAGTGTTCAAGGCTCCAAAACCAAAGAATCTAAGAATACAGCAAGGACGTGCTGAAATTGTGAGAATTCTTCGGCAATAATCGCGTAAATATAAACTTGGCTGGTGCCGCGGCGCGGTGTGGTCGAGTGAATAATTCGTTTTATTGACGCAATAACCACACTTTTCTGCGTTTCTTTTTATCAAGCGCGAGCAACGAAACACGATCCAGCACCGGCAGCCAAGTACGCCCGACATAAATATGAAATGCGACGAAAACTTACCGATCGGTGATTCGCATGAGCGATCATTATTACCGCCAACGAACGACGTGAATTTATCGTTTGACGATGTTAGAGCATCCAAAGCCCACAAAAAACAAGCAATAATAATAATAAAAATAATAATGCAGATCCATCAGCATTGGACTAAAATTTTGTTGAAACAAAGATGATACTTGTAATTCTTAATTATATCACATTATTGTTTCTAAATTCAGAAAATAATCTTCCAAAGTATATTTAGGTAATTTATAAAAATAGCAATGGAAATGGGTGTGAAATATTACTTCTCTCATCAATCACTTTATTTAATAATCTGATTCTTTTATCAAATTTAATATTTTACATCATCTGTTCAATATTTTACTATTAATTATGATACTAACATTCACTAGTCATTTTCGTGTACCTACATGAAAATCTTCGGGAAACAAAATTTTGATAAAAAGCGTCGATCACGTGAACTCATAAAAAATATCGATACCTGTGTCCGCATTGCAAATTGTCCATTAATATATAGAAATGCAACTAAAGTATTTGTTTAATTATAAGAGACGCCATAAAACTCTGAGAATGTTTGCGCGCGTGTGTATCAGGGGCTAAAAATCAGCATGACGCATGCATTTCGATCGAGTCATCAGCTTGTATACACACGTAGCGCATAAATTTTTCTCAACTTCGTGGTAGTTTTTCCGGGGACGAAAATAAACCACATATATACGTGCTCGCCACGTAAGCTTTTACAATGTTTACGTCTTTTGTCGACATATCTTACATATTTTGTGTACGCTCGAAGTCGAATCGAATCGACGCAGCTTACTTTATTTTTTTATACAAAACATGGTGTAATCATTGGTATAATTCAGAGGAGACCATTCCTCGTGTAAAAATATCCGTAGAATTTGGAATATGAGACTTACTTCTCGAGAAGACTGAGGATAGGGAATAGATATCTAGTTTTAAAAATTGCTTCTTTTATTCATGTTTGTTTATCCTTTATACTACTGCCTTAGGCTTTGTTAAAATTCTCTAGTTTTTTTCTCTTCTTCTTCTTCTTCACTTTGTTTCCATCCACTTTTACTACAATTTTATTTATCTATTGTACTTTTTATATGATGCAATGAAACTATGTTATCATTAAATACTATTATTATTTTTATTAATCCTGGCAAAAAAATTATTAACGGAGAGCCTAAGTGACACTCGAGCTGAAGAATAAGCTATCAACTCAGTTTATAATCTTGTAACCAACTAAAATTCTCACGTATTTCAAGAAGTAATACCAATAAGTAACACGTGTACTTCAGTGGCGCACCGAGAGGGGGCGGCAATGGGCCCTGGCATCCCCCAAAGAAGGGGCTTTGTAAAAAAAAAAGAAAACTGGATTTTATTCTTTAAATAAATTTTTATAATCACCTGATAAATTTTATTTAATTTGCATTAAATGAAATTGCATTACATAAATTTTTCTTAAAAATATTTTCATCCGTTCAACTCGGCTCCCCCGAAGATTAAATACCGGGTGCGCCACTGCACCGGTGCAGTATCCGCCAGACAAGGGCTAAATACTTCTTACCCTGCAAAGCTCTTTTCACCACGTATGACTTTGTAATTGTTACTAAAAATAATTATACTCCACGTTTCAGCGTATTCCCTACATTTATGCTGAAACCAAAAATTGTTGGCATTGTTCGTAGGTCTTAAACGCGTAGCTTGGCCGCCACCGCCAGAGGATCAGGACTTCGACTTCGTGGAGCAAGGACCAGTGCAAGCGAAGGTAAATTTTCCAATTCGTACAAGATCCATCAGAAACATACGCGTGCTTGAACAGATTGTTTAGAAGGATTAGAGATAGATACGTGTGTTTTTCTGTAATGAAACTACTCGGGGAACACTGCGAACCCTTACCCACCGATTGGAACGCAACTTAATGAGTTTATAGAGTGACTCTGACTCAAGACAAAAACGACGGTATATTTCATTCGTGCCCAATCGCCCTTTAATGTTGTGAAAACTAACCCCAAAGTCAAATAAGCACTCTCACTTCTTTGCTTATAAAGTACAAGAGACATAAAAAAAAGTTTCGAACAAAAGTTTAATGATACAATAAGCGCTGCAAACTAGCGTTAACAAAATTTTGAATAGTGTTTAAAAAAAATTCCTGATGAAAAAAAAATTTATTCAAAATTTTGTTAACGTAAGTTTGCAGCGCTTATTGTATCATTAATCTTTTGTTCGAAACATTTTTTTATGTCTCTTGTACTTTATAAGCGAAGAAGTGGGTGTGCCTATTTGATTTTGAGGTTAGTTTTCACAACATTAAAGGGCGATTGGGCACGAATGAAATACACCGTTGTTCCTTGTCTTGAGTCAGAGTCACTCTATAAACTCATAAAGTTGCGTTCCAATTGGTGGGTAAGGGTTCGCGGTGTTCCCTCAGCGAGACGGTCGACTTAATGACTATAGAATTTTGTAAATATATCCTAAATCGCGAGAGCTCGGTTAGAAAATAGTCCGTCAATCAGGTATCGGATATGACGCAAGGATCCTGCATCTTTTTACCAGTTACCTGTGATTTTTGTCTTTATTTTGTAACTGTCCCACCGTTTGTTCATGCATCTTTGTTGTTATGCGTGCATTAGATGTAATACGTCGTTTTATGTCTTTTCTTCCGTTTCGTTTTATGAATGTTCCCCCTACCCCGTTACGTGTTTGTTTTCACATCGTGACTACTTAGTTGAAACTATCTCGTGCACGTTACCGACACGATTCTCAAATCATGTACAACATAGAAACCCCGCAGTGGGGACTCGCTAGTTGCGCTCGACTCGGGCCTCGCGACGCGCATATATCGAATCTGTGCCACGTTTCGCCTGAAGGAATTTCCCTGATGAATAAAAATGAAAGCGAGGGAACGCGGAAGAGTAAATATGATACTTAATTAGGTACATAAATCATTCTTCCTACGTACGAAAAATGAAATTTTCACCACGCAAAAAGAAACATGTTGCCACTACAAATTTTAAACACTTGAATTGCATAGCTTCATGCAGCATAAAAACAGTTAAATTTTCATGGTAACAATTTTTTGAATCTTCCTTGGTTTTCAAGACATACAGAAAAATAGAAAAACCTGCATTAACTTTTAAGGGGTGTCTCCACCCTGGAGAATCAAAAAGTAACAGAAAACAAATTGCCTCTCATTGAGATCTTCTACAAACATGAAAATTTTTAAAAAGTCCGAATTTTCGGGTTACCGAAGTTGCTGACTCTACTAAACAGTCGCTAAACAGAGACAGATATAACTGCTGGCGCAGATACATAACGGGCCCGTTTAGCGCGCAACCACCGAGTTCCTGCTGTGCACGCTTGACGACGCGGTTGACTACACCACTGTGGCTATCGAGGCGGATGTACCGAGACTATTCCCCGAAGGAACGTTCGAACTCCTCGCAGAAAGGGCGATCGAATCGAGTGAAACTCGAAACTCGCGTGTCATTACGGCAACCCGCCTACAAAAAGCCTCTGTTTTCCCTTCGAAAGACCCGCGGAATCGGGGATTTCGCCTCGTACCAGAGCAGTGCCTCGTCAGGTTCGTCGCCGCAACCGCCGTCGACGATCGCTCGTTCGCCGATACAGAGCGCCGTCCCGTCGTCCCCGTCGCCGGTTAGCCCTGGCGGGACTCTGCGACAACCTTCGCACTTTCAACACCAACCTGTGCCGAAGGGCTGGTCACCGGTAACACCCCCAGCAACGTCTCCGTTGCCGCAGCAACCGACTCGACCGTTGTCCTGGAACAATCCGCCGGAACAGCAGAATCAGCTACCTCAGGTAAGTGGTCGCAACATAGGTGTCGACTTGATACACGTTGTACGTTTTTTAATCAACGATGTTTTTAACGTTCGATCGTGTAAGCGCGAGCGTTGAGAGGCTTTCGCGGTGGACTTTTGGGGTTGAACTGAAATTTGTTGAGATGGGATGAAGACCGTGAGGGAAGAATAAGATGAGTCGCGTTTTCCGATTTTTGTAGGGGAGCAAGTTTTAAAGATCTAAACGCTCTCAACTAGTCCCATATTATCAGAACTCTGTTATTCATTGTGATAATATTAGTTATGCCATTGGGGGTTTTACAAAACTTCGTGGACTTATCAGCTACTTTCCCTGTTAATAATTATCTTTTTATAGAATCACTTGTTGGGTTACCCTTAAATTGTTAGCTATTAGCCAATAGCCCTGGGCCCCAAAACCCAACCAAGGGGGGGGGGCTCGAAGGTTTGATAGCCCCGAGCCCCAAAAATCTTAATCCGGACCTGATTAAACTTCTAAAATTCATTCAAAACTTTTCAATAGGCCAATATTTAACCCTTCGTGGTGGTAATATTTAACCCTTTCAATATGATTTTATTGGATACACTGGGTAATTTTACACTCAATATATCCAATAAAATCTTCTCAATTTATTGTTGGTTACCATCAATAATTATGAATATTAAGAATATCAAATTTTGCAAATTTTGCAAAGGAAGATAATTAATCGTAAGACGTTACAAAATCAAAATTCACGAACAAATTCCTCTTTATGAGTCCACAACAATCGTCTATTGATTTTTATTCGTGACGATCGCAAACGAACTGAATGCTTCTTTTTAACTCGACACCTATGTGCGCAGCTTGAAATCTCGACAGCTGGATCGCTTCGCAAGAGAGGTATATATGATAGCAAGGGAATTATTGTGTTCTCGAGTTGTGTTGCTACTTTTCCCTGCTCTGGAACGAGCAGTGTAGTCAACGGCAGTTATTTAGTTTCGAAGACGCGGCTCCTTTGGACTGTAACCCGTCAAACGGACCGCTGTAGCGCGGTCATATGATTAATCGAACTATATTATTAATTGCAGCAACACCCCCAAAACTATTACTCGCCACAGCAACCGTCGCAGAATCAAATAGCCCCAGCTGTATTTGAAGCACCACCATCCACGATCACACTTCGCCCGGAGCCTCCAATCTCACAGGTTTGATTAATAAATTGCACTTATAACTACAAAACGTTTGATGAAATTGACACGATTTTCTGTCTCGACACATTCCTAGAATGTTCTCTTTATTAAAATGCAACTGATGATCGTATAAGACTCGATAATCCGAAGTGAGATGGACCCGAATTAAGCAGGACCATCGTGTACCTACTCGATGTTTAAAGAAAAAGTGTTTAAAAAGTTTTAAGATTATGATAAAATTATAATCAATATGTAATTTTAAATAGAAGTCGGAATAAATCAATTTTAGCTTAGGTATCGAGAATCAAATTACTCAGGCTGCAATGTCGGGGGCGAATTTGTGTACCTATAGACTAACAATAAGTAGCCTGCAGCCTAACGCGGGAAATTTAGGGGTTGGAAAATTTTGGGGAGCGATAAACTTTGAGCAACAGCAAATTTGGGCTGCGGTAAATTTTGAGCTGCAGTAAATTCTGGGGAGCGATAAATTTTGGACAGCAGCAAATTTGGAGGGCGGCAATTTGGGTGGCCGTATATTTTGAAGGGCGGCAAATTTTGGGCGGCGGTAAATTTTGAGCAGCGATAAATTTTGGAAGCGGGAAATTTTGGAGAGTAGCAAATTTGGGCTGTGGTAATTTTTGAGGGGCGGCAAAGTTTAGGGAATGGCAAATTTTGGGGAGGGGCAAATTTTGAACGAAACAAATTTGAAAAGGTTTAAACATAGAGGTTTGAGGCAACATTACAAACAATTTACTTCTTTTTCATACAGCGAATTAACAATAACTCATACGTGAGTTGTCATATTAAATTAATTTCGAAATTATCTCGGCTCAATATTCCAAATATTCCCAAAATTATTTGATAAGTGTTTGACCTCCTTCTAATATTTTCATCCAATGTAATAGTACCTACCTATCAGGGAATGTATATTTTTGTATGTGCAAAGGCGAGAATGATCAAAATGACCAAAGTATTTTATTGAAGAAATATTTATTTAATGATATCATTGCAATGGATAATAAGAATAATGATCAATTTAACGGCTTCCAATATTACAAACGTATTTTCGATATTCCATGAATTTCGGATGAACTTTTATAAATAGTTATAAAATATGTGAACACTTTTAGTAAAGAAAGTGGCGGGCAGTCGAAAAGAATAAAATGAAACTGTGTATCGCGCCCACGCGTGTTGCTTATATTAGACCCAGGTACAACACAAAATAATTTGCGGAACGATTCGCACGCAATAATACGGAACGTTTGGCAAGAGCTCAATCCTGAAATATGTACCACTCAGCTTTCCCTGGATTTGTATTGCACATATATCAATTATTTTTGATACCTGGATGATTCTAGTCCTATAGAACATAATCATTTTTATCATTTTATCATTTTAAGACCACTTTAACGGCCGAGAAGGATTTCCGCAGAGGTCCTGTGTCCTCACTGAGGCAGAAACATTGCTATTTAAATCCACACATTTCTAATTATATTTTGACAGATAATAGTTCACACTATTCGACGTTCATATACAATGGAATGTAAATTTTCAGGCACCAGCGCCAGTTTATCAAGCCCAACCTGCCGCAACAAAGGCTCCAGTTAGTGGAAACATGAGAGGAGACCTGAAATGGCCACCGCCGACGGTGAAAGCGCAAACGGAAGCTGAGAACAGAGCCAGGATGGAACTGGCGAAAGGAGCTTGTGTCAGACCTCGCAGAGTGCGCAAGGATTACAGCGGATTCTTCGCTCAACACGCGTTGAACAGCACGTATCCGGGTTACCGAGCTCCTCCAGGCACCCAATACTTCACACCCTCCTACCAGCAATAGCGTAATCCATTCGAAACGTCTGTCCTGAGCTTGATTTTCCACGAAGCACCGCGAGCCACAACGCACCGCCGAATCTCTTGCCCCGAAATGGGAACACCCCGTTGAAATTTAATCGGAACCATCAGTCACGCTTCCACGCTTCGCCAAAATGGCTCAGGACTGTTCTCGTTGGACTCCGAGCATTGTCAGAACGGACAGAAGGAAAAGAACCGAGCGAAATGATCGACTAACACATATCTTACTACCTTTCGGTTAGAGTTACTTTTATGTAGGACTTAGGGCTGTACACACGGATTACAGGGTACGTGATTATTGCTCTTCCAGTTCTTCGTCCGAATTGGCACTGTACTTTCACGAGATGCGCCAAATATTAGATGTGCTCTTTCTTGCCACCAAGGGTCCTCTCGAAGCTTTCTGCTCGCGATTTTCAACCTCAACCTTACGTGTATATACTGAGACTGATCGAATGATTGCTTTTTATGTTGATCAATAAGCGTAGCTTTACTTGAAAGAAAAATGTTAATCGCGCGATTGTTGTTCTTATTTAAAAAAAGAAACTAATGCTTCTGATAAAATGCCATTTGTCTCGTGGAAGGGTGAGGAAAAGTAGGAGGTACGAAGTTGTAGCGGAATATGGTGATCGTAAAAGTAAAAATGTCGGGTAAATACAAGAATTTCTTAACGAATAATCGAATATCGACGACACGATCGCGACCGAATGAAAGTCGAACGGAAATGTTGCGAGGGAATTTCAATGAACGAGTCGTAACATCGAAATGATTTTTTTTGTAAAGCGATTTAATGAGAAACGATTTAACTAACGGAACTTTTTAATAATGTAACATATTGATGTGTATAAATAAAGAATATTTAGAAACATAGAGGGCCGTGGGGAGTGAGCCTGTTTTTCGTTTAAAAAAATTTATTTCGGTATACAATTGGAATACGTCAAATTCCCTATATGAATCTACAAAATGTACTCGTGTACTAACAGTGTACAGACTATTTTGTAAGGTTTGTATAGCAGTGTTCAACGCTATAAAGGAATCACATTTTCATTTATAACCTTGTCGTTGGAAAACAAGATAATAATGATACTTATATACTTATCGTTAATAAATAAATGCTAACGATTGACCATTGACGCTCGTCTTTTTTATACGGTCCGCTGTTTAAATAATTCAACATATACATTTAGAATGGTATGATTGAAATTTGTTTTAAAAAGAATAGCATATTAACGCAATATCATCATATAGTTTGTTATTAAAAAATTCATGCACGAAGCAGTGTTATCTTTGTTTGCGACTTATTCGCTAGAAATATTCCCTGAGTTCATCTTGTTTTCGAAGGCCTAATGTAATATAACTGTCTTAAGTATTATTCTATTAAAAAAAATCGTTACGGGATCATTAAAAGTATCAAAAAATTTAGCGAATTGCATTTAAACAGTACTATGTAAATTACATTTCGTCAGATCGAAGTGCATAAAACGATCGTTTCACACGTGCTGCGATCCAATTGGGTGTTCGTTATCTGAGCACATTTTATTTATCAAAGCCACTTGCACACGCTGTAAAATATTAGATGGTACGTCATTGCATGGCACCGATGTCTTCAGCTTCATGTGCCTTTTAATTTTCGACTAGACTGTATTTATAAGTTAAATAAAACGTAGAAAAATAGTGGCAATAATACAAATCCTCTCTTCAACGATGGATATTTATAGCTTCTACAGCGTTCCAAATGCCTCGACCTCGTACTTGCATTAAAATTACCATTCGGACCGCAAGGTCTGTAGCGTTAGTGTCGCAGTGAAGAATATCCAGAAATTTCACACTAACGAAAAACCCTGAGTTTGTTGGATAGCTTGCAGTAATTTGTATCGCAATCTTTCTCGAGTTTGATATCGTGGGATGTCCAGCAAATTGAAACACGTATGAGCGACGGGTAAGGAACGTTCATCGGCCATTGGTTGCATCGTAATCTGGAATAAAGGGACAATGTTGAAAAATTAGTAATTTAAGATTTATATGAATCTAGGTCGTACTATTAAAATTTTTTGGGGCTAGGTGGGTTAAAAACTGTCCCACCCTTTGCTTAGCTTTTTAACCCACTTCGAAAAGTTGAGTAATGTTTTATGTTAAATAATCGAAATGTATGCTTTTTTTTCATTTTTTTTTTTATAACAAAAAAATTCTGTGCGACTAGGGTTTTTATTTTCTTTAAAATAGTGTGCCTCAAAGAGTTAACACTATAATATAGAAATTCGATTCACTTACTCGGATTGCCTTCATACCCTGTATAGGTATTCTATCGCTTCCAGTTAAAAATAGCAGAAACTTTTTCTTCTCTTCTAACGTGAGTTCGCGAAACACTTGCCAGAACAGCACGATAGTAGGATCGTTTTTCGTATATCCCTCTTTGTACATTGCATTCTTTTCCAACTCCTCCCAGTCGTAATCTTCATTTCCGACTACCACTGCCATTAATTCGTGACTGTGAAACAATTCTAGCACACGTCCGCCGCAAACTTTATGGAATCCTTTGTGAAATTCTTTAAAGTGGAGTTCCACAGATTTGTTTAGTATGTACTCTACGTACAGATCGACGAACTGTTTCCTGGAAACGAAGGTAATATTGTTACAAATGAAATTGCGAAAGAAGCGCTTGAAAATATTAGGGAATGTGTACATACTTATTCTTCAGTGTAACAGAAACTTTACTCCCACCCGGTATCAGTTCGTATATTCTTTTCTCGCCGAATGCTTCCCTGACTACTTCGAAAGTTAAGCTGAAAACTTCTTCGAAATCTGATTCCTCGTAATCCAGAATGCTTTGCAAACTCCTGAAACAAAAGAATAATAGACATTGATTTATATATCCTAATTGTTATACATCAATTCTAGGAGGTATAATATTTTATTGAGAAATTAAGAATACAAAGATACAACCTACCTAGCATGTACCGGCGACATTTCCTTTATATCGATCAGTCCAACTGGTTCGTGTAATAATTTCTTATACAGAGCCAAGGGAAATGGTAAATCAATAATAATGAAATTGTAGATAACAAGTCCACAAAGGATCCCGATTAGGAAATACATGTTTTCATCCTCAAATGAATCTTCACTGAACCAAATAATTCTGGTCTCTTCGTACTGCTTAAACATGCCATACTTGGGATCCAGAATTTCTCTCAATAAAAGCATGAAAAATTCTTTCTTAACTCCACCCGCGTCTTCTGCTTCCTCGCCGTGAAATTTCACCTAAACAGAAAAACTTCGGTTGCCGTATTTTACGATAATTGAACTGCGATTATAATACTTACGCGAAGAGGTTTCTTCAAATCACTGGAATCGTAATGAGCCAATTCCATTAATGTGTCTGCTACTATATTTTCGCGCGATACGTTTAACATTAAAAATTGATTATGATGGCGGGAATTTGCAGAGAACGGGTCGAAGAACATTTGATTCATTACAGCCCGAGTGGCGGCCTCGTTCATCGCAGATTGCATCTAATATGGATTAAGAAATTTAGTATAAGGATTAGAACGCGTTATGTAGAATAGACTCGTTTCATACCTGAATAGCTTGATCCGTTTCAAGCAATATAGTCTTGGCTTGAGCGTCAAGAAGAAAAGGATAATGGCAGAACACGTTTTGGTACTGAAAGAAATTGTAAGTAGTTTAAAGGCAGTATCTAGAGGGGTGGATTTGGAGATTTTGCGCTCCTAGGGTAATAAGCGTCTGCCATTCTTTCCGCGAAATATCATGAAATATTTTAATTTAAAAGAGTCGAGACAATTTCAAAATTAATTCAATATAGCAACTTACACATGAGTTATTACTAATTCGTTATATGAGAAAGAAGTGAATCGTTTTTAAAGTTCTGTCAAAGTTTTTGACAAGTTTGTTTTTTGGAGCGATATATTTTGTTCTTTCGCTCAAAATATATCGCTCCAAAAAATTTGTCGCTCCCAAAATTTGATACTCTCCAAAAATTGCCGCTCCCAAAATTTGCCGCTTCCAAAATTAATTTCTCCCTAAAATTTGCCGCCCCCAAATTTGCCGCTCTCCATAATTTGTCACCCTCCAAAAATTGCCGCTCCCCCAAATTTACCGCCCTAGGCTACGGCCTCCTTATCCTATACACAAATCCGCCCCTAGATATCTAATTGTTAAAGTTAAAATTTTCCATATCTCATCATATAAAAATTGAAGTTAAAGATATCTACATTGGGTAATTTAGAAATGTATCGTGCATATAACTCACAGAATAATCTTTCTCTGAAATCCACTTTATATAATCGGCTCTTATGTCTATAAGGTCTACCAGTTCTGGCAAGTGAAATGTAGCGTATGGTACTATATTACCCTCGTCGCCTTCATTGTTCAATTTGTTTAATAAGCGTAGTAAATCTAAGACAGCTTGAAGTACTGAATCCCACACCACACCCTGGAAAGCAAATATTTATGTTTCACAGCATTATAGAAATAAGTATTCCACTTTCCGATTAGCAAAGTAAATAATCCGTGATTATTACCTTATTTGGTTTCGACTGTTTCACATAATGTAAGATAACTGATTTATGAACTCTAACTAATCTCTCGAAATAATGCGGTGGTGCTTTAATCCACCATGTACATAAAACTGCAAGAACCTCTGGTTTCAATGCTATCACAGCCTTGCAGAACGGTTTATGCAATGAATTACAGTTAACGGGATTTGCAAAACCATGATACAAAGGTAATATTAAGTAGACTCTTAAGCACTCTTTACAATTTAACATAGGTGCTGAACTAACAACGGCAGGAATCAAGCTCTCTGCTATGCAACTATATATCTGAAGAGAATATAATAAATTCGTTGAAATCTTAAATTTTGAAGTATTGAGACTTTTATAAAATTTAGTTTCTTATATACCAATTCTTGGATTGTGGTGTTATCCAATTCTCTAATAATTCCGAATAGTCTACTTGCTTGATCAAGATCCACTCCATGATGCTTACTTGAACATCCATAATGAGCATCATTACGAAGCAAATATGATCCATTTATACAAGCCTGACTTTTAAATACCGTCTCCAAATATCTGTAAAAGTGTTGATTTATCAAATTTCACAAATCTTATCACGGTTTATACACAAATGAATAAATAACGTCTAATTGTTCCAAGAAATTACAAGAACATTGTGCTGCATATATCTGAAACAGCCTAAGGTACTAACTTTTCTACTCACGTCATTAGGTCATGATCAACAGGTGAGTTTGGCGGAACTCGTTGACAGGCCATCAACTGTTCTTCAGTTACTCCAAGAATTTGACACGATTGGTCTAACGTTCTACAGTCATCTGGTTCTATATTATCCTAAAGAATTCAAATACATAACAGAGAAATTACATTATTACGACTATGATATTAACAATAGTGCAAACTGTGTGCGTGTGTGTACAAGGTATTCTAAAATTATAAGACAAGCTGATATATGTGAAACGATTGAGAATTGTAAACTGTCCAACTAACAGCGCGCTGTGTAAATATTTCCGAGTGGTGTAAAATCTAGAATACTATCTCCAAATCTAGAGGCAATAGAGATTCGAGTTTGCCACAATTTCCATTGTTGACAAACCCAAAATTACAATATTTAAGCCCATTTTTTTAAGAGTGTTCCCATCTGGTTTCCGGAATTAAAATGACATTATGCAATTCCTCTTGACAAGACCTTTCCAAACGTTTTTTTTTGGTCACAAATAACATTGTTCTTTAATTGTCTACAGCTTGAAAACGAAACCTGAGATCGGAATTTTTATTGTCCCATAATTTTTAGGTATCCTATGTACACCTTAGTGTTGTGCAATAAAAGGAACTTACCTTCAGTGAAACCACCGTGGCAAAACAATGATCTCCGCCCGTAAAAATATGCCGAACGATATAGTCAGTTGTATTAGAAGTAAGTTTCCTATCAAAACACATCATTGGGGAGCCGTTAGGCCCGACCCATGGTCCATGCACCACTAGTGGAGTAGCTACGCTTTGCGCAACACGATTTCCTAACTGTCCAGCACCACCCAAACCCCATGCGTAGATTCTACCTCGCGAGGGTACTAATGCTAACGTGTGTCTTTTGCCGCACGAGATCTTGAAAATGAAATTTTGCACGGGGTTAATATACGCGTAACACACTTTTCGGTAATTATGTACAAAAGGGCAGTCCTCACCGATTTCGATGACCGTGGAAAATGTGACAGGGACATAAAGGGAAGACCACTGTAAAAAATTTGGAAAAATCGATTTTTCTTTTTCACATTTTGTGAAAGACATACGTTTCAAGAATGTTCTTTCCAAATTTTATGAAGAAATTCGCAAAATTGACGGAGGTATAGTATTTTCCGTGAATCGGTGTTAAGCGCGCGACTGAGCCCCGCGGAACTTTGAACGCGTTTTTCTCAGAGGGACATTTTTCAACCGCGTTGACAATGTACAGTTTTTTATGAATATATCGAAGACTAAAGCCGAGCGACGCCAACATGGATAGGAAAAAGTTGTTCAGAATCACGTATCCGAAAACGTTAATTTCCCAAGGTCATCGAAATCGGCGAGGCCTACTCTTTCGGAAATAATTACCGACTTTTCTAAAGGTTGCATAATATACCTGTGTAACCGTGCTGCCCATAAGCTCCATAACTTGACGCGGCAAAATTTCATTTGTATTGCTTCCGTGTCCCAACTGACCATACATTCCTGCGCCACAAGTGAATACTCCGCCATCCTAAAGAAACTTACAGTATAATATTACCGATAAAACTTTGTACAGTACGCGCTAGGATACTCACCACGGTCAGAAATACAGAAAATTCTTCTCCACACGCCGCGTAACACACCTTGGCATTTTCCAGCGTTTGTAATTGACATGGAAGATTTCTATTTTGCGTATCATTTAGTCCTAACTGACCAAATGTATTTTTTCCCCACCCGAAAACGGTTCCTGCACAAATCTCTAATTATTACTATTGTTCTGCAGGAAACAATTCTCATCTGTTTTCCTTATATTACCTGACTTTGATATAGCTATACTATGATATCCACCGCACGCAATAAATGCAATAGGTGTGGCAGCTAGACTGTTCACAATTTTCGGCTTTATTTCGTTTTTAATATCAGATCCTAGCCCAAGTTGCCCTTCGCTATTGGATCCCCAGCTATATAATTCTCCATTGTTTGTTAATGCGAGTGCATGGTTCATACCACATGCTACTTGTATAACTATACTTGTACCTAATGCCTTTACCATACGTGGTGAGCTTTCGATATCATCCTTGGAATTGAAACCTGCAATTAAGTTCAAATAGAAAACTTGAAAAAGACAGCCATTACGTAGTTCTGATGAAGATATTTCCTATTAATATTAACGTTACCTAGTTGGCCTTCTGTATTAGATCCCCAACTAAACAACTGGCCCCACATATTTACTACCAATGTATGGTGTGCTCCGCAAGCTGCTTTTTTAAATACAAATGCGTCCAATCCTGGTATAAGTTCTGAAAATAAATTCTTTATGTAAAACGAATCTGATTGATTAGCTTATATTCTGCATACTTACGTAGCTTTTTCCTCCCCTTTTCATGACCAAGCTGTCCGAAGTCATTATTCCCGCACGAATAAATTTGACCATCCCTGGTAATAACTATTGTATAATTTTCACCGCATGCGACTGTGTAAAAATTATTTTAAGATACAATAATCTTGCAAGAACTCATACGAATGCTTTATTTATCGAGAAAGTTCTTACTTTGCTCAATCTCCACAGCTTTCTCGAAGTCAACCTCGCGAGGAGTTAGAACACTTTCATCCTCTATACCACCCAAACCCAATTCCCCGTGTATACTACTACCCCAGCAAAACATATCTCTCTTTATTATAGATAAAGACTGTTTCACTGCTGTACTAGGCTCGCAAGCCAAACGTCGTTTTTTAGTCCAATTTGCCTGCATCAATTATAATACAAGAATGAAGTTTCATAATTTACAAAACAGAACTAGTTACACATTTTTTTAAATATGAAACATGCACTGTTTCAGTAAATAATGAAATAAATTCATGCAATTGCATTCGACTTTCACGAAAATGTACTTTCCCTGGGTTTCAAAGTTCTGTTAGCAAACTTTCAAAAATACATATAATAAATACAAGAATAAGTTGTAATGCATGTGAATGAATTTAACATCATTTACAAAGCACAATATATCTGCATTTTGAATAGTGATGTTATGCAATGTATATTAAGATTAATGCTTAGTGAAAAATACTGAATTCGATAAATAGCGGTTTCATCCTCGCTACAAGCCGAATGCGATATATACATTTATATAGTAGACAGACGTGATTACAAGTGTTTCAAGGATAGTGGCGGATTTAATAGGCAGCCAATGAATATTTGCCATCTGAGCTCCTGCTTAGTGATGGGATCCGAAGCACTTTGAAGCGCTTCGAATGTGTATTACATATCAGGCGACTAATTCAAAGCAGTTCGAACGACAAGGAGTAAATTCAAGTGTACGAGACTAAAATAATAACAATCAAAATACATATTCAAGAATTCATTACATGTATAAACTTAATTACCATCGAAATGCAATATGGACATAATTATAAAAAAAAATCTTTAACATACAGAATCTAAAGAATATACGAAACATACTTTGTACATAACTACTATATAATTGTGATAAATACACTAACTAGATGGGCCTCGCTTTGAAATACTTCTACGTTCCATCGAAACAACCTTTATCAACAAATGAATCCTTTTGATATTAAATTAATATTACTGAATCATGCCGTAGGATGCTATAAAATCGATTTATACATATATGCTTTGATTTACTTTATATATTGAGAATCTAATTTGTTATTAAATATTTTATTTGCATCGTATAGCGCAGCTTCTTCAGTTTTGCTCAGTTATGTGTTAAGAGAGCGAGTTTTAAGGTAGCTTAAGAAGAAATGATAAATAGTGAATTGTATGAAGTTCAAGCAGATGATGTGCATGCTGAATTATACATACTTTTAAAACGTTATATTACGATGTAATGAGCATTTATGATAAATTTTGGACGAAAACAGGTATCAGTAACTAACCATGTTTTTCTGTTTCTCTCAAACTGAAAGCATCAGAGGTGTGGATGGGACATGCTATTTATGAAAAACATGTGGGATGTCCTAAAAATAACGTTCTTTATACTTATCTGATATCTAAATCTTTGGAATCGAATATTGATAAAAAAAAAAGAACATTATTTTTATATATCGCTGTATTTCTTCCGAATCGTTACGTATTATTGTTATAAGATTATTTTATTTCAACACAGAACAAACAGGAAAAGAAAAAATCAATTTGCACGGAGAGATTAATTTACTTAACGTTACTTTTCATCGTTGCGGATTTCAGAATATTAATCGAAACCGAGCATGACAGAGCGCAAACATTGTCATACGAAGGGTAACGTACTTGAAGAAATTCGTTTTATTGCACCTGTTTATCCTGTCATTAAGCGGAATTTTAATGGCTTAGGTTAAGGGAAACTGAAGAAATTTAAGTATGAAAGCGTAGAATCATGATAATACTTAATGAACCGAAAAGTAACAAATTCGCAACAAAAGAACGAACTAGAAAGTGAAATGCAGCAAATTTCATTTACGAGTTGATAAGAGTCTATTCTCGTTTGGAATACCATATCGTTTCCGTTCGTACTTACATCGTTTGTGACTATCTCTATCTCAAATGTTTAAGTGCAAACGTTAAGAAAAGCAGAGGCGCTTTTAACGTTGAAGAAATTAATTTGGAAATGTACAAGTAACCGTTCGCTGTAAATGAATATTCACTGACATCCACTACTCACTATATAGGTAGTATAAAGTATAAGGACTTAAGACTGCAATCTTAAGAATGATAACACTGAGGGCGCGTAAGTCATAATACGTCAAATTACGCCAAATCTACGATAGAACAGTCGGATCTATATAAAAAAACTTCTTTGACACGCGGGAAAGAATGGCAACAGGAGTATTCGAAAGAGAATAATCAAACGGGAAACTCATAAGCTAATAAAAACAAATTTCTTGACAGAAAGTTGCATAGCTGCAAACCTACTAAGTACATGTTCCTTCCTTACCTTCCTTACCTAGTCAAAAGACAACATGACAATTCTGAAAATGACAAATCTTCTCTTTACAATATATACATAAAGTTAAAGATATTTCTTACATTCAAATTATTATGAAATATTCAAAAATACATACTAAATCCACTACAGATATTGTAATTTATTTATACAGCCACAGCTGCCTTTAATACTAGCCATGCTGAATATAAATCTGGCAACAGGGCGGAAGTTTGGTCTCGCTAGAAACATAACCCAACCGGTGTGGCTATTTGCGGGTATAATAAATGTTTATTCGTGAAATTAATGAAAATAAAACGTGATATAGTGGAATAAATATAGTGCGGTGCAATAAAGTGTGCAATGTAGCGCAGATTTGTTACTTATTTTATTAATAACGTTGATTTTTCATGTATTTGTGTGTACGTAGCACAGTTGCTTAGTAGAGGCTAAGTTTCGTCTTTTTCATTTTACTTTTTTTACAGTAAGATTTTCTAAATCAACAATGCCGCGGCGTTGCTGTGTTCCCGGTTGTAAGGGAAATTATGACAGCACTTTAAAATCGGACAATTATATATCCGTGTTTTTATTTCCAAAGAATGAAGAATTGCGGAAAAAATGGGTAGCTGCTATTCCGCGGAAACAGTGGACACCTACAAAGTACTCTGCTGTTTGTAGTCTTCATTTTCCTGACAATGATATTCATAGATACGAAAAAGTTACATCTTCTAGTGGAATACTTGAGAATGTTTTACTCAGGTGTCCAAAGCTTGTAGAGAGTGCAGTACCTTCTATTTTTCCCAATCTGACAACTAATCTTTCAAAGCGTGTACTGCCACAAAGAAAAAAACCTCAACAACGTAGAAAAGAAGTCGTTCAAAAACATAAACGTTTAGTTAAAAAATTTGAAGACTTAGATTTAATTGAAAATTTTTTAGATTTAACAAATAAGTATAAAGAGAAACTTGAAATTTCAGAATGTTGGAATATTAAATTAACGAATTCTAGAATTTATTTTTATAAACTTGATTACGAAAATGATCTCTTAGTACTAAATATTCAAATTGTAATTAATGATCAAATGAAATTACAGGTTTTTCATAAGGGTAATGAAACTTCATTTAATGATTTGAAGTGGGTATTGCCTGTTGACTTGAAATTGTCTAGGTGGTCTCAACTTCAAAATTTATTGACACAATATAAAATCGAGCTGCTTGATGTACCTGTTTAAATAAATTCGTGTTCTCCTACTGGCATTAAAAATAAATTTCAGAATTGTGACAACAACAGTAATGATTGTGATAATTTCTCAGTCGACGTGACTCGCTTTTTAGAAGTATGTAATAATGAATATTTATTAGACGATTCGATTAAAATTTATATATCTGGTCTAAAATTTATATATGGGTCTCATTTCATTCCCAAAAAATTAAATTGTAGTATCTGTAAAGTATTGATTGTAGAGGGTAAAGGAACTGTAGGAAATATATATTTTGATCATTTACAAAGAGTGGGCCTTTCTATTCCCACTGAAGAAGTATCATACACTATTGATTTATATGTAGACAATAAGGGAGGCCTCAATAAATGATAATAATTTGGAATCTCATTTTTTGCGGTCTGAGAATCACAAAAATATCTTATGTAGATTAAAATATCTTAATATTAAATCAGATTTAATTCAGATATTTTGTTTAAATGATTATCTGGTTTTTCAAATATTTTATTATAAGACTATGTAAAAAATATAAACAATAATCAGTTAGTTAAGAATAAAAATGTTGCTTCTTGTAAACGCGAATTAAAAACTTTTAGTTAGATTAGTAACAAGTTTAACTGATCAAATGTGTATTTTCCAAAATGTTAATTTTATTTGATTAGTACCCTGTTTGAAGATTTAACATTGTATTTGGATATTCTTCCGAATGGCCCCAGTGACGAGGTTTGAGGGGAGGGGGTGTGGGCCCTAAATCTAAAATTGCAGCTTCGGGTACTTATTAATTGACGAATATTAATAAACGTCTCGTCTTATTTTGTGTAACACCCTGTATAATAGGATGGGTCGCATCTGCAAGTTTCTGGTTCAAATTTTCAAACTCACATCGGTTGCGCGCGTCCTCCGCAATAATCTATCCCCAACCAATACTAACACCCGGAACAAGTTGGAAAGTGGAATGCGTTGTGTCGGAATAAGTCAACAGAAATATTGAAAGTTTTTTTTATTAATATCTTAGAAACTAATAAATTTAAAAGCCCACACGCCCTCCCCACACCCCCCTTCAACCCCGCGTCGTTCGGCTACTGGGGTCATTCGGAAGTACAATTCTTCTATTATTCCGTTTATTTCAGTGTTTATTTCTGTTTTCTTTCATTCATATCATATCATTGTTATTTTTTGTTTTCATTTTGTACTTTTGTCACGTGTTTAGTTTATTTTATACAGTGGGATGATAGGGCTATTGGCGAACCACCCACATTATGATTCAAACGGTAACGCGCCACGGTAATACCCCTGAGGTGGTGAGGAAATTTACCGTATTTTATAAATACTATGAAAATTTCTACTATAACTCACCAAAAATTGTAGTATTTATATATTACTTCATATGTAATTGTAAAAAATGTTGTATATCTGTATCAATTTCTCTAAAAAAAGCGTTAATCAACGTCCATCAACAAACTCCACCGCAAGACTTGCCAGACTTCCAAGATTCGAGACAATTCGAGAGTCGGGCTCCCGATGCTTGCAGAAGCGGTGTTGCCACGTTGTTGAGCACGGCTAGTATTAAAGGCGGCTGTAATAGTGGGTGTTTCCCGATCTAGTAAATTTTAGGGAAAAACGGTGTAATAAAAAGCAGCGTTAAATTAATTTCGTAAATGTAAGTATGATGCAATAGGAATCACAAGAACAGTTTCAATTTATCCAAAAACGGTATTTAATAGCGAATACTCTATTTAACTGAGGATTACAGCATCTATTTCAACTGTATAGTTCATGATTTATCCCCACTTCTAGGAGATTTGTGCGAGCGGGTGGGCAGGCGGCAGCCATATTATCAGTGAGGTGTCAGTATTGTCTGAACGTGACGGGATTTTTGGGTGTGGATCACACTATTTCCTGTCGTTTTCTGGCCGTGGGTTTAGTGCAAGTGCAAGTGCCACCGGTCTGCCGTGGATGTGTGGCACATGTGTTATAGGACACATATCTTCCAAACACGATAATGTAAGTCCCGCGGAACGAATTGTTGCTTAGTACTTAAGCGGATATAAGGTGTATATCCCACAAATCATAGAACAAATTGTTTTCTTTTTTCACCAATATCCAAACACTACTAGCTCAAATACTGTGGAATATGTGTGCGACCTTTGCACCACTTCATTCTCCTGTTATCCAAGAAACTAACCTCTCGCACATTAACCTACATAATGGTTAATTCTTGAAATTCTAAAGTCATCTCGTAGCGGTCCCGAGCAGTTTCTAACGTGGACATGTTCTTCTTTCCCTTTGACATCGCCACTTTGTATGTTACATTTGTGTAATAACTCTGTCAACGTATTTACCTCGGGATTTCATTCATTGAGAAGGTGACATTGTGCTACATCCCAACATTTTTTCCCTCTGTACGAAGGCGCTGGGAGCAAACATGTCAATGAAAAAGTTGTAATATAAATAAATAATTGATTATCTCATAGGTCGATTTTACGTTATGGTAATCGTCCATTTATGAACGTGTACGTTATGCGTAATGCGAAATACCCGGCGACTTACGAAGCGTTTAGCACTTGTTCTTTCCTTTAAAGTAAAATGAGAAGGCCTGGACAGGATACACGCTTACGTTTCTGTTAATCCTACGCGTTTTTAGCGAGACTCAGCAATCGGCTACAATGCTGTCCACGCTGTGTGTATACCAATACACAACAAGAACTTCTCCATACTTTTCCTCAAGTTATGTTACGGTAATTGGTATGCCGATTATTAGGGCAATGTTAGCTTGTACCAAAAGTATTTCATTCGAATTTACGTATATAGGGATATACGAGTCTTTTAGAAACGGATTAAATTCACTTGTTGGATATCTCTTAATTTTGGTACTTAAGTACAGGATTAGTGCCGAACTTATCAATCTTTCCCCCCTTTTTGGTTTATGGACTCGATTAGTTTGGCTTCTCAGAAGTTCAATAATGAGAACGAGACCTGAGGGTTTACGACCGACAGTACAATTTACTGCCCGAATGATATTTATTTCGCGTTAATGAACGACCTTGAAAGATATTTCGAAGCAGGAGTCTTTCTAACGTGACATTCCACTCGTTCACTTCATCGTTGCGTGGAATTTTCAAACGCACGGAGTCCCGCGTATTTATTCATTCTTTCCCCTCGAAATTTAGTTGCCTTTCTCGACGCGTGAATGTTCGTGAAATGAACACTCTGTTCTGTACGCATGATCGAAGGTGTCGTTCGATTATTGCCCGATAAATCGACGTGAAAATAAATTTGAAATTGACGCGCTGAACGCGTCAGACATTTCGTGTAAACAATGATTTTGCGACGAGTATTTCGGACTTGGTGCGTAGCCAGTCGGAAATGGAGGTTTTATTAATAGATGCTTTCTATCTCCATGCTTCGCGAAAAGTTGGACGGATACGTCGCGCGGAGCTTTTTTTCCACCGTCACTGACAAAAGTTGGGCGAGATACCAACGGTTCAACGGACGTTGGTGGTCCTAGATAAAAGGGGAATGCTAGACACCACTGTACAGGCACTCCTTTCTGTCGGCGGATGTCGGTCACGCGGATTTACGTTATAACCTGTCTCTTCTTCCAATATGGAGACACATGTATGCACCTCTCCAGTGTATACGCGTCACTAATTCTTTTTCCTTTCCTTCAATTAAGTTTTACAACAAAAAATAATTGTCATGTTTCCTTATTGGTGGCTATTAAGACACGGATGGTAATTGGAACCATAACGTGCTCAAATATTTATCACATAGTTGCGATGTATGTATCTGCCCATAAGCATATCGCCAGTTAAATATTCATTTCGCTTCTAAGGATTCACATTGTACGAAATATGTTTTGAAAATTTATTATTCGATTTCACCGATGTATTTATGAAATGAATTGAAACTTTTTGACGGGACGTTGATCTGTCAATGAATTCTTTAGATAATTTATAGATCTTAGATATATAAATGAGTGTTCCGATATTGTTACTTTTGAATTCGGTATTTATATAGTAATGGATATTCTAAATATATTGATGAGGTTTTTATCAACATTCTTTGGGGTATTTCGTGTTACTGCAATGTACATAATTATCGTTTTACTAATTCAAACGAAATTTCTTTACAGATTGATAATTTCGCTGTTTAATACGGGAGGACGAAGCCGCCACGATGCCGAAATCGGTATGTACAAAATACATTTTTCCAAACCAATAAACGTTATTTGAAACAAATTTTACATTGTTTGAAATATTCAGTGCAATTTTGTACATATATTTACAGCAATTAAGTATTCTCAAATATTTTGTGCTTAGCCCGCAAAGTAGGTAATTTCCTAGTTACAAACTCCCCCTTCTATAGAGTATTAAAAACGATCGCTGGGTAATTGCAACACGACTTGCACAGAATAAATATCACTAGGCTAAGTTTAGCAGATAAAATAAAACGCCAAATAATTATATATTCGAAATTTGAAATTTACCCATAAATAAACCACATAATAAATAACAAATTTTAATTACTCCTTTTACATCAATTACTGTCATTCTAGAAACTATACAAAACACATCAAATTATTTCCAAATTTGTGCTTTAAAACAATATTTTCAGAATTGTCCTTTAAAATTCCATGCAGTGCGTAATCCAGAAACAAAACGTAACAGTGTCTTTTAAGTTATGATAGCGTTAGCAGCAAAAAGATAACGTAACATTCCCCGTGCGCGTATAATTACTAAACATCGCCCGTGAGTTATTGACTCGTCATGCACTCTGCTAAGGCATTTTCAAATCTAGCGACAACCCGTCCTCTCCACTTAACGGACTGAATTCTAAATCACGCCCATGTATCATTTGTTGCCGAATAAAAATGCCACGGCACGCGAAGCCGGCGATCTCTTTAGTAATTCTAATTACGATTCTGCCGATGGAGCAGTGGTAACAGTTTTGTAACATCTTGGGAGAACGTGGGTCGCGTGAACGGGCACGAACCGTCCTCTCGAGGAAGAGCTGCTTCCTTCCTGACACCCGGTATCCCAGCGAAATGCTGATTGGTCGCGGCTACGCGCACCGGCTTCCTCACGTGATCACTTTCGGCTCCTCTTTCTTCCACTTACGGTCTACGCCAATGGATCAGAGCGAGAGGTGGCAACGGTGCACTACTCCGTCAAGGTAGAATCACGTTGGTGGGGGGAAAGACGCTACCGGCTGCACTTGCCCCTTAGCCCATTGTCCGACTCGAGACCGGCCAAAGCCGACAGCCGAACGGTTGAATCTTGTGCCATCGAGTGTTTTCGTGCCTTCTGACCGATACGTTCTGGAATTCACGGTGCATCGTTGGGATCACTCGCGTCCGAGCGCGTAACACGTAAACGTCTTCCAGTCCTGCGTCGTATCGACGGTTTTCTCCCTCGTCCGTTCGAATTCGCGTGGCAAGTTCGCGTGTCGCCGCAGCCATGGTTGCCGGTGGAAAGATGGTAAGCGTTTCGTGTCCCTCCACGTTTTCTCGAGACGCCTTCTACGGAAGCTTCGCCGAAATAAATACGCCCGTGACGATCGTAATTGTACAGTGTGCTCGCCAATTGTTCTTCCCATTTCGTGGGATCATTTTGTGATATATATACATGGTTTGCGTATACGTTTTTTCCCGTTGTAAGAATGGGGTTAGAAGTGGCGTCTTCTTTGTATTCTATCGGGTGGCACCGTTCGTCACCGACGTCACGCGTCCCGCGCCTCACTGATCCTTGGTTTCTTTTTTCACATGCGAAGATGAACGTCAGGGTGACGACGATGGACGCCGAACTGGAGTTCGCGATCCAGCAGACGACCACCGGGAAACAGCTCTTTGACCAGGTGGTGAAGACGATCGGGCTACGAGAGGTCTGGTTCTTCGGGCTTCAATATACTGACAATAAGGGCGACTTGACATGGATCAAGCTGTACAAGAAGGTAGGATGACTGCTTATTTATTACGCTGATCACCTCGTGATTTATCCAATAGCTCGCCATGGCCCGTCCTCGCTCTCTTCTTTTTTTGCGCGAGGTTGGGTCAGATCGAAACTCTAAGAGCTTTCGTAGTCGCTTCACTTGGAAATCTATTTATCTGTTAAGTATCAGGTACATAACCCCTGCTTCGTGTATAGGTATACGTATACCGTAAGAATAGTGTTACTTGTTGTAACATATAAAAGTTTGCTTTCACGAGATACAACTTAATAAGGCGTGAAGCAAAGTGTGTAATGTATAATTGATAATTTAGCATACGCTGTGTACCGGTGATTAATGAGGGAATAATTAAATATTCTCGAATTGCCGGTTAAAAGTACGAATATTTGTGACCCACATTTTGTGTATATTGAATTAATGTGTAGTGACTCTTGATGAGTATTCGAGTGCTGAGTTCAAATGATCGCGAGAGGCATGAATGAAAAATATTGGGATTTAGAAAATTCACAATTTTTAAATGTTTGTGTCGTATTTTGAGCGCGTTCATTGAAATGACTCGCAACTGATACGTTGAATTCGGACGTTTACGTCAACTTTGTAAAAATTGTGACCTAGGGAGAGGAAACGTTGACGATGGTTGCTGATGTCATCGACTTTCGTAGCCTCGGTATACACATCTGGCTACCCGTTGAATTATACTTTATTTATATCTCGTAATGTTCAATTAGAATCGCAGTTTTGAATTCTTCCCAGCAATTTGAGTAATTCAAATGTATAATTGCTATTAATTCTGAAAACTTCAGTTGGTCCAACCGGTACGCGATAATAAGGAAAAAGACAAGCAATCTTTTCGATATTGCGCTTGTCGATCGATTAATTTTTACCTTCTCGATATGAATCGTTCGCAATTATTCAGTGCAAAACCAACTTGTGTTATATAGTTTGCATAACTTTTTGAAGATTAAAGCAACGATTACAAATACGAATTGAATAAAAAAAAGTGATTTAGTTATAGTAGGTGATCCAGAAAAAAATGATCTCTTTAAGGGATGCAGTTGTAGAGGGTAAAACGAAATAAAAAAAAGTTTCCATTCACATTCTGACAAAATTGTATTCTTCATGCATAAAGCTGCGATAAGTTCTCAAAATATCCGCTATTCTTTTACATCCAACGATTACATCTAGTTGCAAAAGTGAGTGTCGAATTTCTTGAAAAACAATTGGTGTTATATTTTTTATTACAACTAATACAGTACTGCATAAATCCCCAAAAATAAATCTTTAAGGAAGAAAAATTTGATGACCCAGAAGGCCATTATAAATATTATTGTTTGTTTTTATTTTATTTGTGTATTAAATTTATTAGCTAGGATTCCGTCAGACTCATTCGCCTCATTAATCAAACGCTTACTACACATTTATAGGACCTATTTTACTTCATTCTACCCCCTCAAATTCATAAGGGCGCCATCACTTCTGAAACGCCCTATACAACTTAAACGTTCTATAACATTTCAAGGACGTTATCGTTTTTTAAATGGATGCTATGTAGCATTCTAGGTTTCCGTTGCTCGATTCAAAGTACAGTTACAAAGTAGATGTTCTCCTCCATCTGCTTTCACCGAGCGGTTCATGTGGACGCGCCTTCACCTTGACACAGTCGCGTTTACACTTTTATTGTCTCGATTTTTTCTCTGTCTCTCCTTCGGTTTCGACGTTTCTGCGAGACGAGAGAGCTCGACCGACCGATCGACCTTAGGGCGCAACGATCGTTTCCAAGTTATCTTTCTTTCTTTTGCTCTCTCTCTTCTTTTCACACTTCGAGCGATACGCGCAGGAATCTTTTCTACGGGAAACGAGAGAAACGGTGTAGTGGTCGAAGCGACATGTGGCCGCCAGGTGAAATTCGACTTGACTAAATATAGAGACGAACGGATCACGATCGTCAGGAAGGCGACTGGAATTGGAAAACCCGTTCGCAATGTGCTCCTCTCGCTTGCGTACGATATTAACACGCGCTTCGAAATCCTTTACGCGGAAACAGTTTTTCTGTGCATCCTGCATGGAGTAGATGGCGCGATTAATTGCACGTACTTAATCACATCCGTGTTTTTTCTTGGAAAAGCGATTCTTTTTTCCATACCGTTGCTATGCTTCGGGAAAAACCATCTAGGCAGGAATCGAACGTTACAGTTTAATTCAAAGGAAATTGTCGTAAATTTGTAACAGTCCCTAGTTGACACTTTGGTTGACACTCTGGTTGAGCAATAATAAAGTTTTATGATTAAACTACGTTTCACTGAGTTTAGGGATATACTTATATTTATTTCGAGGATAGGCAATTCGTATTCAGAATTGGAAAAGTTTGCGAAAGCAACCCTAGAAAATTGTTGCGGTCATAATTTCCAAACTAAAAATATCAATAAAATTGTAAAAATAAAATTGAGTGGAGTAGTTGGTACTGTAAACACTTGAAGGATTGAAAAATTATATTTTCTTCTTAACAATGAACATTTTTCTATTAGGAATATGTATGCTTATATTCTATATTTTTAAACCCAAATGCCAAGTTCAATTTTACTATTCAAATGTTACATTTTACTATTTGATATATTCTACTATTGAAATTTCATACAAAATTGAAGAGTTGTTGTAAAAAACACTGTAACTAACACAATTAAAAAAAAATTAAAAAGTTTGTCACTTACAGTGCTTTCTACAAGGACTCTTCAATTATGATTCACACAACCATCAACGATGTCAAAACGAAATCTTCTATACATTTTATAAAACGTAGTTTCTTAAAGTATGACACAATATGTGGGAAATACCTTAAAGTATGGTTAATCGCATACAGCGAACAATGAAGATGAGGCCTTCACACGTGGGTTTTGAAATGTATATTGAAAGAGAAGTTGTAATCATTCCTTTAAGTGTCAAGTAACGTCCTTTTGCTAGTATAATTTTTTCCTCGTAGTCTGTATTCAATACACCATTCAAAAGAGAAGATGTTTCAGGCAAACAGCCAGTATTTTGGAGCAACTCAAATCCTATAAAATCTAAACATTTGCTTATATATTTAATCACTTTCTTATGTGTAATATACAGCGTTTTTTAATTATTGATTTGTGATTTGTAGTGAGAAATTAAATATTCGATCAATTCTCCATTCACGAATTCGTCTAATTATTTTGAGCAGTGTTATTCTATTTAGTATGTTGAGTAATACATTTATATTATGGTTAGAAATAAACGTACCTGCAACAATGGTTATCAATTGGATATGATTGTGTTACCAATTTCCTGAGCATAGTGGTAGGCGTCCGATTTGCTTTCGTGCAAATTTTTCTCAAACCACTTCGGATCATATATATTCGAAGATCGTATAATGTGTCTCATATAATGTCTTGGCAAGTTGACAGTGAAAAATATTCATAACGCAGGTCGCTGTACTAAGGTCCTTTTCACAATATTTCCAATCGATTTACTTGATAGAGACAGTGCCATTTTAAGAAAAAGTACAAAGAAATACCAAAGCGAATATATTTGACATATCAGCTGTGAGCTACAAAAATGTCTCGCGTAGAATGGTCCTAATTTCATAAATCTACTCATACTCCCAATAGAGTAAAAAACGTATCAAAACGTTGAAAACTAGCCGGGACTCGCAAAATTCATTAAATTCCAACAATACATATTCGAAGTAATTCATACTTTATATCATATATTCGAAAGGATTCGAATTCTTTTTATCATAAGATCGATATAATTCCACTTTTTCATCACACTTTCGAAATCGCCCGATTTTCTCATCGTGCTTTCGAAATCGCCTGGTTTTCTCAGCATACTTTCGAAATGGCGTCTATTTTCTCATCGTACTTTCTTAGTACTTCGAATTTTCCATTATACTTCCGAAATAATTCGAATTTCCAGTATAGGTACTTTGGAAATAATTCGAATTTTTCACCATTCTTTCGGAATAATGAGAATTTTCCAGCATTCTTCCGAAATAATTTAAATTTTCCAGCATAC
Source organism: Andrena chrysosceles (assembly GCA_963855975.1). Classification (NCBI taxonomy): domain Eukaryota; kingdom Metazoa; phylum Arthropoda; class Insecta; order Hymenoptera; family Andrenidae; genus Andrena; species Andrena chrysosceles. Next base: position 22,938,078 of record OY979767.1, read on the forward strand.
TTCCGAAATAATTTGAATTTTTTATCTTTCTTTCAAAATAATTCGAATTTTCCATCACCAAAGTAATTCAAATTCTTCATCTTATTTTCAAAAGAATATCAATTTTTTTTATCTTACATTCGAAATGGTTCAAAGCTTCTCGATACCCATCATTATTTGCACCGCTAGATAGTAGATCCCCATCCCAGTAAGCAGCAGTTACATAGTTTGTCGATGTCCGATTGGGTCGGTTGTTAGCGCCCAGGAGACTTTTTTCTTAACGATCGAACGTCTGATTGCACGCAGCCGGAAAACATGATAACGAGGGTGGTGAAGAAAGAGGTGAAAAAGAAAGTTCGAAAGCTGAGAGGTTACTCGGACTCGGACACGGACGACGACGAGTTTGAAGATGACCTGGTAAGCGATGGGACGCGGGACCCGATTTTCTCACGTCCCGAGATTCTCTCCGGTGTGAAAATGAAGGGAAAGGTTCAAATGGAGAGAAGGTGTGAAGGTGGACGGGTTTGACTTGGGCAAAAATTATTTGATTTACAAAATAAATAATACTTTAAATAATTATTTTCTATTTTGAAAATAACCTTATTTTGTGCCAAGACCAAATTAGTCATTTTAAAATAATCTTTCGGATGAGTTAACTGTTTCAAATAGAATAACAGATGATGATGAGTTTGCAAATCTATGTTATTAAACATTGGTGACGTTAGCAAAGACTTTATCTGAAACACAAATATATAGCAATGTACAAAAACATTTGATTAGTAATGAAATGACAAAATAATTCTGAGGAAAGTCTAGATGTCAAATAAGATGGTATATCAATTGATTAATCATTCGTAAAATATCTTATGCAAATAATCTCCGAGCGTGGTATAAGTCAGCGTTTCTTAAATTTTTTCCCTGCTATTTCGAAACGGTTGATTTTATGGGTTGATTATTATTCCTCTGAATTTCCCTTCCGAAACATTGAAACACATTTCACCCAAAAATTATTTTCGCAATATTCAATTTAACGTCGCAAATTATATAAAAATGCAATATTGAATTTTCGACAGAATTTTATTTTCACAAAAATCCATTCTACTAATAATATACTGCTCTTAATCAACACATACATATATCAGATTTAAGTTTTATAATATTCGAATACTGGTTAATATTCATTGACCCCATATCTTGCATCTGGCTCCTTCTAAAAAGCGCTCGCCTCAACTGTAGCCCCCCACTCCTCGCGAATTCTGTAACACATCTGGCGGGAAGATGTTTATGTACGTAGATTATACTAACAAGTATTTTACATGCTGCCAGCATGTACTGTTGAAGTGATGTCGTTGGCACAAATACATAACATATTATTTGTTGCTATTAACCGGTGTAAAGCAAGGGTATGAGGAATTCATACTGAATTTTGCACAGAGTACAATTATAGCAGAGATGAATGACAGCAACTGTTGTGCAAATATCGAGAGGACACTTAGCGTTTAATCCAACAAACAGGAACGATAATCGTCATCTTTAAAATTAACCATATTGGTTTCGAGAATTCAACACGTCTGCCGTGTTTGTTGATTCTATTAGAGAAGGTGCAAATGCATAATATGAGCATTGCTAAATAGTTCAAATTCTTACATTTCTAATTTCATTCACGATAAAGTTAATGAAGTTTTAAATGTGATAAACGATTTATTTCTTAGTATTTATAGTAAACAGCGCGCCTTATTGAACTCATTTTTTAAAAAAACAAATTTGCTTTGTTCTTTATTAACAGGGGTTACGAAAAAATAGTTTTGTATTTATTAATTCGTTTACTGATAATACTTGTGATTTAATTTTAAATTTGATCAGTAAATTCTGATAAATATTTCTTGGGCTATAAAATCAATCATTAAAATTATAGTGAAATATGCAGCTAAATAAAAATTAAGATAGAGAAGGAGAAAGAGATAAATATAGATCTCAGGCTATAAGTGTCTATTTTTGAATGTTAGATTTCTGAGACGTATTTATGATTAATAAACAATATTAAGGAAAGGTGCCATGTGTACTACTTTCTACAGAATAACAAATACACATTAAATCTACAAAAGAAGAACACAAATAATAAGTATCCTGAAGCTAAAGAAAGAACAAAAAAAGCATCTTTTAAATGCGTCTAAAAGAAGAAATTTAAAAAAGACAAACATGAATAATTGCAAAATATAAAAGAAACCTAAGACGCTTAGAAAAACTACTAAAAATTGTACTTTTACAAATTTACCGAACAATATTAATTTGTTTTACCACCACATCAACACAAACTAGTTTATAATAAATAACACATTGTTTATCTAATAACCGAGACAAGTTGACAATAACTACAGAGACAGATAAATATTTGTATATTATGTTTCTATTTCACAAGCTTTTCACGTTCAAAGTTACAAAGCATCTCTGTTCAGTCCTCAATGTCCCATCAAGCATTTTTTCCACAGTCTCTGCTTGCATTGTACTCGATTTGTTCACGATCTTCAAACCCATCGCCACACTGCGAACGTCTTCCAAAAATTGTACATGCTTCGAAAGAATCGTTACGAGAGAGTTATCTTAACGCGTCTCCAAGCAGCACGCCGATGACGTTGCCCCTTTAAGCGTTTCGCAAAGTAAACAGCAGGTTCTGAGTCGAGAAGATGCCGTCGCCGACTGTTCCGTGGAAGCAGCCTGGCTTATCGCTTTATTACAGGCGCGATAAAAGGGAAGAATGTAGAGGAGGACACGGTGGTCGACTCTGCATCGCCCGGGTGTCGTTTTATTAACGAACCCAGTCGAGCGTGGGTTACGTCAATTGCATGGAAATAACCCCGCGCCATGACTCATTACGCGGACGCCATTTAAGGAAACGAGAAAAGCGTCAGTCCGTTCGCTTTACCCTAAAGACAGTCATCTTTTTATCAGCGGCACGGCCTTGCCAACCGTGCTACTGGCCTTCGTTATTATACAGCCGGTAGGGCGACAACTCGCACGCGAATATCTAATTTTAGCGCACACAATGGGGAATATAATTTCGTCGAACTGTTATTAACGATTCGTAACGATTGGGAATTGGAAGTACAGTTGAATCGATCTTTCGAGGACATGCTTCTTTTAATTATGGTTTTGTGACTGGGTAGGAATGTTAGTGGGACTTTATGAATTGTTGTTTCAATGTTGTGGGTGTATTTATAGAGAATTGGGCTTGTAGTTAGCTGCGTTGTGTCGTCAGAAATAACGATGATTGTTGGAGAGATTAACGCTTAATCTGGATCGCTACTTATGCTGGCGAAGAAAAAGTTTGTAACTAGTTCTTCCAGTGATGAATCACTCGACGACGTCAGCCTTTGGTGTCGCGGAGGAACGTTCGATAGGCGCTTTAGGCCGGGTACACACGGGTGTGCTACGCAATATGTAACAGGAGAAACTCTATGAATGTGTCATTAAATTAATTGCAAAATGAGGAATGTTATTACTCAATCATGCAGGGTAAACTTGCCTAAATCGTATCCCTTAAGAACAAATGCTTATTACGTGAAAAATAACCGAGAAAATGAAGCAAAATTAGTGGTAATCAACTTTTTATTTATAGAATAAAAGCGGCGGTACGAATTAGGCAAGTTTATTGTACATTGTACTGTACTCAGCCTTACACGTAACATTACACATTACACTACATGTTACATTGTACATGTATGGCCATGTGGACCCGGCTTTACATCTCACATTACTTACATATTGCACTTCACATTACGCCCGTGTGTACCCGGCTTAATGTCATTCGCTTGTCGAGCAACAACGTTCTAGTTCATCATCGTCGTCTTTCATCAAAACTTGTACACGAGACGCTGCTTTCTCTTTGGTTCTTATTAACCCTTTTAAAAGAGGTCGTATGTTCGAGCCGAGAGTAACACAAGTTACGCGCGTTTGTCGCGCGTTGCTCTTAATTCCGATTACTTTGCGCGCGGATCTTTTATGGGTAGAAGAATACGATTGCCTGAAGCCGCACAGTGCACACGTATCGAACGTGTTCTTACAAGATCTTTCTAAAGAAGTTTCCAATTATACGTTGAAATACACGAAACTTAAAATGTTGATAACAGGAAAATGCATATTGCCTAAAAAACTTATCTACTATTTATTAAAAAAAGGCAGCCGTTCAGGAAAGACAGTTTTAAGCACGTATATATTACTGTATTTAAGAACACGTTCTGAGTAAACTTTCATTCAAGGCTGGTAAAATTTCGCATAGGTGAAGGAAACTATTTTTCACAAAATTGTTGTGCTTAAAAAAGTGTAACACGTGTTTTCATAAATATGTATATGAACATTTGTAATAAATAAACGCATCCATAATTTGGGATTTATTAGGTTCCTTCTCGTTGCACTGTGAGTATGTAGTGTACTTTTAAGCCAATAATGTAGATAATCTCTAATCATTTCTAAATTGAAGTGTACTAAATTGTATATTGTCAAGCAAAAATAGTTGCTATTGGGATTTCTAGACGGGGATAAATTTAGATACGAAGTAATTTAATGAAGATTAAGTTTTTAATCGTTCATCTACATATTGCACTATGCATTACACATTTTCATTGTCTCCGGAATTACAAATTTTTAATTTTTCTTTTGTTTAAGGCTGTTTTCATGGTATGTTGTTATACCTAAGGAAAGAACCAGAGTTGTTAATAGGATTACAGCTGATTTTTAAGATTGTAGAAAGAAAGTGTTCATATCAAGGGGGTACTCATAAAACTATACACTGGGGTCATTCATGACTGAAGTTTTTCCTCACCTTTATAATGCATTGAAAGAATCTAAGAAACGTCATTCTGTACTTTCGACTCCTATAAATTAGAATAATTATTACGTGACATAATGCGTATGTCCTTCTTTACATGATGTGTTGGTAATCGTCATAAAATCGAGCTTCCGTGTTTCCTTTATTGCTTCCTCCATAATTAATACTTTCAATGAAGTTCCTATATTACCGTTTTCTTCAAAATATCTCATAGTTCGTATATACTTTAAGATGATCTATTTTAAGAATTTCGAATAGTTTATTTTCGTTTATTTGGTGTAGTTTAAATTACAGACGCGTGGTAATAATAGTTTTCCTTGCAACAACATTACTTGCGACAGGTGATGGAAGGGGTTTGATTAATTACTGTAATTAATCCCCTGTTCTTGTAGAATGCAGACAAGAACAGACTATAATTGATACAGGATACCTACATTAACCATGTATTTAAAATACAATTCTCATTATCATGATTTTTAAGGGAGAATATTTAACAATTGAAACTCTAACAAATAAAGTAAAACTATTCCTCGTTAAGCTAAATATCCTACGTAAAATAAAATTATAGTCTCTTCGATTTTTTTTATATATATTAATATATTATATTATTTGGTTTATTGTCTCATGCCAAGGTTAAAAATGTCATATGTTCACTTCTTTGACATTTAATCACATTCCTAGTTCCTTCTGGACCAATCAGAAAATTGTCTTCGTTTTAATTGAATTTATCGCATTATTATCATGCAAATTTCTACAATAATTACACATTTCTCTACTAATTTCCTAACATCATTTAAATGTAATTTACATAGACGACTAAAATCTATAATGGGCTACTAAATACACTGATTACGAGCACCTGAACAAGTACTGGGTATATTAACACTTCCAGGGGCGGAACATTTGAAAAATGTCCCTTTAGCCAATTAACAGCTGTTGCTGAATAATCGCAATATTAAATTTTGAACTTTTTTTATCACAGCAAATGCAATGAAAATGCTACAGTTTTTATTCTAATACATGGACGATAATGGGTTACGTCGATCAAGCCTTTCCGAACGATCGTTTCTGTTGGAAAATTTTTGTGTAAAACATGGAGAACGAGTTCCTTGCCCGGTTTGTTTTCAAAGTACACATTCGGTTACTTCTGGCCAATACTTCCGATGCTTTCCAGAAAATAACGTGAAAACACGCCAAAACCATGCACAGGACGCAAACCCCTCGGCGAGAAAACACACAGACGTCAGTTAAAGTTGTAAACTTCTTCTACTACAACGTGTAATTTTAGGTACAATTTTTTATCGCAGTCAAAAGAATATTCTGAGTGTTAATAAGTAAATAACATTACATGAAGATTGAAGTAAAGTGAACATTAATGTTCGCATTGACTGGCAAATGATGTAAATAAAATAAAATATTCGAGAGCAGTCAGCTTGAGAGCGTAAAGGGAATTCGAATCTACTAGGTAGGCGGGCTCAGTGTGTGACATGGATTTATTGCGGAATAAAATCCACAAGCTTTTGTTATTTTAAGAGCACACGACACAGCGAGACGACGAAACTTAGTCAGCAATAAAGTATTTATCTCGGATTTACGATACGCGTGTATCGTGCTGCGGAACGAGCCGCTCTGTACACATCTACCGTTCTTTGGGTCAGATTGGAATCTTGCTCGCTGCGATTCGAATACACGGGTATTTTTTTTTATTTTTTATCGGGTTCTTGAAGAAAGTTTTTTAAAACCATTTGGTACAATTTTTCTGGTACTTGTGATCCACTTGGAATTTTATTCATATGGGCGTAATTCAATTTTTCCTTCTGTGCACAGTCTTTGTAATTACCCTTTTGCTTCAGAATGACTTCGTTTTGGATTTGTAGTTATTTACAAAAATACTATGTTGAGTATCAAGAGCAAATATGAGCGATTAGGATTTCTTATACATACAGCAATTATCAAGTAAGAGGTATGTGTATAACATTTTTTTAGTGGAATGTAGGAAATTGTAAGATATCATTGGTGCAGTGAGTAATACTGAGGTTTGGTCGAGTTAAGAGGTTACCAGCCATCCAGTATTTCCTCGAATCTAGTTATCACTATCCCCATTATAGACACGTGGAGCGTGATTATTGTCCCACTAGAGATACTCAAAATTCGCAGGGTATCATTAGAATCCGTTTTTCTTTCAAATTTTCCAATATTTCCAATATTGTCTTGGCAGGGTGAGTTTCATTTGCACCCTTCACGACATATGCTGTGCATTTCGCCGCGGTCTCGCTGATTTCTCATTCGTTTTTTTATTCTTAGATTTCTCTTTCACCTGGTCTATATTTTCTTCTTCTTCTCTTTGCATCGCATAGTCTCTTCCTTTTTCTTCTTTTGCTTTTTCTTTTTTTTTCTTTTATCAAGCGCGTTTGGCCTCGGAATTATCGTACCATCTCCGGATCAATGAAACATCAGACGTTATCGGAGGTGCATACCCGAAACCATATAAAACCAGGGCACATTGCTCCGTGCTTCCAAAGATCTAAATCAATTTTCATCGGAGTCTTTCAGCACGAAAATTACGAGTGGTCAATAACTGTATTACTGTGCATTTGTATGATGAATATTAACAATGTGCCCTTGTCACCTATTGTGATCAATGTCATTCACGGCAAACAAAATTGGATAATGATTATACAGTCATTAAAGAAGTCGCCACTCTAATGATGCCCGCTAAGCCTTTACCTTCTTTGAGAGTTGAAATTACACGTTTTCCTTTCCGACAATCTCACTGCGGAACCCTAGTACTGAAATCATCGATTGTTGGTTGAAACGAAAGGTAGGATTGTTCTTTTTGATCAAAGTGCATTATTGATGCGGAAACGCGCAGGTTCATTAGACTATGGCGACAGAAATTTGAAGTAGTCAACTTCTGTACCCTGGTCAATAACTGTATCGTTTACCCTAACTGAAACTTTGCTCTAAATTAAAAATGACAGGAAGTATCGATTTCCTTGAGGTACATGTAGTTTGGAATACCGATATTCCAATTTACCTTCACTTTGTACGTTTAAAAAAAATATCTAGATAATAAAATTATTTCCTTTATGATCTAATCAGACTGAAAAATCAGAATATAGGAATAATCTTAGGTAAATATAAATGGATAGCGCTGGTTTAAACCGACGCAGCGGTAGCCGTTACGCGCGAAATAAAAGCATCGCTAAGCTTTGGAATATTCCAAATTACCTTCACCTTCGGTAATCCGAAATAGCAACATGGCATTGAAACCTAAAATTTCATGTCACATTTTGTATCCTTGAAATTATCGCAAAACTGATACGGAACTATAGAAGGAACGCTCAAATAAGTAGATTAAGTGTTTAACTCTAAAGTTTTGATATATTTAACCACGAGTGCAATGATTGAATAGTTGCTGTAAAAGTTTTGCAGATTAAGTCGAAAATTTGAAAGTGGCGGTTCATCCACAAATGTCATTCGTTAACAGGTAATTAGCCCCTATTATCTACGCCATCGACGGTGTTAGAAATTAGATAACGTTAGTAGTTTATTAGATACTTCGGTATTCCAAATTATCAACAGTATTCCAAATATGCTGCATTTCCTCTTTACCCTAAGTCAAATACATTGTTCGAATACTGTTCTAATTCGAATGTAGTGTTCGAATACCGCAATATTCCAGGAATATTCGTAACGTTCAAGTACTTCTAAAATATTCGAACATTGGATGATTTGAGTACTGCAATATTCCAGGAAATATTCGCAACGTTCAAGTACTTCTAAAATATTCGAACATTGAATGATTCGAGTACGGCAATATTCCAGAAAATATTCGTAATGTTCGAGTACTTCTAAAATATTCGAACATTGAATGATTCGAGTACTGCAATATTCCAGAAAATATTCGTAACGTTCAAGTACTTCTAAAATATTCGAGCATTGAATGATTCGAGTACTGCAATATTCCAGAAAATATTCGTAACGTTCGAGTACTTCTAAAATATTCGAACATTGAATGATTCGACTACTGCAATATTCCAGAAAATATTCCTAACGTTCAAGTACCTACTTCTAAAATATTCAAACAGTGAATGATTCGAGTACTGCAATATTCCAGGAAATATTCGTAACGTTCAAGTTCTTCTAAAATATTCAAACATTAGATGATTCGAGTACTGCAATATTCCAGGAAATATTCGTAACGTTCAAGTTCTTCTAAAATATTCAAACATTAGATGATTCGAGTACTGCCATATTCCAGGAAATATTCGTAACGTTCGAGTACTTCTAAAATATTCGAGCATTGAATGATTCGAGTACTGCAATATTCCAGAAAATATTCCTAACGTTCAAGTACCTACTTCTAAAATATTCAAACAGTGAATGATTCGAGTACTGCAATATTCCAGGAAATATTCGTAACGTTCAAGTTCTTCTAAAATATTCAAACATTAGATGATTCGAGTACTGCAATATTCAAGGCAATATGAGTAACGTTCAAGTAATTCTAAGGTATTCGAATCATCGAATAATTCCAATAGCCCGAATTCCAATTCAGAGTGAATTGACCTCGTTGAGGGAATAATTGGCGATCCGTAACAGGCCTGTGAATCGGAGAGGCAGGCTACACAGGTGCGTTCTCTTACCTGGATTATTACGTAACGCGTTTGCAGACTCTGGTAATTAGCAGGCGCTATTCCGACTACGATCGTAGCCAGTTCTTCCACATCCCTTCTACCGTTTTTCTTCTTCTTCTTCACTCTAGAGATACACTCGAAGCTATTTATATGGCATCGACCAACGGTGCAAGGACGTTTCGATAGACAGCAGTTACTAGACGTTGTTCTCAGGTAATGCATTGCACATCTGTGCATCAACCTGTTAACTAGAGAGGACCAGTTGACTTGGCCTTCAAAAATGTCTCCACATTGGGCAAGACACGTCGATGTGGCACGAAAATTTAATAATCACCCTGGTTCAAAAAGAGCAAGCATATTATTAGATGATGTGTAGCATTTTTAATAGAAAATATTAATTATGCCAGCTTTAACTATCGTTAAATCTACATTGTGCGGAAGCGTTTCTGGACGAGATCTAACCTACTTACAATTAGTTAACAGATTAAGAGGAAACACAACTTTGAAGGCTGTGAGAAATGTTACTCTTTAAGACATTATTTTTTTTGGCATGACAGGTCTATTAAAAATTTTCTGTTGGTAGAAATCTTAATATATAAATCAGAAAGTTTATACGATTGTGTGTTTGGCTGTCGCCTAAAAACTTTCGAACGGTAAACTCTGCCTGCGCTGTTTATGCCTGGCCAATCCAGGTGAATGTGACTATTAAAATTTTTTTGTTTTATAAAAGCAGAATCTAAATTCCGGGCGAAGTATACAGGTAGACAATTTTTATGGGAAATTTTATTAAGAAAATTGTAACGAACATATGAAATGAGAAAAATATGAGCTTCTTCCCCACACTATTTTTGTTCTTTCTGTGGTCCTATTCCATCTCCTGGAATTAGGAGATTTGTTTAAAAATGGGATAAATCGGGAAACAATTTCTTTTTTGTATGAATTTTTTCGTGCAAATTCACTGTTCAAATTCCTACACATTTAATTGACAGACTTGAATCAACGGATTTTAATTCTGAAATTTTATCACGCCTCGATGTAAGAGTATGCTATTATAGTTAGAGAGCAGATATGAAATGGAACAATAGATAACGGTTTTGTAAAGTACTCAGATTTCTTTATTGAAAATGACGTTTTCTTGACTGAAACTATTATACATTTTATGCACTCAACTGAAGTGGGAAGGGACTTGTGACACTTTGTGTAGTATGTTCTTATACATTATGTGAAGTTCTTCTGTATTGTATGGTAATGAAATAAAAAATACAATACAATACTTATAATATATAAAAAATAATAAAATGATACACATTATGGTAATAAAAGTAATATAAAATAAGATATAACATATAGTACCTAATGAAGCTAAATTTACACAATGGTAATAAAATAAGATATTCCTAAAATAAATAAGTGGAAATCTCACATTCAAAAATATACCTCTTCAATGAAAGTTCAAGGTCATGTTCTTTGAAAATGCAGCCATCAAGTATCCTATTTTTGGATACATTACGATTTGTGGCTCATCAGTATAAATATGTAGTAAGGGTTTATGTATAGAATCATATTTAACCAATAAGTCACAGCGTCATTTATAATAAGGTCTTCGAAATATCAGAGTGTATAGACGACTTGAAAAAATGGTTCGAATATCAAAAAAGCGTGGGCATATAACGAAGATGTATTTATTATGCCTGTACCAATAAAGCTCAATCTCCACACTTTATTTGTCTTTGATGGAATCAAAATTTGGAAAATTTGAACGCCCAGCTGTTTTCAACGTGGGTTAAATTCATCGACGTCCATTAAATCTTCTCATGACGTTTGTTGAGCTCTGAACCGAATTACTGCTCATATTTTCATCTTTTATTCAATGGATGCGAATGCCACGTCCAAAAGGAAAAATGTTTTAAATTAAACAATCTGCATATTTTATCGCCAACGTGAGAATATGCATGTGTCTTATAATTCAGTCTGTTTGTCGTAAAATATTTTCGGCGACTTCCGAGTATCGTGATTCGTGCCGATACACGAGTTTCTCAGAACGCAATCATTCCTTTATTTCGAACTGCTTATCGCATGCTTCCCGTTTGTCTTTTAAAAATTTATATTCGTTTTAACGGTAAACGAGAATAAAAACTTCGAGAATAAGACTGCTAGGTTGCGTAAAAGATTACTAGGAATATCAGTTCCAACGAATAAATGAAATCATTTATTTCGTTTATTTGGGTAAGGCTGTCGTGAGGTATAAAACAAATCTGGAAGGCACCGATGTCGAAATTAATTATTCAGAACTTAACGATCCAACCTGTTTTCAATCTATACTAGCTAAATTCCCGCGAATTTTTTATTTCGAATGAACTAGGTTAAAATTAGAGTGGTCACTCCACTACTGAAAAAAATCGCTGTTGCGACACCGCTGATATTTCTTTTAATTATTTATATTTTCCAGCGCAAAAAATACTACAAGTAGGTTAACATGTACACTTTCGAATACATAAAGGTTTGATTAAAAAAGCCTTCAAGTTTTTCTCCCCAAAGTTCCCGAATGTACATGTTTTTTCAGACCTTATAGATAGGCACCACTTCTAACTCCTTAAATAAAAAAAAATCGTAGACCAATCCACAACCCTCAGGCAATTATCAAAGTTGGATACATGGAATAATATTTCGTGACCTAATGATTGTGTTAAAAACTCAATCATATTTAACACTTCAGCATTCTAACAATTATACCCAAAATGGCTGGAAATAAAATGTTAAGATTACCCTTTTGCGCTGCAACTTATTCGTTTCTTAATCGACTACAAATCTTTTGCTCAACGCTAAAGATATTAAACACAGTATGTGCTTTGTAATAACGAATAAAGTATAGTATAGTAATTTCAAAGTGAATAATTCGTTTAATTCAACGAATCACGAATTCTTCCACTTTTACAAGGTTTAAATAATGTCAGTGTGTAAGTTTAATATTTGTGTGGAAAGGGTTAAAATTACGAGATCAAAATTGGAATTGGCAACCGTGGCTCGTAAGTTCGCGGCTGTTTTGGCGCATCATCATTCGGGGGATCAGTCAAAGTGCACGAGCGGTCTTTGAAATTACCGTGTTCCAACGACTTGCATCATCGTTTTACTATGATACTTGACCGAGAACATCTAAAGCACACGGTAATTTCAAGGGTGGGCACTAAGCCAAGAGAACCCAAAACGCTTATTCGCATACTTTAACTTCGTATTTTCATTCTTTGAACGCATGCCAACCACGATACTAACAACTGGAAGAGTGGACTTCCGTTCTTGTCTAGGGTAAGTTGCGACGAGTTTAATTACCCTAATACGTTTAGTTACCCATTATGTTGTTGCACATATGTATGTGTTACGGGGCTGCGCATCCTGCGCGCCATTTCTGATTTCTAAACATTTTGTTTGAATGAGGAACGCCTTATTCTAATGCACAAATTATTATAAATATTGTATTTGGTATTTGTTATGTGTTTGGAACCAAATAATAATACCAGTGAACGTATTAGGAATATTCTAGGTTTGGAACGAAATTTAGTGTCGAAATGTTATTTTATTAGTCATAGATTTTATGATGTTGAGATATTTTAGTGGAAAATAAACGAGACTAATAGTTACTTAGTTAATCTTTATTTCAGCGTTATTGCCAATAAATAGATTAAATTTTACAATATTTCTATAAACACATTTTTACGTATCCCTATTGTTATGCTATTATATTATATTTTTCTTTGGTGTGTTTGTAGCATCTCTCCATCCCCTTGTGTCTTCTTGATTTCTCCAAATTTTTAAAAACGAAAATACCAACTCGACCATAGAAAACAATTAATATTTTTTGAAAATATAGTTACCTGTTTTATTACTAGGTGTCCCCGCAAAACTAAAAGATATACGCGATCTTGTGCGCAAGTTTGTACGCATATATAAGCCTATCACTGTGCGTACGTGGAATTAATTGAAAACTAGTCGGGAGATTTGCAGGGATCATTGAATCTGTGTCAAGGAACGCATAATAGACACACTATTTATACATTGTTCTCGGCGAGATTGATTATCTCCCGTGATCGATAATTCCCGATCCGATTTTTCTGTGACACCATATCATTTCTGTTGCTGTGGGATTTCATTTATCTGAACCTCTTTTATTCGAACGATATTGCAGCTCATTTGCAGGCGTTATGAAGTCTTATCGCGTGAATTATCATCAAACGGTACTCGAATGAATATAGAAAGATGAGCTTGAACCGGGAACAAATTACTAGTAGACTAAAGAATAGATTGGGAAATACATGATTAATTCATGAAGTATCAGAGACTGTAATTTTCGAAATTTTACTCACAAATTGCATTATTTTAATGGGATTAATTTATGGGAGGTGAATAGGTAAGTTCTGATAAGAAGAAATATTTGCTCTTTGTTATCCGAATTAGCTTATTCCGCCGTGCTCATGTAACTAATTGGAGTTTTTCTAATTAACTCGGTTAACACCGTTTTCCGTCATGTATGAGATCAACCATCACTCGTTATATAGGATAGTAGAACCTCCGTCATTCGAACTAACAGTGAACTGATAATAGAATCAATTTTTTGTGTGGGAAAATTAGACAAACTCAGTGGTTGTACAATTTTAAATATTTTAGATAAAATTAATTTCTTACGATTTTTCGTATTTCAGTCAAAATTGTAGAGAACCTATGTTCGTTTGGAAATTTTGGAAACAATATGGGATTAACACATTTGTAAAAAAAAAAATGAAAATAGAATATTACAGTGGACGTTAACAATTTATAGATTTAAAATACTCTATTTTTAATTTGATTTCAATGTGGTACAAGTACTCAATTGTAACTGTAAAATGCAAATAGATTTGATAAAAAATTGAGTAAACGAAATACCACCTAAGTAAAGTAGAGTTATTTCGTAATCACTGTCACTGATTTCATTTCTCTCAGTTAGGTTTGAATTTTCAACATCAAATTATCAATAATATTCGTTTAGCTGAGGCATTTGATAATTCAACTTCCTACACCTGATTTCAAATAATAAAAAATTGATACTCACAATCTTTCTGCTAAATTTATTACACTTTCACCACTCTCAAGTTTCGTAATTATTTCGTCTGTAGTTTCTGCAGTATTATCACGACTGCACGTTCACAATTCATTGGCACACAAGCTATAAACGTACGAAATGACAAGCCCGCACTGAATCGTATTGCACAGAATTCATCGTTATAGAAGAAAGCAAGCAGTGCGTTCTGCATTTTCCTTTATGATAAAATGTGTTGCGGTAATGAAGCATTTGGATGACAGAACGTTCATAGAATGGGCGTTCGGATGATGGAGGGTCCACTGTAACGGTAAATAATCGGTTGGTTAGGTGTAGTTTCGTTGTAATATCATGTTTTCGAATCGTGACTAGTGCGATTTATCGGCGTCCTTGGAGCACACGTCCAACGTCCACGGTGCAGTAGTTTCGCTCGCTCCTGAATGGAGCGCGTCATGTTTTGGGCAACGTAGGTATCTCGAGGCAAATTATGTTTATGGTGGGGACACGATAAGAATTTTGAACGCTGGTATATGACACGAGAAACGTCACAGTGACTCGAGAAAATAAAATAAATAAAATAGTTACAAAGCAAGACATATATTATTCAAACTTCAATACGCGAAACGGCAATTTCATATATACAAGCGGCTCAAACGATTGTGGCCGTTATCGTTTGATAGTGGTCGACTTCATATGATTGGCTTTTTGAGTCATAATAGTTTATTGCTCATCGTCAACCGCGTAAAAGTACTTGGTGCTTTATCAGCAATTATTGATGATTGGCGCTAAGAATAACGTTAGTACATCAACTTCAATATTACATCTGAAAATAAAATATTTCTATATAATACAGCTTTAAATTAAATGAAGCCTCTCGCACTTTGCAATTAGCCTTTTTAGTAAAAGTACGCTTATTGTCTCTCATTAAATTTCTGTAGAAGCACGTATATCATTCATACATCAATGATCTCTTTACAATGAAACTGAAGATGATGAATTAGGAATATCCAAAGTAAATAAATCATGGGAATAGAAGTGTTCTAGACGGGATAAATATTCTGGAAATGTTTGCGAAAAAAAACAAACCATATGGAATCGACCACTAATCGAAGGCACTTCGCCACGATCGAATGAACTGTCTGTACCAACCTCTATATATATGAATAAGTCAGAGCTGCGCGAGTTGGTGCTAATTTTCGTAACTGTACTGGAATTAACATGTTCATTGCCATTTTTGGTTCGTGGCGCGTCCATCACTTCAAAATCAAAGTTGTATTCTTATGAGCCAAGAAGCATGAAATTTTATACATCAGTTGTGGTAGTGAATTTATTTAGAAATTACTTATAATTAACAATATTTATATAATTACAATGTAGTATTTATGAACACGTTTAATTCTACAATTGTGCATTGCTTATTATTATTATTGTACCATTAACGTTATTCAGAAGTTCACAAGTATCGAGATTTCTCAAATAAACAATGTTATAGATTAAATTAATATTATAAAAATTAAAAATAATGTAGGTGTTGGAAACATTTATTGCTTATGGTTTATAGATTTATACTTTTGTGTCTCATGACTGATTATTCATTTGGTTGAGATAGTTTTTTTTGTCACGTGTAACATTGTCCAGAGTAATAGTAAATACGTAGTATTAATGACAATCTTAGAAATCGGAAAAATGTACTGCTTTTTAAAAAATACAGTTCAAGATATTGTATAATAGGAGAATTACTATGGATCCACACGGATCCGGGTACTGACTCGTGTGCGATCGCGCGAACCTTCTGTTGTTCCATGTTTAATAAACGTAAATAGTAACAAAAGTGTCATTTATGAGAAGACTTAAAAATCGAATTTAAAGTTGAAGTCGATCGAAATAAATCGTGCGATGTTAGGGAAAATGGTGACACTATATTGTTTTTTGTCGATTTATTATCGACCACTAATCACACGCCATTACACAGCGCAGAAACAAGCATTTTTGCTTTGCTGTCTAACGTGTACAATGTAGTGATTTGTCGTTATGCAATAACAATAACTGTTTTTTCGTGATGTAGACAGTTTCGATTCTCTACATTTTCACAGTCTTCTTTTTACTCTTAAATGCAATTTCGTCAGTGGTTCAGATCAGCAGTTACATTGAAAAGAAAAATTAAATCGGATGTTAGAGCATTCGTTTATGGTTTTTAATGACAATGATGGCTGTATTGTGTCGATAATGAATTGATCTGGGATCGTTTAATACATCTTCGAATATAAGCATTTCAAAAGAAGGAAGAAGCAAGTGGTTTGGTTTTTAATATGATCTGTCAAAAGTAATTCCTTTTCGAATCACAATAATTATAATATTTGAAGAAACTTTCAAAATTGATAAAAAATTTTGATGGCAATAATTCTCTATAAGCACGTTGCAATTGCGGTAAATCCTTCAAAACTTTAGTTTCTGTTTTGCTTCGACCCGAGTGTAGACTATACGAACACTCAGCGTTATACCGCGTGCGGGTCTCTAATAATCTCATATCTTGACCATAGTGACTGAACGCCCATCGGCGTTCCTCGCAAAATGTGCTCCAAGCTTGAGCCACTTGAACTGTCCTTGATCACTGTCATTCTCGACGTCAGTTGAGTTTACGACGGGAGCAGTATGTGATATTATTGGCAAATAATTGCAGGTGGTTCCATCCAGCCTTCGAATATTCTGGCACGTAAGACTGTAATTAAAGTTCTTCTAACCCGTAGACGTGAGGCGAGAAATAATTGTCCCAGCGCCTGGATTAAAATCCTCGAACTAAATCGTAACAAGCTATTCAACGACATTCCTCCCGCTTTCTGCAATAACGTCGAATAAAGATGTGTTAGTGTTTTGAAGGTATTATTTAGCGATGACTAAAAAGTTAAACGATTTAATCGAGTATCTCGCTGTGTGACTAAAATTGTCCCTTGTATTACGTCCATGTTTTAAGTAATTACCGTTTAGCCAATTGTCCTTTTAGCTGTACACTACCCTTCAGAAGTATTTGCCCCCGTGTTTCTTCTGTTCCCAAAAGTGGTTTTACGTTAGAGCAGGGGCTAAGAAAATGCAAGCTTTGTTCTTCGGGAAATCTTAAAGGGGAAAAGATTTAGAATAAAAAAATTGTAAATTGTTTTGGACCTCCTCGTTCCTCCTTATGGAGAATTTTCTCTGAAACTTTTACTTAGTATATTACAAAAAATGTTTAGTTGTCTCAATTATATTCGATGACTTATGATGGCATCTTTTTGCGGAAAACATGATGCATAATAATTCTTTTCTTTCATTGAAAATAGAGATTCGAAACAAACTAATGTAGAGAACAGTGAATTGTGAAGGAAACAGAATTTTGTTATTTAAAGTTATTTTCAAATAAATGTACAAGTCTTTCTACTGCAGTCTTGATTGGCTGCGATATTACACATTGACTTCTTATAATGATAGATGATAAGTGCACAAGTGGGCAAATACTTCTGAACGATGTTGTTTATGGAAGTTGTGTTTGTGATTTTGTTGTTGCAAAGTTTAAATATTGCGTAACGAGTGAGAATATGCATTTCCTTTAATCGGACAAACAGAATAATAATTTTCTGCGGCTCGATAAACTATATAATCGAGTTAATTGATCTTCGTTGGTCGAGTAATTGTCCTGTTTGTAATATTTAAAATTCAAAATTTCGAAATATCAATCGAGGATCGTTATCTCGGCGCTCGCCAAAACGTGTAATTTCAAGTCGAACACTGCAATTGCCGCTTTTCATCACGCACCAGCCTTAAGGGCGAAACTTTTTGCTGAATCATGAAATTATTGATTCCCATAGCTAGCGAACGTTCGTATTCACTTATTCATATGTGTCGCCTTTTATTTTGCTGATTTCAAATCGCATCCAGTAATTGTCGTTTCATTTTGCATTCACGTTAGCCACTTGTTACACAGTGATCGAGCTAATGGGCAGTCTTCATTAATCTTTAAATACTAACTTCGTTTTCGGTGAAATATTATTCGTTTTCAAATTTCAATGATCACAGAGTGGACAAGGCACGAGTTGCTCGAAACACAGGCAACCTTAAAGCAATAGCAAAATGTTCGATCAATTAAACAGTTTGCCACGATCTCACAAACAAGTGTATTTAACAGACATCATATCTGTTGTCAAATTTTAAAAGTTATGGTATAAGATTTAATATCTTACATTAAATGATTTTGGTTACGAATAACTATTATAAATGATTAAAATGTTTTGATTACCGGTAATCATTATCGATGACCCGAATTTTATTTTGGTTAACGCTAACCAATATCGACGGCAAATCTTTTTCTCGTCACATTCGATCACTGTCAATTATTGTTATTAACATTACTTTTAATTAAATAAAACTGACAACATGGAAAAAATTAATTATAAAACGTATATTTTATTAAGCAAAAAGGGTATGAAAATATATGAAACAAAGAATAGGATAAAAGATATTGTAATACTATTTACAATTGTTTGCATAATAATTTCTATTATTTTCATGTTGTCAATAAACACTAATTATCAGTAATGTTAAACTAACAATTGCCAGCGATCGGATGTAGCAAGTAATTTTTTTCTGTCGATATTGGTTAGCGGTAACCAAAAATTAAATTTCCGTCATCGATAATGGTAACTTATGGCCAATTGATTGAATCATTCGTAAAGATTAGTCATAATCAGGAAAACTAAAAATCTATATTTTTTAATCATTTCATTCTTTGAAAAATTTCTTTGAGATGTAACAACAACTGGCTTCCATTTAAATAAAAATCAATTATCACCTAACGCCTTTCTCCAAAAAAATGTTTAATATAACTGTTATTTTGGATCTCTAAGTATTTAAGGGTTGAGTGACGAAGACGATATTCTAGACACCTCGCAACCACGAAAGAAACACACTCATGTTTATCCTCGAGCCATCCTGATCGCCTATAATCCCACATACACAATAATAACCACTCGCAGTAGTGTGCAGAGGGTCGCCTAGGAACTGGACACGAATTCAATTTTCGCCTGCTATTAGTTGGACACTTTTCCGACTCTTCTTAACGAGTTAAAGAGCAATGCTGTCCATCAGCGTGTCCTAGAAGACACCGGCACGTTTGTCGCACCCGCGGCGTATGCGCGTGCACCTCTTCGTCTTCCCTCCATCTTGGTCCCTTTCCTCCTCCTCCCCTTCTTTTAATCACGAGCCTCTCGCTGCCGGCCGCGGTATTATGCAACAGTACACACGGGTCTATCGCTAATGACGATGAAAAATCGCGTTACTGGCATTGAACCGCGATGTCAGCCGCGGTCAAGGCGACCGTGTCCACGGATCCGATTGACACTTCCGGGCACGGACGGGCGGTGGATGTGGTTCCGCGTTCATGACGCACGTACCGACGAATAATACAACTGGAGACCACGTCGACAACTCGGGGCTCGATGAATGATTTCGTTCTCTTCTTCGCCTATTTAACCGTTTCAACGCCACAGGGGAGCTACTAGGTTCATCTGAAAATTGCTAACAGTAGCGGGATTAGCTGGTAGAGGTATGATGAGGGCGTAAAATTATTCATTGGCTTGCTGGTAAAACTGACCAAGTCCATATTTCTTCATTTTCGGTAAATGCAAATTTAAAGTTCAATCTGTTAGAATAACTGAGGTAATAATTGGAGGCTATTGGAAAATAGATTTTCCAAGATAGATTATTGTAGGATATTGGACGCCATAAAACTTTGAATTGAATTTGTTTGTCGATATCTTTTACGGTTTCGCAGATATTCATCATAATGTAAAAACTCACAATTTCTTTGAGGGTGTCTTTTCACCCTTAGAATCGTTTTATTGTCGAGTCAAAAAATAGATACGTTATTAACATCGTTTGAGTTACATTTCGGTAAAGTTTTAAATTTTTTGAATTTAGGACCATGCAGCAAGAAGAGCGCAACTTCAATTTTGTCAGTTTTTGAGTTAGGACATGTAATATACGGAAAAAATTCTACTTCATTTGATGCACGTTTGATTCAAATCCGATAACAAATGAGCGATTTATTGCAAATAAATTAAAATAGAAATATTAATATTAATATTTTTATTATAGAATATTTTCCCCCCAAAATAGAGATAAAAACTTATCAACTCAATAACTACTCCTTATTGTGTGAAAATATATATAATTACAATTAGTGTTCTCTTTTTAATGTTAACTCAAAGCAATCATTTTTTAAACAATTTTTTCTAAGTTACTCGAAGTTAGTAAAGATGGAGTTGCACCCCTCTTACAGCAAGATCCACAATTTTCGAAATACCGAACTTCCCTTGCGAGTCACGTAACTCTACCACCTTAAATTACTTGTAAGCTATTGGTTATATGAAAAAATGTTTTCAACAAAACTTGTATAGCGTACAATGTAATAATTAATTTTTTGTTTGACCCCGCAATTCGGAAGTTTATTGAACGCTGTAATTTAATTTTGCACGTAATTTAAGATGGCCCTTAATATTGAATCTAGAATATTTAATGTATATTTTGGATTGTCATTAATCAACAAAGTGATCATGTATTGTTACGGCACTAAAAGATAAGATAATTTGATTAATTTTCAATATCAGTTGATGAAATGTATTTATAACTGACATTCGTGTTCTCAGAATTTTAACCACAACTTACAATTAGATCGATATCACTGTGATTGCATAATTATGTTGATTTCACTTTGAGTAGATGCACTTGTCTAGTACGATTGATCCTCGTTTATTTTAATCACATTGTGTGTACCATTGAATATTCATGTTTCTATAAAGCTGAGCCCATTGCCGGTCAATTGCACTATCACGTTCTAACAAAATACTAGTTGCATAATTCATTTAAAATGTTACGCATTTAGTCACGTAATGAAGAAATCAATAATATATGCATACGTGAATATTTTGGATTAACTGATAATAAGCACCTGGACACATTATTAAACAGTATTTATAAAATCAAACACTGATAACTGATAATTGTTGAATATCTCGATTAACGTTCCAAGCAGTTTATTTATTTCTGCATCTTTAACAATGCAAAATCAAAAAATATATGTCTCATTTTATCCAATTTTATCCTTATAAACATCGCAAATATGTTTTATTTCATATGTAGTGTTAGTTATCGACAGCACAATTTCCCCTCTCCATTCATTCAA
The DNA here is from genome assembly GCA_963855975.1 of Andrena chrysosceles. Lineage (NCBI taxonomy): Eukaryota > Metazoa > Arthropoda > Insecta > Hymenoptera > Andrenidae > Andrena > Andrena chrysosceles. The sequence goes on from OY979767.1 coordinate 22,959,800, forward strand.
AATCTTCCAAAAATATGTGCTTACATTCCGCAATGAAATATCTTAAACAATTTATTATTTCACATTTAATACAAGAAACATAATTTCTTGACAATTCTTGTTGACACTTCCAATTAATACAAACTTTTTCGTACCATCTCGTTACAATCAAGCTGTATCACAAAAGTTCAGATGACGGTCTCCAGTTAATGGTTAATAATCACCGTTATCCACCTTGAACAGCATCGATAAATATAATCAGAAACAGTAACAAACCACATACCTAACCGTGCAATCGGTTAATCCAACAAGACTGAAGAGTAGAGATTCAGATAAGTAACCCCGTAATAAGTGTTATACACTTCCCTTGCTATCAGTCTCTGATACCAAGGCACCAGTCGGTAACACAGAAAGTATAATCCATTGGTCGCAACAATCCGTCGGATTAATCCCCATGTCTCTTATGCATCAAGATAAGATACACGAGTCTAGATAATAATCGTGCCGCTGCCATTGAAACGTATACTCATTTGGCATTAATAAATCATTTTCATCCCCAGCTATCGTAGTTAGTATATCTTCCAACGGTACCAGCCCCTAGACTAATCCCAAATTCTTTGTTAAAAGACCCTAACGAGCGCCGAACGAGTACCATTTGATTCCCATCGTGATTAGATCTTAGATCACAACAAACACGATTTATTCCTTTTAAATTGAAAGTCCACTCAGCGGACAGGGCACCGTATCACCGCGATATGATACCCACCGATAACACGATAAACAATTTTGTCGATCTCTTCTACGTCACTCGTCGATCCTCGAATTTATTTGTTAGAAGAACTCTTCTTCCCTATTGTTATGCATGCCGACGTCGACTATATTCCATCGTACGTACTGATGAGAAACACACTTTGCATGGAGTGATGCAGTTTGCCATTTAGTTTCTTTATTTTTTTTCTTTCTTTCTGTTCACTGAGAGCAGCCTTTGCGCCTGCTTGCGAGCGTATGCTAATCGCTCGTGGAAAAACGTTTGCAGGTGATGAACCAGGAAGTCAAGAAGGAGACGCCGTTGCAGTTCAAGTTCCGCGCCAAGTTCTATCCCGAAGATGTCGCGGAGGAGTTGATCCAAGATATCACGTTACGGCTTTTCTATCTTCAGGTATGAGTAATAACAATATCGGTAGTTAGTTGGGTGCGTGAAGGTTAATTGAAAGCTTGTAAATTATGAGTATGTAGAGTAATAGTGAGACCTATAACGCGTACGCGCGAGTGCAAGGGTGGTTTCACGTGGCGGATATTGTGGGGGTAACTAGATTCGAGGTTTGGTGGGCGATCTAGTATTTAAGCATTAGTATTGAATAAGTGGGACGAACAGCTTTGTTTCCCACAGCCTTCTCTTTCTAGAAACCTCACTATTATTTGGCATATCGAAAATCCATTATTGAATACTTGGTACTACAAGGGAAGGCGGGCTAGTGAACCCCCCTGGAATTTTTCTGTACCTTGGGATTTTGTAGAATTAAGCTCTGACGCCCAGCTGTTTGTTTATAATATTGGTTTAAAGAAGTTTAGATTGAGGGAGAAATATATAAACTGAATTAGGAAAGCACCGAAATAAATCAGAGAAAGAAATCAACTATCACTTAGTTGTTCTATAGCAAAGAATTTTTTTTATTGAATTCTCTATGAAATGATTTGAAGTAGTGTACAGTATAAAATCCTAAAGTGCGGGGAAAATCTGGGGAGCCACTTGACCGCGTTACCTAGTAAATGATCTGTAAATATTAGTAACTACCACTTTATTATTCAAATTGGAAGTTGAACTGATGGTTTTGTCATGAGTTTGGTATTTCTATGTTTATCAGGTGAACCTTCAATATTCACCATAAACCTAGTATCGTAGTGCAAATTTCAAATTTGCGTTATACCTGCACGATACTTATTTATTGCCTATTGTTACAATAGTTTAAGTATTCAATAATAATATAAATTAATTAAATAGTAATATAAGTTGTAGTTAGAGCTGGGTAAAAATTGAAATAGAAGTATTATTTGAAACAGTGAATACCAAAATGAATTAATATTAACTAACGTTCCACGTATAACACGAGAATGAAATAAATAAAATCATTTAGTTCGAATAGTTAAAAGAATATACAAAAGTATTGTAAATATTAAATTTTGAATAAGGCCCCAATTTAAAAATAAGGCAGAGTACGAGTAAGGTAAGAGGATGATTGTCGATTATTCAACTATTCAGTAGGTATTCCTAATAGAATTGTGTTACAGGGCAATGAGATTGAGCACATAACTGTACATTATCGTTCAATTCACTCGCGTGTTAGATCGACGTAATATGTCAGAAGCACGATGACACAATAATTTTGTTGCATGGTTAAAAACGAATCTGTTACTGGTTTAACGATTCAAATTTTTTAAGCATTAAAATAGAATTAATCTCTTTTACATTTCTGGATAATATTCTAGAGTTTTTTTTAAAATAATATCATTTCTATCGCGAGTAGAATGTGAGTAGTATATAACTGTTAATTAGTGCAGCATAATAATTTACAAATGATATAACATACTAAGTAGCTGACATAATTGAATTCATCCGCGTAACTTTCTAAATATCAGTTTTATCGAGAGCTGTTATAAATGAAAACACTAAAATTCGAGGAGCAACATGTTAAACTATTTACAGTTTTATCGTATGTGAAACTATTTACTGTTTTATCGTATATTAAGGGTTTTCTCGTGATCCTATGCCTTTCAACTGCAAATCGCATCCTGACTCCATAACAAAGGCTTGTAAAGCGCTGAGACGGATATGAATCATGCAGGAAAATTGCTAAAGGAATGAAATGTCCGTTTAATTGAAACTAGAAGGCATAAAGTTTTTCAAATACCATTATCATGATGTAGCCATTCGTAAATAATGTTCATTGATTTTGTAATGGACAAACTTAATGATAGTCTTAAAAATATTTAATATTTTTGCAGAATATATAGCGTAGCCTGTAACTCGTGGTACAACCCAAAACGGTGAATGATTCTACGCGAAAAAAGAAGTCTAAAATATGGAATAACAATGTTTAATTTAGGTCTCGGGGTTCAAAAACATTTGAATATTGAGTATTCGTTACAGACATGTGTAGTTGACGAAGAAAACATAATAAATATAATACCTTAAAATTAGATCTTTCTGCAGGAATATTTATTGTTTTCTGTTGTAAAATAACTATGTTTGGATCAAGGTTTTGTTTTGAAAATCAGCCGAGTATATGTTGACTCGATTAATGTAAGAATCAGTTCCATCTCCAACACTGATTTTACGAATACAAAGCCCCGGTCGAAAGGAAGTTATACAATTTCCACTCATTACTGCAGAAGGATTCGTTTCATACGTATTTGCATTTTATTTACTGTTCATGGCACTTTTCCGGAAACGAAGCTCCAGATAAAACATTATTACTCCATAATTTAGACGTTTCATATGAAATCATTAGTTTTAGGTTGTTAACACCCGTTACAAAACACCGCGTACATCTCTGTCACGTTTGAGTTATTCTATTAAATAAATTATTAAAAGAATATTAATAATTGAATTAAAAAAATGAGATAATAATTGAGAAGTTCATTATTTATTAAGTAGACTAGAAAAAGAAACTAGAATTCCCGTTGTTATTAATGATTACGGATGATTAAATGTTTGTCATGTGTGTTGTCAACCACTTTTAGGTGAAAAATGCTATTCTTACGGATGATATCTACTGCCCACCGGAAACATCTGTATTGTTAGCTTCCTATGCGGTTCAAGCCAGACACGGAGACTACCAAAAAGGTACACATACTGCTGGTTTCTTAGTAAACGATCGTTTATTGCCGCAACGTGTTGTGGACCAGCACAAGATGAGCACAGAAGAATGGGAAACTTCGATCACTAACTGGTGGCAAGAGCATCGTGGAATGTTGCGCGAAGATGCTATGATGGAATACCTGAAGATTGCTCAGGTAATGATTAATTATTCAATGATCCATCGATTTATCTCGTGGCCGATATTAATGTGTTTCTCTTCATCTTTCTCTGTCGTAGGATTTGGAAATGTACGGAGTGAATTACTTCGAAATTCGCAATAAGAAGGGCACAGACCTCTGGCTAGGCGTCGATGCCTTGGGTCTGAACATATACGAGAAGGACGACAAGCTGACGCCAAAGATCGGTTTCCCATGGTCCGAGATCAGAAATATATCGTTCAACGATAAGAAATTCATAATCAAACCTATCGACAAAAAGGCGCCGGACTTCGTCTTCTTTGCAACTAGGGTTAAGATTAATAAACGAATTCTGGCACTGTGCATGGGGAACCATGAACTCTATATGCGTAGACGCAAACCTGATACAATTGATGTGCAGCAGATGAAGGTATTTATCCTAGCATTAGTAGTATCTTCATTGTTCTTGATTACGTAAGTATAGCATTTATTGTTTTTTTAAATTCAAAGGCTCAAGCGAGGGAAGAGAAAATTGCAAAGCAACAACAGAGAGAAAAGTTGCAGTTGGAGATAGCTGCGAGAGAACGCGCAGAGAAGAAGCAACAAGAGTATGAAGAAAGGCTGAGAAATATGGCGGAAGAGATGGACAGGCGGCAGGCAGAATTGAACGAGGCTCAAGAAATGATTCGGCGCTTAGAGGAACAGCTTAAACAATTGCAAGCCGCTAAGGAGGAATTGGAAGATCGTCAGAAGGTGCGTGCATGTTTAATGTAATATATATATCAGGATGGGGAGAAAGCATTAAATCTTGATTGTTACGAAGGGATTAGGGGAAGGATAAAAGACTGGAAGTGGGCAGAAAACAATTACAGTTGGATATGGTAGTACGTGGACGAGAAATAAAGGGGAGAATAAGAAAGTTAGAATATATAATATATCAAAGAAATTGTAACGACGGGAAATGGGGCGAGGGGGATAATCGGAGTAACAAGATTCAGAATTTGTGGAGAAGAGGAATCATAGGATTATGTAGTAAGGGGACGTGGAAGAAATATAATATGAAATGGGATAAGTGGTGGAAGAGTAGGAAGTTAAAAAGAAGGAAGCAGGTAGAGAGTATTAGGAAGAGGGATAAGATAACTAGAATGTGGTAATTAGAGATAACCAGAAATTAGTAAGAATAATTCAGACGACAGTAGACAATGTAAATAGAGATAGATTAAGTTAAGGTAGGTGTAGATTATAGGAAAAAATGAAAAAATGGGTATCGAATAAGGAAGTGTTTGTAATCGACAAGCGAACAATAAACTTATCCTATTCTATAATCTTGTTGCGAGACACGTTTCTACATATTTTCTTTTTCTGTGCAGGAGCTCACTGTTATGATGGAAAAACTTGAACTTTCACATGAAATGGAGGCGGCAGAGCGTGTTAAACTTGAGCAAGAAATAAGAGCTAAGCAAGAAGAGGTGCAGCGCATACAATCCGAAGTGGAGGCGAAGGATGCAGAGGCAAGGAGACTGCAGGAAGAATTCGAGGCAGCCAAGTATGGAACCCTTCTCCTTTTTGTATCGTTTATGAAAGAGAAATATACGGCTGTAACTCGATAATTTCACGTGAATAGATTAAGGCAAGAAGAGGCTGACCGAGCGTATCAAGCTAATACAACGCCACACCATCATCACGTTGAAGAAAATGAGGAAGGCGAGGAGGAAGGCGAAGACGAGATTCCTCATGGCGATGTTACTAAAGATCTTGCAACTGACGAATCGATAATTGATCCTGTCGAGGAACGACGCACTTTGGCAGAAAGAAATGAACGTCTTCATGACCAACTCAAGGTACTGGTTCTTCCTATTTGTCGATATTTTGGAAACGAACGTCGCCTTCTTTCGAGACACAAAGATTTTCTCGGCTTGCCTTTATTGCGTTACCGCGTAGAATGAGAGAATCAGACCTGGAAACGCGCTTTTGTAATGAGTCATATATCAAATTGTAGGGCTCGGCGAGCCGTTGAGAACCTACGGCGTGACCTCGCCCTAAATCATATTTACAGAAAATGGCAGATTTCACCAAAAGAATGCTAATTGCGCGAAATTGGGCCACTCTCCGTCAAATCGAACATTTTGTATTGTTAATATTGATCCCCCCGTAAACATTCGCGTTCAAATAAAATTAATGTGTTCCAGGCATTGAAGCAAGATCTTGCGCAGTCGCGCGACGAGTCAAAGGAAACTGTGATGGACAAGATTCACAGGGAAAATGTCCGCCAAGGCCGTGACAAATATAAAACACTCCGTGAGATTCGCAAAGGCAATACTAAGCGCCGTGTCGATCAATTCGAGAACATGTAAATTATGCATCAATCTGCCTATTTGCCTGCCAATTTCATCGTGCCTTTAAAATTCTCTTCCAGTTCCGTGTATGCATGGGAACTCAGTAATCACTTACCACGATATGTACGAAAGACGTACAGATTCTCTGATTGATCTATACAAGGACAATTTTTTAGAAACTTGTCGAGTGTATTTTATAATATGTTTTCTTTTTGAGAAGCTTTGAGGTATACGCCACTTCCAATTTACAACGATGTAAAGTTTATGATACATATTACTATTTTTCGACGTTGATTCTATACTCTGAAGTACAGCTAAGTAGAAGCTCTCATGATTGGCAAGGAACGCGACGAGCGAGCAACTTGCGCCGTCTTCCATTTATGCTTCCAATATTGACCACTGTCACGCAGTTATCTCGTGAAGAAGGATGTTTATATATTTTTTCCTAACCGCGAGTAAATTTTCTTGCTGTTTTAGCTGCAAAATATAATGTTAATTCGTAATAGTAACATCGTTATCCTAGCTATTTTGTTAGCTAATGTTGTTTTCTTTTCTTCTTTTTTTTCCACCCGCTTTCTAACGATAGCCGTTATTTTCGCTAAAATGACAAGAAAATGTGTTAAATAAATCTGTGAATATTATTTTATTTTGTGTCCAAGCATCGTACGGAAATTTCTGAACAACGGCGCGTCTCAGTATTTCCTTTTTCAAAGTATTACTGTCGATCACCGCAGAGTAACGCCGCCCTATGTCGACTCTTTTTTTTTTCTCTCAGTGGTTACCTTTTCGTCGCGGTCCTTATCACGTCGTCGCATACTGTCCGTCCTTGATAAGGATTTGCCCGAGAAATATTTTGTATTGTTATTTGTGTCATCACTCGCTTTTGTTGATGAATTAAGATTATTTTTTGTCAATAGCGGTCGCTATGCATCTGCCACGTATACATATCTTCCAGTTTTATTCTGATCTATTATTTTACTGTTTACAGCGTAGAAGGTAATCCAAGCGATAGATGAGTAAATATTTTAAAGCGGCGTGGAGAGATCAAGCATTGTTTTTTAGTGAGTTACAAGTATCGTCTGAATATTGGCCTAAAATACATTGATAATATACAAGCGACCGCTCGATATACGAAACATAAAATCAATAATATCCGTCTTTATAATAAATATAGAGAAGTTAAGCACGGAGTATGAAGTGTTCGCAAAATATTATATATACACACACACACATAATACAGTGCCCTGTCGCTATGGGCTCAGGGTGAGGCGTGAGCGCTTAGCGAGTATTTAGAGGAGACGATTCCGAGGCGCTGATGACGCGAGTGAAAGAAAAGAGGAGACGAAAGCGAGCCCTCAGAGACATAATGGCGGCGAATGCTCGTCCGAATATTCCAAGAAATGGTGGTTATAGCGATGAGCGTATAGCGTAGAGGCCGATGCGAGCCCATAGCGAGAGTATACTGTACACACATTTATATATATACAACTTTAGTACGAACGAATTTCAACTACTGATTAGTAATTTTATATTGAACACACTCGTGGCCTTTATTAATATACATATATTTGAAATACTAGATACTAATATTCGGTAATATAATATAGAAAGACGTAGGGATATCGCGCGACTCTTTGTATTGCATACCTTCAACATAAGGTAATTGCGCGGGTTCCTATGAGAGGGATAATAGGTATCAAGATTTCTTGAAAGCATGCAAGAGTGAATGTGAGAGAGAGAGAGAATGCGACAATAAAGAGTAGCGTACGAAAGGTCGAATGTAAGAAGAGCATAGAATACGTGGCAGTCTGGTACGCCATGTGAATTTTAAAGCAGTTCTCTTTTTTTTTTAAAAAAGAAAGAAAAGAAGAAAATAGTACGGTACGACAATGAAATTAATTAAAACTGAATGGGGGCGAAGATACGATAATCTCTAAATGCTGCCAACTTTTTGACGGAATGCAAACAAAGAGTGTTACTATGAAATGAGATACAATCTCTGGATTAATTACGTAGGGAAGATGATGAACATGTTAAAAAAAACAACTGATCATTACATCGGGATTTATACTTTGCTATATTATCATCATCACATGTTACAATAAACACGGAGGGGAAAAGTACAGGAAAAATAAGGATAGTTATTTTTTGAGTATATTTAATACTACAATTTACAAATTAGTAGTGTTATTATTATTAGTATTATTAATATTTACAATTTAGTAGCGTTATTATTATTGAAATAATATTAAATGAAAATGAAAGCAAAGCATTTTATAGTCGTCTATTTGTACTCTTAAGAAAGTTATCAAATGTGCATAGCAATAACTGAATATTTCTTGTCATGCAACGTTACGATCGAATATTCAAAGTTATAGACGAATACCGTTTCTTTTTTTGTTTTCTTTTTATAAAAGTCTCGCCTGGATATTCTACCCACTGAACGCTTGGCGAGGAAGCTACTTTTCAGACATTCCAAAAAAATAAAATGAAAAAGAAGAAAGAAAATTTCGTAGAAAATGTTTCTTATCTACGTTGGGGTTTTTCAATTGTACACAGATCTGTAATAACATTCAACTGCGAAGCATGAATTGTTTTTTTTTCTCTGTACACGTTTGAAATGTACTTAAGTAAGTATACTTATTCGAAACAACGATATGCCTTATACGTATACTTCATTTGTCCATTAGTAAGGAAATTGACGAATAGCCCTAACGTGGATTCACGGATCACTATGTTCCTTATGAAGGTAATGAATACGAGGCCACTTTCCAACGTTTCTCCGCATGTAATTACTGTAAATATGTAAATTGCCCTGCTGAAATTTTTGGCTTAAAATTACGATATATATATAAAAATTGGTATTATGTACCTTCATGGGGTCATTCTTAACGATTAATTTACACCTACGCGTATGGTGCGCATCGCGTTCAACGTATCACGGTGCTATAATTCTTTCTTTATGACATATCCAAGCGTGTAAAGGTATAGTAGGAGAAAAAATGCATTTCTGTTTTCTTAGAAGCTTTTGTAACGTTCTGATGATACAGTTGGATTCAGCCAAGAATTGCATTCGAATATTCCATTTTTATATCGCGAAAAGGATGTTCGTAGCAGTATTATTGAGATAATCGAAACAAGAACACACATGAAACACACAAGGTACGATCACGGAGACGCATAGACATTGTATTTTATTGAAAACAATATTATTTGTTGGTGCGAGGATATATGAAAATTACTTGTACTTTGCTGAGAAAGTTAGACATTGTTTAAATAAAAAAGATCATATCATATATTTGTTAAATACATTATTATTGTATCCGTCGTGTTTCTGATTAATTTTCTTGCGAAATACTATTTATCACGTTCATCCTTGTAGATTATGGATGAGGTCTATGAATAGAAATTTCCTGCTTCATAATAACGAACACCTGCTCATTGTCATCTGCATTTATGTGGGCAATTCTACTTAAGGTTAGTAAATAACAGTTTTCTAATATTACCACACGAACTAATTTAAAATCGTTACGTTGGAATAGAAACAGAATTATGATGTCCAACAAATTTTTTAAAATTACGCAATTCTACTATACATACAAAATAAGATGCATTACGTATTATTCAACCTTCAATATTAAATATTAAATATGCATATCTACTTTAAATAACTATAATTGTTAGACTAATTATACACAGGGATCGGCGGACTTAAGCTTCATTGATAGAGGGGGAAACCACCTACAGAAGCGGTGGTAATGCGTCATGACTGACGCATGCGCAGTTCATGCACACATTACCACCTCTCCAGTAGGTGTTTCCCCCTCAATCCAGCGTAGCTTAATACCACCGATCCCTGATCACACTGTCACCATTGTCAACGAAATACTATAGTCGCTTATCCCGCACAAAAATAACTAAAACGCATAATTTGTATACACCGATACATTTAATTATAAGTCTTACGCAACGATAGTGACAAAGGTATTTTCCTTGCAAGCTTTCCCTGCTCGTAATCACAGCCCAGGCGATTCAAACTACTCATTAAATCCGAACAATTATTCCCGTTTGTATCTTCTAATTGCACGTAGAGTAGCTTACGAAAACTAGAAACTATCTATTTCAAAATGACCCGCGCAATCACGTGGCCGTTGCACGTACCAAACACCTGTTTGTATCCCGAGTGGCAACAGCGCAACTACATTGCACCTGCGCTGAGTTCCTCAATGAACGTCGACAGCGTTGTTTCGTGTGTGATGCGACAGTTCTTTATGCGCTCAGAATGTTGGGTTACGATCAACGAAGGCATACCACAGAGAACTCATTCTCAGGCTCATCCGACGATGATACTGGTTACGTTAGGTAAGTTATCCCGCGTTCTACGGCCAGCACGTGGCTGGTGCAGTTTCGGTGGTGGAATACGAAAGTGTGCCGGCTTGGCCCGCAGATGCTGCGGTGGCCGTGCTTTGTTTACATGTCATCGAACGTTCCACGGGTTTTTTAACGCTTTGAAAGTAGTTCACTGGAAGCTTCGTGCACCGGACGGCGAAAAAGAGCGCGTAAGTGCTCGTCGCTCATGCGAGAGCCACTGTCGTTTTCGGGGCGACAACGATTACTGAAATTTCACTGACGCTTCGTTTCATAGATTACCGTCGCTCTTCGAGGCAAAGTGACAATGTCGCGGGGTTTAGAAAATAAGTAATCCCTCTACTTGTTTGTCGGGCAATTGTTCAATGCTATGTAAACAGTGTAACGTGCTACTTCGATACGGACGATTCAACTGATACCGAAATGCGTCGGATTGTTGCATCCGACATGAAACAGACTATTCGCGCTGTACGTATCTCGATGTATATAGTACTTACGCTCGATTAAATAGTCACCCGATACTGTGTATTCTAGTCACAGTCGTCGCGACAGTACGTGAACAGTTTTTTGAGACTTGCAAGTGGCTGGGGCTTTGTGAGTGATAGTTTTTGAAAATGATCGTGTGTTTTATTTATTATCGCGCGTAATTTATCTGTGGAGAAGACTAATTTAATAAAATAGATGAGCAACGTAACGAAATTTATTATTGATCGGACTATACGCGGCGTTCAATTAGATTAAATAATGTGACATAATGGGCTACTTTAATTATTGTGATCATTAGTATTGTAATAAATTATTGTTGAGTAGAAGTGACGATTCGCTTTAAGGAGATACGTACTTGTAAACTTAATATCGTTTTGTTTCTTTCTTATGACGACGATTAAAGAAAATTCGAATTTATTAAATGAATTTCAGTTATTCAGTTGTCATATGTTAGGTGAAAGTTTGGATAAATTTTTGTTCAGATGGTTTGAATAAAATTTAAATTCAATGGTAATTGGTTTCAATCAAATTGTAATATGCACCAGGAGCGTCATATTTGGAAAATGCTGAACGTATCAAAACGACGAATAGTTATTTGTTTGTGATTACCAAATACATTTTCATGCACTTATTTATTTATTTAGTCGTACAGTTATTATGTCCATTTTTCATATTTAAATGATAAACATTCACTGCAACAAATTGCAGTGAAAGAAATATTGAAAATCCTGTGGCTTTCATTAAAAGATAAAGCTTTTTCGTGATTTTCTTCGTTGGAGCACGATAATTTTTACTACAAAGTGTTATAATTGATAGAAAGAAGAATTCAATGACCTTTAATCGTATGACCTTGAACTTCAATATGACCTTGAGCCACAAAAACACAACCTTCTCCATCATAAACAAATACAAAGTAAAACATTAAATGATCAGTTTGCATTATTGATATTTTTCAAATTGGACCGTCAAATATTTTTTCTATAATTTTATAAGAAACATTAATAGACAAATAAATATCTATTATAAGTCGAATTAATTTACTTATAAAAATACATTCACCAAATACAAATGCATATCCAACTACACCCCGAAAAACGTTCACCGGCAACAAAAGTGTATATTAGTCACGGAGCAAGTCGGTATATATTGTCTCTATTCACCATTTATTGTTCGAATAAAATTCTATTTGCTCATCATCGCATTATCCGTCGGCGTTCTTCGATCGTCGTTCGACGAGCAATAGTTCTTTATTGTTGGCGAACGTACAAAGCCCGTTACGTTCCATCCGTAGAGATGTATCGCGTAAGAATTCCTCGGTGATATATTTTTAGTCTCGTGATCTGAAAAATCGATTTACGCCACCGGCGGTTTGTGCTTTTGCAGCAAAAAAGGATCGAGCAGCCCGACCAGCGAATTCGACGAGTCGATCCAAGCGATGTGCGATATTTACGGACAGACGCCACCGAGAACTCGGCTGAATCGCAAGAAGAGAAACATGAAGCAGAAACTTAATGGAGGGTAAGTTAATTAGTCTTTCCTCGTTTTCCAACGGTAACGGTTCCATCCTTCTTTCCTCCTTCCTTCGAATACTATTTTTTTTTAAGCACGCTGCTTTGAAGCGTCCACATTCGTGCGATCTACTATTAGACATTTTCAAGCAGTGCTACTGATAGTTTCGCTACGTGATTCTGGTTTCTTTTATTTTTACCTGTGATGATATTTTACTGCCAGACGATCTTCAGACGGATTCGTATGTGTAAAAGCATGTACCTAAACGTAGCGAGATAGCGGCAGTAATCGACTTACATATTTTTGATAATTGTTTAATTCGACTTTTATGGAATCGTCAATAAATTGAAGGGTAAGGGTGGAAACAGGGAGTGTCATAAAACAGCTTCATCGGGAAAATTGTTTTAATACATTAGTCCACCGGTGAAGAAGCAAGGTATAATGACTTTAATTTTCTTATATAATTTTCTTCTTAAATAATCTCTTGTCTTATCTTGACGACAGAAGCTTGAAGCTTATGCTTAGACAAAGAGTGGAGCCATTCCGTATTTTGTTCAGAGATGGACAAAATATTTATTTAAACAAAATTTTGGATAATGAATGAATGTGAAAGAAATTATTCGTCTTGTGTCGAATAAAGTTAACTCGGGTTAACGAACGAATGACGAGTATCTTTTTGTAACTTTTATTCATTATTCGAAATTTTATTTAAATAAAAATTTTGCCCATCTCTGATTTTGTTCCAGTGCAGAGTGAACATTTCCTGTTTTTTTTTTACCAGTACCTATACCAAATTTTTAACGTTATCTTACGGGGGTATGTGATCTTTATAAATCGTGTTTCGACAGATCTGTTGGCTCAGTTGCTACCATCAAAATATGCTATAAATCGCAAAATCATGAAAAATGGATGTTCCTCGTTTTTCCCCCTTACTCTTAAATTGTGGAAAATTGTTATTTTTAATTGTACGAATTCGGGCAACATGTTTGGAGTTTAAGGCCCTACCTTAAAAAAAATTATGATTTTCTCCAAACACTCTATTCTTTTCTCTACTACTACACTTAGCCCGTTTTTAGTGATCTACCTCTTCATTTTCCCGACGAATGGGCCCGTGCTCAGAAGACCCTAGGGCCCTATCTTCAAAAATGAAAAATTATGATTTTATCCAAACACTATATTCTTTTCCTGTACTTTTTTGAACACTTAGCTCATTTTTAGTAAACTACCTATCTCTTCATTTTCCCAAAAAATGGGCCCCTAAGAACGTTTGCCATCTGGGCCTTTTCCCTTAAATCCACCACTGCATTCAGTTTTTCCTGTTCCTCCTGATTCTTCCAATATCATTCACATATTTCGCACCACCAAAATGCTTAATAATTCTAACACTCCCTGTGTTACCAATTTCCAGAGACGCCAAGGCATTAGAGAAAGAAACGCCGTCGAAGCTGACCATCCGTAGACGAAATACTCTGGACAGCATAATTTTCAACGAGATGTGCGACAAAGCGGACAAAGACTGCGAGAACGAGACGAATCAAGAGGTGGCGAAGGATGGAAATCGCAAAAGTAAGAGGAGCTTAAAACTGCTGCGCGGCAATGAAAGGGACTTAAAGCTCGACATGGAGGCGGCGTATAATTATGCAGAGAAATCGGATCACTATCAAGTTTCAACGCCGAATCATATGAAGGTACGGGATCAAGGTTCATCAAAGACACATTGAAAACGAGAACTGATCGAACGTGTTTACAGATCGAAACTAGAAACAGATTCCGATGCCTACGATCAAAGCCCGTTGATGTAGAAGAGAAGAAGTTTCAGCAGGATATCTGCGAGCAGATTCTGCCGACGGATGATACGGAATCAGTCGCGCAATCGCCGAAGGCGCTAAGTTTTAAAGAACGAGAGATATTTCACGATACATTCTCATTTCTCATTAAACTGGTACGTGCTGATTTCGTCAGGTCTGTGAGACAGTTCTGTTGCTGTCCCAATTTGCTCTTTACAGTTCTGTAATGTGAGCAGGTAATTAAATCGCTTTTGTGACATAATGCCTGCTATTATGTAGGACCATGCCATTTCTTAGGCAGTTCGCTTATTCTATTTTCGTACTAATCTGGGTTCTTTAATTTGAATTATTATGAGGCTGCATTTTTTCGACTTTCACGTAGTTATTGAATTTCTTTTCTTATGTAAGTAACTTTTGTAACGATGGAAATAGATCTTCTTGTTCCTTAACTGGTTCTGGAACGTATTGCACTTGATTATGATTTTTAATGATGTTGTTTTGATAATGACTGTTGTCGACGTTCGTTGATTTGCAGCGCCCTATTTTCCTTTGTATATTCTTACAACCAATGAAAAGAAATAGATAAATAAAGTTTATGTTCCTAATCATTAATTGAAACACAGACATTGCGTGTAAAAACAATCTAAGGCATTTAATTGTCGTATGATGCATTCGAAAATTTTCTAATATTACTCTTAAAATATGCAATAAACCTAGTATTCTTTCTTTTTTGTAGTGTGGTTTGTATGCATTTCTTAAGGTAATCACACTCTTCTATAATTTCCACCGTGCTCAATAAACCCACAGCGAATCCTGTTAGCGATCTTTTTTTAAACGAACAGAATTTTCTCATCGGACGTAATACTTAACTAACAACCACGTGTAAAAGGTGTTCTTGTATCTAATATTACTTTTCGAACATTTAATAGGGGAGCACAGAACGCAATTGTCGTCGTCAGATGAGCCACGAAGAAACTCGGTGGCAAAATGAGTTCAAAGACTTGATATGGCTGGAATTACAGGCGCATCATGCTGATTGCAGTCCAATGGTTCAAGACGAGTACTTATGTAAGCAACGCGAAGCTGTGGAAGGTTTACTTAAAGAAATAATGGAGTACAGGTGAATCATCGAATAATTTATTACGCTCCTAAAAATAGAATATGATTAAAATAGAATAACATTCTATTTAATTACAGATACGATCCTATCGCGAGCGTAAAAGAGACCAATGCACCTTGGATCAATGTGAGCGACACGTGCATCGATCGAATAACAAGTTCTGGCTCAAGTCCAAGTATAGAACTCGGTATTTGTCCAGGCTGTCTTTCAATGTACTGCAGAGCGTGTGCGCGAGCACAAGGCGAATCGTTGCAACAAGTAGAATGCCTATTAGCCAGGTTGGAAGCAGCGGAAGCGCTCTATCCTTCGTCACACGCTTTGGCCGCGCATTATCCCCTCTACAAAAGCGCAGAATTTACTGGCAGAGTAAAAGCAATGTGTCTTTGGTATAACATGACCAAACATCATAGACTTAAGTTACAAATATTGGGCAGGTTACTCATGATGTTGCATACTAAGAAGAAACACGACGAAACTGGAGATTCTGGGATAAGGTAGGAGGAATGAACGATGTTGACACTTCGGGTTAACGTGACCAGAATCCGTGCATTTAAAAAAATTGTTTCCTTTCAGTTCACGATCTTCAGACACGGTCGATTCTATGGAGCAACGACAAAGTTTGGTGCGGTTCGAGGTCTCGAATCAACAAGAAGATAGTACCAGTCCATCGGACAGTAATAATAGTAATAATTCTTCTGCTGGTTTGTCTTTTGTACAATCATGGCCACCTACACCAGAATCCTCGTTTAATTGTATGGAGGATGAAAGGGCAGAGCGACTGGACTTTTATTTAGTCGAGTTCGATCGGCATGCCTATAGGTGGGTCTTGGAAGATCATTATAACATTTTCACCAGTTCAAGCGACTTACGATTGTCCACTTACGTTTCGTTTATATTCAGGAAGTATATCGAGGACGTATTAAAAACCAGAGGCCTCGGGAAAAGTTTAAATTTTCTAGAGAGGTTGCATACTTCTATTTTAAGGAAAGCAAGACTGACGTTAGAAAAAACTGATATAAGTGTAAGTAATTCTTTAAACGAAGAATACGAAGGTGACGAAGAGTTACGTCGGTACGGTGTGTGGAGTCCCGAGGCAAGAGAATTAAATCTTCCATCGTATAGGTAGAAGCATAGAGTACTGTATCGTATTGATATCTTATTTCTTCACTCCTGTGTTCACTAACGAAACATTCTTTTAGAGCTGCTTTCGTGTTCCTCTCTCGAGTACCATTAGACGTTGTGCACGAATTTTTAAGAATGAGATTAGAGCAGAAACCAGAACAACCCAGTCCGTTATCTGTCCGACAACTTATGCGAGAGCTTAGGGAAGGTCTTAGAATCGCCTGTATTCATCGCGACAGATTTGCCGCCCATTCTTGCGCAGCTATCGCTAGCGACGACAGCAGCTGCGAATCACTGTTCCAAGAGGACGTGAAAGATTTCGATGAGAGCCTGAAAGCTGTTTTCGAAGTGTACCTGGACTATCTGCAACAATGGGTCGACATGGTACAGCATGATAGCTTTCACAAGAACTTAATTATGGACGAATGGATATTCGTAAAATCCGTTGCTGGAAACATATCGGATGGGTATAAAATAGCTGGAGCAAAATTTTGGTAAGCGTTATTTGTTACTACAGTGGTTGCAAATAAACCGCCGACTATTTCATCCTTCTGTTTATAGTGAAATTGCGGGGATGATGATCGAGCAAGTTAAAGAGTTCCTCAGTGAGAGACCTCGAGAGATCAACGAGAGCACAGAGGATTGGAACGACGACGATTGGTCAAACAAGTAAGGAAACGATAATTAGTTTCACTGTAAGTTACTTTACAAATGTGTGTTCCATTCTGATTTATGCAGATTGCAAGTTATGTTCGTGGGTCGCGAATGGCAAGGGATGTTTGTGGAGGCACGAGAGAAAGTCGTGAAGAGTGTCGTCCTGGCTAGGTGCTTGAAACGTGACATCGAAAAGTGGCCTGTTTTTACCGCGGAGCTGGATGAATCGTTAATAGCTTTGAAGGTAAAAGCCGTCGAGGTTTCGATAGAAATATTATCTTATGACAAAAGTTTGTTTACTTAGGAAACAGTTATGGACCTAAGGCTGCAGATAACAGCTGTTATTGCAAACTTTCAACGTGAACTGGAGGAAGCAGGGGAACCAAAGGCTGAGTCTGATCGATTTGCTATGCGTTCAAGAATAAGAGAAATACTCCATCAGGCTTATCGAATGGGATTTGACTACCACAAAGAGACCTGTAAATTATTCGCGCTCGAGGAAAAAGCTGTTTTGGCTCGGAGTCTAGTCTCGTTTGCCCTTTTGTGGATGGAATTCGTTAGAACACGCTGCGAACGTGGAAGAGGCTTGAGGCCCAGGTGGGCTAACCAAGGATTAGAATTTCTGATCACGGTCTGCGAGCCGCATAACACTAAACATTTGACTGACGAGGAGTTCGAAGAATTGAAAACGTGCATGGATCGTTGTATATCGCACGTTGTTGGGAGCGCCAATTCTACTACGAACGTGGAAACAGAAAGTGAGTATCTATGTCTGTGGTATTATTATCGAATCGCCTTTGTGACAAGCCTGTACAGTGGAAATAATCTGATTTCAGATTTAAGAAGATTATCCCGTTCGAGAGCTTCGTCACCTAGCCATACTAGGAGTAGAGCCGCGAGTCTGAGTCTCTCTCAGAAACCTAGGGACATTCTTAAGTCTCCTGACACCCCATTGAACTCTAAAAAAGCATCCCCACCGTGTGTAGTTGACGGGAACGTAGCTGTGATTGCTAATGCATGTGATCGTAGTGTGTCTAGGCAAGAAAGAGTTATGCTCGCTCTGGGAAAGGTAGAGTCCGAAATTGACGATAGGCTAAGATGTCGTGAACTTATTGGGCAAGTTACAGATAGGAAAGCTGTCGACAGGGTTCGCATTAAAGCGAGGAGAGTTACGTTTACCTGGCAAAGAGGAATTAAAATCGGTTAGTTCGACGTTTAGTAAAATTCACTTGTCCTGGTTGAAGTTTCCATTATCATCCATAAAACCATTGATTTCAGGTCAAGGGAGATTTGGTAAAGTGTATACGGTGGTCAACAATCAAACTGGTGAATTGTTAGCCATGAAGGAAGTTCAGTTGCAACCAGGTGATCATAGAGCCATTAGGCGGGTCGCTGAGGAGTTACAAATATTTGAAGGAATTCAACACAAACACTTAGTCCGATATTATGGGCTCGAAATTCATAGAGTATGGTTATACATATGTGTGTCATAATAATTCTTTCGTTTCAAGGATTTCTCACCAGGGGTGTTGTTTTTATTGCAGGAGGAGATGTTGATTTTTATGGAGTTTTGCGCCGAGGGAACTTTGGAGAGTCTGGTAGCGGGTAGCGGGATTGGTTTACCGGAATCTCTGGTTAGAAAGTATACTCATCAACTTCTTTCAGCAGTAGCAGTGCTGCACTTTCATGGAATAGTACATCGCGACATTAAAAGTAAGTGTCACATTATAATATTTTAGCAGTATATTTATATATTTACGTATCCTTATTAACACTTTGAGTGGTGTAAGCTTTGACAAAATACGGTTTCGAGTCAACGTTTGTTTCTGCAGAGAAAGTTTCGACCAATTCGTCCCGCACTGTGGACATATGTCGACAGTAACAAACTAATAAGATTATATAATGCAGTAATTAATTCGCTATCTTACGTTTTATCTGGGTCTAGAGGTTATTTTATTTTTATTGGAACATTAATAATTTATATATCCCCTCTCTTTCCCCTTCAATACCATACAGATCTTGTTTTATTTTTAAAACTCTGTCATATTTTAATCTTAATTTTAATATATAAAGCAGAAAGTGTTTGTGCCTAAAAAGTGTTTGTGCCTCTGGGATCACGAAAGGTGCCTCAGCTCTTTATGCCTGACTAATCCGAATGAATGTGACTATCTTCACAAAAAATACTTTTTTTTTATAAAATCCGAATCTATTTCGGGTGAAGCCGAGTAGTAAATATAGTAATAGTTTACGAATTACTGAGTGTGTGAAATTTAATGAACCATTGTGTACTAATTATATTACTATTTATATTTCGTGCACAGCTGCAAATATATTTTTAACGGATGAGGGCAATTGCCTGAAACTTGGTGATTTTGGAAGTTCCGTTCAAATTAAAGCGCATACCACAATGCCCGGAGAATTGCAAGGATTTGTTGGCACACAAGGTTAGCGAAATGAATATGTTACCCTCTGGTCATAGTGTATAATCCTAAAATTAATACAATACTTTGATGTACAGCTTATATGGCGCCAGAAGTGTTTATGAAATCAGAGACTGGTGGTCATGGCAGGGCTGCTGATATTTGGTCGGTTGGTTGTTGCGTTATAGAAATGGCCAGTGGCCGAAGACCTTGGTCAGATTATGATTCGAATTATCAAATTATGTTCAAGGTATACTATGCCAATCGCACTTCACGTTATACATTATTTCTCCCCGCCCATTTTATAGTGTTCTTTTCTACAAGCAAGTTTTTCTAGGTGGGAATGGGTGAAAGTCCGGCGTTGCCAAAGAATCTTTCCGTTGAAGGTATTGATTTAATTAAGAAATGCCTGCAACATGATCCGAAGAAAAGGTTGCACGCGAATGCCTTACTTACGCTACCCTTCGCGCAAGTTTACGAAGATGTTAACGCTGATTTAACAGTGCTACGTCATCAAGCATAATGATTGAGATACAAATTCTTCTAGTATGAAACAATTAGAAGCGTAATAATATCATTATTACGTGCATCGATGACTAAGTGTATAAGTAGTGATTCATTTAACAAAGGTACTTGTAGAATACCAGCTCTCAAATTGCCTTTAAATTCTTTTTACATTTCTGTTGTTTGGATGACTTCTAGTTCCTATTAGATTCACATAGAATGCGTGGAATTTAATTATTCTATTCGTTAAAGAATGTGGCTATTCAGTACTAAGCTAAATAAGACATTTTTTGAAATTTTCGTGCATGTCACGCGATTTAATTAAGATCGTCAAAGAGAAGTGCTCTTCTAGACTAATAATATCAAAATATTGCGCAGCTGTCACGGCATATAAATTTCTAACATTCCGATCCTTGGAGACGTATTTTGTATAAACACATTCAGAAGTGTACCTTAAATTATTTTCCAACTTTTAAAGCGTGCTGTTCTATTTCACTCGACCAATGTACTACGACTGGAGTGAACGCTGAATTGTAAATAGAATAAACTAGAAAGAGAACGTGGTGTCACAATAGTGTTTATTTTTGCACAAGGAAACGTACACACAATACAACGTACTCGCTTCGAGTTAATTTAATTACAGAGGTATGCCGTGTATAATTTCCGTATAAACAGAAAGCGAAGTGTGCTTACGAGCTTAATAACTTCTAGCTACATTGCATACGAAGACGACTACTTCGCGAACAAATTTCCTTATCGCGAGCTTTGGATCCTTGTCGATCGTTACAATCCCTACTATTTTCGTTATCACATTTTATAGAGCCATGCGTAGAATTTCACGCTAACGACAGTAGTCTTCGTACGAAACTTGTTCTTATACTTCGTTGAAATAATGCTCCACTGAACTTATCATCGTATACTACTTTAGTCCAGTTAATTTTTATTTCATAAGCAATCCTATCGATTCACGAGGATATGTTCTATTCGATAAATTCATCGCTATGGTGGCTTTCGCCTGATATGCGCGATATTCTTGGCCGCAGAAGTGCAATCGCAATGTTTCGTGCGATATGTATCTTTAATTAACACTCTATTTTATCTTAAACATAATAGGTATTTTGCGTCTTAAGGGCTAATACAGAACACTTTCATATATATCGTACATATATACGCGGGAAACATGTATACACTTTCTCTAACCGCACGAGAAACGCGCGACTTCTCCGCCTGATATGTATGATCGCACAAGTGCGCGTAAAACGTATAGCTGTAGTACGTACTTATGCGTAATTTTATTTAGTTAACAATACAAGGAACCACCGCGATTCGTCGCGTTATTTAGAGATTCAACTCTGTGGCATGAGATAAAGCAGGATTTCTCTTAGACTCTGAATACAAAAACTTTCGCGATTTTAATCTAATACTCAACAAACCCATCCTATAACGACAATATAGACGAAACTACAGTTTTTCGATGGAACATTCGCGCATCGACGCGAGGGAACTTCTGCGAAACTTGAGGACAATCCTGCTAACACCGCGTGTCTGCGCACACTGTGTATAGCTTACAACAAATCGTTAACGAACTGTTTCGTAAAATATGAACGATGTCAACAGAGATACATTATATAATAGGCATATATAACAATTAAGTAATAGATCTATAACGAAGTCGTAAATTTGGAGGTTAAGTGGTAGCATTGATTGAGTCTGGAACGCTCAGGTCTGCGCACTGAATTTCATTCTAGAGTTCCATGCATCCTGTATCAGGATTAATGGTGGCTAAATGAGAATTAAGATACTGTACGCACATCTGAATCAAGCGCAAACATGTTTCATTTGATGCTTGAAGGTTTTTACGAGTTCGTTCTAGCTCTATTAGCAGGAGCGCGTATAATACAGTATGTACTCGTTAAGAGCTCGGGGCCAGTGGCGAGCTTATAGCGCGTACGGGCCACGTTCCTAGCTCAGTACCGCTTTTAGGCATGGGCACGCTGGGCAGTCGCCAGGGGCCCTCAAGTCTGATTTTAAGTCCCATTCCCGTGGGTGGGCAGGGGCCCCAATCAGTGCCGTGTTATCGTTTTCGGGGGCCCTGAGGCGAGCTTCATATGTGGCCCTCTAAATTATTCTAAATTAAACAATATCAAAAGTACCGCACTGACACGCGAAGTGAATAAGTATTAAAGCAATTAAATAATTCAGATTAAACGTGGGGTCCATTCCACGAAAAAAGGCACCATTTTAAAATTTGGTGTATTCGTTACTTTCGTTTCGTTACAGTTGGAGAGCCCATTTTCATTTTTTTTTCTAGCTTTTATAACCCATTTTTTTTAGTCATCCAATTTTTCGGGGCCCTGAGGCAGCTGCCTCTTTCGCCTACAAGTTAAGACGGCACTGGCCCCAGTACATTGCTTTATCCAGGGCCTACAATACTGCTAAGACGGCTTTAGCTTCTGCCTCGTTGAAGGCGAGAGTGAGGTTAGGGGGCCTGAACGTGAGCAAGAAATGGTCTGTGGTAGAGGTACCTTGACACTTGAACTCACGTTTTTGGATGCCTGACACTCTGTCCTTCTTGTGCTGGGCCCACGTGCAATCTTATATGAAGAAACACTCTGCTTGTTCGTTATAAGCTCGCACGTGAGTGGAACACGTTCGCAGTGCCAGGCACTTGAAGGAGGGAGACAAAATATCACATTTTGATTGTCTCATACAAATCCTCGCTCTTTTTGAGACACTCTAAAGCTTTCATAGTTTCTTGCTCTCACCCTCGCGAGGCAGGAGTGAAACACATGTGCTGGGGATAACGAGCTCATAGCGAGGGGGATACTGTACTTGTACACGGGTAGATAGTCGGCTATAAATTACAGAAAATAATGAGTACAACAGGGTGAGGGTAACGATATGCCAGCGTGTGGATAGCGCCGACCGAAAATGACACTTGCTAATGTGTTCCGGGAGGGGTGGTCGGGGGGTGCTTTCACTATCGACAGAGTTCGTTCGGGTACTTAGGTGAAGTAGCTTTAGTTACAGTAGTTACTTAAACGTAGAGAGATTAAAGTGATAGACAGATAGAGCTATCGTCGACGTTCGCTGGTCTATCAAAGAGGGGCGAACCGCCGACCTACCTAAGAATTGGACAAGAGTTTACTGTGCGGGCGCCAACACACGAACGATTGGCCACGTTTAAAATTGTGTTGCGACAGATGAGGTCCGTGCGCTAGAAATCTCTTCTCTACCTAACGAGGTCGGAGTCTCAGCCTCTACTCGTGTATTCTGTCCCTTTTGTTGCATCTATCGCAGGTCGTGGATAGTGGGCGATTAACCGATACCCTTATCAGCGTTAGGGAATAGATAAAATAAATTAAAAGCTAGCGGCAACCAAACGCGCGCAATGAATTTTCAACGTTCCCTTGGATTATAAAATTGTCTCGTGATCGAAAATAATTCGAGAATTCGAGAACTTTAAAGTAATTGCTGAAGGATAACAAACGTGAGAAAATGTAAGGTCGTTTCAGGATTCTTTTTTTTTTGTGTAGAATTTCGTAGTATCGAGAGAAACATTTTTTTTATAAGATTGTAATAAAAAATAGATTTAAAGACAATCGAATTTTATAATTTATAATTCAATAACTAATGGGATAATAATAATAACTTCAGCTCAACATATTTTCAATATGAATTAAAAGAATTCAAATTTGAAACTTGGGAGAGTACCTATCACTAATTACTTGCAATAAAGTATAATTCTAATACTACTAAAAGTGTAAACAAATAATGAATATAAACAAAAATAAATACACGTAGATAATAATTTCAAGTAAAACCAATGATATCAAAATCCAAATCAAATCCAAAAATTCATCTTTGAAAGATTTGACATTTCAAAATCTCCAAATATGGAATACCTATCTTGAAACTTGAAACGCGACAAATGTGGAATTCGATATTCGAGATAATCAAGTTTCACGATTCTAAATCAGTTCGCCAATATGAGAGGCACATTTGTGAGATTTCGTTTACGATGTCATGGGAATAATCACGAAGATTTTTCACGAGACAGAATACGATCCTGCAGATGCATTAAATGCACACACAGTCAACAGAATATACACCTCGCGTAGAAGCGGTTAACAATGAAATTTATGCTCGTCGAGCTAACAATTAAAATGCAAAGGAACCTTATAGCTTTCGAACGTGCCAACAGATTTCTTCGTTAAGTCAACAACTTATGCTAAAATGATTGGGAAGCTAGTCCACGAGCGTACTGTGAAATGTTTCTTCTGGCTCCTACGTCCAAACGTTACAGCCCCTAAATATTTCCCTAGACATCTACCTAGCTAATCCCTCGTTTACATTTAGACATCACGATCCCCTAGATTATTTAAAAGTCACGAGATCAAGTTCGTCCAAGCACCGACAGCTCGGCGACAAGTTACAATTAATTAGAACGCTAATAACGTGCGAATGTTAGCCATCGTTAAGGGATTATTGCAACTAATCGACAAGGAAATAACTAAAACGTTTACTTCCTCGGGAAAGGAACTTCAGCTGCGCGGAAGTTAACGTTCGATGATCTTTGTAACAGGACTAGAGCTTTACAATGACCGACTGATATATATATATTGCCTACTACACGCAGCGACTACCGTTTTTAAACATTTTCGTCTCTGTTTAAGGGCAGTTGCAAATGGAAATGAAACCTTTCAAGAAATCGAATTTTTGCTTCATGTGTGTTTTTACATTGCATTATCTTCTGGTCACGATGATAGTGGCGTTAATATTAATTTTCTAAAAGTTTTTGTTTTTTGTATAAAAGGACTCATATCTTAAGAAGTATTTAAGGTAGAGAGGTAAAATTTTAAGTACATTACTTTACATCTAAATTTGGATGACTTGAGATTATTATTATGCCTTAAGCTTGGAGATTGAGCATACTTAAGTTTTGATACGAAGGAAGTCACGTTTGTTGTTTCATATGAATTAAATTACATTTTTATAGAAAAATTGCATTTCAGTCTACTTTGAGCGGAGGTATATTGCGAATATGTACTTAAAATTTCCAACTTCTGGCTCAAATACTTTTTCAGAAATGTGCATGCAAAGTAGACAAATTGTGCATGAGAAATGAACATTTTCTCACAGCCATCTTGTAGGTAAAAATATATGAAAAAATTATTATGCATTAGGCATAATTTCTACTCTCAAAATATTTAAAAGTATCCATTTATAGATCTAGTAAATTTTGCCCCTTGGCGACTTGAGTTTTTGGTATTTTCGTAACAGTATAATGAATAATAGTAGGATAAATAAATAATAACAAATTTAACTAAATAACAGTATAACATAATATTAATATATACAATATATTGTAGTAATACACTACAATAACAATAACAATTATAAAAATGCGAAAATTGTCTAATTATGCAAGTGCCCTTAATCGAATTCGGTTGCCGATTATTTATCAGATAAACGTCCGCAAGCATGTTCTTATAAATGGGGTAACGAGGTTCTAATGGCCACATTGAGGAGTTGCTCAACCTTTTGAGGCTGGGGATAACTCTTCTTTTTAGATTTTTGATAATTTCGAGAATTTTACAGCAACGATTGAGGTATCAATGAATAGATCTTATTGACCATAAAAAGCCTTATAAAGTTCATATATAGTACATTAAAATGAATTATTCCGCTGGGGAGGGGGGCTCCTTTAGAGCAGAAAAACTTTCGCTCAAGGAAACTTTTTTGTGTCCACCCAGCTTAGGTGTCGCGTAACGTATTACCGATATGTACTATGAATGCAATATTTTCGAATCCTTCGATGAATCTCGTTAATCGTGACGAAGTAAAAGCAATGTTTTTTAAGTTAGTAAATACTGTAATCCTTAAATTGCACCTTTACTATATAGTACATTGCAATGTTTTATTCATTATACTGCAATCTTTCATTTTCCAAAGGTTTCTAAAAACTCATTTTTCAATCTAGATAATAGTATTTTTTAATTAATAAAATAGGACTGGGTAGCAATAGTGGAGAGGGGGTAAGAGCGTGTGTCAACTATTTAATTCGTTCCACAAATATCACTATTGGTTGGTATACCTGCACATGAGTATTTGTTTAGACTCAGACTAATGATTGTGATATATAATTTGGAAATTTTAAGAAATTTTGGGTGATAATACTTTTCTGGGTGCTGTGGGAAATTTTGTTTGCATTGTGTGTGTTTTATTGTTTAAATAGATTTAGATAGAAATTAAGTAAATACTACCTAGTATTTACTTCCAACTTAACTTAAGCATCTTGCATATCGTCGCTGTTTTTGGTCGTAGAAAAAAATATCAACGAAGGAAATTATTCCTGTTGAAAAGGTAAAGGGGTGCGGTTGTGTAGACATTTTTTTTTCATGCTCACATTTCTTGAAATTTCAAATTCGTTGCCATTTTTTTAGACGCGTTGATATATTCTTGTTATCATATTTTTGTACTTGCCAAAGGAACTACGTAGTTGAACCACGTATGTACTGACCTTCGGATGATTTGTGACAAATCAATTTTACATTAAATTGGTCACAAGCTTGGAAGAGATAAAGTGAATATAAAACCTCCTTGTTTCAAGTCATCTGAAGCTCAGTGTGTTAAACATGATGGTTCCTTTTAAAACGATGAAAGCGACTTTGAACTGTCGAAAAATATGACTTTGAAAAACTTATATGTTCTTAACACCACTGATCCCTTTTATAGGAACGATTTACTCTATCGACAGATTTTTTTCTATTGTCAAAAGCATCTAAGTTATTTAAGATGCCCAAATGAAATATAATACTGTACACTTTACATAGTAATAATTCTACCTTAAGACGCTAATTTTGTCACAGAAAAAATAATTATGTAAATTTCTTGCTACATCAATGATAGTAGAAAGTCAACGAAATAAGGAAAAAACAGAATCTATCCAGTGAAAATAAATCCCTCTGCTACAGAATTGATCTCCACGTTCAACGTTTCAATTATTACATATCAAAATTACATCACTTTGGAGTGTACTCGTGTTATTTCCATCGCAATCCAAATACTATCTTTTATCAAAAATAGCTGAGTCTCTATCTTCATCGCGATTACAGAGATTCACCGATAAGAATATGTCACGATACTCGATGAATAGTATATTAAGTAAATAATTGACGATGCTCCGCGACAGCTTATCGAACGAACACCGAAGCTGGTCAAGGGGTGAGTGATCAGCATCTACGAGTAGATATATTTCTTCCCAAAGTGGCACGATTTATCTGAGCAACCTGCGCTCACGCGTGTCTAGTAATCTCTTCTACGAATACGAGCGAAGGGATGATTTCCGAGGAAAAGAATCATCGAGACAACCCTCTGTTCACGAACGCAACGAACCTAGCGTCGACCCTACATACGTTTGCCTCGTCGTTGGAAAATTGACCGTACTAGGAAAGCTTTCGGCTACCATTAACGAAACTGAATGTGAGTACATTCTAACGATGACACCGCGAAGTCGTTAAGTAACGATTCGCCTAAAAGAGCCCATTAATGCACGATAAGATGCACGATTCGATATGTATTCACCTCTTGCTTCTTTATCACCAAGGAGGTGTCTAATAAATTGTGCGAGCTTGGATTACAGTCAACGGTAATTATATGTCTATGGTAAACAGTTTTCTTTAACGTCTACTATCCATACTACGCTAAATACTTTCATAGCTCAGCCGTGTCTAGATACGACACCGCGACACCTTTCTTTCATTGTAAAATTCACCTTCCTGGCTAATAATTTCATTGTATACTTTCATTCGAAGTGGTGATAGTTTCCTTCGTCGTCTCACCTCCTCGTTTACCGCTGGCCCGCGTTTTTCACCATCGCTGCCATGTCCCGCAAGCTTTGTTCGAGGGCTTGCGCGAAACGCGTCGCGTTCGTCCTGCCGTCGCTGTGGAAAGCTGAAACGGAGAAGATGAACCCGTTGCTTCTCAGGTTGTAGGCGCAGCCGTAACCGTCCGGTACTACTGGTCCGTAGCCGATAATCGTGTCGGTCTTTGTGGTCACCTGAAAATCCAGCACACTTCACTTGTTAGCATTCCCGAAGTGCAAAGGATGTGAGTTTATACTTGATGTTGGATGTGGGAGAGTTGTGCAGCTTTTATTTGTTCATCCTATAACTAATGCGGGTTTTTTGGGAAGTTTTCTCAACATGGAAATTCAAAAAATTATGAAAATTATATTCGTTAAATTACTGAAAGCTACAAAAATGGGGGGATTTTCTAAGTAACTTCTCGCCCCTTCAATGTAACAAATTCAGCCCGCAGATTTGTTGATACAAAACTTTATTTTCTTATAAAATTTGAGGTCCTAAGGAAATATTAAGTTCACAAATATAAAATCTAGAATTGGAATTTTTTATTTGGAGATCTAGGATATGTAGGATGAAATAATTAATTTATTTCAAATTATTATTTCAAACTATCGACGCTCTTTTATGTTACATAAATCTGTTTTAGCTTTTTTTACTTCTCAAGAAACCAGAGTTTGGGGGAGTGAATATGTCACTGGTTAGTTTATATTTACTTTGCAATCATATCATTATTATTACTGCATTAATTAATGCACATATTTAATTCAAACGCGCTATTTTATCATTTACAAATAGAGATTATGAAAAGTACCTTCAACTTTAATATTCACGCTCAGTTTCTTATAACGATATACAATTCAAGAGTTCTTGTAGAAAACACTGTAAGTGTAAAAAATCAAATTCTATAGAATTCCCATTGGCACGTAGAACACTTTCCAATAATTTTGCTTTTTAATTTTGGCATTTACAGTGTTTTCCACAAGGCTCTTCAATTAGAGATCTAAGTAGGTACTACTCTACTTGCTTATCGATCGATGCAATCGATAGAATGATTTTATGTAACGAATAATGATGGCGATTGTGTATTAGAAACTTCATAGCCACAATTTATGACGACATGTAACGATAGCTTCACGAACCCATTAAGGATTGACACGTACGAGACGCGTGAATGTTTCAAGTGCCGACTAATTGCTGATCATGATCACTGACCTGTGACGTCGAGAGCGCGAAATGATTGACGATCTCATAAGCCTCATCCGTGAAGATCTCTGGCACCGGTTCCCCAGCATCTTTCGAGGCGTAACGAAGTCCCATTAAATGGTTGTCAATTCCTTGTCCAGTTATGTTATCGTTCATCTCTTTGGTCTGCATCTGCACCGCCAAATCGAACAGCTCCTTGATTCTCTCCCGCTGGAAAGCGAATTATAGATCGTTTTAATTGTGCACGAAACTGGAAAGTATCAATGCATTTCTGCGATATATCCAGTTATACATATAGTGTACGTTCGTAGTACATTGACTATCATGGCAGTCAGTGTTGATTGACACCCCGAAATTAGTTTGTCAAATACTTTTCCCTTGACTGGTTACGATAAACAAATTTTTGGGTTTGAAAACTCTACGCACTGAATGTGATAGTGATTTTTTTATTTCTAATTTTTGTTAAAATTTCTAAGAAACATTCATTAAATGTGAAATTTACATTAAATTTCTTTAAACACAGTTTCTTTAAAAAAAGTTCATACAATTATTCATCTTTTCTTCTCATTTTCAATCATTTCTGAATTTTTGTTCTATTTTCGAATTTTTTAATTTTTATTGGCCCGAATAATTTTGCAATTTTACATGTTATACTACAGGCATGAAAATTGTTTTAATGTTAAAATACAAAATCTGTACACAATCAACTATTTGTTACGTGTTTTTTACGCTTTAGCTTTGGTCCATATTACCACCCCAATTTCTAAAACCACGTTTCTCACAAAACTTTGTAGAAATGGCATAGAAATGGCATTCAAAATCCTCGATTTTTTTTACACTAAAACGCTACTGATACAGTATCTCAGATATTTTGAGCAACCATTTCCATTTTTCGTTCATGCAATTTTTACATTTTTTAAATTGATGGACAAATACAAGGCTGACACAAAAAAATAAATGACATTTTATCAAAGGAGGACATAATGCTCTCCAAAAAAGTGAGATTTTCGTTCCCAAATATTCCTCCTCGAATTGAAAGTGTGGGGGAGGGTAGTCGATTTCATTATTGTGCATTTCCGATGAACATCGAAGTAATTGCGGAGAACGGAACGGCTGAAATAACACGGCGATAAACGAGAAACAACAGCTCGCTCGTTGTGGTACTTTCCAAACGAGGGTGAACCGTGGAAAGGAAAGCAAACGGAAAAACCCCCTAACGATAGCTGCCCGGGGCCACTCGAGAATCGCGCGCGCAAACACTCGGTCGGGTGGGGAAGTTTGAGGAGAACTGAACACGGCCAGGTCTAATTGATTGCCTTTTTTCGAGGGTTTTTCTTTCGTTCATCATCCTTTTGTTTCCACCAAATGTATCCCTCTTGCCCTGTCCCTTATTTGTATTCCTCTTGCCATTGCTATTTTTATGATCACGATAGGCACAGGCTGTCCCATGAGACGAACGACAAACTTCCCGGCATGTTTGTGCTGGTCATTCTGATTCAGAAATGTTGTACATGTTATATGTGCTTACTTCAGTTATTTTTCAGGTAAATTTTATTGAATCTTTCCTGTCAATTTGGTGGTTGTTATTGGGCAGAGTGCTCGTTTATTATTTTTAGATTACCTACAGGTTTATTGCAAGTGAATTTTGAGAAATATGGTGTATCATTTTCAAATGGAAATTGAAAAGTCCTTGTAGAAAACACTATAAGTGCCAAAAATCAAATTCTGTACTATAGTATTACCATTGGTACGTAGAATAATTTCCGATAAAAAATTGTGTTATTGTTGACATCTTGGCATGTGTTGTATCGGTTGTATATATTCCTTCTATATTATCACTTGCAGTATATGCATCATGAATTTATTTCCTTTACTAATCGAAAAGGACGAGCGAAATGTAATCTAAACCCAGATTGAAAATAGTTTGATCGTGGTAAGGAAAAATTCGCGTAAGTAAAATGTTATATATAGTGTCCTATTATATTTGAAAGTATAAGTAGAAATTCCGTTGGATCTTATTTATCGAATATGCAGTTTGTGATTCGAAAACAATTTCTACGAAATACAGCCAAGTTTCAGTTACACTGTAAATGGTGAACTGAACTCTTTTGGTGCCTTCGTCTAGGGTGTTGGTTTGCTGATTGGTTGATTGACTTGCAGGGTCCCCTTGGCACATTGCCTTCGCCCACGACAGAGCTTCTGGGCTGGCCGCTCTGATGCAGTCCACCCTTCCAAGTGCAAATCTCCGTATACTAGCGCTCTCGTAAGTTGCAACTAAATTTCCGTGTAATCTGCGCAAAACAGAATGATGTTCCTATATAAACTGTCAGTTCCTTATTTCATTTACATGTACCTCTACAAATTTTTAATGTTTTTCTATTTCCACCAAAAATTCAACAATCTTTTGTGAACAGGGCGTAGTTTTTTTATAAGTAAGAAATTTAAGATTCGATCAGGATTGAATATTGTTAAAAATAAGTCAAAATTGTGGAATAATTTTTTTCAATTAAGGATTCGCTTTCGAGAAGATCGATTTTAAAAATCCGCTGAGTACGTTTTATGTGGGAATACAAATTGGTTCTATTTTGAAAATTAATTTTGTTGGACTCGAAGCCTGAATTGCTTAAAAATAAATTAAATTGAGGTTTATTGAAAGTACAATTTACCTAAAGTGTGTAAGTTGTAATGCCAGCTGTATGTAAACGTCGGGGCTAATTTTGCTAGATTTTATAAATTCTTTCGAGTAGTCGTCGAACCACAGAATGCACAGGTCCAAGTCTTCTACCAGCCTGCATAATTAGTTCAAAAAGAAGAAGGGATAAAACGTTGTAGAAAATTGAGTCGTATAGATTACAATACAGATGTACCAAGCAATAGTGAGAGTCAATAAGCAGAAGAAACCCTCTACGCCCCCTTCTTCTTACCACTGGCCCACATCTTAAGAGTAAGGGATGAGGCACAAATATAGAAATATGTGAAAACAGAATAACATTAACATATCTTACGACAAGCCTTCAGTGTTAAATTTCCATATTCCTTTAAGGCTCTTTTCTAGCATTATACCATTTAAAAAAAACTAAACATTTTGTAGAAGAGGGTTCATAGAGTAGAAAGAAAAGGGTTTATGGGATGTATTTGGTTTCCAACCACCTAATATAATAATGCCATCATTATTCAAAAGAGTGACTTTTTTTTAAAAATTATTTCACAACTTCTGTCGTTTGCAAGAAGTGAAATAAAATCGGGAAACATCTCAATGTTCTAGGGTTGATTTGCCACCTTTACAGTGAATTCGAGAATTCATTATTTATCAAAAAATTCTTACGTAGGTACTTTTATTGTTACACAATTTTCTCAAATTTTCGGGTTTGGAATAATTCCATAGAATTCGCGATGGGGGGTGAATGGGGCTCCACCCACTTTTCTATCTTCTGGAGATCTGACTGTTGCTTGGTACACCCATGAAAGAGTTAAACAAATCGTTTGATGGGACTCACGCGTCGAAGGTTATCATAGCGTCTCTGATGTGATTGAGACTCTGTTCGGATAAGTTCCATTCCAGTTTCTCTGGCGCAGGCAAATGTGACGGCACCATGTTTTCGTCTGGTGGAGGCATGGAGTCGACTTTGTCTGTTAAGTCCTCGAACGCTTTGGTAATCGCTGGAGCTTCGCCAGCAGAATGCTCGTAATTGAAGCCCCACATTCCGTCCTTCGATAAACAATTGTACGTCCTATATTTTTTTTAAACAATTTCGAAACCAGCAAAGTGGTGACTTAAACCCCTTCTAATTTCTCCTGAACTACATTATATTTCAATTTTATAAAAATCCCTTAAGTAGAACACCTTAGTGTAGTGCAGTACCTACTTAATTACCAATACAGTTTACAAAGGTACCGTTTTATCAACCACCCTAACCAAAAACTACTTCACTTAGAAATTACAAAAATTATCCTCGATAATGTGACTCTATACCTTGCCAAGAATAACGTGCAAAGTTTTGTCGAACCAGCGATTCGCGCCCAAATGTCTGGAACCTCCGCCGTGGAGAGCATGATGGAGTACGTTGGCGTAATCTCGATGCCCGATCCATCGGTTCTCCTTCTTCAATGGATTGTTGAACGTGATCGGTAGTACATCGTCATCGATGCAAACCACGCACAGGCATCTCTCCAATAATTCCAGATTGTGTCGATTCCGCTCGTCTGAAAAATCCTGGAACTCTCATCTTTTCTCATCGCCAAGCTTTTATCATCAACCACACGTCTGTCCACATATGTGGGGTTGGAATCGTGGAATGTGAAAAAGAGGTTGTATACTGAGTGTTCAGTGAATCGTGGTATAACAGGCAGGAGACGATTGCTGAGAAGAAAAAAATTAACATATGCAGAATAATTTTTTTATTAATTTTGATATTGAACGTAAAATTGTTTTGGGTCTATTTAAGAGTGTATTTAAGTGAGCTCGACCACCGATCGTCGTTAGCTCGTTACGCGGCCGTTCATTCGATTTGTAGACGTAGGTCGCAGGTTATCGTTGAGTAAGGTCGGGTTGGGGCTAATGGGAATATTGCGAATAATGGCAAGCGTAGAACGGCCCCGGTTAATTATGACGGTGGATGAAAGGGAAGGGTACGTTGTGGCAAGGGTTGCTGGGAAACTTGCAACGAGATTACTGCGGCTGCATGCGAAGTGATGTCAGTCACGTTTTCGCTTGCAGAATTCATAAAAATTGAAATGGTGACGAGTAGATTGGTTCATGTGTAGTGGTAAGAGTAAATGAAATAAATGAAATGAAAATTAAATCCATGAAAGGGTATTATAATTGACTGTTATAGTTTGGGCTGACGAGTGATGATTTTTTTATAGAAAATAAAAATTGTGAAAAGCAGTTTCTTTGTGCGAGGATATTTTTCTTTTTTCAGAGGAAATCGATTTCGAAGATATGAATGCTATACTTGGCTGTGTATGTCTGTCTGTTACTATAACTTAGTTGTTTCCACTTGTGGATTGGTATTCCTAAATGTGGATACTGATATAATTTAAATATTATAATATTGTAGATATAATATATACCTTTATAAATTGTTTGTTCCTTATTACACTAAAAATTATTAAAAACATCATTGTTATCGCGAATTTACGTATTCAGCAAACAAAGGAAAAAGACATTCTTCTGACTGACTGTGATTTAATTATGACGGTAACATTACAAGTTATTTTATGATTAAAAAATTGAATCACAAGATAAAATGTACTCGTTGCAATGAATTAATGGTACGTACGTTTGAGCAATTCTTCTCTGGCTTTCGCCCAAACTGGTCTCTTCCCAGTTGTTAGAATACCCACAGGTGGAGTTCTGGGATCAGCTTTAGTTTCCATGATCGACAAAAGTTGTTGGACCAGTTCAGCTTCAGTGATACGGTCTCGGTCGGAAGCCCTGACTGGTACGCTGTAAAACTATCAAAAAATCAATTTTACATTGACGAAGTAAGTTTCCATATTTCCTCTATACCTCCACCTATAAAAAAATTGTTTACATCGGATTATATTCCCCCTCAAATTAGTCAATTTTTTTGTAGAATATAAAGGGAAATTAGGCCATTTTTACCCAAAATCGAGTCACTAATCCTCATTCCTCCTTTACTAATGTATTATTAGAGCTGAAACTCCTTCATATCTTTAAACAACTAATAACTTTGAATAATTCATCTAACAATAAATAATAATAATTTTCTTTAATTCTTCATTTTTTATTTTTTTATTGTAGATGTTTCGTGTGGAGTAGAAAGTAATACCTGATTGTGATGA
Organism: Andrena chrysosceles; assembly: GCA_963855975.1. Taxonomy (NCBI): domain Eukaryota; kingdom Metazoa; phylum Arthropoda; class Insecta; order Hymenoptera; family Andrenidae; genus Andrena; species Andrena chrysosceles. The sequence continues at coordinate 22,994,960 of OY979767.1, forward strand.
GCAACGATTATGTGGTCGCCGGATGAAGCTCTATCGAGAATAACCTGCTCGTCAGCGTTCACCCCTGGTCGCCGATAGATTCGGAGCATTTGATAATGTTGAGCCATGCACAGCGGCTGCAGAGTCTTTCCATCCTTCGACTTCACTCGTTCCACTTCCAATCCATTTCTGCGAGAGAAGCATATCGCATAGGTAAGTATTTTTATAATCCAATTGGCACCTCTTGTAGATTCAACGAGGGACACTCAGGTGAAAATCAACTACCAGTTCTTTTACAGATAACATTTTGAAAATATGTATTTTAATATTATTCTTCACGCCGAACATAATTATGCAAGAATTACTATAGTAACAAAATTTATTATCATTTAAAAAGAAAACGAAAAAATGATAAGATTATAAAATCCATACTCGCATTTCTTTATTATCACATACACAGACTGTAGAAAAAATTTCAACAGAAAAACTTAATTTTTATCACAGTTATTTCAATTTTAAAATGAATTGTTCAAAGTGCAATTTATTTCTTTCATTACCTACAATATTTCTTTCTTCTTCAGATCTATCTCCAGCGATACCTTTATCCTAATACCTATTCAGCTAAAAAATAAATAAATCGTTAACATCCTCTTATATTAGAAACTTCGTAAATGAACCACTCTTTTCTCGACATCCATTCTTCAATAAAATTCGTTTACTCTATTCAGGGGCAAGGATTTTACAGAAAAAAGTCTCGAATTGAAGAAAGCTACAGGTTCGTTGAATGAAGCAGCCGGTTTCCGGAGAAGGCCTCGACGAATTTGCCTTAATTCCCGAAAAGAAAGAAGAATTCCTGCCAGTACCCCCTTGCCGAGCGGATGCAGGATACGCGGGGGCGCTTTCAACCTCTCCGCGCAGGAGCATCCTTTGCGTTTCTCGCGACGACGAGTCTCTTTATGCTCGCGTTCTATGGATCTTAGAACCCGGATTTCCTCGCAGACGTGCTCCCTCGGTAAATTGATTTCGGTGCGGCTTCTTTTTGTCCTCCGACGAGTCAGCCACTCGAACGGCAGAGCCTCTTCCTTCGAGAAGTCGCGCTGGCTTTCTTTCACGGTTCCTGAGCCTCGTGCTCGGCGATTAGCTTAGTCAGCTCCTCGGCGAGGGTTAAACGTGTGCCTCGGGGGAAAGTTTCAAGGTGGATTCGGAGAATCGGGAATGGTTGAAACGATTGCGTGTGAAAATACATTGATTCCCTTGTCTTTTATTTTGGTAGACTCGACGGAGGTTTCCTTTGCTCCTCTTACAGATTCCCGGACGATTTGGGGGGACTTTTTTGTGATAGGCGTTAAAATTTGCTTGATGTTTTTCAGGACGTTGTAAAAAATAATTGTTTCAAGAAACTCGAGCTAACCTTGATTTTTAAGTAAAACAAAAAGTACAGTATTGCTCATTGAAAGCAGAGAAGATTTTGTCGATAACTTATTTTTTGTTTTTTTCTGGTTTTTAATTTCATGTTGAGGATTATTTTGGTTTGATAATGGTTTTTGTATTTTTTGGGCGAAGTGATGGAAGATGATTGTGTGGATGTTTGAACTTTCTAATGTTACTTAATTCAATTTTGTAACGTTATAAGCACTACTCCTCCTTCTCGCCACTCTATCATTTTTTGAAGTAATAATCGATTTTTCGATGTGTAATTCTAATTCCTCTCAAATATACTTCATCTGCGAGATATTTTTAAAGAATTAATTCAATATTAACAATATATTTTAAGGGGATAAATTACTCCAGATATGTGAATAATGTTAGTTGAAACATATGTCTGCTATTGCCCGCACAAAGAATTCGAAAAGAAATTGAAAATTAAAATTCAGAAAAGCGAAGTTCTCTTATCCTCGCAGTGATGCTATGTCCACGTTACTTTGAATTTTCATGCATTTAAATTTTCAATTACACCCACTAGCGTATTCATACTTAAACGAAATAGCTTCTGTAATTATAAAAATTGCTTGTGTCCATTTCGAAAGTACTTAAAATTCTATGCACACAGGTAGATGAAAATTAGTACCAAAGATGTGATCTCACCTATCTAATAATTCTTGGTAGTTAAGCAGCTCTGTTAGAAACCTTGCTAGGAACACTGCAGCATCTTTCTGGTTGGAAAATCTTTTCGGTCTTGCTACTACGCCAGGGTTACTATTAATTGGTAATGCCAAAGGAACAGTGAGGTACATATCATTTAGCCACCAGTTGGTTGCCTGTGAACAGATTAAAGAAATAATAATTAGTAACATAAAGTAGTATGATCAGTCAAATTCAACCCCTGGGGGCAACTTGTTTTAAACGATTTAATTATCAATAAACTCAGAATTGTTAAAGGAAAGTTTTCTATCTAATTTCATTACTTATTCAACAAGTTGAAATATTTGTCCAATTATTTCCTTTTGACATTGCTGTTTTGGCAATTGATGGTATCCGAACGAAGAAAACGAAAATGTAAGCGTTGCGATCGGACGAGGCTTCATTGTTTAATCCGCATTTAATGACGCGTCGCAGTAATCTCTGTTGCGTTTTATAAAAAGTGTCACGCAACTTTCAAATACGCGAACAGCGATTATTCCGTGTTACTCGTTATTATTCCTGACTAATTTGTCAAGTTTTATGAAGTGGATGTATTCACTGTTTCTAAACGATTTTTCAGTGATGTATGAATTACGCCATTGCTATTAATATTTACGTTGATTACTATTGCATTATAAATGACATTAATTTCATTACAAAAATTTACAAAGCGAGATTACACAATATCAGTCTAAACCCCTCTTTTATCTAAAGTTATAGTTATTCCCATTCATTAAGGGATTAAATATTCAGTTAGTGGAATTGTTTTAAAGTCAAACAGTGCAATAATACCGCGACCTTAATCAAGATATAAATCTCTCTTTGTTTGCACTGTTAACATACGCCATTGTCATGCAGCAGTATTCTCCTCTGTCTCTGTATTTTTATGCTTTGCTTAATGTTTATGTACTTCTGATGCTAATGCATGGGATTATCTGCCATATACGAGAAATAAATTTTAACGTAAACCAGCAATATTACAGAATGAAGTTCCGCCTCCAAGCTTTTAGTACTACCGTTGTCATTTTTACGATGAAAGTTGCCTTCGAGGAATTTGGACGTAATTTATGCTAACTGTTCTTTCAAGAGCGATCTTAAGTTTCCTTGCGAAGTAACGTTATTAAAGTCTTTACTAACTTTTAATTGTCGCTAAGTAGATTTAATCCTTCACTCCTCCGAGAAATTTAAGGTCCTGACTTTACGTGACAAATAATTCGTAGCATAAAGTAGTTGAAACTGTACTCTCGTTGAATAAAAAAAAAGAATTCTAAGGGTGATTCAGAACGCGCATAAAAAGCCTTGATAGGTTGTTCGGGAGTTACAACAGTATAAAATTTTGCTGTTGTTATAAAATCACAAGCTTCGTACGAGGTGACGTTTTGGATATAAAAATACAGCAGAAGGATCTGGAATATCATTTATTTATAATTTCATTTTGAATAAAAGCTCAGAGTGAGATCCTTGAGCTTCAATGCAAACATTGCATCGACGTAACATAGTTCAGAATTTGCAAATTTGAGAGTTTATTTATTTTAAGCGTTCTGAAATCAATGTTTTAAATAAATATTTTTTCTAAATAATAACGATTATAATTGCGCACTGCGAATAAAAGTGGATAACTGTCCCTTCGAACTTGTGAACATCGGTGTAATAATTTTAATTGAAACGGCAGTAGTCTATGAATTTTGTTTAAAACGATTCCAGGTTACTGTGACGACCTCCCTCGAAGCATTCATGATTCAATGACACGTTTCCGTGTCGCCATAATAGATTAGGCTTTCTTTGGAAATGCCTATAGATAGAACAACTTGCAGTACGAGTATTTATAGAGGTCTGATAGGTGTTATTACGCTTACACAGATCCTAGGGGGATAAACTTGAAATGAGAGCGATCGAAAGTTTCGTTAGATATCACTCGTGCTGCTGGAACAACTGCATTTTTCTGTGAGGTTGCGATAGGTACGTGTGCTACAATGGAAAATTGTTCTTTATACATATTTCTATTCTCGTCGATAAGGGTTGAAGGGACGACGTGGGTGTTTTTCAAATGGCCCACATTTCTGTGAAGTTTGCTGCAAAAGTGAATTGAGAATAGATATTAACCCTTTAGTGCCGGCACCTAGATCCCGTTAAAGGAAAAATATCCCGTTTAATAATGGTCTGAATTTATATAATTTTATATAAATTTTTTTCCGCTTTAAATTGATTTCTATTTTAGCTGAAATTCAAAGCCAATTTTCTAAAAAACGCGGGTTTTATCGCAATTCCCTCACTCTTGACTTTCGTCTTATTTTCGAATGTATAATCACCCTCTAGAGTGACTACCAAGAGTCTCTTGACTATATTTTTCAACTATATTTTTTTTGTCCTTATTTTTCAACTTCCGGTTTTTTGGTTGCACCCCCAAAATTGTGACATTTGGTTAGAAAATATGTGGGTCACCGTTGTCCAGTCACTTTGAAATTTTGCACATATAATTTTCTCATCAAGTGTCACAATTTAGGGGAGTGCGACAAAAAACTAAAAAAAAAATGTTGACCTCTACAACTAAGGACCCTAGTGGTTATGCACGCCGAATGCATCCGAAGTTAACCGACGTGCCCGAAACTGAACCTCTCCCTTCAATCCTACATTTCCCTCGCCGATAATCCCAGCCTACGTTTCGTCTATATGTCTATAAACCCACACACAGCATAGACCCGACCGCGCTGGTTTAAACCGTGAAAATGAACCAGCGCCATCTACACGCGCTTCCCGTGTATGCTTGCACGCGCGCTCAGGTGACTCGGCTTTAAACCGCGCGGCCCGGAAGTTGAACCGCTAATATTCAACTGTAAGTATCTCGAGAACGAAGCCTCGGATCCCAAAACGGTAAAGGACTTTTCGATGTCTTTTTGCATCAGGATTTTTGTCCTCGAATTTTTGGACACCCTGTACATTCGTTGTCTAAATACGTCAATGCCAGGCGAAGATTCAACCGAATCGGGAGCAAGTGGATGGGAAAGTAATAAAGTATGTATCGCGTGGCGATTGGGATCGTTGCGCCACGGATGCTGGGTTGCAGCTGCAACGCTTCGCAACGCGCGTGGATTACGCGGTCGGGCGTGCAGATATGCACCGCGACACGTAATACAGGTGCAGATCGGGCGAGATACGAGGGCCGGATCCGCGGGGACGATAATGATCTTTCGCACGTGCACACAGCCAGTCCGATCTGAGGTTTCTTATTCAATGGGGGCGTACGATTACAGCCCAGTTCCCTTTGTGCTTCCCTTCGACAGTACTAACGACGCCACGACGGTTTTCGGTACTTTTTGTGCTCCCGTCTCGTCGGCTCGGTCCATGATCAGTGACACGTCTCGAAGATCCAGGGAATTTTCTTTTTCCTTCCTTTTCCTATTTTTTTGCTGCTGTAAATGGGGACGAGGGGATTGTCGATTGGAAGGATTTCTTGCTCGCAGTTGGTTGAGAGAAAGGTTCCATTCGAACCGGGAAGGAAATTGTAAGATCGATGATGAGTTATATATATACGTGAATCGTGGGTCAGTGGAAGATGAAAAAGGGAGGTAGGTGAGCGTATTTTAACATTTCGACTGGAAGCGTCTGGTATTCTCAATGAATGATTTATGAGAGTCCATTGGGGGATTGATTATTGCAACTGAAGTGAGATTGGAATGATGAAAATGAAATGGGGATGTGTACTGTAAATTGTTAAAAGCTAAAGTATATTTGGAAATAAAAGTTCGTGTTTATTTATAATTAGTGTTTTGAACGTGGGAACTATAATTACGGATTTGGACTGAAGTTTTATGCAATCAGTTTCGATCAAATTTTGATTTAAAGATCACATTATAATACGGCTCATGTGACAGAATTTCTTACCACATGTCATTTTTCTCAACTGATTTCATTATTGAATAAAAACGTTATAGCAAGTTGTGAACGAACTGTACGTGATGGAGCAAATCTGCAAAGATAGGCAAATATTTTATTTAATTTAATTTCATTTTATTTAAGTGTATTTAATTTTACTTCCTTAAAAATTTAATTTAATTTCTATTTTTTAGTTATCCGGGTTAACTTTATTCGATGAATTTTCCAGCCCTGTGTTATTGATAGAATTATTTAGTTTTCGGGAGCAATCTGCTAATGCAATGCACGCTTTTCCTATTTATATTTGGAAATGTGTTACATCAGCAGAAGCACGTGCAATGCTTTAGTAAACGAGTAAACATAATGCAGACGCGTAATCAGCGTTCACAAGAGGATGTACATAGGCGGAGTAATAGATGTGGTTTACGCGTGATGATACACGTGATAATACTGTGTGACGTTTTCGCATTCTGTAAACATGATTATTCTTCTTAGGAATCAGCGATAGTATTTTTATTAAACTGAAAAGGTTCTGCTCGAATTTTAAAATAAAGTATATTTCAATTTCATCAAACGTTTTACAGCATTTCAATTAATGCTTATCATATGAATTAAATATCGAGTAGTTATTAGTAAGCACGCATAATACTAATTCCATTATATTAATTTATATGAGAGTTTGCAGTGAATGTCTGGCGATGATTGATCCGTTCTACGTTGACGTTAGGTATACCATGTAATTATAAAATCATTTCGTGATGTGGTAACATTATATCTGAGATTATGGATTAAATTGTCGAAGGGGATTAAATTATATTTACAACAGCTTAATAAGTCACTGTCAGCCAGACAAACGTGTTAAACAGGAGTGAAACCATATTTAACAATTCGAACATTTATATAAGGCAATATCAAATTGATATTCTAGTCACTAGTGAATATTATAACATTCGATTATTTATAATACTGTGATCGATAAATATTCTTTATTCGTGAATCTAGTCTAGAGTATTTCATAGACAGAATAAACCTTGGATTTAAAAATTTGGACAATAATTTTATTGATCCATATAAAGAAACCCCAAACAGTGTACTCATCTACACTGATAATAGCTATGTATATGAAATTAATAAGAATTTTAAAAAGCACAGGTATCGCTTACCACATATAGTGAACATAATTTAGCACGTTGAAAATGTGGTTAAATATTATTAAAAAAAATTCTCCTACGTGTAATATACCTACGTGTAATATAGATAACATAATTTATCGAAATTAAACAGAGAAACGGAGAAGAATGGTGTTTATATAATATAATTTACAACTCGTTTTATCGTGCATTTATGGAATTGACACCTATCCATATTTATATTGCAATATGAACTATATTAATTGAGGATATCGAGGATATCAACAGCTCACAGGGGCTGATTACGTTTTCATGTGATAAAATACGACCCGTTGTGAATGTATCGAAGATCTTTAATGGCTTAGTATAAAAATGAGCCACGAGGTATTCAATGGCCATCCGTAAGAGCCTATAAAAGAATATAGAAGTTTTGCAACGTATATCCAATCCATTGCTCGTCACTACAGTCACCATTTATTTATATACGTGTGGAGTTGGCTGAACGTAAAAACACGCCCATGCCAGATAGCCAGTATACACGCAGAAAATGGAATATTTCAAAGAACGATTTTCTTTTCATTCGCTGATTTATATAATTATCGATCGTTTGAACATGATGACAATAGAGAAAAACGATCCCATAAATCTACCCAGGTTCATCTATCCTTGTATCTTTCGATGCTCGAGCACGTGGCTCATTGCGAAATATAAATAGAACGTTTCACGAAGATTTGCAATCATCTTCCGCAGTTTAATGAGACGCTGCCACACACAAGTGATGCTTTAAAACTTCGTCGCGTAATATGGATCATCCATTGGAATTACTCGCGACAAGAATAAAGATGATCCTTTCAATTTAACGCTGAGTGATTTCGTCATCAGCCTGATGATGTTTTATGTTCGTCGAGGGTCCTGGGAACTAGACAGTGACGAATGAATGCTCAATATAATATTATGTATTTCGCAGGCAGAAAAATAGAAATAAATCACTTCAAAGTTTATCACGAGCATATGCCATGAGAATTCACTTTTAATTGAATAATGATAAGTTTTATTCTTTTTTGTAGATATATTAGAATAATTGTATTATGTTTTCTTTGTTGCTTTTTCTATAAATGGCAGGGAATTATTCAACAGTTTACTGGGAGTATAATCCAGGAAAATTTGGTTTAAATTGATCACTGACAGGTTTTTAGTATGTTTGCTTTGTTGCATTCTTCGTAGTACTTTTTATATCAAAATTTTTCTGTGTAAATAGAAACAAAAATTTGGATATATCAGACCCCACCACATCAGTTAGATAACAAAGTTTTTACTTTACAAGTTAAGAGTTAATTTTATGCTAGTTTCTATAGAAATAGTAATTGCATCTTCTAAAACAATTATGCTAATGCAGAAGAATGATGCGAAGCAACGAGAAAGAAACAAATATAGTGAACGTTAGTACAATAATACCTTTCCGTCCTGGTATTCTTTTATAGAATGGTAGAGCCTTAAGTATCTAGATACCGTATTGAACGATAAAGTTATCTTACTAGGTCATAATCCATGCATGGTGAATAGTCTATACAGTATGTATATCCCATTCAAGTCTATAAACGATATTATTCTTCTAACTATTTAAAAGAAAACTTGTTTGTTCATATCGCGAGTATATACTTAAGGGTACTAGGTAGTCGTTTTTGTCGAAAATGAAGAATTTCCTTTTCAATTAATTACAAAGAAATAAACTGAAGCTGAGACTTGTTCTTTGTCACAATGTTTATTAACATCATAAGCTTTAAAAAAATACGTTTGTTTCGCCAAAACATGCATTATACATGACGCTACAGATGAATGATCAAAGGTTTTTTTTTAAAAAAAGTTTCTTTTGTTTCCCAGCGATTTTAGCGAAACGAAATTCAGTGACCTGCTTGCAAATTCTACTTCAGAATACCTCTGGTTTGGCACTGACCCTATAAAAGAAACAAATGTATGAAAATAACAGCTACGAAATTTTTGAGTTTTCACTGTAAAACCAAAGAAACTTTCTTAAAAAGTCTCTTTAAAGACTCTTCTGTAGCGTCATATATAGTGCATACTTTTGATTAAACAATTATGTTTTTTTAAAACTTATGATGTTAATAAACTTTGTGTCAAGGAACAAGTCTCAGCTCCAATTTATTTCTTTGAACTCGTGAGTAGATTTAAAGTGAATTACTTATTTGGAAATTACTATACTAACTTCTATGTTAGTGTAGCATCGAGGAAGACTATCTCTAGTAGATGGAGCAGCTAATATGTCGGAGTGCAAAAGGTTAAAATATACAAGGGACGTATCTAGCCGAGAAATTACTTGGTTCACAGCTTAATTTTGACGTTAATTAATAAAACTACTTAACTTGTGTGCAATCGTACTTTCGTCATTACACACAAAGTAACTGTTAAGAAGAAACTGAGGAACCTAGAGAACAACTTTTAGATATTGGACGTCCTCGTAAAGTAACCTAATATAGTGATCTATGGTAGATCTTTTACTATTCGTGAGAAGATCCTGGACGGATTGTGCACGTCGATGATAGATATCACGAGTTGGTATTCTGCAATAGTGGTACGTAAGTAGCTTAACGAGCCCAGGTGAAATCACGAGGAGATGTTCACGTAGCATATTCTGTGAGGAAACAGCTAATGCAATAACGTCTCAATGCCTTTGATAAATAATTGGGTTATCCTTCAGACGTCTTTTATTATGTATCGAATGAAATTTACAGCTGAAGCTCAAATTTTCCAGCTGATAAGGAGACATCACTGTGTAAATATGAGAATTTTCGTCAAACACTAGTTTAATATTTTTAATACCTAAGTGCTCCATTCTTCCGATCCATCGTGTTCAAGAAACATTACGAATGTAAAAATGTTGTGAATATTCTACTAAGACAGAGAATTATAACTTGATAAATAGTACATTTTCAATTATAAGAGTGTAGAAGCTTTATCACACACTTACATCATACTATATGAACTTCAAAATATTATAAATATGAAAAATTTTGTTTTGCAATTTTGATTTATTTTTGCAGAAAGAATCACCTCTTGCCTGCTTGTACTATTCTTTCGGCCACATCCCATATATGCAACTCTGATAGTTTCAATACAGGGATCCATTCTAAAATCCTGTACCATTGTTCTATAAGTACATAATATTTCGTAACGGTACATGATGACATAATAGCATAGTTAAACGGTTACGCAATTGTATTATAAAAGCAGTGTTAGATTCGCCACTGAACGTATTGTCGAGTCATTACCGTTGCGAGGATTGAAGATGTGCACATCTTTGATCTAGTCCACTGAAGTATGACATAATCGGAAACGTATTTTTGCCTTGAAAGTCTCTTTCGGGTAATATTAAATGCTTGAGCATAATATGAAAAGATTTGTACGCTCTGTGTTATCATATTATTATTGTCGTCGAAATCCCTTGGAAGGATGTGGTCTTTTCAGATTTTAATGAGGATACTCTTGAAACATATTTGAATTCATAGCTAAACTGTGTAACGAAAATCTTGTCGAATGTCACTGAAATATTAAATTGGAGTTTTTTTGTTAAAAAGTGCATTAAGTATTGTGGAAACATATTTAAAGTGTTAGTAAACCTATATTCAGTTTTATAATCAAATATTTCTAAATTTTGACATATGACTAGATCTGTTGCTAAAGTTACATATATTTTAATTCGTTAATAAATACAAATTTCCATACATTTTCACGTGAATGTAATAAATACTAATTTCCACATATTTTTATTTTCATTTTCATGCTTTTATGTAAGACTGACTTTAAGCAGTATATGAATATGTAATTTGTAGTTAAATCTTATTTAATTTCCCCTATTTTCAACTGAGATTTGAAGTAACTAAACCTCACGCAAATTAATTTCTGAAGATAGTTTCAGATTCAGGATTAAAAACAGCATTACTTTGCCACTCTTAGTCAGTTTAAAATTTTCAACAATTTTAGATTTGCGCACAAAATTAACACACCCTAACGTGCATAAACTCTTTTCCACTTATATCCATGGTAAAAGAAATTCAGAATACTTATTATAAATATTCCAACCCGTTAGAAACTCCACTGAAAATCTCGAGCCCCTTCGTCGCCGTCACTGTTCTAATACGTCTGCTTTGTTGTAGACTCGCTAAGCGGACAGCTTGCCAGGTGTGTCAAGTGTCAACAAGAATTTCCAGAGGAAACTATTCCGCAGGAAACATATTGCCTATGAACTTGGGCCACCTCTGCTGGGGCGCAATATCCTCGAATCAACCGGGAGACATCAACCCCCTTCGTCCAAGGTCATGCCGTTGGTGTCACGTTACGGAGATTTCAACAGAAGCTCGAACACGACGCCGCGGTAACTTTCCATTCAGCTCGAATCTCCTCTCAGCTATCATGTCTCCAGTTCCACTTCCCTCCAGCTTTTTCTCCCCTCCGTCTGTTGTAATTGTTTTTACCTTGTTTTTCGAAATATCGGTTTTCCCTTCGCCCCCTTTGGTACTGGTTTCCTCAATACCTTTGATATTTTAGGTACGGTCTCCTTTGCGCCTGCACATGTACGCAGGTATGTAGAATGTATTTAACGTGGTCTGTGGCTCTCTGTCAGCGCAAACTCGGCGTTATCGACCACTCGGCGGAACCGCCGACATTTGTGTATCTCTGTGCCAGTGGTTTCCAAAGTGCACCTCTGCACACCTCCACGCGCCTCGTATGGGGTTTAATCTGTTAGCCGAGGAAGACGAGTTAACTCGTGCTTTTGAAACTTTTTGAATTTAGGTAAGACGGGGTAGTTTGTCCTTCGAAAACTTTTTAGTGTTGGACAGGACGAGTTAACTCGTCGTTTGAGAATTACTTGGAGCTGGGTAAGAGGAATTAACTCGTTACTCGAGAATTCTTCAGAGTTGGACAAGACGAGTTAACTCGTCGTTTGAAAATAATTCGGCCTTGGACAAGACGAGTTAACTCGTCATTTCAACCTGTATACAAAGAAGTCACAACCTAGAAATTGAAACCTAAGTGAAACTAAGACCATCAATTATGACACTGCAGGACTAACTACTCCAGAGGAGCAAATAAAGTGGATCGTTGTTGTTAAGATTAGAACTGACTTCCAAACGCAACTTTTGGAGAAATAAATATACAAGCATGGCTAATGAGGAGAGAACAACCTTAATCCTTAGCGAGTTTGTGTGAAAATGGCCTGAAACGGAAAGCAAACACAGCGACGTGTAAACTTTTCACACGAAACTCTTCTATGGCTCACAACTAATATTTCAAATATATTTACTTAGCAGAGATAGCCCTTATTTACCAAAATTAAAACAGGAAGCGTCAGACCCTTATTAACTCAGACCTAGAAGAAGAAGTACAGTCTTCCACATGCTTCACCCCTGAAGCAAATTAGTAATTACTCTTAATAAATATCTACCTTGAAACCCTGCAATCGTAAATCAATCATTCATGGGTACTTGAGCGCGCATTTAATTATGAAAGTGGCGAGAGTAAAATATCTGGAAATCTCGAAAATTCGCCTGACTCGGTTCACGTTCGGAGCTTGAATTTAAATAGATCCCCGACAATTTCAATTAATCGCTATATGTAGAATATAAACACAAACAGGATTATTAACTGACATACTAGAAAATTGATTATCTAGAAAACGATGAGTTTACTGACTAACGTTTGTCAAGCCACTTTTGTTTCTTTTAGTGAGTTCTACAAGCCTAACAAGCTTTTAGGTTTCTACCAATATTTTTGAAATACTTGGACGATTCAGGGAGCCACATTATCGAGTTTGGAAACCACTGTATGCCCAGGAACATTCGGCTATCGGCTTTCTCTCGCATGCAAGCTCGGCGAGTCGGGTGCACCGTGCGATCATAGGGGTCGATCGTTGCCGTGGGGTCCGAGAGAAAGCGTCGCTGCGATCCATCGATTTCAGCGAAACCTTTTGCACGACACACGGCTCGACCCATCGTTTTCACCGTGGCTAATGAAGTATCGCGTTAAGCGAGAAACTCGATACCACAGGGCAGAGAGACTTCCGAGGACCGGGAGCGGTATCGCGAAAAGGGAGGGTAAAACAGTTTGATGAAAAGCAAAACCGGTTGACGGGGTTAAACCCGCGGGGTTGAACGCAGGTCGACGTTCGTTTATGGGTGCCCCAGCGGGCAGGGACAATCGCGATAATTTCGCTGCTGGTTTTCACTGTTCGGTATATCCTCGATTCGAATAATAGAATTCTTCAGTCAAATTGGACGCACCGTTGTGACAGAGACTGGGAATGTAGCGAAACTCATAGCATCGTATTTACCTTAACCGCTCAGGCATGATGCAAATTTCTATTTTATTTTCTATGCGATCAGGGTTGTATTTTGAGATTTGGTACCCCTAGGTTAACAAGCCTCTGCCGCCCTTTCCGTGAGAAATCATCAGATATTTTAATTAGAAAGAGTTGAGACCATTTCAAAATTAATTCAATATGGGTACTCACATGTGAGTTTTTGCTAATTCGCTATATGGAAAAATGAATTGTTTTTAAAGTTGTCTCAAGCACTTGTGTTTAAACATTTTTCAATTGCTTTCCCTCAAAATTTGTCGCTCTCCAAAATTGACCGCTTCCCAAAATTTGCGTCCCCCGAAAATTGTCTGCCCTAGGCTGCAGCCTACTTAGTCTACACACAAATCCATCCCTATGTGCGATCGATGAATGCTAAAACTGAAGTTTCGTTTTAGGGTTACACCTTCAGGGCTGAATATATGTAATATAAACTCTTGTACAAATCAGGGTATGGTTTATAAACACGAGAACGTAATAAGAATGAGATGGACGAAGCGTGTAGGTTGGTATCGTGTCTGGGTTGTTTGCTTGAAGGGCTAGGTAATCCTGGTTCGCATCGTGGGTTTATTATTTTGCTTTACATTTTAAGATATGCGAATGTGCAGTTATACTTACATGGAAACGCTGGTAGATCCTTTACTTTTTATGTGCTTTCTTTAAAAAATTAAAAGGAATACATTAGAAGTTTCAGTGGAAGGTTTCTTTTGAGAGACTGATATAGAAATTCGAAAACATCGCGTTAAACTCCATTCTTAAGAATATTTTTATTTTGATTCTGCATGCAGCAAACGAGGTGTTTTAAAAGTCGCGATTTCGTAGGATTTTTTAGATATCTAAAATTCGTAAGAATTAGAGATGACACCAGAATTATGTATTGACTTAAAATTCCATTATTTAAGAGCATCTACAAAAGTCTGTTCGGATATTGATTTCCTAATTACGTAAATTTCAACGTAACCATTGACAATATTCTCAACACTCCAAAGAACCAAAAATTAATTTTTGCAGACTGTCCACGTAACTTTTAAACCCACTCAACAACAGAATGGACACTGAATCACTTCTTAAATGACAATCGCTGATTTTTATGAAACTGTTCTTAGAAATTCAGTCTCTATTTTTTATCCATCATCATCCATTCGTAGGTGCTGAATATAATCCTCAAACTGTGAGGTGAAAAATATATTTAGCTCAAAATCTCAAAATACGAAAATTGTGTGTTTGTCACACAACTTTTACCCATCTTTCTAATGACAAATAATAAAATGTTAACGTGTCGTTTTCAAGTCGTGTTTTCTGACAATCGTAACACAACATCGACCACGTGCATAGCAAACCGCGCGTAATAACGCATGAGCGTAACCCCCTCGCGATATCGCAAGTGTGAAAGCGGTAATTATGCGGCCCCATCGTTCCCTCGACGAAGAAATAACAGCGGTTGCGTTTAATTACGATATTTAGTCTTCATGCCCGTCGAAGCGACCGAGCAATGAAATCGACCGTGAATGCTATAACATCCACCGCGGTTGAGCATCGTCGGTCACTTGCAATTATTATTACAATGATGCAAGTACTGCAACAATTCTGTGATGCATATACCTACGTATAATTTGCTCGGTCACAAAAATATTTGACACATATTTTTTGTTATCAGCAATCGTCCATGTTGAGGGAGTGAAAATAGCCCCTAATGTTGGGGGCCGAAAACATATTTCTGAAATTTTATAAAAATTGAGGAGGGGCTGGATTGCTCTTTAAAAAACACACTTTGAAAGAAGCAAATTTGTTCTACGTCTAATAATTCTCGAGATATTTCAGAAAATATGTTTCCGACCCCGAACTTCAGGGTCTGCTTTCACCCCCTAAACTAAAAAATGCGTGCGAAAAATATTTCTCACTATTCTGCAAATCGACTGAGTCTCATAAAAATCAGCGTGTGTCGGTTCGATATGTATGTTCCCTTGTAAGTTAGAAAAACTTCAAAAAGTAAAAAAATTACGCCAAGTACATGAAATAAAAAAACAAAAAATAGAAAAGAATAATAATTACAAAGTAAAAAAAGATGTGAAATCAAAATGAGCTGCAAGTAAAAATAAAATACAAAAAAAGATGTCCGCGGTCTGGAAGTCAAATACTTGGCGTGGGCCGTGGCCAGAGTATTTTATACTTTACAAATGATTATTATACAAATTTATATACTTTTATAAAGTATATTTTAAATTGTAAACTTAAACTACTTATCTTAAATTTTATACTTTACAAATGATTATTATACAAATGATTGTAAAGTATTTTATACTTTACAAATGATACCGCCACCCTATATTAAGTCTTACAAAAGTGTAATAAAAATGACGGATGATATCATCGCGACAAGGTACATCATTCCGATTGTCCGTTGATGCCTTTTCCATTGTCTATTCAGAGGAGCGATCTTGCAACCGTCAGTGCCACGTACTTACACACTACACGCAGCGATGATCGCTCGTGACCCCGCGTGATTGGACGCAGGCAACGATCGATTCGTTGCCAGTGGGTGCAACGGATCGCTGGAGACCTCGACGTGGAGACTTCGATACGGCTCGCGGGAGCGATCCGCGTTGATCCACGAGGAAAACAGGATCAGGAAGTTGCTCGTTTCCCTGGCGGCTCGCATCCGCGGAGATTAACTAAGCGTGCGTTCAATCTCGGCGAAGCCCCCACAGCTTTCGAAAATCTCGAATTAATTGCACTCTCCTCCCTCCACGCCCCTGCGGGCGCAACCCCCTGGCGTTGGCCCCGATGGTTTCCTCTTTTTCGCGTGAGCGCGTGACTTGCACGAAATGTGTCATGTTAATTTCATGAACTTTCTAGCTAAATATTCGGGGAACATTGATTTCAATGATATTTCTTGAATATATTCTTCTGTTACTTTTTCTTTTTGTTAATTTCGTGTCTGTAGAGATTCTCGTGGGGTGGGTGGATTCAGTTTTGGAGCTTAGGGAGATTCATTGGTGTAATTGAATTGGAGGTGGATATATGGGGATGTATGTTATATACAGAGTTTACAGAAAGGGTTAGGGTGAAAATTTGAACTGCGCGTTGAGAAGATTGCGTAGGGGAAAGAGGTTTATGTGGACGCGTGACTGATAAAAATTATTAAACCCAACTCTAAATAAGTTCTTAACTTAGAAAAAAACAACAGACAATTATCAATTACATACTTTTGTCATAACTTTTAATCCAGACAAATGTGAAATAGGTTTCTGTCTAACCTTTAGCATCGCATTCTGAAATAGGCCGAAAATACGCATGTATTTATAAACCTGTACTCACATATCGTTTTAACCATTCACACAACATAAACATTTATATTTCACACTTAAATGTCTATTCACATATTCACGCTTAATTACCCCAAATGACTTCGGTGAATATGAAACCCCCAGAACGAGGTTCTACATTAAATTCCCAGAAACGAGTTGCACTAAATTAACACGACCAAGAAAATCCATCCTCAAGTGCGTACTTAACGACCTGAAATAAATTCTGGGTCGAAGACCCCGATACGTTCAATCACCAAAGACCAGATCGCCAGAAATAAAGGGGAGCGATTCTCGTGGTACGCATGAGACGCAATAATCCACGTGAAGGCGGATTCATCGTGGCCATAAGTCCACAACGCCACCCCCTCCCCCATTGTTCGGAAATCTTTCAGATCCTTCCATAAATCGAAGATCTGGTAAAGCCAGAAGACGAGGAAGCCCTAGAATTTTTCTTCAGCTGGGACAAATTTGAATCCACCTATTCAAGCCACTCGATAGCCTGACAGGGCGGAATGGAATGCAGGCCGACGATTCGACCCAGTCGAACGGAGATAAAACTGTCTCTCACCAGGTCAATCGATGGGGGAATCGAGCGACTATTTAAACAGGTCGTAACCTCTAGCAAGTCCGGCCTTTGGGACGAGGTCGCGGTGACCCAGATCAGCCGGTCTCGCCTTACCTGTACGGTACGATGGCTGCCTTCGCTGCTCCTGCAATCGTTACCCTGGATTCTGCGCACTTACAGGCCTGCTGTAAGGACACGTTCGCCACTTTACACCTTGTTTCTAGATCGTAAAATTTCCTGGACAGTGCGTTCACTTTCAAGCCACCACCAAAAGCTTCCTTGTGGCTCGCACCTTGGGGGCTAACAGGGGGTGTGTTCAAGCTTTGGCTCGTCGACTTTGTTCCAATCTTGCATACAGATGGTGCACAGTTTGGGTAATGATGTGTTAAACGCACAGGGAAAGTACTGGGAAATTTGGGAGAATATGGGGTTCAATGTTAATGTGGTAAATGTAATCTGTGTGGTTATTATAGATGTCTGTAGATATTTTTACTTATCATTTTATTTGTCACGCTTGGTTTCTTATTCTTTGGATAAGAAACTTAAATTGGTTTAGTTTTTACTTAGAGAATTTTGTAGTTGATTGCCTCGCAGAAGTTCAAGCAGTGCGTTCTATGCATTAAACATGTTACTGTACGTGGCATGGATTATGTTTAGGAAAAATTTTAGAAGTATGTGACATGAACTTCGCGCACTCTTTTTCTAACAAGGAGAATTTTTTAGGTGTCCGCCTCCGGTTACTTTGGTTTTTGGATATATTTTAGAGGACCGAAAAATAAGATGTACGTGTTTTTTATAGCGGTCTGTTTTCATATTTAGGGGGTGGAACCACCCCTCAAAGTTATAGGATTTTCAGATGTGCGAATTCCGATTGCTTTGGTTTTTGGATTGCTTATGTTTGAGAAGATCGAAAAATAAGGAATACTTGTCTTTTTATTTCGAGCCGTTTGCTTGTTTAAGGGGTGAAATCACCACTCAAAGGAAAAATTCATATGAAAATACATATCCAAAAACCAAAGCAATCGGAGGCGGACACCTGAAAAACTCTCCTTATAAGTACGAAGCTTTAGCTACGATTGCAGGTTACGCGAAATCATCCCTTATTGAAGCATTTAGTTATCTGTTGGCAATAGACAGCTTAGTATACACCGAATAAGTGAATTCAATTTTTACAAATTCTAGGAAGCTGCTTATCTTTATTCAGTTATATTTAAATAATGCTCAAGTTGCCACGCAGGTTCGAATCTGAAAACGAGAATTTCGGTACCAGGTTTTTTTTATTAAATTCTCAAAGAAATATTCTGATAGAGTAAGGGAGAGCTTTTGTTGTATTTTATATAGGGTATTCTTGCTTTGACTTGTGTAAACCCCTGTTGAATCGCATACGATGGTGGAATAAATAAGTTTGTTGTACATTGTGAAGCTATCAAGGATTTGAGGACATGTATTTTCATGACGAGGCGTGCAAGCATCGCTTAGTCGAGTTATACTTTGCTTTTGACTGCCGCGCAGTGTCATTATGGTACCAGGACAAGGCCATTTTTCTATTTTACGAGCGGCATTACTGTATCGAGTTCCATCGCAACTATCAAATTTCCATTTATGTTACTTTTATATTTAAATTCCGCGAACGTGCTCTGTTTACAAGATGCACCCTTAAACGTTATATGTAGTTGTTTAGATGCTGCGATCGTGTGAACGAGTTTATAATAATATAAACAAATATACAAAAATAAGTTTTGTATGAAACTTTGTTTTCGAAAAAATCGGTCTTAAATATGCAATCGATTTTTATCGATATACTTTGGCTATCTAACTAGCGTTTAGCTATCTAAAGTCTCATTTAATAATAAACTATTCTGTAATTTAGAGTTATTATTGTACACAAATTCATTTCATCCACAGTAACACCATATTTGTTACTGAATTTTCCTGAGCTTTATTTTTCAAAAATTAATTTGTAAAATTAAAAACTCTAGCGCTAGGGTTGAAGTCCAAATAGGAAAACATTTAAATTACTTGGACTTATTTTTTTATGTAGAAATAGTAAATATCTTTCCTCGGGTTGTACCACGAGTTTGGTGATACCAGTCACTCTGTACAGTGGTATAGGTGTAGCATAGTCAGACAGT
Source organism: Andrena chrysosceles (assembly GCA_963855975.1). NCBI lineage: Eukaryota > Metazoa > Arthropoda > Insecta > Hymenoptera > Andrenidae > Andrena > Andrena chrysosceles. The sequence goes on from OY979767.1 coordinate 23,014,438, forward strand.
AGAAATAGCATACGAGGGAAAGTTAGTAAGTTTCCCAGTTATACATTTTTTAATGTAATGAAATTAAATTGAATTACTTACTCAGACAATATAAACACAGATATTATAATCTGGTTTTAACATAATCACTTTTGCACTTGTTTAACAAGGAATTGCTCTCGCGGTTAATACAAGATTCCAATTACAATTGTCATGCACGAGGTTCAGGCCACCGATCTGGTTCAAACTTTGCATACAGTTATTCCCTAGTATGTATAATACATTGTATAGATGTATAGGGCGTGCTACTGACAAGCTTATGAGGAAACCCAGGATAAATGCGCTCGTGCGAAAGCACGAAATTGTAATTAATTTGCAGTAGCAGTTCAATTGGAATCTAGATGGTAATTACAATCATATGCATTTTTACGTTTTCAAAATCATTCTTACATAGGGCAGAAGAGCTAATTACTGTGGGGTAACCAATTACTGTGCTTCTAGTTTATTTTCAAGCATAATTAACTTTATCTTTATCAAATAAGGGATATTAATTTCTTTTATTTAAAATCAATTAATTATTTATTTGATAAAATAAAACATGTAAAACACAGAAATTCTTAAAATACTAAAAAAATTATTTCAATTTTTTGATAATGAATTCACAAAATTTTCTGTAAAACTAATGAAAGAGCTTAAGAAAGTACTGAACGAATGAAGGTCGATATTCAATAAAATTTTAAGTAAGTTTAAGTTTTAGGTAAGATATGGCAACATTAATTATAGTAGTGAAATGTATCAAATGTGCCAAATGCTTTTCACTGAATTCTACATTTTAGCCAAATTGGTGACACAAACCTTGTTCACTCCATTTGTTAATCTAACAAGTATATGCTAAACAAACGAGATAATCCATTCTTCCCTTGTGTCCATTCCATTTTCATGTGTCATACATGGAAAGTTGCTAGTTAAATAACTAATTGATTGATCTCTTGAAATAAGATACATCGTCCACCATTAATCTGTGGTCACACGAACAGGGAAATATGTGACCCTCTCATTAATTATCAGCAAGAGAGAAGCAGTGTGACGTTGACATGTCGTGATCTCCAGTACCAATTCTGATTTACATAAAATAAAATTATTTCTAACCTTAGTTAGAAATAAAATTACATTTAACCTTATGTCATTTTAATCAAATAAATTCCAGCTTTGATTAAATACAATTATTTCTAACCTTAGCTAATTAACTTAATACACAAATCCATACACAAGATCGGTAAAAGGCGAAATTTTTTAACTATATTTTCCCACAAAATTTTGATTAGATTGTCCCCTCTACGTTCAATTTATTATTGCACACGATATCGACTAATTATCACTGTATCCAATATTTCAGGGAAATTGGTGACCTGAACCTCGTGCACTCCCCTTGTTACAGCAACACAAGGGCTGTATTCCTGCAGAGGGTACTGTTCTGTGCGTACGAGACACTTTGCAAAGGTGTAGGCGTCTGTAGGTAACCTGCATCGATCCACTTGACCTGGCGTTGTCGCCTCTCCTGTGTTCACGCCCGAAACACGAACCAGCCTCTCCGGCTCGTGTAATTTTTCCTCAGAACCATGCCGACGTTTTTCTCTTCTAAATTAAGATCGATCGTCCTACTTTGTCGCCTATCGTGCAAAACACACTGCCCCGCTCCTGTCATACGTTTGTGTACGTCATTCTGTCGCGAAGACAGCCCGTAGTTGATTACTTAACAGGGATCGTATCCCACTGTCCCCTTCTTCACTTCAAAGTAATGGGGTAAAGACAAGTTGTTGGATATGTTTGGTAGGGGTTAATTGAATTATAGAATTACTAAAAAGTTACAGAAGATACGACGGTATTTTTTCCTGATTTATATTCAAGTGTATACAAGATACTTATTAGAAATATAATTATGCAAATTGGGGAAAAATTCGTGGTTTGAACTCATGCTTCAGATTATAGAATAAATCTTAACTATGAGGTTGTGTTTGTGAAAAACATGACTGTGAGGATTAATCCAGTTGTAAATATGCTACAATTGCAAACAAAACGAATACCTACTTGTGCAAAAGTAAGTGGAATACCTTTTCTCGAACAAGGCTTCGTTTTCGAGAACACCGATTTTACAGATGTAGGTAATAGGTTTTCAGAGAAGCACGTCTATACTCGTCGAGTTTTCAAAATGAGTTTTCTCGAAATAAATGATTCCACAATTTCGAGTTAATTTTCCCTAACGATTCGTTTCATCCGCAGTTACGTTATGTGTACTACTTAGTGAATTTTTGATAATTCTTAGCCAGATACACTTTTTCTCAAGTGTCTTCGTGTATACGTGTTATTGCACTTCCACATGCCATTTTATAGTACATATTACCTTATAACTGTTCGTCGAAGGAACGATAATTCATTTCGACATAATGACACCATTTTGCAGCATAGTCGACAGTGATGCGATTCTTGCTCCACTTTGCGAAGTGAATTTTTCATAAGAACCGATCAAATGTAATTTCACAACGATAAAAGAACTCCCATCTGCGAAAATCTCATGTTACTTCAAGCCTCCAAAGTCTGAACTTCTAAAAAGACTCTCATGTTCAACAAGAAAATTAGTCCAAAAATACACTATACAGAAAGTTTCAGAAATAAAAACATATTCCATTTATATTATTAAACTTGAAGAAAGATTACATAAATCTAAGTTTGAAGTACAGATTTAATCATTTGAGGGGCACACGTTCTCGGCTAAAATTCAAAGTTCCTTTTCTCAAAAAACGGAGGGCGGTATCAAAAAATTTAATTCCTCTTTCGAGTTATTTTTTCAAGTAGAATGAAGCACCACTATTTTAATTGTACCACGAGTACCATGTTCCCAACGTTTAGTCATTCATTCCTAAAATACCCTGTACAATTCTCGACCCACGCTCTCGTATAAACCCTTGTTCGACCTCATTTGCCGTGACATTTAATACTTTTTTCGCGTAATTTCTAGGCGTAATTTCTCGACCTCCGCTATTTTTCATTCATATCTCGTCGTTTTCCAGCAATTTCGCCCGATTTCGATTCTAACTCAACAGAGGACGTGCCTCTCAGAAGATTCGTTTTCGAAATTTCATTTTGATCTTGTTACCACTCGATGTCAGGGCTTGGAGGACGTTTGATGTGCGCGTAGAGGCCCCCCCTCTTCAAGGACGAAGGGGCTGTCGAGTCAGGATAGAATTAAAGGTTAATCCCGCGGGGTATACGGAAGAGTCTGCGAGGGACGGATTTCCCTCTTCTTTCCTCCTCCACTCGTCTTCCGCATCGATAGAGGGCTTTGTTTTTCGGTGGAGACTTTAAGATACCATAAATATTTGCGCTCTTAAGTGCCTCGAGAATATAAGAAGAGGCTGCGCGACACGAAACCCCTTCTCGTCTTTGCAGACTACCTCTTTTATGTTTGAGAAGGCGATTGTTGGATCTGATGGTTTAATTTCGCCACGACACAGAGTTCTGTGATCGTTCTGGGTGTTTTTTGTTTTTGAATTTCTTTTAGGTCTGTAAGGAAGTTGTTTTTTGAGAGAGAGGAAAGTGGGGGAGTTTGTGCTTGTAATTAATTTGTGAATGTGAATGTGGATAACAAGAAATATTGAGAATGTTTTTTAAACTTTATGCTTTAAGTGGTAGATGCTTTTATGTAGATTTTAAGTAATGTTTTTGTACTTATGTATTTAATGTGTTATTTTTAAAATAATTCTCGCGAATATTGATGGTAATTCAAATATTATTGAGTAATGTTTCTTTCGATTTTCTGCTGAAAAGGAATAGAAATGTTCTTTCTAAGGCTAAAAAGTGTGAATTTTAAGCTCTTCATTCTTATAAATTTTAAGTTCTCGAATTTTACAAATTTGACGCACTTTAAGTTCTCTAATTTTGCAAAGTTCATAACTTTTAAGTTTTCCAGCACTTCAAGTTTAATACATTATAGATTCTTCAATTTTACAAATTTATCAAATTTTGAAGTTCCCATTTATATAGATTTCACAACTTTCAATTTCGCTCATAATATTATACAAAATTCAACTACTTTTAAACCCCATAATTTCACAAATTTAACAACAAACTTTAAGTTCCCAAATTTTAAATTCTGCCACTTATACAATGTCCATGCAAAATATGCGAACTAAAAAATACACCCTTAAAATTCTTAAAAGACGAAACAAATATTTACTCAATTCTTCTACGTCTATTCTATAGAAGTATGAATTTCCATACTGTCAGGAAGTTTATTAATCACTTTTCAAAAGCACAGTACATCATGTCACAAATATTTGTTCCATCATAAAATACTGAACGAAAAATAGGTGGATATTCAGAGCTTTTATCCGTATCGCACAATGTTTGCCTGTACTGCTCCCGAAATTAGTCACAAACCCCGATAGATCATTCGAAGCTGGACATTTATTCCACGCTGACGTTCGTCGCGTTCCACGAATCTCCAGGGTAAAATTGGCTTTGTGCCCCCTAGCTGTTCCTTCGAGAACGATTTACCCACTACGTATCGAGCATATCGAACGATTTCGTAAACGACGTTCCGTTTGTCCACTCCCAGCGATCCTCTCTCTTGGGTTCGCTTAGAATCCCAGCGTCTCGTCTTCTCCCTTCTGTCTTTTCGAAAGAAGCAATTTACAGAATAGCACTCTGTACTTTCGCCGGGCGTCTTTTATTATTTTCCCCGATCAGACTTTGTTACGGGGATCATTCTACGTGAGTAGAAGCAGAATGACGCGACCAGTCACGCCAAGGAAAAGCACAGCGGGAAGTAGAAAAGGAAGTGCATGGTCAGACAAGCGTGTAGGAAGAGAGAGGATCTTCATGCTTTTTGGGAAATGTGCTCTCTTTTACAACTGTGGTGTAAATCTTCTTAGTGGGTTGAAAGTAGGAATGGGTAGTTGTGGGATTGGCTGAAACTGTATAGGGGTCTGATAAGTTAATATTATTAGTGGTAATGGGTGCTGGGTCTTATGTGACTGGAGGTAAGTTAGGTAAAATGGGGTAAGCGGGTCAAGCGAGGTATCATTGTTTTTCCGTAATAAGAGCTGCGATATGCCACGAACGCGTGGTGGTAGATTTGGGTCGACCTCACGACAGTTCGCGATTAACCATGAACCGTAGTTCCGAGCATTCGTAATTTTAGTTTCATCGAATTTGAATAAATGACGGTGAATAAAGATCGATTTTGCGTTTGCGATTTTATCTATTTATAGAACTTCGATCTTAAGAGTATCTTCCTGTCAAATACTTAGAAAATTAGACATTTTTAGGATTTTATTTAAAAAAAATAAACGTCATAGGGTTAAACAAATGTTTAGGCTGTATTTGTATGATCATTGAAGATAATAAAAAATTTATGTTTGCATATTTTATTTAATACTGCTGTTTGTTGGTGGTTGTAATTGTCCTAGTGATACAAAAAGATATAAGATTTATAACGCCTTGTAGAATTACCTGAAATCCACAAAACGAGAAAATTCGTAAAGTTTATAAGTTTCTCCGTGGAATCGTTTTATAAACATTTTTGTGCGAAGAAGTACCCGTTTCTTTTTAAGATTGTGATTCAAACGTTTACCAAAACATGAGATTACATTATTTTGCTATGATCATAGATGATTCCGTGAAGAATCTTATACACTTTAAAATTTTTTTAAATTGTTGGTTAATTCTCCAAGGCGTTATAAATTCCGCAGATTTCTTGTATCACCAGAGCAGTTACCAATAGACAAAAAGGATTTTTATACAAATACAGCTTAAAAATATTTTTAACACTATGACGTTTACTTATTTTTTTAAATAAATTTCCCAAAAATAACCTATTGTTAGAGTGATTTAATAGAAGGGTGCCCTTAAGAATCACTTACGGTAAATACAGCATTGCATTCTATAGTTTATCCACAGTATTTTGACTTCTTACCCGTTTGTTTACCTAACGTTAAGGTGTAGAAATACCATTTTTAGTGAAAAACCTTATGTAGGGACGAATAACTATATCTAAAATACCAGTCGTCGGCCACGAAAGTGTTTTGCGAGGAAATGCGTTTAATGAAAGTAAAAGAAAGCAAACTGCACTGGCAAGGGAAGATGTGAAATTTGGAATTTTGAGAAATAGAAGATAAAGATAAAAAATCGGTAAGTACATTCGAAATTTTAGATGCTAGGTATAAAAGTGTCTCACACGAAAAGACCTTTAAAGCCGACAGGGCATCGTGTAGCGTGAAAGTAGAATACAGCTACTGGAATCGTACAAACCACCGACGAGAACACTGCGGAGAAGGGTCCGCAGCCCTTCTGAACCGTTTCTGTCGTATCGTTGTTGCAATCCCACAGACAATCCGTAAGGGCTTAACGCTGTTTCAACAAGGGATTACCAACGCTTCCCTAACCTGAACGATCCACGATCCTGCGTGCCTGTATCGGGGACAAACATTTAAATTGCCAAGATTACGAAGCGGTTGGGCCGTAGCAACTTTTTTTACCATCATCAATAAACTGGTTAGGTTTCCTCGACAGCGGCGTTTCGTTAGGATTTACATGGAAAACAACTCGTTATAATATAAAATATTTCGGAAACTATGAGGGTCCGACGTTTTTTCTAGAAGAAATTCTTTGATAGCTTCTAAATGTTGTTCATAGGTTGATAATTAAATTTTGTCTTTGTTATTTTAATGTGAATATAATTGTCAGTATAAAGCTGACAAATTTATATCATTTTTAAACTTGTAGGAGGTATAATCAGAGAATGCTGTGGATCTTAAATGTGGTACTTTTTGCAAATTATTTATATATATTAACCCCTCGTGGTCACACCTTCTTATAATCACACATTGGTCACGCGGGGTTCACTGTACCCCAGCGCGATTTTTTGAGTTACCATTTTCGTATTTTTGAATCTTTTACCTTTTTAGTGATAATTTTACATTCGCAATACTTATACAGTCATGGTCTAATAGTCTTTTTCTAGAAACATAAATTTTGATATGATAAAATTTGTAGTTGAAAATGAGCGATTTTCCATGCTTGTGGGAAAAACCGATTTTTTAAAAATTTTTTTTTATTATTTTTTGCGATAAATCCCCTTTGGAAGACGTAAAGGTGCGACATTTCAAAACGAAAATTGCTCTTGGGGTACAATACACCCCGTGTGACCACGAAGGGTTATATTTAGTTTTCATCTCTGTACAGCCTATTTGGTTTATAAGATTATAGATATAGCGAATATTAGTGAGGCTTGGGTTGGGAAACAGTAAAGTATAAAATAAATAAAATAATAATATTTCGGATGGTCCAAAACATATCCCTACATTTCAAAAGATGAATCGTCTTTTGACACAACAAGAAATTCACAAACTGGTTCAAAGTTAACAAATTTAAGCTCTTTACAACCACTTTAGGCTCGTTGTACCATTTATTTAATGAAAAAGTGTACACTCTGACATTCATACCTTCCAACAAGAATACAATCTACATTTTCCTTATTTAGAAATTCCCACTGTGCGTTACTGGAACACGTGTGTGCTCCACCGTTTCAACTATAATCTGCTTAGCATCGCGAGTTCTGACGACACGGTGATCTCTAAGCGGGTCATAGCTGAGAACCTGGCTCCTAAACAGGGCATCTAAACAATATACCTACATCTTAATAGTTTCTAGGAAAGCGTACAGCCAGATACAGTACTACTTCATGCGAGGATTTAATCCGTTCGTGTTACGCCTGGAGCGATTGTGTACCGTAATTTGCATCTCTGAACATCTCTGCTGATGACGGTGTACATTGTGAAATCGCGTGCTCGTAATCCTTCGATTAGTTCTTAAGCATCTTCCTCGTAACTATCGACGTAAACGGGCGAAAGAGATTCTGGTAAGGGATCGATGTGGAATCCCTGAATTACACTTCGTGCCGCAGAGTACTTGAGACAAGGGTCTCCGAGAATATAGGATGTCACATCTTGAGCAACACGACTTTCAGAGTCGTTCGATAAGGTAGCCTAGAAATGTTAAACGTTGTTCCCTAAGATCATGTTATGTTCAAGACTAACCTGCACATTCATATTTGTGACTACTTGGATATTAAAGAACAATGAACAAATAATTTTTTAAGAATAATTATATTATAATTATATATACTTATGCATGAAAATTAATTTACATTTCAAAGTTAAAAATCACGTATTTTTTAATCACACTCGAAATTAGCGAAATGATGACTTAAACCACCCCTAATGTACATTCTTATTTGTGACAACTTGGATATTAAAGAACAACGCATAAATAATTTTTGTAGAATAATTATATTCTAATTATATATACTTATGCATGAAAATTAATTTACATTTCAAAGTTAAAAATCCTGTATTTTTTAAACACACTCGAAATTAGCGAAATGATGACTTAAACCACCCCTAATTTCATATGAACTACATCATACTTTAATCTCCCCAAAATACCAGACACAAGATGCATAAAATGATCAATTCAACGTTTTCCTTTGGAAAATCGGTAGCAGCGACATCTGATATCTCGTAATAATGGGGGAACTTAAGGATTCCGAGAAACACCTGAATCTCCTTCCGAAGTTTGGGGAAAAGCGGTTGATCCCATAACGGCGACGGTTTACACGGTGGGGGGACGATGAAAACCCGAATCGAGTCTGTACTTTTCCAACGAGGGGTGGTTCTTGCAGAAACCCACGCTAGGGATCACCCCGAAGTACGTAACTTTTCTTATGAATCCCCGTGGACATCAACATCGGAGGGGAAAACGTGAAGGAACTGGGGTGGGTTGACGAACTTTTCCCCTGTTCTCGCAGCGAGCTGACTTCCCCGCAGTTATTTCTCCATCCCTCCAGAGGTGGAAAGAAAACACGCCTTTTCGGAACGCGTGGTAATACGAAGGATCGTCCGTGTACTTTCTTGCTCTGCGTTTACCGTTCTTATCGTGCTCGAGGAACACCGTCTACGGTGTAGCCTCGTAGACGCGAGAGGCGATAAAGTCGAAGCCACGGGTAAATCGATATCCTTCCCTTAACGGATTCCCTTTTTCTGCTGGCCTTTTTCAGCTGATTCCAGAATCTTTTTCAGGGCGAGAAAGGCGGTAAAAGGATGCGGAGGAACAAGGGAGCCTTTGTCAGGCGAGATGCGCTCTTCCTAGGTCGGCTTTACTACTTCATTAGATCGGTTATTTGAAGCACACAGGATAATTCAAAGTTAAAGTGGTTTCAGCGCAATGGTTCGGTCAGTTAAAATTTTAATAAAAGCTATTTTGCAGTCGTTATAATATTTCCGACGTTTCGGTCATTGATTGTGACCCTTATCAAGGAAAGTGAAATAAAACTGCGTTTGCCTTTAGGTGAAATGCAGTTTTATTTCACTTTCCTTGATAAGGGTCACAATCAATGACCGAAACGTCGGAAATATTATAACGACTGCAAAATAGCTTTTATTAAAATTTTAACTGACCGAACCATTGCGCTGAAACCACTTTAATTTTGAATTATTTCATATATACGGTCGAAAATTTAATCAATTTATTTTTAAGCACACAGGATGTTTGAGACTGCCCATGGAGTCTTTTCGGAGATCGAATTGAATTTCTTTATTGATTCATGGTGAGAAGTTTAATGGTAGTTAAAATTTATGAGAGCCTGGAAATTTTTAGTACTAGACAGATTCTTAGACAGATTCTACAATAATTAATAAATAATAAGAAGGATCGACATAAAAAAAATATTTTCTGTAAGTTTATAAAAGATGCCTCCGTATATCCCAATAGAGTTTAATGCAATATTAACATTAGTTTTTTCAAAACCTATTCTTAAATTTTGGGGCTGTTACACGAGAATCACTCATAAAGGCCCAAATAAAGTACCTATAGCATTCCGACTAACAACTTTTTAGTTAGCAAAGACTCAAGTTAGCATTAATCTGTAACTTTCTACACCACTCCATCACAAGTTCTTTAACGCGATTGCCCTATTAGTTAACGCATTAGATCCAAATGAGCAACCAAACGGAATTATAGCAAGTACCCCTCTTTGACGATAGTCCGTCTTTGATGTCAGACGAATCGTATTTTCGTCGCGACTCCGAGAGCCTCTTTTGCGGCTTGATCTCAGAAGCAAACACTGCTGTTCGGAGGGTGAAGGGAAGAGCGAACGAGAACACGTTCCGTAAACGTATACATAATAGATAATGGAGATCCCGAAACTTCAAAGACCCCCTCATGAAGCTTCTTCTTAAAAAAAAATAATTCATTTTTAATTCACTTTTTATAATATTTCGTATATATCAGTCAGTCCAAATTAAATCGATTAGAAATTATGAGCAACATCATTTGTGACAGTAAAAAATTAATATTACACGTAATACGTTAAGTCTTATACTTATGAGAATTACAATAAACAAAGTATCAAGTTGCAATTATGTTATTAGGTATATGATATTATCAGTGAATTTAATTATAAATCTTTCACAATTGTAGCAGTAATTTCTATGCTGAAATCTATATTTAGAAAATAACTAAACCCTTTGAGCACAGACGTGTTGAGTAAAACGTGTGATATACATCACGTGCGGAAGTCCTCCAGTCTCACTTGTTGACAGTGTTCACTGAACGCCGATAGGCGTTGCCAGCACAGGTTGCATCCATTGACTGAACGCACGTGTATTTGTCGTACTTAAAAGGTTCAAAACGAAATATGCACAGATATATCAATTTTATAAATAAATTAAACAGCCATTAAATCTAGAAAAGAAAATGGCACGGCCATGAAGGTTCGTTGTATGATAACGAAGATAAGTTGCTTTAGTCGAAATGCTCGGCAAGGATATTTCCCTGACTCTAGGAGCACCAGTTGAGACAAGAAACTTTATCGCCTCCTTTCCCAGCTTTGGTGCTTCCCTTTTACTATCATAGGAAGTGAGAAAATACTGCTGCTACTTTTCCTCGCCAGCACCCCTCTGAGTCGGAGCGCACAGCCATTCGCACGTGCCTACGATATTTTTGGGGATGCGTTCATCTGGCCCCGTGCTATCTCTTTATTACTTCCCCTCTTTTTCATAACAGTAAAAATGCTTTGACTTGAGTCGCGAACTAATATTTCCTCGTGTACTTTGAATGATACGACTTTGTACTTTGGACCTCCGTTCTTTTCTGTTCATCTCACAGGGAAAAATCTCGATCACAAAATTTTTGGATTTATTGAAACTGGTATAAGTTTTTAGATGATGCCTCTCCTTCCACCTAGTACAATTTTTGAAAGATATATAGAATGGCTGTAGCTTTGTAAAATTGTTGAAAATGAAATTCTCCTCTGCCAGTATAATTCCATATTCAAAATTCAGCAACTTATATCTAAAATATTTCTCGTTTTTGCAAGTACTTTATATTTAATTATAGAAAGACCCCTTTGGTCAATGAATTAATGATAAATATGTTTACTTGCTTAATCCATTTATTTACAAAAGAAAAAAATATGTGTCTAATGTTCTAATTGTTGCAGTTGGAATTTTTCCATGCTATTACTGCCAGTTTGTTCTCACCATTTATCTTATTTTGCAACTCTTAATCCAAGAGAAGAGTACCTTATAAATTATTCATAAAATATTGTATACGAAGAGAAAACTTTTCAATATGGATAGAGTAAGTGGTAGGGTATACAGCAAAACCACTGTAAGTGATACGAAGTGGAAATAATATCGTCAGGCGTCTGACCACAAGTTTCCTTTACTACTGATAAGGTCGTTCCTCCTATTCAATGAACCGCGACACCAGTAAACTACTTTTAGCATCAACTAATTCGTTTTCATAATATTTACGTGACATTTCAGGAAATTAAATCAATAAATATTAATATTTTATCAAATTAATTCATATTTATTTTATGTCATAGATAAAGTAGGTACGCGTGCAACCATTTCTTAAAACCAAATAAATACAGCTCTACAACAAATTAAGTTTAAAATTCCAGTATTTCTATTCTGACTTTTTAAAACTTGAGATTAACGTGTTCACCATGTCGTTTCTCCATCAGAAACATTCCTTCTGCATTTTAAAATTATTATTTTATTCGAGAATTGGTTGCACGTGAATTCGTTGCTTTTAACGACCAAAAATGTTGAATACGAACGATTAAAGTATTTTTTCCCTTTGTAGAAATATGATTATAAAGCTTTTAGATTAATTCATTCATTTCTTACAAAGTGGAGCCATTTTTATGTAACAAACTAGCTCGCTTTCCTCGTTTAACAGGTTAATAATAAAACTCTTGATCCATACATATGCATTACTCTTCATTGATATTGCAGAAAGACTTTAATTATATGAAGAACTCATTTATTTTTCTAAATAACTTACTGCACGTTACAGTCATGAATTTTTATTCTCCTAATACATACATAATTACATTAAACATTAAACACATTTTCCACAAACAATTCATTGTTGTCTACGTGTAATTAAAACAACATACAATAATAACATCTAAGTGTAAGTTCTTTTGTAACACAAGTGTCACATTGAAAAACTTTCTACATGTATAAGTCGAATGTTTCTAAAAGCTGAATATTTTCTACACGGTCATGAATTCTTCATGAGTTCCGGATATCCATGTTTTACAATATCTATACTAGCACACGAACACATGAATTTCTTATTCAAATTCTGTCTCAAATTTAAATACACACAAGCGTTGCTACTTTATTTGCAAAGAATTACACCTTCGTGATCTCTTCTTTTTCCTTTTCTCAACGCTTTCAGCAACTTTTTGCTTTGCCAACACACACGAGCTCTTTGAACTTTCGTAGTTTATTTCTGAAAAACACGCCCTGTATGTCGAACCTTAATAGAGCTTCCCTCGGTGTTTTTCTTTGTAACTCGCTTTTTGCCGTCTCTCTTTTGTTCTATTTTCCCAGCGTTTCCTTCTACCGAGGCAGAACACCTACGATATAATTTTCAACGTGTCACGAGAGTGGTTTGATCTTTTGATACCAATTCCACCTCTTTGTGTTATATAATATGTAGATCTGGATTTTGACATATTCGAATTTTTTAAATTATTTTTATAAATATCTCTGGTTACTTGTTTCCCAGTCGTTTCTCTTTGAAGATAATCTGAAGGGGTGAGAAATTCAAAAGCATAATTGTCCTGGATACTATAAAGCTTTTACTTTGATACGACATTAAAAAGTTTAAAAAAAATGAAAAATATACACTGGTGCTGTATCAAAGATTTTTTAATACCAAAAAATATTTATCGAAGCTTTGTTATTGTTCAGATTTATTTAACAGTTACAGATTACTTTAAATTCGTTTTAAAATTCTTCTGAGACTTACAAACTTCAATTCATTTCACACGATTGTCTCTCATAATAAATAATAACTCATCAACAGCCGAAGAGTATTTTCATTAAAATATATACTAACAAATATGCAAGAAATCATACCACAAGAGTAGCAACAATTAGTACCGATTGTTTTAACACACCTCATTAAATTATTCAGTAAAAATATTCCCCTCGTACATCGTACTTGTTTGTCAATAAAATTTGTACATACCTACTTGCATTCTTACAAACATCGTCAGTTGTAATGCAACAAACGCGAACAGCATGTTTTATGTGGGCCACGGAGGACGCGCGGAACGTGTTAAACCATGCATAATATGCCACGCTTACTGAATTCCACCAAGCTCATTTAAATCTCCTTTAATACCCAGCCTCTCCCTCTCCCCCGACAATTGTATGCTTATTTCCTTTGCCTCCTTCTCCGTCGGATTTTCCACCTCCCCTCTTCATTCACCCCGCTCGACAATAGACTCGCGTTCTCGGAGGCGAGAATGTCGTCTCTATAAAATCGTTGCATGGGGTGGACAACCCCGACGGAGCGCGCGCTTCATGGGTTCTGTCGGTGGGAGCCCTACGGTTGTTGGTGCCGTGCCGTGGCGGCGGTAAGCTAATATTACGGTGCCCCGCGGCGAACTGGAAAATTTCATTGAAACTTCCATTATTCATCCGCGGACCGCTTCAACCCCGACTGTGTCCGTCTGTCCTTTCGTGCCTCTCCTGGCGGTAAATTCAATTCGAATTACAAGGGCACGAATTAGCCCCCACCCCGCTGCTGTCCACGGTTTCTCGATTTGCCTGCAATCCCGTCAACTTCGAAACGCGCAATCAACCAGCGTTTTAACGTCGTACCCGACGGAATTTCGTCGTGGAATCGCGCGAACCTTACGCGACCAGATTGCCTCTCCCTCCTCGCCCCTTGTTTTTCTTCTTTTTTATTTCTTAATTTAATTAAGTACCGCTTGGAATTCAATTATAGAAGGACGGGAACGATATTCTTCTCGCGGGAAATATGTACGTTCGGGGGAGGTTTGCTTATACTCCATTTAAGTTTCTGCAGTAGGGTGTTTTTTTTAATGCAAAGTGCCGTTTCGCTTTTTAATTTTTATGGCGGGTTTCTTTTAGAAGTGTGCGGCTAACAGTTGACCTCGCTAGTAGAATCCAATTTCAATTATTGGGTCAGAGAGAGGGTAGACGCGAGGGATGAAATGAGTTTCTGCTTTGTGGTTGGTCGTGAAAGTTTTATTGTTTTTTTGTAAAATTTCTTTTGGTGATATTTGGTGGCTAATTTGGAATATTTTCAAGTTTCTTCAGAGAAGAGTTATAAGACAGTAATTAGATGGGTATGGTAATTAAATTTAAATACTTCTGTGATTTTGCATCTATATAATTCTTTAATTTGCATATTGATATTGTTTTACTGTGTTGGTAGGAGTTTAGAATTTAATGGTCACTTGTGCTTCTACTATTCGTGATTTCGTGGGAAAACTGCCGCATAATTTTGGAAAAGGTTGCAGGAACATCTTGTTCTAACTGCCAAGAAATTCACCATGGAAGGAAATGTGAGATAGTGGTTTGAAACTTGAAAGTTATGGGCGGTGATCCATTTTCTCGAGTACGAGATAAACGAACTACCTGGATGCAGCTTTATCGCGTAGAGAAGAACATTTTTGTAAATGGGATGCTTGTCGAAGAAGGAATAAGATTTATTTTCCAGATTTCTTGTACGGTAAACGGTATTTTGGTGGAGCAATGTCGGTCGATTTTAATTCCGGAGATTTCAATGATTAACGAATGAATTTTTCGCAGGGACACGTAAGTCTTCCGAATCTATGTGTTTATTATTTTGCTCTTATTAGAATATTAAGTAGCATCCTCGGTTATTAAACGAAAATAAAGATGATCTATCATTACAGGCAACTTCACAAATTTTTTCCCAAATCAAAAAGTATCAAATCCCATAAAACAGCTTTCTATTAGCCTTTTCACTATTTTTATCAATTTGGACAATTAAACTATCCAACAAACAATTGCAAGAATTCTGTCGAAATTAAGAAGCAAACTAAATCTTTGACTAAATCTGTTCTGAAAAGTATCCGTTTTATAGTTGCACACTGGCGAATCGTAACAGAAATAGACGTTCGTTCCAACAATCGGTGGCAGAGGACCACGGAGGGTTGGCCGTTGATAATCGATGGGCAGGACCTTCGATTTGCCAGTACACATCCGGAAATACATTTTCGTTTCTCGCCTGCAAGGGCTGGGGTCGAAGCTTCAGCCCCCTGCGAAATGTCGCGAAAGCAATTTTCTCGACAGAAGCGAGAGCATGCCGCGAATTGCCACTCGTTCGATCTTGCTTTTCCTTTCACGGTGTTACGACGACTTCGTCTGATCGATGCCCACGTCTAACTGGATGCATTATTCAGTTTCTATCATGACGAGGCGTCGCGCCCTTTCTACCCTTTAACACTTTGACCGTTGCCTCCCACGCACATGGTTGGCACTCATATTCACACGGTTACGAATTTATACAGTTATAGCTGATGCTAATGAAAGCTGTTGAATGACCAGCGGCTAGTTAGTGTTTTATCATCCATTAAGGTATGTCTTTGATAAGGGTGAATTCGTGTGAATGTTCAAACTTGTATATAGTCAAAACTAGAGTAGGGCAAGAATTATTTCATTTGCTTTGATTATTTCTGGTTTGAAAATAACTTGGGAAAGTAACCTTATTTTTGGCCGAGAACAAATAAATTGTTTCACAATAATTTTCTTACTTTAATTAACTGTTTTAGATAAAATAACAGACGATCTTTAGTTGGAAAAACTGTTTTTAAGAACCATTTTCTTTTTGTAAATTTTTCTTCCTATTACTGTTTTTTTAAAAATACATAAGAATCAGTAAGTAGTAGAATCATAGAATAGAAATTCGTATAATCTCGAGAAATTAGAGAGTTCGGTAAAAAATTATATCTTTTAAGGTAAAAAAAAAAACAGTTTGTATAGAAACAGTATGGTTCGTACCTTGCCTTATTTTCTGTGAATAAGTTAAAGAGCAAGTACAAAATCTGATTCCTATAATTTGAAATGTGCCAGACGAATTTGGCTTTCTTCCACAAGTTTTACTTTTAAAAAGATATATTACATCTGCTTTGAGGAACATTAGCTTAAACTTGTTACATCACAGAATATGGACGAAACATCTTCCAATGCACAATCTTATCGCATTATACGAAAGCATGAAGTAGTTATACAGTTTTAGAGAATAAAACTCATCGCGAGAAGAAACGACTTGCAAAGCAAAAATTTATTTAGGGAAAAAAAGAGGTTAACGTTTTAAGAATTATTTCTTGCATCAATTGAAAATCAGTTTATCGTGACTCGAATAATTGTTGAGGCTCCATTCTACTCCCAAATGTCCATCTATTTCGTGTTTGAGAAGGACACTCATGAATTTCGATTGACTGGTATCGATTAGATAATCGACAGTTATTTGTTGGTTTGCAAGTACACATATAGTGAGCAGTACGTGATATTCGTAACAATATGCAAATTGATACATACTCCCATTCGATTAATTTCTCTGGCGAAATAGGTCGTGTCTGAATATACCACTATCTCTGTTGCATGCATAAATTGTGTAATGCGAACGTTGTCGAGAAAGCAAATTCTCTGCATTTCCACGAGGATCGAATTGCAGACTTAGTTTAACTAGACATCTTTTTATCAATTTTTGTGACAATTCTATTATTTTATTAAGTTAATGCCTATGGACAGTGGCGCACCCAGAGAGGAGCCAAGGGGCTTCTGGCACCCCCAAAATAAGGGGCTGTATAAAAAGAAAAGCAAACTGGGTTTTATTCTTTAAATAAATTTTTCTAATCACCTAATGAATTTGATTGAATTTACATTAAAAGTATCTTTATCCCTTTAACTTGGCTCCACCCAAGATTAATTCCAAAGTGCGCCACTGTCTATAGAGTATCATTACGTAAGAGTTTCTTACATCTTTTATTAATACCTATCTACAAGTTAGAAGAGAAACGAAGTCGACACGATATTTTCTGAATTTTTAGCCATAAATATTCTAGTACCTAATATTCCATTATTTGTTTATACTCATCGATCGCAATATTTTTAGTCTAAGTATTTTCATCTAAAACTCGGTCATCCAGGTCCCGAAATCCCTCTTCACTACACACCCCCAAATTACTTAACCTCCATTATAGATCAGACCATACAGTCTTTACTTTCCAACTTGCAATCAATTAGACAATTTTATTGAATCCTGAGTATCTTGAATGCTGTATAGCATCACGTGCCATCCTCATTAATCCAAGTGCACTATGCATCCACCGTTATAAAAATATCCAAATCGTGTCTGGCATGATAGATTTTGCATACTCAGAAATTACAGATCCAGAAGTAAAAGTCGTACTCTGCACCAGTTGAAGAGAACCCTATTCTCTTCTTCACTCTGGATTCGCCACGTGAAGTGTGTAATCGTGCAATTAAGTATCCCCTCCCCCTCCCATTCAACGCGGGATATTCGATAATAACGAATGCTCCGCGCGAAGATTCCGTGGCGCAATTGAATCACGCAACATGTACTGTTACCTGGTCGCGACCTGTTACGAGAGGGAAACGAATTCAACGTGCACGTTTATCAGCGCTAAAAATATTTTCAGATTACGCTGGAGCGCGTAGGTGGCTCTCATTCAGCACGCGTCTACGTTTTCCCTTGGGCCTCGATTAATCGAGGAGCGTATCCGGCTCGTTTCTTTCCTGCGGGTCACGCACTCTACAGAGGGTGAGTCATAAGTTCCTGCCCAGTTCGCAGTAGTGTATGTTTTTTTTTTCTGGCCTCAAAGTTCAAGGAGTGTTACAGACGGGGAGTCGCAAAATTAGCAGAGAGGTGTGTTGGGATCATAGAACACAATGGCTTTTATTTTGAGGATTCGTATTTTTATACAACAAATAATCTGGGAAAAATGGTGTGACTTAGGCTTTGTAGTAGCATCGTGAAATATTATGAAAGTATATTAGGGGATGGAGAATATAATCTCATAAGGGGATTGTAGTTTTTCATTTGGTTTAAGTTTGCGCATGCTCAGTGTGCACTATGTACGGTTATGTGTTAACACTTTTTATATGGGAGTCAATTTTAATAGCCTGCTGTGATATCAAAAACCATAAAAGTTTGAATTATACTTTTTCTCGATATCTTTTACGGTTTCTTAGGTATTATAATATGTAAACTCGCAATATCTTTGAGGGGTGTCTTCACCCCTAGGACTGAAACAAGAACTATTTAGGTACATTAATTTAGTACATTACTATTTAGTACATTAATCACTTATTTTAATTAGTTATTAACGACACTTTAACTACAATTTTGTATTTTTTTAAATTTGTTTGAGTTTTCTAGTTACCTTCGTGAGCATCCCTTGTAAGATAATAAATACTTTAAGTGCTATTCATACTGTATTGGGATCAGCCTTAAATTACGTAAAGCTTTTTAGGGGTGAGGGGAGTCAGGTAGCGTCTTACGCAATATTTTTTAACCTAATTTCCAATAAGTACAAATTCTATCATTTATGTTCCAGAAAAGTAATTGTAGTTTAAATTCCCCACATTAATTTTAATTTAAATTGTACTATTTGAAAAAATGCAATGTAAAAATATTAGGTAAGGACGGGGGTGGGGGGAGGGGGTTGGAATATAAAATCTTAGAAATTCTTATACTGGGGAAGGAGGAGGTAAAAAATCGCCAAAGTTACGCTTACATCATTTTAGAACAATCCCATAAAGCTTGAAGATATTAACATCTAGAGTATATTTCTGTTTTGTGAAAATCTGATATCTGCTTTCCTCTCTATTTATTTAAACTTATGAACATCCCTCGGCATACCTACACGCTTCAATATTAATGCTCATTAGTAAACGACCATTTTATGTCTCGTTCATCCCACAATGTCATGCATTAGGAATCGGAATACGAACGTAACGATTCATTAAAAGGCAATGCAGCCTGACCCGTTGGCAAATCACGCGGTGGCGAGCGCGGACCTATACCGAGTCTTTATGAAATCCTCACAATTAGTAATGCGAACACGCGGTTGATAATAGAGCATCTTCACCTTCTTTCCATAATGCATCAAACTCCCTAATGGACGTCCGCGTAGTGCATTCTTAACACGCATTAGGTATGCGCGCACGATGATTGATGTGCGCCGGCCTTACAGGGAAAATGCGTATTAATCGCTTACTAGCTGGAATACTCTGAATCGAAAGGTCGAAAATGTTTGCCAGTTTTGCAATAATTTTGTGTGTTAATAGTCCGCTTTAACTCACATCATTAACCTCCTTGGTGTGCAGAAACGTGTTACTGTAACGTCGACTGAGCATTAGAATTATTAGAATTTACGCAATATGCACGTTGTTGCAGAAAAAAGAGCGAGTCTTTAGGGTATATACCTACCGTAAGCTGGGGAAACATTGGCAACACGGGGTAACAGTGGTAATTAATTAACACGTATTAAGTAAGGAAACGGGCTAAAATTTTATGCATTTTTACCGTTGCAGTAGAATCACGAAAGATGCTATGTTGCAATAGGATACTTTAGCAGAGCACATTTTAAAATGTTATTTTTTATATTATACAACAAAATGTTACAAAAACGTGCCAATGCTCCCCCGGTATACGGTAATACTCACAAGGGATGTTCGGTTACCATGATTTTTTTAAACTATCCAGGTTTGTGGAGGATCTCAATAAAAGTATGAGACAATTTTTCATTTGTGCCCATTTTCGGTTCTTCAGAGTGAAAATATCTACTAAAGGTTAATTAGTGTTTTCCTATTTTCCAGTGTATCTTGAAAACTATAGCGGATATAAAGAAATGATTATAAAGAAAATTTAATGGTTTCTTATGATTTATAAAACTATTTAATCGAATTGTTTATAGCTTGTGGTAGGGAATATTTTACTGTTTAAATTACAAATTGTAAACAATTGCACAGTTTTATAGAGTATAAAAAGCTGTTAAGTTTTATCCTAATAATGTTTTTTACATCCAGAACAATTTTTAAGATATTCAGAAAAGTAGAAAATCATACATTAACCTTTAAGGGGTGTTTTCACCCTGAAGAACCAAAAACGGGCACAAATGAAAGATAGTGTGGTTGTACTTCTATTGAGGTCCTCTGCAAACTTGCAAAGTTTAAAAAAATTGGAATGTTAACCAGTAACCAACTTCCCTTTCAGCAAAGTAGAGAAGAAGGTATTAATAAACGTAGGTACTTCCTAAGATTAATTTTGTTTCAGATGCAAATTCGTCTAACACAAGTACACGACGAAGAGTACCCTAACTTCTATTGACTATAATTTTTTAGTGTCAATGGTGCATTCATTAAGGGACAAACAGCTTGCATCATTTGATGGCGTATGATAAATTAATAATCACTTAATTGCTTTTAAAGTGACATCATTTTACCGCGATGGAGTTGTAGATTAGCAAAGATGAGTGTCAGAGATTGTGACTATCTAGAAGCGTATCGTAGTACGGCATATAGGTACATATACATACACTGTCATTATTTCAAGTGTAGTGGAATAATGTCTGGGGAGATATGTATATGAGTCACGTTGAGGGAATGATAACACCTGGTGGTTGAAGTTCGGGTCATTGCAATTATGATCTTGTACGGGACGAGGGTTTATTTGGTGTAACGCTGTAACTGGACATAGATAATAGTTCTCTTCGTGTTTTGAAACGTACGTGGCTGTAGCTTTAAAGAAATTCTTCCCTAAAGCGTCAGTTGTATCGACTTTGGAATTTGATATACTCGCTATAGATAGATTGACTATTAGATACTAGGATAATATCACAAATGCTGTAATTAATGAAATGAAATACGGAAGTAATGTCAGTGTTTACGTGCCTCAGAATTTTTAAGCATTTGAAGCTTTAGAGAAAGGACTGAAATGGGACAAGGCACAAAGGAAATATAATTTTACTAAATCAAATAAATTTCTTAAAAACAAGTGTAACTATTTGGCTGTTTTCCTCTTATTTTAAGAAGAAAAAATAAATTGGTTTGAGAAACAGTTCAAAGGAACCACTGCAGATGATAGCACATCCTCATATGATGATGTTTAGAGATACTTTTACCTCCTTACATCTAACAGTACAAATACACGACAACCTGAATTTAAGAGAACATACTGGATTTCGTATTCGTACACCAATTAATAAAATAACAGAGACTTTACTGCTTCTACTGTGCTTCACGGTGACTCGTGTGTAGTTTCCTCAACTCTTTCCTCTCCCGTCCCTCATCTCGTTCTTGTCGCAATATTTGCATTGTCCCAGTGTAGTTTCGAGTGCGGGGGTGGCTCATCCACTGGTCCCCCTTTCGTTCCGCTACAAGGCGAGTCGGTGAGCGAACCACCCCCTCCGTAAATCCATTTATTTATTTATTTATGTGGCACCGGGAGCTCGCGACCGGATGGCCGTAGGGACGCGAGGGGCTTATGGGGAGGCATGCATCGAGCCGGGATTCCCGTGGGACCGACGGGACGGGATGGGGGGAGATCGCAAAAGTCACGGAGAACGGGACGGCCATTCCGTGTAGGCTGATGCCACGCGAAGTAAATTCTCCGGAGGCAACGTGGGCTGAAACGAAAATGCTGTTGCGCCACTTAGACGGGAAAAGAACGGTCCCACCCTTTTGTCTATTATTCCTCACGACGGGGACGTTCCTTTTTTCGCGTCTGATTTTTATACGCTTTCAAGCTGGGAATATTTAACGACCTTCTGCGCCATCGACGGCGCGGCGTTGGGATATAGCAAAGCACTCGTGGTTTAACTAACCAGGAAACCATACCAATCCGAATATTCGGATTTTAATGAAATTTCGCGTGGATGTGGAGCATATTGCAGTATGCGGGCAGGAATTTTTTGTTTCCGCAGAAATTCACTCTGAAGGGATGAAATCGGATGATTTTAAAGTCATCGCATTTTTAATGCTTATAAAATTCTAACAGTGCGAGATATAATAAAACTTTATAAATATAAATATAAAAATAAAGTTATATTACAAACCCGAAAAACGCGATAACTGTAAGGGCTGATTTATGACTTCTGTGTTTCTATAAATCACTTTTTTTTAATTTCATTTTTATTGAGACTAAGTAGTCCAAGTTACAGTAGGATTGTAATTTCTATATCTCTACTATATATTCGTCAGAGTATTATGAATAGATTATCGAAATTCTCCTGCTAAAAATGAGTCTAAACTCGACCCCATTCGGACTACTTTTAATCACACACTATAATTAGTCCCCGAAATTTAGAAGAAATTGAAATTTCGTATAATTAAAAATAACCCAAATATGGTCGTGTTTGGATTCATTTTCATCGGAAAAATTTTACCTATTCATTGGCAATACTTTCGTGAAGATTTAACACGCAATGTAGAAGTTTAATTTTTCAATACCTACTGTTGATCGTTCGAAGAGACTTCAAGGATTCGACAGGAGAATTTTTTAAAACCTGCACCACTAAGAGTGTTAATATTTTTTCTGACTAAGGCACAAATAATTAGAACCACACTCACCCAATTAGTCATCTGTTGCCTGCGTTCCAGAAGACGTTGCTGTAGCTTAGGCCCAGGCCCAGAAAGAAAGGCCCTCACTAAGCTCCGTGTTTTTTCCAGGTGATTCGGAGCGACCACCTCGACCTGGGTCAAATACTTCTGCATAGTTACTTCCAGCTCCGGAACCGGGAGGATCGGCAGGGTTTCTTCCTTCTGTAAAGCGAAACGGAGGAAATGGATGATTATTGAGACAAGAATCGATCGTTATGGTAATGCGCGGCAGAGGAAATCGAGCGTCTGGGACGGATATATCCGCTTAAAATGGCTCACGGTTGATTTACAACGTTGTTTAAAGGTTAATTGCTGGCAGGCTGACATTTACTAATAAGGATC
This sequence comes from Andrena chrysosceles, assembly GCA_963855975.1. Taxonomy (NCBI): domain Eukaryota; kingdom Metazoa; phylum Arthropoda; class Insecta; order Hymenoptera; family Andrenidae; genus Andrena; species Andrena chrysosceles. The sequence goes on from OY979767.1 coordinate 23,037,807, forward strand.
GATAAATTCTGGGAGATAAGCGCGTCCATCCTGTTGAGTGACGGTGGAATATTTCAACAAACGGGATGCGAGTGCCGTGATGTACGATTAGAGTTTGATTAGAGCTGTTTTTTCTTGATTTAATATAAGAAAGAAGAATATAAGAATATAAGAAAGTCTTATAAACGAAGCGTTGAAAAAAAATAGAATTTCTGTCAATGAAATTGAAAATACTTTTCTTTGATCGATTTCAAATTTGACTGATTCTTAATGAAACAATTGAGGCAATATTTTATTTTTGAAAAGTCTGCTTAAAAAGATAAAATTAAAATACAAAATGTAATAAATATACATATGAAGATTAAAAAGAACAAGCTCACAAAATTTTCATCAACTTGGTAGCATTTTGAAGACAGGTCCGATACATCCTTAAATATTAATTAGGAGCATGCGTACTCAATAGGGTAAAGGCACCAGTAGTTGACCATGTATCAGTAGTTGACACTTTTCAGAAAAACCTTATTTTTCATGTCTTTCTGTAGTAGTTGACACTTTTCAGAAAAACCTTATTTTTCATATTTTTCTGTAGTAGTTGACACTTTTCAGAAAAACCTTATTTTTCATGTTTTTCTGTAGTAGTTGACACTTTTCAGAAAAACATAGAAAAGTATGGTTTTTCTAAAAATTGTCAATTACTGATACATGGACAACTACTGGTACCTTTACCCTAATTGATCTTCAATGTGCTTTTCTGGGAAGTGAAACTTCGTATGATAAAAAGTTCTTCTGTCATTTCGACTTCTTTTCAGTCATGGAATCCCCTCCACCCCACTTGTACCTAACACTATTTACGGCCCACGGTGTATACCAATTTCTATAGCCCAACTCGAAGATCCACACGTATATACGCGGAGTCTAACGAGTCCAGAGGGTTGCATGCGCGCGTCGTACGCAGAAGCGCGCCCTAACGTGGCGCTCGTTGGCCTTTACGATGTCACGGCGATTGTAAAATAAAGAATCAATCGAGAAACGAAGCGTGTCTATGGGAGTAAGAGCCCTTAAGGCCAGCACGGTTGGTTGATCAGAATCCCCTTTCGACCGCCTAACAAGACCGACGCGACTCTGTGAACCCGAACACGGGGCCGACCCTTTCTTCCTTCTCCGTTGCAAATACTTCCGGCAAGTGGAACAGAGAGGGACAGAGGCCAGCGGAGAGAGAAAATTCTCCTCGCCGTTCGGTAATGGTCTTTCCTCTCTTTTCGCTACGCTTGTTCGCGCGTTTAGTTTCATTAACCAACGCGGGCTAGGCATCGCCGCAGCAATCGTGCTCAAGGACGATAAACAACGTCGCGGGATCAACGTCGGTTGACTCGTGACCAACAACCGCGAGGAACCAGGCTGCCAGTGATTTATGGGTACAACAAACTAGTGAGCGACTGACAACGCTTTCTACGCGTGCCTCTTCCTGCTGATCGGCGCATAAAGGTTGATTCTCACTAGGGGTTGTTCTTAAATTACGAAAGGTTTTTTTTGGGGGGAGTGGTCTCGAATTTCTTACGTTTTCTTATAAAGGGGGAGGGGAGTCAAGTAGCGTCTTACGTAATATTTTTGTTATCAATATTCATTAACTATCATTATTGTTCTAGAAAAGTTATTTCAGTTTAAATTTCCCGAAACCGAGTTAAATGAATTATATAAACCTTTAAAAGAATTCTAATAACTGAACAAACTCAATGTAAAAAATATTAGGAGGGGGTTGCTATATCAAGTCTTACGAATTCTTATACTGTTCTTATACTGTCTGTGACGATATCCACAGTAAGGGAGTAAGGGGGCAAATTTGTATTTTGTTTTCAGTGCGAAAGAAAGTGATTTTATATAAAGAAATCAGTTGAAAATATAGGATAACATTTTTTCATACTAGACTTCGTTTTCGAAAAAATCGATTCTAAAAATGCATCTGGTAGGTAAATATAGAGCAAATACGAATAAAATGAATCCTTCTGCAAAAATAAGTCGAAGTTGTACGGGGTGTATAAAAAGTGATGGACACCGCTTTCATGGGTGAATCTACACCTCTGGATCAATGGACATTTGTACAAAAAACTTGCCATAAAATTGTTTATAACACTGTAAATGAATGTTGAAGTTTTTTTACATCAAACGCCCTGTGCTCTATGAGAAGAAAAAGTGTTTTAAAAAAACTTGAGGCAAAAAGTTGCGACGCAAAAAGTGGAGAGCCACTCACCCAAGCGGTGGTAGACTTTTGGCAGACTTCTTGTCTCCTCATTGAGTAAAACGCGTTGGTGTAAAAAACACTAAGATTAATTTTCAATATTATAAACAATTTTGCAATTTTTTTACAAATGTCCACCGGTGTTCATCACTTTTCATACACCCTGTACAATAACATTTTCTTCGAAAAAAAAATACTTTACAATTTCGACTTATTATCCCACAATGATTTATTTCATTCCCAGTTGTATTATATTTAGTGTTACATTCTGTAAATTCTTAATCAGGAGTATATTTGACAAATATTTCAAATTCGAATTCATTTTTCAAGAACACAGAGTTTTCTTATATTTTCGACTTACATATATTTTCATGTACAATCACATCCTCTTTTAGAGTTAAGCGGTCGATTATTAAAGCATTCGGACACTTCATTTTTAACGCTAATTATTTATCTTCCCTGAACTTTTATACTAACACAAAATTCTTACTGATACATTAAATACATTTGAATTACTTCAATCAATTTGATATATTTTATAACATTGATTGTTTATTTTTTTTTTAGAACATTTCATTCGAGTTCAGCTTTAAGTGGTCAACTACTAGTGCTTCCACCCTACTTCACTCCCCGAACTGTTCAATTATCCAAACAATTCGAATTTCCCAACCACCTCCGCCCCAAGCAGGTCAGATAATCGACGCTCTACTGTATTTTATCTAAAAGGTAAAGTATAATACCGTCTATCAGAATTTGCATGCTCGCTACTAAAACTGTCACTGTCAAGCTCCGTCGTCCCGGTTCGCCCCAGGAGAACGATATGGAATCAGTGTCACTCAAGCCACGACGTAAAGCCGAACTACGATTAAATTTAAGTCGTTTGTTTATTCTGCAGCGTGTCCCTGAAATCCACGAGAGCCAAGAAATCGGTCGAATCTCTGTATATGGTATTCGGCGCACGAAACGAATCCAGAGAATGCTCGTAACGAGTTCGATTATCCTGCCTGCCATGAGTCAATTTTGTCCCGAAGGCGGCCCCCTTCGTGTTGCAGGGCAGGTCGTTCGTTTCGTACGAGTTTCCATGTAACGGGTGTCTAGATTCCCAGGAGGTTTTCCACCCCCTTTTCAAGGCTCATTGCTATGCACCGCTCGAAACTCTACTAACGACCTTTGCACACTGGGACCCCTGAACTTCCACCCGACTTTTCGATCCGAAACAGCTTATCGAGCTGGGCGATTGCGTGGATTTGAAATATTCGATCCTGGGCGTCGGGATTCGTTTCGACTTAGACCTATCGCGAGGAATCATGGAGCTTATTTTGCAAGCAAGCTGAATCACATTCTTTTTTAAGAATATCGTGAAGGGTTGTGTGTCGCGAGTCACGAGGCTTTGCAGGGGTTTGTCCACGTGGTTTATACTTTAACAAGTTTTGGTTAGTCAAGGTTTGGTTTAATAGTAGCAAACACCCTTCGATTGAAACTCACTTTTTGTAATAGAATTAATGATATTTTCTTAAAATTTTCTTGTTACAGTTTTTGTCACTTAATCATTTGCATTTTATATTATTATTTATTTAGTCTTTAGAAAGTTTGGCATTTGTTAGTACATTGTGGAAATTCCAATTCTGTTATATTTAGAGTGTTTAGACAAGTTGACAAATAGTCTTGCATAAAATACAATACTGTTCGAGATAATAAAGGTGTCATCTAATGAAGTACGTTGGTAACGCAGGATGAACTATCTGAAATTGTGTGAAAACTGAGGAACGATGATCCTTTATGGAAAAATAAACTGAAGTTGCAGAATAATTATTTTCCGTAACTAATTTGTACCTGTAATTAACACGACTAGCACAGGTAATTGCGTGCAACTTTAGCCTAATTACTTTGTTTCCGTCCACACATACGTTGCTTTCACTTTCAGATACGTAATCGCACGTCTTCATCGTTTAGTCCCGTTTCATACACGATCCCTATCAAGTCCCCATTCGTTGCTAGAATACCACTTTCTATACACGACTATACACATTTAACGACCATTTAATTTTACTCGACTTAACTCAATTTCTATAACAAATAATGAACAATCACTATCCAAGCATAAAATTACTTAAACTATTTTAACAGATTCGAGAATTAATACTTCACGTTTCACACTTCAAAAAACTAGTAGGTTGATTACAAAGTACTGACCAGTCTCTCTGTTGAAAATAATGATTGATCATACTTCATTACCTATTTGCTTGTCGAGTTAGCTATTTCTTTTTGTTTTAATAGGAATTTCTAAATCTTTAAGTTTCTATAGTAGGTTAAGGATTAAATTAGTTTTCGCAAAAAGATATTGATTTTTTATTTAACAATCATATAAAATTTTCCTACCCATCTAATAATTAACTCAGCATCAACACTTTTCCTAATATTGCATACTATTAAATAAAGAAAAATTCAACGCTTCGCATATTATTCATTAAAACACCCTCAAAACTGTTACTCTCTTAATATATAAAATTAAAAGTCATTGTCTGTCGCCTGAAAACTTTCGAACGGTAAACTCTGGGGTCACGAAATGTGTCCCAGCTCATTGTGTCAAGTTAATCCAGATGAATGCGACTATCTTCACAAAAAAATAAATACAAATTTTTTTGTTATAAAATGAGAATTTAAATTTCGGGCGAAACCGAGCAGTAAAGCCAGTCCTTCATATTTCAACAAAAGAAAGCCAGAAAAAGATTAATATCCTTCTATCCTAATTGTAAAAAATTAATATCTCCCTACCCCAATTATTAAAAGTGAATATCTCTCTATCATAATCCTATTTTAAAATAAATCGCGGGGTTTGATATTAATTATAGAATAACTCCCTGTTCAGCAATTATCATGACGAAGGACGCGTTGCAGGCGTGAGCAGCGCAATATGTTATAAATCTCGGGACGAAACGAGAACGCCTGAATGGCTTCGATCAAGCACCCTCGTTTGTCCGATTCGATAATAATCAATCGGATGTGCCTTCCATTCGAACGCACTGAATTCGAAATAATTACCCTTCCGTCCCCGTTGCCCTCCCCCTGCCCTCCTTCAATTTCTCGCTCTTTCTCCCTTGCCCCCGTCACGTCGCCTAAGCGCGATCACACGCTTCCTGCGCGAGGCTATTCGTTAATTACGAAAACAAGTCGTATCGTCGTCGTGATGAAAAGCTTGACGAGAAACGTTCGATCGTCCATTAACTTCCACGCGTGTCACCTTACTCGCGGGGTAAATGGAAAGGTTTATGTATATGGATTGATTTGGAGATTTTGCTGGAATAACGAACGTATTGTTGTGGGGAGGAAGGGTGACGTTATGGTGACCCTTCGGTTGCAAGTTTTTAATCGTATTATGTAGAATGTGTGATACTGAATAATAAATTGTATTACACGTCTGCTATATTTTACCTGCCTATGCCTAGTGACAATTTTAATTCTTGTCAGCATAAAAACGTGATAAGATAACGTCATGTTAACGTCTTCTCGGTTTTTATAATGGAAATGGGTGGTTGGAATGCTTTGGGCAGTAGAATTTAATTTGGGAATTAAAATTAATGTTATAGTGGAAGATAAGAAATCTCCTAAATTGGGAGGGTTGGGCAATTTATTAGAAATTGCTTTCAAATTTATTTTGTGTTACTGATGGATTTATTTAATCCAATGTTAGGTTTAAATAATAGACAGGTAATTTATTTGTGCAAGAGATTTAAGAGTGAGGAAGCAATCGAACTGGTAGTACGATACAAATACCTAAGGGTTAATTTTTTATGTAAAAAAGTATCGACAATGTAGAATAAATTTTTTTACCCGGGGCTTTGTTTTCAAAATTTGACAGGCGCACGTGCACTTGACAATCAATAGTTGGAAGAACGAAGGAGTAGCATACAACTACGGTTAGAATGAATTCCCGGACAAAAATCTGGAAATGGTAAAGTAATTTTTTTCAAAAGAGCTTTTGTTTCCCAAAAAAATCGATTCGGAAAATCCGTCGAGTACATCTACTTCAATACACATCATTCAATACCTACACAAAACAGTTGCTCCAGAATTCTGATTTATTTTTGCCCAAGGATTCGTTTCAAATTTACTACCTTTCAATACCGAAGCCCTGTACGAGAAAATTTCATTTTAGATTTTCAATCAACTTTTATATGAAGAATCACCTGCGACACTACAATTTGACTTTCTAATCCTCTCACCCTTGAATCTCCTTCACCAACTTAAGGGTAGAAAGAGGCAAAAAATTTGTGTACTAAATTTTGATTTCAAATATTTTTTTTCCCATCTCTGCTTAAAGCCTCCCGAAACAAAGTCTTGTACAAAAAAAAATTTTACTGCATATTTTCAATTTGCTTCTACCCAAAGAATCTCCCAAGAATCTCGGAAGATTTCGATGTTATTATAAATTCTACTCCAATCTATATATTGCAAGCCATCGCAGCGTTTGAATGAAACGTTTGCAGTTGATGTTCCCAACGGAATTTCCCGCGACCAATGCAAACTGGTTCCAAGAAGTTTCTGTAGCGCAATCGCAACAAACGGTAGAGTTACTCGTCGACAGACAGGCGGATCTTCTCCGTCGAGGATTTCGTGTATTTCCTCCGAGCGGAAATTTTACGTACGCTCAATTTCCTTGCACATCCCTCGGCTATGCCCCAATGTGGACGCGCGCCGTATAATATGTACCTTCCATCACGAGTGGCACCTTGCGAACCCTCGCCAGAACTCCCCATGGACCTCTATTCTATGCAAACAGGCCGAGCTGGCGGGACGCAAAGGAAAATCGACAGCGGGAGATCGAGATATTCGAGCCGGGCACAGAAGCGGGAGGATAGAGGAGAATGCGTTGTGCAAAGGGCATAGGAAGTGATGGATACATGCATGTGGGACGTGTGAGTAATTGAAGGGAGGGAAAAGAGTTTCCTTTGAGCGATAAAAATATGTATGTTGGATTGAAATATATTGTACTTGTGTGGGGCGAGGTGTAATGCGAGGAATAGTGAAGGGTACTGAATGAGTTACAGTCTATTTAACCTGTTAACTGGGTAAGACGAGTTAACTCGTCATTTGAAATTTATAGTGAACGAGATGAGTTAAGTTGTCATTTGAAAATGCCTTTATAGTGGACAAGACGAGTTAACTGGTCATTTGAAATTTATAGTGGACTAAACGAGTTAACTCGTCACTTGAAATTTATAGTGAACGAGATGAGTTAACTTATCCTTACTCATCACTGTACGCACAAGGGGCATTTTTTGTTGAAAAACTCTCCGCTTAAGGTTAAGGAAACATTTATAGCAGAAGTAGGTATTAGGTTGTGATAATAGGTATTCATAATAGGATAATATATATTATAGGTATATTAATATATAATTTTTAATTTCAGGAGAAGTTTTTCCTCGTGAGTCCGGTTCTCACTCTTTTCGAAAGGTGGGCTTTAGGTTGGCCTAGACAGAGTGAAACGTAATTCTGAATAACGAATAATTCTTTTTATTCCATCAAACATTTATGTTGTACATACATAATATTGGAATTTCAGTGTTTGCTTTTGATATTCAATATTGATATTTTTTTAATCTCTAAATTTCAGGTGTCCCTTGTGAGTTCAGTTTGATTTTTTTTAAGTGCATCGTCACATTCCACACGATGTGTAAGTAATTCTGGAGATAGAAGAGTTACGTTTGAACGACAAAAACATATAATGTGTTAGGTTATACATTAATTATATAAACATATACCTATATTTAAAAAGTCTCATGATACACTAAGACGGATAACTAGAAAATTTAAACAACGTACATACATACACAATAATACAACATAAACAGTAGTACAACCTAACAATGGCGCTCCTTCATATAAACATGAACAGAAAGTGTGTAATAAAATTATTTCATAAGAAGTTTTCTTTCGAAAAACGGTGAGAATTGGAAGCAAAACGAAACTCGAAACGTCACAAAACGAACACAAAACAACTCGGGGAAAGTGAAAAGTAATCGAAAGAAAACGAGGGCAAGGAAGCCGCGATGACGCAACGGAGAGGGCGATGGACAGAGAAGAGAGGAAGTGAAAAATAATTATAAGTAAAAAAGGGAAAATGAATGAGCGGCGCTGAAACAAGGGGAGAAAGGAAGAAGTAGGAAAAGGGAGATGTGGATGGCGGGTAGAACAGTGGATATAAAGGAAGCCTAAGGGGGTTGTTCCTGCTCTGACGGCGGTAAGGGAGGGGGCCATCCTGGGTGTTACTAATTGGAGGGGTGCCGAGGGAGAAACCTTGTTATCTCTTAATTGCTACGACCCTCCACGCTGTTTTGCATCGATAAGAAGAACCAGCCACTCCTCCCGGACTTTTGTTTCATCTGGCTGTCTGTACCTGGCGGCCTGATCGATCGATGGAAATTGCTTGTTGTTTCGAAATTGCGGTCACCCTTTGTCCCCCCTCCCGACCTCTCAATTCCCTTTCTTTGACATGTAACGAGTCGAAATTTGCATATCGTACCCCCCTCTCTTTGTAACAAGTTAATCGAGAAAAATTATGCGTACCCACTTTTGGTAGGCAGCCCTCGACGTTCGACTTTTTTCGTGTTGATTCACGTTACCTTCCAGCGAATCCATTGTATGCAAGTAACATTGTTTACCGTTGGATTGTATAAACACATCATGTATCGACATTTATCATGGAATCTTTTCCAATTTCGTTGCTGAAATACGCGAAAATCCGGGGCGCCAAATACTCGCGAATGGCCATTTCGTTTGAAATATCGGGTGCACGAGGTGCAGGTCATATATTTAGTTGAAATTTTGCATATATGTAGGGCACAACATTTACAATAGGTATTGAGCGCATAGGGCGCAATACTCACGAGTTTGCGAGAAAATTGAGTTGAAACTTTGAACTGTTTCAGGCCCTCGATATTTGCACACGTGGACACGAAATTGGAATTCAATTGCAGTTACGTAGAATATCAAGCATATTTATACATTTCAATGCATTGAAAATTATTTCTATATGTAGTTTTGTATTTCTATATGAAACGAATCCTTGGGCAAAAATAAATCGGAATTCTGGAGCACCTCTTTTGTGTAGTGAATGATGTGTATTGAAGTAGATGTACTCGATGGATTTTTTGGATCGCATTACCAGTTCGATTGCTTCATCACTCTTAAATCTCTTGCACAAATAAATTACCTGTCTATCATTTAAACCTAACATTGGATTAAATAAATCCATCAGTAACACAAAATAAATTTGAAAGCACTTTCTAATAAATTGCCCAACCCTCCCAATTTAGGGGATTTCTTATCTTCCACTATAACATTAATTTTAATTGCCAAACCAAATTCTACTGCCCAAAGCATTCCAACCACCCATTTTCACTATAAAAACCGAGAAGACGTTAACATGACATTATCTTATCACGTTTTTAAATTGACAAGAATTAATTTTTAAAGTATCAGTAGTATAGTTTTTTAATATATTACAAACCACTCACTTTAAATGCTTTCAGTACTCTAGTGTTAATTATGTAAAGCACTAGTCGCTACGAACTGTAGAATATTCATTCTCCGCAGAATTTCAAGCTCCGGAATAAAAGCATGTTAAACCCAGGGATGTCACAGTGACATTCAACATTTATGAAAGAAAGGAGGGATTACTTCTGCGTACGCCACATTTGCAAACTCAGGTGGGCGTCAGAAAATACGTAAAATGTACGAGTCTAGGTCTCGAAGAGCACAGAATGCTGAATTTTTCCCCGATGGCTAATCGGCTTGGGCCTTTCGTATAATCTCGTTCGTCCCCGGGGAACATTCTAGCTTACGCTTTAATAAAGTCTCTTGCTTCGCAGAAAAATGGCCGAGGAGACGCTCCAGGGGAAAAATAAGTTTTCCTGATGTTTTGGTAACGGAAGAAGGGGCTCCGTCTGCAGCAGCTACGATAATTCCCGACGATTTTTGTCACGGCACGGTGATCAAAGTCGATTTGCACGCTGGAACGAGGACATCGAAATTCTGCGATCCGAGGAATAATATGCCTCATCGAGTCTAATGAATTTATAAGGGAAACTCGAAACGTTTTCTTCATCTCGCATAGTATACGTTTTTGATACTATCTTATTACGTTTTCTTGTTAGATTTAAATTCGTTGAAATTCGTTTATTCTTTCAAGGGGAAGATGGTTGTGAAAATATCTGTACTAGTGAAAGTAATTGGTATATCATGTTTTTGCATAATTTTAGGGGTGAACTGAGTGCTAACTTTAATTTTTATTTTTTATTGCTTTTGTTTGCAAAAAATTGAAGTGTTCAAATGAAAAAAATGAAGAACATGAAAATTGAGAAAATGTGAAGTGAGAAAATTCAAGAAAAGAGAGTCCATAGAAGGTCTTTTATTTCCAGCGATTCCACACTAATGCTTCCATACTTGATCACTTCTTAAACCTCGAATCTAGTCACCCCTATCTCCCTATCCTTAACCCTAGAGAAGTAGAAATTATGTTTCCCATAAATCGTTTCATATCTCCCCCTATTCGCAAGAAATGAAATAAAATAAAATATAATAAAAAGACACCCGAAGACAGATTTTATACAGCAAAGGAAAACACATCTTATGTATGTATCGACAAATTTTTTATTCCCATAATATTTCTTTGTATTCTCAAAGCTGCACAGCTTTGTAAATTTGTAAATTCTCTTAAATTTCCAAGTTTAGGGCCTTTCCTTGGGAATCCAGTTTGTTTCTTAATTGCATTAATGATTAAGACATCCCACACCATGGTTCCGTTCGTTGATTGACAAACGACAAGCTCTTAAGAACATTGTGTTGTTTAGTGACGTTCGTCGAACGAAAGTGACGCCGCGTTTCCAACCAACGGACATGTAAATCTCCGAAGCGAAAGGAGGGACGGCGTTCTCAGCGCAACGCAAACACTGGTAAACCGAACAAATTGGCAAACAGTTGGCGATGTGCAACCGTGCGAAGCAATTACGGATTTTGCGTGGATGACGCGTGTAAACTTTTTTATAGACGCGCGAAAAGGGCCGGGAGAGAGTTTTCACAGTGGCGTAATCCACGGTGCCTGCAGTTATTAAATTTTGTGAATGCGCTCGTTCGAAATGCGCCTTATCGTATGCAATTGTCACGCTATTTCAGAGGCTCAAAGTCTGACTCTTGGCTTCACTTCCTTAAATTTCTTTCTTTATTCTGCTGTAGTGTGCGTAAGGATTTATTTTATATATAGAAAAGCGGTTTAATAATTATCAAGGAATCTGTTTCTGAGGATTCATAGATCACCGAATGTTCAGCAGCAAGAAGAAAACATAATTAACGTTTCAGCCATTTTTGAAACACATCACGAGTGATGTCTTAATTGTTTTTAAAAACTTCTGTCGCAAAGTTTATTTTAATCACCCATTTCGAATATAAAAAAGTAATAAACTCTGCTAAAATGTCAGTAAACTTTTCAAATTATAGATGGGCGATTTATAAAGTTTCGCGACTTCCGCAAATATTTTACCAACGAAGAGATTTAAATTCACAATTAAATATCATATATTTAAATGTAACGATGCAGCGATTTCATTTTTTTATTTCAAAATCATTAAAAATGAATAAAAAATTCTGCGAATATAAAGCTATTTTCTGCAGAGTGAACGATATCATTCTGTATGATAAATTGCAATGGTGAGTGTAGATGGGAGAAGATGTTTTGGCGATAAACGTTCGTTTCGTCGATGTCGACGCCACTGTGTATCTCTTGAACCTGCTCCGAACCAGGAACTAGGAACGAGCGAACAGTAATTGGAGAGGGAACCACGCAGGGGATTATGTTCGCGTTTCTAATGAGACGACCGAGAACTTGACCCCCACGCAAGTACGCTTCGCACCCTTCTCGAATTTATTTTCGCAATTTTGCGCTCGGGATTGATGAGAAACTTTTACACGTTCCGATACACATTCGTGTCAGATTCCTATCTTCGCCTCATTTTCCTATTGTGTGCATTTTAGTCTCTGTTATTTAGTGTTAATTTTGGTCGTGTCAACTCCTGCTGAAATTCTTGCTATTAAATTAAAAATGATTAGAATTATTAGAATTAAATTCCTATTAAAGGTAATTATTGTACTAAAGATATTTATTTTGCATATAGTCGTTACAGACCGTCAAAATCAGTTTATGGGTGGCTCAACCCAAAGTGTCAATCAAGGGTTAATAAACTAAGAGAAATTTATGAGTTAAAAATTCAAAACCTCTGTAATATATGTAGAGAAAAATCCACAACTGTTTAGTTCTCAACGTGATGTAACTACTTAGCTCACCCCATGTTCCAATTAACGTAATTAAATTCTTACAGTACCTACATATATTACAGTCAAATCTCACAACCAAATCGTTGCCTAATCTTACTTTTCTCTATTAACAAAAGCATCATTCACCGTAACAACACGGCGATCCCCATATTCATAAATTCCTAACATCCCCCTGTTTTGTCGATAAGTAATCGTGGACAATGCTCGACTTGACTAAACAGTTTGGTCGATAGAAAAGTCGATACCATGCCCCTTAACATTTAATTCCGTCTCGTGATAGTGAACAGACAATCACGGAGGATCAATGAACACAATGGCTTCCTGTTTGCTGGGATAGTAGATGCCTGGATGATGGGGCTACAGGAACGTATCCGGTCTCCATCGACGCGGAAACATAAATTTCCGTACGATTTAACCATAGTACGGGAAAGTAATTTGGCTGGCAATTACGAGAGAATGGCGAGAGTGGAGATGACGGTGGAAGCGAGGACAGAGAAAACTACTAAATAATAGAGAGTGCCTTTGGCCTTCCCTTCAATTATCCCTGCGCATGTTTTTATGGTGCAGCGGTTCGCTCGAGCCATTAGGAACCCGATATCGGGGCAACCTTTTCGCCTTTGATAGCGTATTTGGATCGTTTAAATTTTAAGGGTGATAACATCGAACATCAACGATGCGAAATAGTAATCCCTTTATCGATCTCCTTTAAGCGCGCGACGGTGGTGTTTCGTCAGTTTTAAGCGGCTTAAAAGAGATGGGATCCAAACGGGTTCACACTTCGTGATAGTGCAAATGATTGGTTTTTATTAAAAAAATTTAACTGTATAGTTTTTGTAATTCCCCTCTCTACGATTCGTGGTTTTGGATTAGAAAGCTTGATCAGAGGGTACTTTCATTGTAAAAGAAAATTTGAGACTCTTTTTGATTTAAATACAGTCGTATCATGAGAACTTTAGATAGAATGGCTCGTAGAGTTTTTGTGTTTTTACGATGCCTTTGTGAACACGCTTACGGCTCAACGAGGTTTATATGCCCGATTGTATGCGCTATAAAGATTTTTATACTGGTAGTACGAATTTATGTGAACACAAATTTTTTTACATACAGAAATTAATCCCCCAATGACGGTGCACACAGGGTGTTACTGAAATGTCGAGTATTGGTCACCGGTGAGCCCCGTAAGAGTTAACGGGGTTAATTTAAACAACTGTTATTTGTATAGACAGTGTGGTAAATGGTTTCGATCAAAAGAAGATTCCCCAGAGATGTATAGAAGTTTTGGATCAGTGGTTTTAATAGGAGAGAGAAATATATTAATCAATGTAGTAACAATATGCACGATATCTCACAAGGGTTATTTTCCAACTGTTACACGCCGATTTTCATGAGGTTTACGTAGAGATTCTAGTGCTCGAAAATATATTTGACACGTTTTGTTTATCGACAATCATCCATATCTGGTTTTTATTAAAAAATTGAAATTGAAAAATTTAAACCAGTCTTGACCTTTGCCTTTATTAAAAAACAAACACTTTTTTGGAATACTGAGTCTAAATAAAATTGAATAAATTAAAATTCCCCTTCAAGAATTTTTTAAAATATAGAAACAACGAAACATTATCGTATAAATGAAACTATTTTATTCAAGTGGTGCTATTTCATTAATTTTCGTCCATTTTTCATAAGATTAGGGTTCTGTATCTCAGATTCTAAATAAACTCAACTATTAGGTATATAGTTTTAAAGCAATTGTGCTTATGAACAGGCTGCGCACAAAAAGATGTGGACACTAACATACACCGACTTCCTACTTTTAAATTTTCTAGAACATTGCTAAATAATGGACAAATATACCAAATTTGAAAAAAGTGCTTATACTGTCTTAAAAAAATATTCTCAAATTGGGCCCATTTTTCGAGGGGCTAAACTAGAGAGACCCTTTAGTAAATACTCCCTGCTGTTCATCACCCTCTTTTCCTTCAACAGCAAACACTTGTTTGCCTGGCAATAAGACATTTGGTCGCCTGTTGCAAAAGGCACAAACGCGTTTGGTACCATTTGATATTCATCGGGGAATGGAGGAGTTCACGTGCGTGAAAAGGAGAAGCACTGTGCCGAGTGTACGCGTGTCATGTTTGCGAACGTCCTCCGGGGCAACTTCAGAAGTTTACACTTAATCACGAAATGGACTCGGATTGGAAATGGCAAACTCGGCCCCCGTCCCGCGCTCGCTCGAACTTTAGTTAGCGACACTCGATGGGCTTTGAAGTTGAACGAGCTTTACCACCGCCTCGTTTCCTCCCTCGATCGTGCTTATTAACGTGAATGCTTCGAGGATTCGACCTGTTCGAGGATTCTTCTGAGCGCCGAACGGCTCCGCTTGCCAAACGATCCTCGATATGACGCGAAACTACTTCCAATAATTAAGTAGAACATCAAATTCTCGCGTGGAACGCTGCAAGCTTTTCAGATTTTGGGCAGAATTACTTGCTCTGTAAAACATCAAAAGTATTGTCCATGTCCAAGTGTCCCCGAATGCTTGTTCGGGGAGTATGCCTCACCATTACATTTTTATATACTTTAAATACTTTATTTTCCTGTTAATTTATATTCGTTGTTCGTTCCAATGTTGTTTGTATTTTAAAAATACGAAATATTTTATTTTGTATCTTAAGAAGTATAAAATAAGTATTGTTGAAACACATTAAAAAATGAAATAAAAAATGAAATAAGAATTAAATAATAGGATAATACTATTATTTAATAGAATAATAAATAATAGAATAATACTATTATTTAATCGAATAATAAATAATAGAATAATACTATTATTTAATCGAATAATAAATAATAGAATAATACTATTATTTAATCGAATAATAAATAATAGAATAATACTATTATTTAATAAAATAATAAATAATAGAATAATACTATTATTTAATAAAATAATAAATAATAGAATAATACTATTATTTAATAAAATAATAAATAATAGAATAATACTATTATTTAATCAAATAAGAAATAATAGAATAATACTATTATTTAATCGAATAATAAATAATAGAATAATACTATTATTTAATCGAATAATAAATAATAGAATAATACTATTATCTATTATTTCTGTTTTCTTTGTATTATTTTCGCACGATGCTCAGTTCGGGCGAAAACGCGTACACTGTGATCATAGCCTTAAAGGGATGGTTGCTAGAACCTTGCGCTACTTAAAGTGTTCAGCAAATGATGAAAGATAGGTATATGTTTTTTATTTTGTAAATTTATTTTGATTCTAGTTTTGTTTGTTAGAGGAGCGTAATGCAGTGAAGTGGTCAGTTTTTGTGTGATAGTGTAGTCAAAGAAAATATATAGATACCTAAAATATTCAAAGGATATATACATACTTAATAGCATTTAGTATTTCAATTTAATATTGATAGAAACCGTGATAAATTTTTCTTTTTTAGAAGAGTTTTATTATAGTATTAGTATAGCAATTTTTTCCTCATTATGACCGACATTATTACCCTTAATCATGAATTTTCCTTCGACATTACCAGGTAGGCAATATAGGATAGCTAATTGTAGCGTTATTCGTGGCAAGCTCCCAGTCTTCAATTTCGAATATTTCCCCTTTAATCCACACCTGGTCACGTTACACGTGTATATCAAGCTTTGCATAATAATACACCTTTCTTACGCCACATATATAGCACAATACTTTAACAAAAAAATCGCAAAGAAAACTGGAGAATTTAACAAAGATAGTGACATGAATGATTTACTTTACTAATTTAAGTTACTTATTATCGATTGGTACCACTTCTTCAATTTCAAATTGCGACAAGATTTAAATCTCATATAAAAGCTTATTTTTGCATGTGTGTCAAAGAAATTGTATCATGGGTCAAAGTGGACCCGGTTTCCGCCATAGCGTTGATTGACAACACATCCAAGGATTAAAAAATTAATTCTCCCGTCTACGCCATACCCAACACCGAGGCAAAATTAATAATAAAAGGCACACTAACTTCGCCATGTTTAATGTGGAACTTTCGCTAATGATGATTACGATTCGCGTGCTCAATTCGGGCGTTAAAGTCGGTGGAGGTCTTTTTACGACCGACTGCCTTCGTGACTGACTTGTTTAAGGTTCCTTTTAGCTGCAATTTATATCTAACGATAAGACGACCCTCACGTTGGGAAGAATTCCAAGAAAGCGTGTTTGATCGTACGTTTCCAGGTTTATTATCTCGTTAGACATGAATTCCGTACCTTCGTATCGGCTACCAATCTGCGACACGATTTTTTCTTTGAGTTTCTAAAAGTTTTCTAATTATAATTTACAGCATGTATTTCACACCAACAATGTATTCAAATGTGATCAATTGGTTATAAAATTAATTTTGTCACATAGTGTATTAAAGTTACGCAGCTGAAATACTAATTATTTATTTAGTGTTGTGTAATACTGTTCACAGCTTACTTATTACAGTATTTATAAAACTGTTTATATTTTATATGATAAACTTTTTTATTAGGCATTCGGGATTTTCCCTACATCTAAAAAATTACTATAGGTAATGAAATTCTAGTTTCTTCTACTTTTCTTCTCTCAACTACAAGGTACAATATGGGCAAGAAATTGAAACTTAAGTATTTTCCAGATTAAACATTACTTTTCACTAAAAATCTACAAAATTCAACTTTAATAAAAGTCAACTTTTTCGAAATACATTACAAAACCGCGTTTCCAATTCAAGTCGATCATCAGTAGAAATCCCACCTTGAAATATGAAATAAAAAATATCTCCCTTTCAGAAATCACAAATAGTCACAACGCGATTCGCGTCGACAAGCAAATCATAATTTCATTTCGTTTCACCCGAGGTTACTTCCCTTCGCTATATTATCCGAACCACGGGTAAAGTTCCGAACAGGACTGGTCGATGGCAATTAATTAAGGACGAATCTTGAAATCCTCGAGTCACGTTTGCTTCCTGTTCACGGAAAACCGAGTCATCGGGGATAATGATGAATCCAGTCTATATCATAATAGAGCGGGTAGTGGCAGATGGCACGTGACTCACGCGTGTACCACCCCTGCGCGTATATCCGTGGGCCACCCCTGCCGCAACACCGATTCGTAAATAAATTAGCCTCTATCGGATCTCGAGATAACGCGTTATTTATGGTCAGCCCGTGACGGTGCACCCTTAGGAAAAAGTGGCGCCCTGCAGGTAAAGCTGATCGCTCGGGATCGCTTAATGCAATAGAAGGGATCGACTTGACGGTGTGCTGGGGATTCGTTCAGGTAGAATAAGTGGAGCTCGGCGTTTAACGCTGAGCGTGTTCTGTCGCGTGTCGTGATTTTTATTTTCTATCGAGCTGCGGCAACTGGCTGTGTACTTACAAGGCGTCCCGCTTGGAAAACGACAAACTGCTATCAGTCTTGGCAGGTTGTTCTGAACTAACAGCGTCATACATAGTATAAGTCTACCTTCGTTTGTTGAAAAGTTATAGTATAAGCTGGATATATTAACCCTTCAACGTCGATTTATCTTCACGCCGAGAGATTTGCATCCTCTGCACGACTTTCGAGTGTTTTCAGAATGATATTTTTTAGAAAGCATCGAAAGCATTGTTCGAAACGCCCGAATGTTTACTGTGAAAATAGTTCAAGCTCGCATTTATATCGATGGCTTAGTGCATAAATATTGTATGTCTACTTTTAGCGGTTTCGAGAAAAACAGGTTTAAACAGATACATAAGATTTAGGTACCTACATAAGATTCAGGGGCATGCAATGAACAAAAATATTATTTTTGATAATTTGTTGCATATCAAAATTCAAATTTCACAAAAAGTGGACGAACAATATTTGTGCACTAAGCCAGCGTTGTTGAGAAAACATGGCCAATTTGATGCGACACGTGCTGTTTTACATGATAAAAATACTGTACGTATGGAATCTATTTATTGCAAAAAATATCAAAATTATGCAGCGATTTTAACATTATGTACGTAGGCACATTGTATTCAGACATTAGTAGAAGTGTCCTGTCCGTAGCCAGACAAATCGAGACGAGGTAACTCCACTAATATTCGATGAAATTTTAACATAATTTTTCTCGAAAATGAAGTCTCATGTGAAAAATAATTATTCTAAAATTTCTGCCCATTTTGAGATAGATAATAATACTCTATTTGAATAATGGAACTTATCGATACCTATATCTCTGTACCACTTCCTGTATAAAAGCACAGGATCGTCAGATATCACGTCGAATTATTTGTCGTTTACAAAATTATATTATTGAAATATAAAACCATCGTGTTCCCTAAAGAGATTAATTGTCAGACCTACGTCAACTAAGAATTTTTCATTCAGTTCGAGGAAATACTAAAGTCTGCAAAGTTTTGTAACAAAAGCAACGTCTGATTTGTGAACACCGTCGACGATTTCAGGTTAAATGAAAGAAGAATATTCCTCAGAGACCTCGGTGGTTCCCGCATCACAGAAATGACGAACGACGAAAATTCCAAGTGCCCATAAAGAAATTACTCTTTAGGGGGAGCACGAGCAACGTCTCCTACAGTCACAAGAACCGAAGGGAAAGGTTTGGTGGAAATATATTCGCGGGAAGTGTCACTTCCGATATTGGTTTTATATTGGATTGTCGATCGTATTTCATCGAACTTAAGAAGAGCTGTGCGATGTTCTTTGAGTTTACCTACCCTAAGGAGGCACAGCCCTCGGATCAGACGATTGTCCGTTTTGGTGGATACGAGGAAGTGTCGCAAGAAGAGAGACAATGGGGGAGAACACCACACGCGGTCGAACGACAGAGATAGAAACAGGGTGGGATACGTGACCGTGGAGGGTCTCTGGTATCGATCAGCAAACCAGGTGCACCACGCCCAGCTATCAATTAACAACAGTTCAAACACCCACGTCGAAAATTTCGGAACAGAAGGAGGCCTTTGTGCGTCGATCGTCACGCGTGCTCGCGGATCGAATAGAATCGACTTGGGAGTCGCATTCCAACGACGATCGTTCCTAATCGCGATATCTGGCAGGCCAAGTGACGTCAATGCAAGGACTTGATTAATTAAAATGTTGTAGGTGGATCTGAACGCGCGGCCTCTGACCTATCTTTTTAATTACTTTAACGATGATAATTGCTGATATAATTACTCGGAGCTTGTGCTGTGACCTGTCCAGTGTTCCGCGACGATGTCGGATGTAACGTGGGGGTAGAAATGTGTGTGTTTTGGGAAGTATCGAGGAATATTGTTTTCGGTTACATTTTGTTTCAACATGTTGACTACTATGGGGGTTATTTTGTGACCTGTGTTTCGAACTTGGGAGGATCAGACTTGGGCAGAAATGATTTGAAATTAGAAAATAGATAATAGATAAATAAAAAATAGGGAATTATTTGAATTACTTTATTATTTGTATTTTAAGAATAATATAGGAAATGTAACCTTAAGTACTTCTGCCGAAATGTAATGAATCGTTACGAAGTGATTTTTTTATTTCAGATAACTGAATTTGAATATTTCGAGATAATTTGTGATCATGCTGTTACTGCAATAGCATGCTAATTTTAATGATACATATTTCTGTGTTATTATAATCATTAGTATACATGTATGTGCCCGTATTAATTTTAGATGTATTATCATTGTTATTGCGATTTAATATATAACGAGAGATTTTTTGGTTGTATTTCCATACAAATGGGAGTTCGGAGGATATTCTAGAGAAAATGCAAATATATCGGTGTTACTCAAAATCAATTAAATAATACAGTTATTAGGACGTGAAATTTACGAAAAGTAACTTTATGTTATGTCAGGATCAAATAGATTATTTATAAGTAACAAGGAATTTGTAGTTTCAAACTCTATTTTGTACTCGTTTGGGTAGGTACAATAAAGGAGGACTGTTTTACAACAGTTATTACTGTCCCATTGACATAATAAAATCAGAAATTACTTGAATAATTATTTCACGAAATAGTTATTAAAATAAAAAAAATTCAGTTGATAGCCAAATAATGTAATAATTCGGAAAAAAATCATTTGCTTCTTCAAATAAAGTAATGCATACTTATTTCGAAATAACATGTAAACAAATAAAATATATTATTTAAACACTGCCCAACACTGATATACATGTACGAAATAGAAAATTATACGAGCATCTATCATCGATTTGCTTTAATATACTCGATACCGTTTCACCACGTGCTCTATAATACTTACACACAATTTATAGGGCATATATAATGGCGGGCACAACGATATAACAGAATTGTATAAAATTTTTAAGGGTTGTGGCAAGTGTTAAGCAACACCCAGAAAATCCACTTATCCTATCCGAACGATCGCGACTACCCCAGACTGTATATTATACAGATATACTCTAATCCACTTCTCCAAGTGCTGCAAAACTTTTTCTCAGTGTCATATTCACTTTACCAGGAACAGTGATAAATCATTTTCTTCCCCCGCATGTAATGCCTCTGAAATTCATTTTTAGTAGAAGCTCGCGCTACCGAAGGAAAAGTTAGGTTCACGTAGGAAGTTAAATTCTCAATTCATTATCTACTTAAATTACCATTATTCATAACGCACAGAATATCAGCATCCCTATAAACGCTAATGCAACCACATCTGAAAGTTAGAATTGTTCGCGAAGGACAGCAACAGACGATTTCTCTTGAAAGTGTAAGAATTATTTATTCATTGTTTTTGAAAAATTTCGGTTTGCAAATACCTGTAGGTATGTAAAATGTTTGCATTTTATTAAAATTTGATTCAGCAGGACTTTTTTATTATAGTTTTATTATAGTTATAGCCAGTAACCACAAAAATGGCTCAAGTAAACAATCTGAAAAAATTGAATTCACAATTGAAGAGTCCTTATAGAAAACACTGTATAAATGCCAAAATTAAAAAACAAACCTATAATATAGTATAATATAGAATTAATACTATAGTATAGAATTTGATTTTAGAGTGTTTTCTACGAGGACTCTTCAATTTGTCCTGTATTTTTTAAAACACGTAAACGCAAAAGTCGGAATATTTCAAAATCATAAATTTATGGCCCAAGTCACCTTCCTAAGCACCCACATAATTCTCAACTAAATTCCTATGAATAATTCAGAGAGAACATAGTACTGCAAACAATTGTTAGTAATCTCCTTGATGGATACGAATGGATGTTGATGGTTTCTCGAGAGTTTCTAGGGCAACTATTCCTTCTCTGTTTCGTTTCCATCTTTTCACTGTCAGGCTTTATATCATCCTCGTATTCTCCCAGCAGAAAATGGACTTCCTTCTCGCGAGTTTCTAAGCTGGCAGAATTTATCATCGCCACCTGAATATCAAAGTTTCCGCGTACTTCTACTTTTCAATTAACCGTTGTTTGGAAAGACCCATTGTTGTGAAGAAAAAATAGTCGAACTTCCGTTATCCCGACAAATAACTCGCTATGCTTCCCATCCAACAGATGAAACTTTTCTACAGTATACAGAGTGTTTCGTAAAGGATGGTATGATTGAAGAGACGATGATACTGCGTGAAGAAATAAGTGGAAAATATCGAGAATTTTTTTTATAGAAAGCCTTACTTCAGGAAAAATCAAATTTCGAGAACTTAATAATTAACGATTCTCGATTTTGACGAAAATACTACTACTACTACTTTGGATAATTAAAATTGTTCTTTGATAACTTCTACACGAATACTCTCTTTGGATCTCAGATTTCTTTCCATCGAAACCACTCACCAATTAAACAAATTCGATTATCCGAAAATTTCCACAGAACCCTGTTATCTTTGATCTAGGAAGATATAGATTCGATTATTATTATTATAAAATTTCAGGGCTAAAAACGCGATGTTAGAGACTATCATGGACCTTGATATCCCTGCGATAAATGTTATCCTCCCTCGGTCGCGCTGGTAACGAGATCGTATCTGACGGCGTTGCGTGTCATTTGCATATTTCAGCCGGAGGCGTCGAGTAGATCCTTGCTTTTGGCAATGCGGGGCGCACGAGGGCGGCAGGAACGGTTCGATTTACATTTCGCTATCGAGAGTACGGTTTTGCCCCGAGGCGAGGTGACGAATGTAGCTCGGGCAACGTGACAAGAGTAAAGAATGTTTCATCAATTTTCGCGTGTTACCGATGGTAATTAAAAGCAAACAAGCTATCTGTGCCAGCTGATGGCACGGGTCTGAAATCGATTGGCGGGAAACTTAAATTGATTTCAGAATTTTCTTGAAGTAATTTATTCTAATATTTTTTCTGCTCGATGTATTCTCTCTCGTAATTTTGCATAATGTGAACGAGGTCTTACTTGTTACTCAGCTTATTTTTAGTCATTACTTTATAAAATGTTTTCACTCATCATCCACTATTTCAACAAAAATCATTTTCTCCCAAAATTCAATCCCTGGATGAAAGGACCATTTACGTTACAATAATTGTAGAAAATATTCCGACAGTAATATTTTTGCAAACCTTGTAAGGATTATGTCCAAGAAATACAAAACAGTCTTCGTTTGGATTCACAAGGCTGACAGAGAGAAGAGAATCCTACATAAGTTTCTCCGCTGTCTCATCAGAATTTCATGCTACGGTTTCATGCTTTCCTTCTTGTAATTTGTTGCGTGGAGATTGGTACAAGGCAAATATCAAGACTTCCGTCTCCGCGAGTTTCGCTAGCGATGGATAAACATTGCTGTGACTTACCGTGGCAGGACATGGCGAGCTGTCCCTGGAGAGACTGCCGAGAGTCCCTAACAAACGACGCGGGGTCCCCAACACCGCATGCCGCCATCCCTCTGCAACAACGAACACAATATCCTGTTATTTATCGTGACACATTTTTCAGACATCGTGCGACGTAATATTTGCCTTCTGAGAAAGGGGTAGCCATACCTGTTAAAGTCATCTAACGAAATTATTAACTTCTGTTAAGATATTGGTAACGAAATTATTTGTTATAGAAAAATTGTTTGATTTAAGAGGATTTTTATATGTATATATGGATCTTATTATTAATTCTACTGTCTCGTTTAAATTTTGTATAAAAGCAAACCAATGTGTTTTAAAATCTTAAAATCTTAAGTCGCAAAAACAAGAAAAAGGTGGCAATAAGAAATTACAAAACTCTATCAAGATCATAACGTAAATACAGGAGCTTAGAATTTTTAAAGCACCATTTTCCCATCAGAATTTTCTGTTTTCTGGTCATCTGTTTCCTGAGAAAATGGTATCTTTACCAATTTGAGTAAATTAGAAAAAACTGTTTATAAAATTATTGCTTTGACTTATCATTAAAAAGAGAATACTAATTGAAAACTATATATTTTCACACAATAAATAATAGTTACTGAGTTGATATGTTTTAATTTCTATTCTTGGAGAAAAAGTATTAATATTTCTACTTTTACTTATTTGCAATAAATCGCTCATTTCTTGAAACGTCTCACACTTTGTAATTTCTTCTACATACAACACGAGCTAAATAAAACGAAAGCAATAATAACTCGCCATCAATCACATCAATGATCAATGCTCATTATTACTCAGCACTATTAACAATTTTATTTATTACAGAAGTATCTATTGAACATTAAAGGCAATGGTATACAATTCAGGTGAACGATTCGACGCTCATTCATTCAGAATGTCCGCCTTATCGCGACGAATATTTGTTATCGCGCGGTTTAATGCGAATAAGAAAGCAGAATAACGCCTGCGGGGAGGGTCGCTAGAGGGTAAGCCGCAGGGGAGTTTCATATTGCTGGATTAAGCATCCAACTTCCGCCTTCGACTCATCCTCTGTTTCCTTCGTCGATGTCTTAAGCCTGACCGTCCTAAGTTATGGTCGCGACTTTCATTAAACGGCTGGATGACGGATCGCTTTGTCTCGTTTATATTGCTGCTGGCGATGAAAACAGATTTAATCACGCCGTTCGATGCTTGGGACCGTGCCACCATTGCTAAGCTGGCAGATTTAATCGCTGGATTTAGGGTTGCAATAACAAGGAAATGATCCACGTGACTAAAGAGTTGATTCGTATAACCAAGACTTGTTTTTATTTTTCTGTGTAGATAGTTAAATTAATAGAATCTCGTGGATTGTTGCTGCAATTACTAGGTGTAGTAGTGCAAATAGTGGGGCGCAGGAATGTGTGTATGTATCTGCTATGTAGTTAGTTCAAACATTGAAACTTGTTTATGAATAAGAAATTTGTTTCTTTGGTTTAATTGGAAATGTGAACTTTCAGATTGCCAAAAAACATTTGAACCAACAAGATCAACAGTTACATATACATATCTCAGAAAGAGAAAGAATACAGGTGTTGATAATAACCTAATAATAATAATAATAATAATCGAATTGCAGTTCGAAACCACTATTAGAATATCAAAATAGAATGAAACGATTGCTATGTGGTAAGGAACATCCGAGTGGCTGTCCTATTTTCTCATGTGTCAATCATAAAATGTTTAAAACGTTTAAATTCTGTAGAGAAACAAATGAATGAGTGCAAAAAAATTCGTTTTAATATTTCAGTTCGCAGAAACAAGAGAAATGAAGTAACAAGAGATTAAAAAATTCCACGAAGAAAGAAACTTAATTATAAAAGCTTACATATTTTCGAAACACCGTTTCCCCAATATCATTTTGCTGCTTTATAGTCCAGCACAAATACTGTCGCGTAACTTGTCTCGCGCACGACACCATACAATCAAAATTCATCAAATTGTAAAATGTCAAACGATGGAGAAATATTAAATTCAGTTAAAATAGTAAACAATTAACAATTCCACGAGATCTGAGAACCAAAACGAAAATTCCACATCCGCCACGTAATTTCTGCTCTGTCACTTTCGCAATGGAAAATTCATGCCGTGAAATTTAAGTTCTCCTCGAATCCCACGGAAAAGTAAAATTGTACATTTTCATTTGAGTCTGGAAATGTAGTTCCACCAAAGAATAATATTCTTTTGACATTATTTTCCCCTGTGCCCGTGCTCATCTTTATAAAGATCAAATTACAAGAAAAAAGGTGGAAAGGTATCAAACCAGGAAATTACCTTTTAAATGTCGTTTCAGTCGTAAAAAAAAACCTTTTTGCACGTTCGATATTAAGAGGGGCCTCGCTACCGTCGCGTATAATTGCAAGCACAAATTCATAACTCGTGATTATGATAAAGTTACGGGATAAAGGCTGCTGCGAAAAATAGGATACGCTTGCAGCAACGTGGCCACCAAACGGCCTCCAGATTAATAAATCTCAATTACGCGAGTTAATACCAGGGGGGCAATTCTCTCCCCCAGGCGTTCACAAGGAACCGGATACGAGGGTGAAGGCATTTCTATCGGGCATTGTCGCTGGAACAATGACGATGACGATTCAGTGGAGCCCGCCTCCGCTTGTAAATCGCTTGCAATGTCGCTGAAATTTATCGCCGTTTGTTGATGGGTATTCTATCCTTAATGGAGTTTAGCACGACGAGAGAAAATACACGACACGTTTGTCTTTGTTTACTTACATATGCTGCAAAAATTCTTTACACTTTGAGAATTTCTCTGGAATTCTTTAAGTTTGTACTATTCTGTGTGTAAAGTATTTTTGAACTGTAAGCGAAAGGTTAACAAAACGTAGAATTCGAAAAGAAGAGAGGCTGAATAAACAAGGATCGTTAAACCAATCACTTTTGCGGTGTTGAAGTCTTTCTCTTGTGGAACAGATTTGAGGAAGAGATTTTGATAAAATTCATACATGATGTAGTTCATATGAAATTAGGGGAGGTTTAAGTCATCAAATTGTCGATTTCAAATTTATAAAAAAAAAATCCAGGACGAAATCGTGGAAATTACTTAAATTCGTTTGCTTTAATTCGCGGAGTGACATGAAATTGTTGGCCAATAACGCATATTTTAAGATTAGATACAAATACCAAAAAACCTCATTCCTTATACTTTAAATTACATAATAAATAATGCGTTAATTTCTGTGACCGTAATTTCTAGGTGTGATAAATACGTATTAGTATTATTATTAATGTTTGGTACCCGTGAATGCATATGCATTATATTGAACGTATGCATTCACGGGCACCGAGCATTAATAATAATACTAATTAATAATAATAATGCATTATATTGAACGTATATTCCCGCCTGTCAAATTCATTTCTACCCACGCTTACATCACGCGTTTAATCCCACAAGACAATACCAAACGAAATAAAAATTTGAAACTGCAGACATACGTTGATTTCGAAATCCAGAGGGAACCCTTCTCGCTAAACCTTTCCAAAGTCCGCCTAATCCCGTTTCCGCGCATGTCCGCCAAACGATCGGAGCCGTCTAGCGATCTAGCGCGCAAACATCGCTGAATATAAATGTGCCTCCCGTTTGCACGTCGAATTAAACCGAAATAAATCATAAATATTAAACGAGGCTTTCAGTCGCGGGATTACGAGGGTTGCAGCCGTCCCCTCGGACGGATCCCCTCCCCTACTCTTTCACTCTGTCTCCAGTCTCGTGTTCCCCGCCGCCGGAAATTGCGCAGGTCCTTTCCTTCCTTCCTCTCCGCTATTCCAGCCGGACAATTTCAATGACAATGAAACCCGATAAAGGCATATCTTGCGCACTTTGCGTACGACCGCTAACCACCGGATGAGCCTTCGCTGACCTTAAGATGAAGTGCCCGCTAACTATCCGCATCAGAAGCACCCCTTTCGCGCACTTCTCTGACCCCAAAATCGCACGAAATATCTGAATATTTTTGGTAATCAAAACAGATTGGATACTGTTCTGACAGATACAGAATAACCCACTTTATGAAGAAGAATAGATGAATAAAGCTTTCGCTAGCGACTGTATCGTATTGTTTTATTGGAGGCGAGACTGATATTTATTAGGGAATAATATCGATACAAGGGTTAGGATTTAAGTGAAAAGAAAATGTAATTGGAAAGGTGTGAGTTTTAAGTTGATCTAACTTATACCCCTCCTTCATCTGCGTTATTATGCATTTATACTATTTATCTGTAATTAGAATTCAATTCCTATTCAATTCAGACAAAAACGAAATTATAACCAATTTGTAGTTAAGAAAAAATGAAGCGTGGATTCTAAGCAACAATTCTTTCACACGCATAGTGGTAATAAGAAAGATGACAATCTCTACAGCACTATTAAAAATATCCACCCCCTTCGACATAAATTCCACATGAACATTTCACAAAATAATTTCACAAGCACGAAGGAGAAACGTGCAACGCAAAGGTCTCGAAGAGGACGTTTCTGTGGCCAGGCCTGTGAAGGGGAAAAAAGACTCAACACGCGCCCCAGAGATCGAGATTGGCATCGTGGAGGGATTTCCAGGCGAAAACGGTAAGAGGAAAATCGATGGTCGTTCAAGCTGTATCCTCATTCTGGTCTCGCTGGAACGAAATGGCTTGATTAACTGACGACGCGTCGTTACTGCGGCCACCCTGCCAGTCCAGTATTGCCTGCTAGGGGTAGTGACTACCCGGTAGTCAATGCTACGGGGGTGCCCCAGGCATCAAGAAAGTATAAGGGGGCGTGTAGCCCTCCCCCCTTGCTCTTTATTCGCCTTTACACCATCACGTCCGCGGTTTTCCTTTACGCTCGATAAAAAGCTTTTTTTCCTGGACCAACACAGCCGCGTTTGTAACTGCAGCATCGAGTACGGGCTAAAAGGATGCATCCTTGTTGAAAGATCCTTTGACGAGCTCCCAAAGGCGGACGTGATACGTTTTCGGATCGATCGAGGCAATTTAACTTATTGGAACCGGGATTTTTCTTGATGGAATAATTTTATTATAAAGGAGGATTGACGTGCTCGAGGTTTTCTTCCTCTTTTGTGGCTTTATTTTTCATAAATGTGTAGGAATAAGGTGTTGTGTTGATGTGGTGTTTTATGCTTGGTTTTTGAGTAAGAAATATGGAAGGGGGAGATTTCAGTTGATTTTTTATTTTAATGACTCTGAGCAGGAAAAATGAAATTGAGAGCGATGTAGGAAATTGGGATGAATTGGAAACTTGTGCGGTTGGTAGTAGTTACAAACTGAAGGAATTTCATCTTAATGTACTTCATATTGGACTATTCCAATCACAAGGAATTGAATCTCAAAGAATTTTAATTGTGAGGAATTCAATCTTCAAAAATTCTAATCTTGACGAAGTAAAACTTGAAGAATTTCTTAGTGGAGAATTCTAATCTGCAGAAATTGAATTTTAAAGATTTCTAATCATGAGGAATTCAACCTAAACTAATCCATATCAGAGAATTCCGAACTCTAGGAATTGAATCTTAAAGAATTCTAATCTTGAGGAATTCAATCTGGAAGAATTAAATCTTGAAAATTTCGATGGATTCCATACTGGTGAAATCTAATCTTGAGGAATTCACTACCGAAGAATTACATTTATAATCTTCAAAGATCCAATACCAAAACATTAAATATTTAAAAACTTCTAATCTATGGAAGAACTAAATCTGAAAATATCCATTTTTCACAAATTCCAATCCCAACGAAGAAGTTACTATCTTAATATCAACAAACAATAAAAATAAAATAAAAAATATCACTTCTGCATTAAACAGTAAAATATTTTTCACAAAAATCTCTCATTCTTCCGCACTGGGATTCATTACAAGGAATCACTACAAAGAAAAACAGTTAGCAAACATAAAAATCCATATCCTATTTACAATTTTACCATCCTTCGCGTCACCTCCACCCAAGCCATCCCCAAGTTGTTCGCTTCACGATCATTGCTCTTACTCTCTGCTCGAATAAATTTAGCCACTAGGGCCAGAGCATATGGGGGAAGCGCTAATACCGTTTTATGTGCGGCTTGATACCCATAACGCAACATGGTGCCCGGTGGTGGGCCCTGCTTTGCGTCTGGAAGAGGTCGTGGAGAAGGAACTCGATGTCGTCGCCTGGTGGGAATGGTGGGTGGATGATGCTCAGAGGGTACGTACACACAGCGAAACTTCTCACTTTATTCATGAGGCGGGGACGATTCTATAGGCAGTCTGAGAGACGAGGACGGTAAAGGATAAAGTTACGGTGGACGTAAAAAGACGAAGAAGAACGCCTGAGAAATGCTCAACTTTCAGCGCGATATCAAAGTCTACGCCGACTTCTCGCTCTTCTGGTAATTGTAAAATAATTTGAATGGACACACGAGAGGAAACTTCCTGCTTCTAATAATGAGCACACTTTAAAAGTTACTCGCGGAAATGTACGGCTGGGAGGCTTGAAAAGTTTATTTCGAATCGTGGCTCTAGGTTGATGAAAGACGCAAAGAAGCGAGGTAAAATTGATGAAAGGTGGAATAGAATGCGCTGGAGTTGGTAAACAATGTAAGACCATGGGTGAAGTTGATGGAAGATGCAACGAAGTGAGGTGAAGTTGGGAAAAGACGGGAAATAAGGGTGCTGAAGTTGATGAAGAACGTGAATCAGTGGAATAAATAATTGGTGAAAGACGCTACGAAATGAGTTGAAGTTTGTAAAAAAATTTAAAACATTTATAACTCTGGAAGATGCTCCATAATTGCATATTAGACCGATAGTTATTTCACTTATGTTCGAATTAGAATATGCAGCTGGAATTTTATGGATTCAAGATTCACCTTCGAGAGTGTTGAAAAATTGACAGTTTTCGAAGAAGTTTCATTAAACAGCTTTCGACATTCGAAAATTTGATTGATTCTTCATCAATAATAAAATTGATAAACTGACTAATGTCTCAGTTAAAGTATGTACATTTAACTTATACGATCTTTCACTTTTTTCTTCGACCACACCTTCTTCAAAGAATTTTACCATCAACATAAATGAAAACTGTTTCAACCAGTGAAAAGGCAAAATAATTACGATATTCCTGTAATTTCGTTTTATCAAATAATAATGTATTTTACCAGAAGACAGACAAGAGTGAAACACAGCAGATGTTTCCTACATTCCACAAATTTTTTGTCCAATTAAGAAAAAGTTTATTTGACAAAATATGCATCATACGTGAGTCACTGACCGAACAGTTTAAATAAACGAAGAAAGTGGCCGCTGAACGTTGGGGGAAGCATGAAACGACCGTACTTCCGATTCGTGCGGTGTTTCGTGCGGCCAAGTGTTTCCTCCGCTTTGGAG
The DNA here is from genome assembly GCA_963855975.1 of Andrena chrysosceles. Lineage (NCBI taxonomy): Eukaryota > Metazoa > Arthropoda > Insecta > Hymenoptera > Andrenidae > Andrena > Andrena chrysosceles. The sequence continues at coordinate 23,068,591 of OY979767.1, forward strand.
GGGGGGGGGTAACCCCTTCGAACTCATCGGTGGATACGGAGGGTAAAAGGCAACAATGCCGTGAGCAACCACTCAAACAGTGGCCTTTGTCTGAAAATCTCACTCGAGTTCTTTCTGTTCTTCCCTTTCCTCGCACCCTTCCACTTCTTTCTTCACTTTCCTGCCCTTCTCTTCCGCCGGCCAGTGAGTACGAGACGTAACCCCTCGCGAATTTAAAAAAGATTTCTTCCTAATCGCGTTTCAGATTCGCCACCTCTTCGTTATAACGCGAGATAGTATCAAGGTGTTCGATATTCAACGTAGTTCACCTTAAAGGCCTTTTCACACGAAACACTTTTGCGACTGAGTTAGTAAAATTTAATTTCTAGTTAATTTATATAGTAAAATTTAATTTGCAAAATGAATTTTATTTAGATTAAAATTTTTTATTTGAACTGATAATATTTTATCACAATACTTTCCTCTTAAATTAAATACGAACACAATCCTCCCAAACCTCCAAACCTACCCTTCCACTTTTTTAATCTCATCTCACGATTTTCCAAATACATCACTCAAACAACCTCGTTAAAAACGTTACGCTTCGACTTTCTCCTTATTAACGAACCGAACATCCACCCTAACAACTCCTCGCTAATCAAATTCGCTCACGGAATCGTTTGTTTAATTGGCCGTCCTGAGGTAATTATAGGAGAATCGTTATCCCTCCGTGTCCTTCAAACGAAAGAAAAAGGATATGTAGTAGTAGAAAATGGAAAATTTTTCGAGTCGTCTGGAAAGAAAAATGTTTTCACAGCATGATATATTTATTATAAGATAAACAATTGAGGACTGCAAAATTCCGGGTCACAAAATCTTTTTTAAAAATGCACACTGGTTTACAGGAATTTGCACTTCTAAATCCAAAAGTAACACCAGGCTTCCATCACGTAAATTTTTTTTTACATCTGGTTTTGATGTTTTTATGTTGTAATAGGCGATTGAATGAAATTAGTAGTGAAAAATGAAATGTGGTATCAAGTTTTCATTGTTTTGTTCGAATTCAGCACCCAGAAATATATTAAAAACAGCTAGAATATTGAAAAAAGTTTTTTCATTGCAGGCCTATTATTAATTAAAGAGTCCTTGTTGAAGACACCAATGCCAAAAATCAAATTCTATCCTATAATATTACACTTGACACGTAGAACATTTTCTAATAAAATTTTTCTTCCTAATTTCAGCACTGCCAGTATTTCCTCCAAGGACTCTTCAAATTCTAATTCCTTAAGGGGGTATACCCGTTTGAAGCCTCGGAAAATGTATACATTTTGTGGATTTTTTTTCAAGTCAACGGTTTGATGCAGATTTCCCGTTTTTTTACTATCTTTACATAGTATTATGAACTACTCGAGAAAAAAGTTTCAGTTAAAAAACTATTATTTTTGGGAAGTTATGCATACACATCCGAAAGTCTTTCGATTTTAGACAGCTAAACGGTGGCCCTGAAAACAGCTGTATGACGTGTCTAAAATCAAAAGCCATAAAATTTTCTTATAAAGTATGTCAATAGCTATCGTCCAACGAAGGCTTTTTTTATTCCCATTCCCCGTTTATTATTTATAAAGAAAAAAGGTGGATTTTTCTCTTAGAAAAATTTAACTTTACCTTTGATCTCTCACCATTTCTTTATTTTTCAAAATTTTCAAAATCGGCTTCGTTGGACGATAGCTAATGACATACTTTATAAGAAAATTTTATGGTTTTTGATTTCAGACACGGCATACAGCTGTTTTCAGGGCCACCGTTTAGCTGTCTAAAATCGAAAGACTTTCGGATGTGTATGCATAACTTCCCAAAAACAATAGTTTTTTAACTGAAACTTTTTTCTCAAGTAGTTCATAATACTATGTAAAGATAGTAAGAAAACGGGAAATCTGCATCAAACCGTTGACTTGTAAAAAAATCCACAAAATGTATACATTTTCCGAGGGTTCAAACGGGTATACCCCCTTAAAACACACAGAATCATGGTGTGAAAGGAATCTTTTCCATTGACCGCCAAAATTTGCAAAATTGTTACCATTCCTCTGCAAAACCAAGCGAAAGTCCCGTGAGCGAGCATCGCCGGAATAGAGTAGGTCCTGCGGTCCATCGAGTCATTCTTCCCGAGCAATGTACCAATTTCTTTCATCCTGTGTCTTGCACCCTCGTGCCTAGCCCCGAGACACGATCTCGTTTTATCTCCTCGACCCCTTACACGATCCGCGTTTGTTACGGAGCCCTCAGCCTCGACCACCGTGCTCGCCGCTATCAACCCCCTCCCCGATCCTCCGCGGAGCCCCCTTTTTCGCCCTTTTCTTCTTCACCCTGGCGGGTTGCTCGAGGGCAGGTCAGAGTCAGATAGAGCACGCGAGCCACCGCGTTCGAGGGGGATACACGCGCTGGCTGCATGCCCCCTAAGTGGATTCTGTCTTCAGCGGGGGGTAACATTCTCTTTCTTGCATCCCCGCGGCACAGGGAAGGGGGATGGAGGCGTAACGGCAACTTCGGATCGAAATGTCAGACGCACGAGGCCCTGGGAAGCATTGCAGTGTACCTGTTCAAAGTACACGCTCCGAAGTTGGGGATGAAAGAAGACAGAACTTGGAATTTCGAAGACGTAAATCTAGTGTTCGTGCGGTGCTCGTTGGCTCAAGTTTGCTCGAACGATGAGACACTTTCGTACTCGCGATGCTAGTTAGTGGACTTCTGATAATGGTAGTGGGGAACTTTTACTGTTGTACGACACGTTGAGTGTAAAAGGGTGGTTCTTAGTTTGCCAACGAGGTTTTCGACACTTATTGAGGGTGGAAGAGAGAAATTCTCAGGTAGAGTTCAAGTTGTAATGAATTTTGTAAGTATCTTTGAGCGTAAAGGTCTTTTTACACGAGATTCTTCTGTTGCCAGCGACGGTCACATTTTTCCAATACATTCGTATATTTTTTAATAAATCTGAGATACCAGTTGCGAGCCACGAAATTGTTTTCTGTGAAACGGCTTTAAGATTCGAAAATATTGTGTTAAAATAATGCATTATAGGGGAGACCGGGGCTAGTTGATACAGAGGCAGGTTGATACAGACGAATTATCTTGACACCGTATATATGTAGCTTCATTTCTATGGGATATGTGAAAAATGTTGATAAATTCTTTCCTACGATCCAGCGTACGTGGGTGTACCTTGACGTTAGCAATCGTTTTTTAACTGTTTTCGTTTATATAAAGAAAAAGTAAATAGTTGTGTTCACTTTCCAATCCGTCTTGAGACGATATAAAGAATTTTATAACCCGAAGTAATTTGGCATCATATTGAGTCTTTTGAAGGTAAGGTAATTACGTTTTGTAATTATGTTTATATGCTCTACATTTTTTATGGACATGTTTATACATAATGACTTCTTGTGGGGTAAGTTGATACGGTTTCTCTGGGGCATGTTGATACAGTATATTAATTTTCCCCGACTACTTTTAATTGAATTTTTTCTTTATATTTCTTGGAAAATGGTTTGAAATTATATCAAAAAGACAAATCGTGGCGAAATATCGTAGGATGTTTTGGAAAAAGCGTGTGCTGAAATAGAAAAAGACTCAATATTATTAAGGCCATGCACAAAAATATACAATCTTGACACAATGAGTTTATTAAGATATAGTAACAAAAAGAAGAAGACACCTCATGTTAAAGTGGGATATTCCAGACATAAAAAAAAATGAAAATAAAAATGTTTTTTAGGTATGTTTGTTTAAAAATCTGTTTGATCTTAGAACTTTTGACTGTTGGAAAGATATTTAGATTGAAATTATATTTTTCAAATTTATTAGTTACTCATTAAACAGATATTTTAAAGATGTATCAACTTGCCCCGCAGTGGGGTATATTGTTACACTTTGCCTTCGTCCAAATACCATTTTTTCATTCATTTTGTATGTACTTTCTCAAGTTTTCGCTTACTATATATTAAAGAGGAAGGACCAAAATATATTTTAGCATATTTGTTATTAAGTAATTGATTCAAACAAAAATGAAAAACAATGAAAACTGAAAAACGTATCAACTTGCCCCGGTCTCCCCTACATGCTATTCCTATTTTCTTAGGCACATATTATAAGATTTGAATATAGTTTACTAGAATTTGACTTTGCTTTCTAATTTTCTAACATATCCCATCAGCTACTGATACTACTTACAATAAACTCAATCCCACCACGAATTGCAAGACAACATTATAATTTATTATCTAGTACCTTATTATCTATTATCTAGTAGAAATTATTATCTAGTAGGCGGGAAAACGAATATAAGTCAGAATTCTCAGTTTTGCAGGAAGACATTTTGGACATGAATATTGATAACATTTGATAATATTTTCCTGTTTTTAGGCGTACATTTCATTCCGATATCTTTTAGAATTAAAAAGTTATACACGAATGTCACCTATAACTCTTATTCGTACCATTATGTGCCGTCAGTGGTAAAAAATATCGTTTCCATGCTTCGAAATGGAGCAGTTGACACTTTCCCGTGCCAATTACTAACACTGAGCCAAAGAGGAATCCGTCTCGGAACTGATATGTGTGAATCCGCCTTAAACTCTCCTCTTTCCCTCTCCACTCCAAGTTCTCTACTCTCCTCCAGCCGTTTATCTCGCGCGATACTTTCATGGGCGACACAGTTTCCCCCAGCCAGGCCATAAGAGTTATACAAGGTATTAGCGCGGAAACAGATGTAGGCGTATAGCGGCGTGTCTGCGGCTCACCCTTCGCGTGGACTGACAATTTGTCACATCCGCGACCGCCGACAACGACATCCCCCTTTTCGTCTCGAGTGCGCGACACATCGATAAGCCCACGGTTTGATAAATCGCGCGATACACAACCGTCATTATCGGGCAACAGCTCCCTCCCTCGCTATCGCGATTATCGCGGGAATAGGATAATAAGGCACGCGTCTGATGCGATCATTCGATGAATACAGGTGTGCAGTAGAACGTGTCGCGTGAGAAGTACTAGCAATGTTATTAATGGTAGGTCATGGAGACATAGGGGGTAATTGCTTTGGAGATATGTATGTTGTTTGAAATTAGTAACAGCTGCTTTGAGGGATGATTCTGGGGGTGGAAGTGGAACATGAGGAAAGTGGGAGATATTGGAAGTACAATTGTAGGTGTATTTATTGCGTCACCCAGAAACTGAGGTAGTGAGGAAAATAAAATTGTTAGAGCTGTGTGATTAGTAAAGTGGTTGGTATTCAAGTTAGGTTGATCAAAATGTGGAGCATTGAGTGTCTAGTTAACAGTTACGAAATAATGTTTAAAGAGTGTTACTGTTAAGTGGGGTGTACCTAAGCAATTAAATGTTAAATATTGGTGTGATGTAAGAAATATTCCCTGTGGTGTAAAATATTTTAAAGAGATAGTTAATGGGAATATTTATTGCACCACTTTAATTATTAGAACTAAGTGATTGGTAAAGGGGTGGGTGTCTAATTTATTGTGGTTAAAATATCAGGCACTGAACTAATAATCAAACAAAGGACGTACCGTGTCATTTCTATTCCTTGTGATAATATCATTATCTAAGTCCTTAGTTTATACTGTAGTGTATTAGACACCAAAATTTATTTAAACAAGTGATTTCTTATTGTGTGGATCGTATTAAGTGTAATACACAACGTGTTAAAAAATGATTCACGATTTTTATGGGAGATATTATCCACTAGGTTGAATGAAAAATGTTCAACGAGTGTAGCTCGAGAAATGAACCCTGTTAGAATTGAAACCCATTTCCAAAATCGCTGATTGAAGTAGATTTGTGTATTTCTATTTATCATCATAACAGACGCTTACATAACACTAAATTGAATTACTTTCGCTTACATTTTTTAACTGGAAACTTTATCCCGACAAATGATAAAATAAATAATTGATTACTTGTTAGTTCAATGCCATTTATTCCTGGATGAATATAAAATTGATGGTCGATAGAAAAGCGTCAGTGAAAAAAATTGGAAGCTATGTATAGAACGAAGCATAAAAACAGCGACTCATGTACAGCCCATCGACGATTTGTCATACTTGCACACCTTCTTCTATCTACCATCGCCGCGACCCCCTTTCCTTTTCGAGTACACGACACATCGATAAGCCTACGTTTGATAAATCACGCGATAGGCGACCGTCATTATCGAAACCCGAGCCCTATTCCCCTTCAAGAAAAGAATTGTCCTCGTATCCACAACAAAATGTCGAGCGAGCATTTCTGAATCGTAAAGCAGCATATAAATTAAACAGACAATCATAATAAGGAATTAAAATGGTAATAAAAAGTCATCGCGGAATTCTTGAGAAAATATTCTTCAGCAAAGAATCGTATTTTAATAATCGAGTAATATTAACGGAACAAGGGTATGTAGTATTAAGAGAGTTAAATTAAAAATGTAATAAACTACAATCTCTGAAAGTACGAGAAATATCAAATTATTATTTTTGACATAATGTGATAAATCTTATGTAATATAATTCGTTTGTAGTAACTGTATTTTTTTCATTCGAATAGCCTCAGTTATACATGTTTATTAATAAAAAATTCTGCTTAACTGAGGAAGACAAGTTAACTCGTCACTTCAAGTTACCTTCGTTTTGAGTGAAATCGCTTGACAAATTTTTAAATTTGTTTTTCTCAAAAAGGAAGTTTCAAACAAAAACATGTTAATCTACACTTTTAACTTATCTTTAGGAAAATAATCGCCCATTGCTTAATTGTTTGACCTATTCCGCCACGTCATGTATGTTATCAAGTTAAACGAGTTAATTATGCTGTAATTGGCATCAAATACAAACTTCAAGGTACGTGTAATTCTAGTTGGAAAACGACCTATTTAGTTGATTCGCAATCGTGTAAATAAGATTATCCCAGGCATGTAGCTGGCGCGGCAGTGTTTAATGAGTAAAACGGGAAAGTAGAAACACCCCGTACGCAATCAGACAACACATATGTAGAATGAAATTCGCGTATGGGGTATCTAACGATATACTATTTAAAATTCTTTTACAAATACCAGTTACAATCATTAAGTGGATGATTCTAATATTACTCAGATTCTAATATTACTTATTCTAATATTATTCTCAGTGACGCACTCAGGATTTAATTTTATGGGCAGCCGAGTTGCACGGATCAAAATATGTTTAATGCAAATTCAATAAAGTTGATTAGGTGATCATAAAAATTTACTTAAAGTGCTACTTCTATTTCTCAAAGTATTCATACGAATTTGAAACTCATTCACTCCAAAATAACTGCAAGAGAAACTTACCTACGTGAACCCTACAATTTTTATCCAGTTCAAAAACTACTAAAATCCTACAAGAATTCTGAAACATCTTTTCGAAACACCCTATATCTCGCGCCTCATTGATCCCCGCGTCAGGCGCTCGACAATCGAGCATATCAGGGAAATGTATCTCGAAGACAAACGAGCCGACAAATCGGATTCACGGGATGCTGGACATTAGAAAGGAACTCGGGGTGGTGGTGTAGATCGAGCTGAATTAGGTTCTAGCGCCTCGACGTCGTTTGCCCTTCTCGCCTTCGCCAAAGCCGCCACCCTTCGAGATTGGCCAGGCACGATTAATTGACAGTAGGCCCTTCGAGACTTCTTGACGAGATTCGAAAAGACAGTTACGCATTCCAGGAGGGTTCGTTGAAAGGCATAAGGATGTAAGCACGTCGTGTAGATCTGTGTCCTGGGTCGGTGTTTCGAGATTGAGTCTTTCCTTTTACTATCTTCATCTCAGAGCTACGCTGCTTTTGATCGCCTCGAGACGTTACTTCATTAAGGTTAATTAGTAAGTTCGTGTATTACCGATCGGGATTCGGTAAGAGTACACCAGGATTGTGTACGGCATAGCAGGAGAAAGATGGTTTCTTTGATAAACATATGTGGAGAGGTAAAATAAAGGAAAAGATGTATTGTAATAAATAAATAAATAAATTATAAGAATTGTATCAGAAACTTAGAAGCAGTGATACAAATATGTAATATGTCGGTTCTTTTCTAATGCCTAATTAGAGTATAAATTGGTCATTATATGAATAATAAGTTAAGTAAGTTAAGTTCAGTGAACCTTGTTTCTTTACTGACAGACTAAAGTATTAAAACTTGGTTTTCTCAATAAAGCTGTTTTGTGACATTTCCTGTTTTCCCCTTACCCTTCATTGACAACATAAATACCTTAACATTTCTATTGCACTAAAATGCTTTTATTATAACGAAATGACACTCTCTACTGTGCCCACTCTTTGAAATTCACCGACTCCAACGTGTTCCCAAACTTCGAAGTCTGTCAAGTGGTTTGTGAAGTAATTTTTGCCAGACAATATCGTGAAGAAAGAAGGAACGAGGAGAGACGAGCGTTAAAGGTGGAGGGAGATCTATAGTAGCAAAAGAAACATTGATTGAACACAGAGGGTGGCAGGTTGGTGTTGTCGAGGACCGATGAGGCGAATAATCGGATTTAGGGATTACCAGCGCTCTTCGTGTTGCCCGCAACACTGTTAGTTTAGCATCGTCATCGTTCTCAGTGATCATTAACGCGATTAGGAAGTCTGTTTTGATAATCGTTGATACGGTAATTTATGCCGCGCTTAATATTGACATGTGAAGTTGAAGTTTCGGGTGAAAAAATTTTATGTTATCTAACGGATGTTCATTGTGTGAAAAGGTTCGTTGAATTATTGAATAAAATGCTTGTAGCTATATTGCGGAATAAAAATTAAGCCAAATTTGCGTATTACATGTACCTACCTGAAAATGGAATAAAAATGTGTTAGTGGAATGAAAATGTATGAATGCAGCACCTACCTATGGATCACATATTGCAATCAAAGTCACAGTAAATTTCAAAAGACGCACTGCTACGAGGTACAATAACTTTTCTAAAAAAGTACGCATAGCAAATGAATTATTATAGTTGTTTTAATAATTCACGTGTTAAATATCTCACGAAAAATTGACTGCTTAGGAAAAATATTAAACCTGAGTCAAATATTTATCGATTCTGTATCCACTTAAAAAACACTGCATATATTATCAATCTAGATAAACTTCCTACTCCAATGATGATTTAAAAAATTTGCAAATAATGCTTAAATCTGATATGCAAAAAATATTTTGTTTCAGTTTCATCTGGGAGGTTCGACACGACTGACGAGTTCATTGAAATCGTCGAGGAGTTCGTTGAAATCTCCACAAACGTTCGCACTACGCGCGCCCTCGTACTTTCCACATAGAGAGAGTAATCTGTAGGAACACAACCTATATTTTTTTGTAATTCGTACATTGTTATAATGCAGTGATTCCCAACCTATGGGTCGCGAAGTATTTTCTGGGGATTGCCACGGTTATTTCTAATTGACGATTTTTAGCACTTATTTATTTTAATATGGTTACACTCACATTTTTATTAATAATGTATCACTCAATTTTCATAAATGAAAGGAAGGAAATATTTACCTTACCTTAAATAGGGGGTCGCAGGTTATTTGAATATTATAAAAGGGAATCGTGACTCACAAAAGATTGGGAAATTCTGTTACAATGTTTTTAACCTCGTTTAAACTGCCCTACTACTTAATTGCTATTATGAATATCATATATGAACCGTAACGAGTGTATCAATAAATGCCAAAAATATTTTTTAGGATATTTTATAGCCTCTTCTTGTAAAAATTCATAAATATCACCTATTTTTTTTAAGGGGTTTGACCGAAAGGTCCCCTTAACTCTATTACGTTATTTACCCCTATAATTTTCATTTACTTATAAATATAAACTTTACCTGTACAAAAATTAAAAAAAATAAGAAACGAAAATTGAAATTCGTGAAGAACATGTGGTATGTATTCGTAAAGAGTACCTACAGCTTGAAAATGTCAGGAAAACTGCTCCATTAAGCTTATATTTGTGAATAAGTGCAACTAAATTTAGATCGAATAGACTCTAGGAAAACAACAAGGCGAAATAATCATCGTGAATTCTTATCAGAATGATATAAGTATAAGATCCACGACAGTATTTAATTGATCGCGCTTTCTGTCCGGCGGAGACACTATATACCTACTATCAATTAATATCTTTAGTCTTCAATCGATCTCAGTAAGCAAAACAGGAAATACACAGAAGCTTACTACAACTTATAGCCACGTGTTCACCGAAAGAGTCGACCCAATTTTTTAGCTACTTCTGGTAATTAAAAACAGAACAGTTTTCAAAATCGCTGTTTTTCATTTAAAACTCCAAGTTCCATTTAACATTTTTGAATGGCGATATACCATTTTCCCCCTAATATTGCGAAGGACACGAATGCAAATTTAACGCTATTTGAATTGTTAAAATGATTCGAATCACCACGAAATTTACCTGACACCTCTGTCGTAGACCAACGTTAAAACTAGAATCAGGTCGATGTACCCAATGTCTGAGAAACGTACGCGAGGAAGGAATAACTTAAATGTGCGCGACAGCTTGAATTAAACAGCGCGACAGGTTGGCAGGTATTGGCGAACGTAGCGATCGATGTTACGCAACCCGTACGACAGCTATCGATATTATTTAAGCCTAATTACCGGCTAGATCGATATCTGGAATGGTGAACGAGCAAACCACTCGTAACGTATCGGGGAGTTTCCAGGATATATCCAGGGTGGCCAGCCACCCCTCGAACGTTCGCTCCCCCTGCGCGAACACCCCAACCATGTCCCTACCCTCTCAGCCGCGCCCTAATATAAATATTATTACACTTTGATGGGGTTAGGTTGACACTGGGCCCCACAGACATCCCGACAATGCTTCCTCGCCTAGCGACCCCCTTTCGCCCGCGCGCTGTACGTTTGCTTTTTCATTAGGCCCGAATTCCACGTGGCGCGTGCCGCTATCCTCGAAAGCTTAGCAGCTCGACCCTCGACCAGCACTGACAGAAGTCGTTTAAATATTTTAGACCAGGGAATTGACGAGTTCTGTCGTCTCGACGGCGAAGGAATGTATATTTATAGAATATGCATGTGATAGAGGCTCGCTTATTTAAAAATAGTCCAACAGTTACTTTTAACACTGCACGTACTGGTACTTTATATATACCTATTCCTACTGTAACCGATCAAATAATCGATTAGGAAATAAAGGTCATATTTTTGCAAATTGGATATAGGTAATGTCAATTTTACATGGGAAGCAATGCACAAAAGAACTTTGAATTAGTAATAAAAAAAATTATATATTTTCATTTTTACTTTTAACATAAAAATAAGAAGTAATAAATAATAATCATTTTTTTCACTTCTTTTTCTATGTTCAGAATTTAGACCTACACTGATTTCCGAACATTTCTTTTAAGTTATTTATTTCTTTCAATAATTTATAATGAGTAACTAATAATGAGTAAATAATTATTCGAATAAAAATTATATCCCTTCGCATGTTACTCGAATTAACCCTTCGTGGTCACACCTTGGTCACACAGGGTTCACTGCACTCCGGCGTCATTTTTGAGTTACCATTTTCGTATTTTTGAATCTTCTAACTTTTGAGTGATAATTGTACATTCGTCATACTCACACAATCATGCGCTAATAGTCTTTTTCCAGAAATAAAAATTTTGATTAGATCAAATTTGTATTTGAAAAAATAGTTGTGGGAAAACAGATTTTTTTTGCTTAAATTCACCAAATTTTTAAATTTTATTGTTTAATATCCTGGGGTACGATACACCCCGTGTGATCACAAACAGTTAACACCTTCATAGCAAATTAAAAATGTAGGTATCCTTTATTCTTATCCAAAATTAAGTTCCACCCAACCCTGGATTCTCCACGCAAAATTATACCATTCCTACTATCATTCCCTCTTTAAACTCCTTTCTTCGCCGACCACTGCAAACTTAACTCAGTTGGGGGTTGATGACGACGTTAAAGATCACAACGCATGGTATTCTTCGGTAACAATGACATCTTTAATAACCGGTTCAACAACATTACAGTATGATAGGTTTCAAGTACATACGTAGTTCGATACTCGATTTCCTTAAATATACATACATACATGTGTGTCTTGCTTGTGTATGTAGAGTCACCCTCTCTCGTGTACCTTTCTCTTCTCATATATGTATATGTAGATACGCATAGTACTCGTGTACTTCAACGTGTTCGTGTATACAGTGTGGACCAATAAGAATCATTACCGTGAACATTTCCGGAACCATGGAAGTAGAAGAACATTTTTTCGCATAGAAATTTTTTGGTCTCAAAGGGGCCATCGTATGGTCATAACGATTTTGGTGCAGGTAGAATCGTTCACGAGCGATTCTTTTCTGCCATCCATGATTTCGGAGATATCCAAGGTGGCGATTCTCATTGCTCCACCCTGTGTATACCCGTTAGTATGTGCAGGGGTGCATCTTCGTTCTGGTGTACGTGCACGACGAATACGCGAGTGTATTGCAATTGCTACGTGACTTGTACCCCTCTTTTTACCGTGCAACACTATGCATCGCACAAGAATGGATTCTTTGTACTAGATTGACGCAAGGATAATAGAAGTTCATGGAAACGGTACTTTAGTCATACGATGATGCACTTCTTCCATTTACTTCGGATTAACACCATGTGCTCGAGATCCGAGTTAAGGACTTTCAGCTTTGAGCAAAATTACGCGAATCCAGCATTAGATTTAATAATCATCGTGTGAATAAATCGCAGACGTGTGACGAAGTTAAGGAAAAGAAATGGAAGATACTATGTGATTATTCTGTTCGTAAATATAGCAAAATCAAGTTGAATTCATTCGATGGAATAAAAAGCAACACCATGTTTGAACTGAACCCAATCATTTTCTTCGAGTCTACTTGAAACGTGGTGGCTTTTGTGCATTTAGGGACGTATACATAACGAAGGAGCGTTTCTGACTTTATTTCTTCCAAATACTATGCACCATTCTATCCAGGATTAAATGAAAACCATTTAATAAGATAAATATTGCAGCCATCGAGGAACAGGTAGTCAAAGAGAAATCCTTTTCTTCTGTCAAACTACTAGTTTTTTATTTCCCAAGAATAAATACTCCCATTACTTTTGCATCAATCCACACGACAATGGTAATTTGTCGTTAAGTTGCACAAACGTTCGTCAGAGCCTGTTTCCTCACTCTCTTCACCTTTCGCGATTCACGAAATTGGATTTCCCAAAAACGGAAATGGAAATCGAGAGAAATCGATACAAACGACGTTAATCAGTCAATTCTTTCGAGAACCATATAACCACGTCACCTTGTCCTCTGTCCCTCTCGTCTCAATTTCTTTTTTCTTTTTTTTTTTGGTTACGCCCTCATGTGCTTTGCATTTAGATCGCTCGCCTTCGCTTTCACTGTCACCACACACAGACGATATGTTACATGTAGGCAAGATACATACGCAGGTCTCTCGCGTGGAAAAAGGGAGAGATCACCGTTCCAATATATATATATATATATATATATATATATATTTATTTTTCGTTTTTATATATTCGCGCATGTGTAATGTATTTACAAGAGAGAAAAGAAGCTACGAGTATACGTTTACGCGATTATATGTATACATACGTGTATTATATAGAATTATTGTGATATAACTTGCGATATAGATACACACAACGCCTTGCCCGATAGTTATCCGTCTGCCCCCTTCAGTGGCGCGAAATGACGCCTGGGACGAACATAAAGAAACGTTTGTTTCGTCGTTTTTTTTTCACGTGTATGTATAGAATTTACTTGTACAATATATCTTTACACACTCTCTATATAATATTATATATGTTATATACACGGCACGTACATAATACGATATAATATTATATGATCCCACTATGATACAGAGTAACTTAAAGTATATGCGAAGATAGTGTGACGGGGCACCGGAAACGGTTACGAATTCTGTGTCTCGTTCGGAGCAAAAAGAACTTCGTTGTATATCGAAAACATAATATAATATCAAACAATATTAATATCATAATAAATTGTACAGGGATAGGTACTTCAGCAAAAAACACCAAGAAGAGAAATCTTTTACTCCTGAGATTTAGCTTCTATTTTATAAAAACCCAACTTTATGACTGCTAATAAACCTGACTCATTTAACTGAAATATATACCTAAATCTGAAGCATATAGTGATCGTTACTTTCGTCAAATTTCTCGTATATAATACGACAAATTAGTAAAATAGAAAAACTAAGTACATACCCAGGTAGACTCTAAGTCTACTCTCGAAGAATAATTCCTGTCAACACAATTAATTTTCAATCACCACCGTTAGATTTTGCGTCCACAACGAAGGCAACATCTTGGTACCCCACCACACCAAACCCTATTTCCACGACTCCCTCAGAACTCAGCAACAATTTCAACCGTATGTACACGTCGCCTCAGGTAGCCCGTGCAGCAACAACTCATTCTAACGCCAAGAAAACTTGCCCTCTTCCCCGAGTACAACTTTAGAAAGAATCGCGTAAAACCCGTAAGTACCGTCGCGTAGAACAGTCCCCCTCCGTCGATAACCATCGGCAAGTGGCACGTTGTCGCCCCCGATTAATCGTTACGCTAGGATCATTATTCGTAGAGGCCAGCTCGTAGAAACGAAATTACCGTTGTCAGTAATACCTACAACTCTCGTGTCTCGAGATAGAATTAGAAACAAAAGTGTCTAGGACGCAATGATATGCCTAAGGTACGTACCTAAAATCCCTACACTGATTCGAGTCGGATATACACGTTCTTCTTAGAGGGGCGAGGAATAGTGTGGCTCGAGCAACGAGCCTCGCGACGACAGAGGTGAGACAGGGATAAAAACTCGAAAGTTCAGGCACTGTAAACACAAAGCACTCGCGACGATTCTCTAAGGCGCGACGAACGCAAACAACCCCTTTACGACATTTTTAACACTTTGATTGGCGTCGGCGTATTTTCGCGCCGAGGGATTTGCGTCCCATGGCACGGCTCGGCGTGTTGTCGAATCGATATTTTCTAGAAACTATCGAAAGTATTGCTTGGGAGTCTCTAAATGTGTGCACTCTAATTTTTGCATAAATCATTGATTATTTTTTGTGGCATATGGTTTCTTTTGAACTTTGTTTCATCTCGTTCAACAGAACAGAAAAGTTTCACATTAATTTTCAAAGGTATAAAGAATTTTGCGGAAGATTTTTTTTTACAAATGTAGGTTCAGCCCGGAAAGCAGTAACCATTAGTTTTTAAACTGTTTCCCTGCAAAAGTGATCGCTCGGAGAGGCGTTGTTGACTTAATGAGACACTTTTCAAAATCTCGAGCCATTCAAGGTGTTAATGCTACTTTTATTACAAACGTTTTTAAAACCTCTCTGGCTTTACGGTCGTCGCGGTCACGATTCGACGAAGATAGCCGAATTTTCGAATCGCGCGGTTCAGCTTTGTTTACAACGTCGTTCTTCTCGCGACATCTCCGAGTATTGACGATTAGGTAGGTACGAACATGCAATGAACACGCGCGTAAAATTTCACGAACCTTTAAGCACACTTCCTTCTATTTTGGTTCTCTTTCGACGAAGCGTGGTTCACCCTCAGACGTTGTGTCCACTTTGACCCACGTTCTTAACGTTTTTAAATATTACGAAAACTAAATAGTTCGAAATATTCATTACTGTAAAAAAAAATCGCGTTCCTAAGCGATAGAAAAAGAAAAGATTGACGAGTCTGGATTGACCCAGACCTTAACACAAGACAGGGACTTTAAACATTCAGCAACCTGCGTTAAAGTACAGTTTACTGACTTTATCATGAAACTATAATTCAACTTTAAAATACGTTTGTTCTAAGAACCTATAAAGTTACGTTAAAAGAATGATGAAAAGGAGATTTACTTATTTATAACAGAAATAATATTCAATAAGAAAACAGAAATAAGATTTAACATTAACATAAACGATTAATATTTTTGTAATAAATTATTTCAATTTTGTTTTTAGAATCACAATATCGTTACCATAGTACATTAAGAATCGAGCTAAAATATTTTAGCTTACCGATACCACCCTTGAGTCACAAAATACGACGTCACACATTGCCACCTTTTAGGTAGACGTGATCGTGTCTTTTTAGCGGGTGATTTCAATTTTTGAATATATAAAATGAACACAAGCCTATGGTTTGTAATTTTGATCGAATGTAATGGTTTCTACAGAATTCTTCTTGTAATAATATAACAGGTAACAGGTAGATGCTTCGTCGAAGTTTCCTAGTAGAAGAGCTTTAAAAGGACTCGCAAAGCTTCACGCTCGAGCGCGCTGGCACATGATAATCGTTACAATCTGCATACATGTATATACATATAGAAATGTACGTCTACGTATTACCTAAATATTACACGATTTATCCCACCGCGAGTAAAACGAACGGGATTGAAACGGGCGTCTCTACTTAGAAACCTATGCTCATGAAAATACAGATATGTAGCGGTCAACATACTTATCCCCGATATGATTAGTATTGCCCTATCGTAGCCGACAAAGTACTAAAGAATCGCTAATGGAACGGCTAACTAAGCAAGTCACCGGCGCCTTTGTACGCAGTTAATTATAAATTATAAATATCAAACTGTATAAAATCTCTGACCTTTACATTAATGACTGATCAGCAAGCCCATCGTGCAGCATCCCGAAACGTCCAAACAATACAACTAATATACAACGCGAATATCTCGAAACGTTCCGATGCTTCTGCGTCCAACGTTTCTAATTCGGGTTACTAATGAAAATACGGCTATCAACAATAGGAGTTAAAATTAACTAACAATGATATGTTACGCGTTTAATGGTGACAATGTACTTTGCCAATATCGAGATATAACACGGCTGAGACAATACCCATTGTCTCTCCCCACCCCCCCACCCTCCCACCCCACCCCCAACCCACCCTTCCCCGTTTAGCTTACCCTATACAATTACCTGCATGAAAGCTATAACAGCTAATCTCTTGATGCCTTAATTAGTGATATGATGCTTCGGTCCAGCATTAAAACGCGAACGAAATTGATAAAAACGAAAGAGTTTGCCAGTGGCAAGTCGCGTGCGCGAAGGTCCTTGCTGAGGGGAAGCCTTCGCCGCGGTTGACGATGTTCGTTTTACGCCTGGTCCACGATATACGTGGACAACCTTCCATCGGGATCTTCTCTGACACCGACGTTTCTCTCCCTTCAAAGCGATGTGTGCCTACTTTTGTGTGCCCCAGTGTCACGTTCACTGTACAGACGCGAGCGCGTTATCCCGAACTCCTGTGTCGACGTCCTTCGTTTCACGTTTCGATACTACGCGTCGTTCCACGCCCCGCGTGAATAATTTTCCGCGTGTTATTCGTACACTCTGATACGGAATCGTAATCGATTTTCTGAACGCAAAGGTGCCTCACGTTTATTTTCGCGTAACTCAACGGTACGATGGTTTCTGAGGCCAGATTTAGAATTAAATTACCGAATCTTTTGAAAGGAGAACGTAAAAAGTTGCAACACCAAAAGTGGCGAGTTTTAATTTTCAAAGTAACCGGTAGAGATATTAAGGAGTCATTTCGGTTAGCGCGCTGATAAATTCAGTGATTTTCAGAAATTTATTGCAACGAGAATAATTATAGTAATAGAATAACACTTTTTTCTATTTGTTAAACTATATTTCTACAGTAAATAAAAAATATAAAAATATTGAAATTATTGTTTTTAGAATGCTTTTGAAAGCGGTCTTGATGGTATGTTTCAAAATGCATGCCTCGCTCGTGAAGGCGATTTCCGCTGTTAGACTTATCTGAACCCAAAAATCGAAACAGATCCTTGGCCAGTATGACTGTCGCTATCGCTCGGATAATTAATTAGTGATTTATCTTTAAAATTAGCAAAATTCAAGAAAAATGTTTTTCGGCTTTTTTCTTTTGCTATTTTCGATTTTAATAGTAGGTTAGACTCAATGAAAATACTTGGTTCTTGTCCCTGCGAGAGCCATAGCTATGCAGAATAAGCAGTAAAATTTATAAAGCAATCGGTTCGATGGACTTTGAGATTTTATCTTCACTATGTGAAAAAATGACGTTTCGAGAAAAACGCGTTCTAAGTTTTCATCTAAAGAGCCCGAGTCTCTGCGCTCCCTACAAAATGCCTCTGTAGAAACTAAAATAGTCTAAATATTTCCATGAAAATTTAACAGTACATTCTTGATGATATATACTTCCGAAAAATATTTAAAAAAATAAATCGATTTTTTCAACCCATCTAACCGAAATGACCCCTTAAATCTTGCAATTTCAGAATCGAACACTTGAGAATATTAACTGATTGAAAATCCTTAAGTGATTCTAATGGAAGTGTACCGTAAAACGATTGATCATCCAAAGATTTTAGGACCACTCGTTCAAACACCACCATCCCGCATAGCACTCAGTCCGTCGTACACTGTTCACGTTCCCTTCACAACTAGAGGACACTGAATCTTATCTCCCTTTTCTATCATCTTCCTTACTTTCTTCCTCATACTCAATTTTAAAACAAATCCCTTGTCGAACATAACACACTAATTTCTACGATCGATGATATCCCCCGACACTATCACTCGGACTGATCCCAAGACCGCTGAGAATGGTGCGTACTTTCATGAGATAAACCATTTAGAATGTCGAAGTGAGCGTTTTGGAAGTCGTCATATCCTCCGTCGATAATCATGATCACAGGATGATACTTTATAGATGCACTTCCCCTGAATGGGATCGAACGTCGATCGCCGGAATTCCCAGTGGTTAGTCGGCGTGTATGCGTCGTTGGGTTTCTTGATAACTGGAAGCCTGTCTTGAAGACTGTTCTGCGGTGCCCGCCTCCGTCGTCGTGCAGAGGTAACTATCAAGATTACTTGCAATCCCGATGATCGCGAAGCACCGATGCACGAAGCGCGAGGAGCCGCATTAATACATCCCCTGTCTGAAGGGATTGCTATCGCCAGCGGGTCTCTGATCGACGTTAGGAGCGGGTCTCCTGAATGGATTGACGTCCGCCTGATCTGCAGCTTGCGGTTCCTGCCCGTAGGGTCTCTGTTGAGCGTAACCCTGCGCTGGTTGCTGGCTGTAATTCTCTGGCTGCTCGTACGTCGGTGCTTGCTCGTACCCTCCCGCCGCTTGATTGTATCCAGAGGCATTGATGTTCTGCCCGTAGCCAGCTTGCTCGTAGCTCTGACCGCCTTGATAGTTCTGGTCGTAGCCTTGGTCCACGTTCGTCTCCATGCGCGTCTGAATCAGGTGGTTATCCACTTCTCCAGACAGCACCCTTTGCTCCTGCAGCACATACGTCTGGTACTCCTTGTCAGGTGGGTCCTGCATCAGGACGTCCGCTTCGTCCTGGAACGGCTTGAAGTCGTAGATATGCTTCAGATACACCAGCACAGGTGCGTAAAGCAAATTCGAGAAGGCTATGCCGACGTTCAGGGCAGTGAAGCCAATCGCCTCCACGACACCACCAGCTATGATGGGTCCAACCGCGTACGCCAAGCTGTACGAGATGTCGGCTATGGCGTAGATGCTGCCGTAGACGGAGACGTATCGCACGTCCACTAGATAGCCCAAGGTGGGTAGCAATGCGGTATCGATGAGAGCTATGCCGAAGCAGATGCCGCAGATTGGTATCATGAGGACCTTGTACGAGGTGCAGAAAGGTATTATGAAACAGCATAGGCCTTCCAACGCGAGGCCGGAGGCGGCCATCAGCCATTGGTGTTGGGGGTACTCCTTGGCCATCTTAACGGTAATCACCACGCCGAATACGTGCGGAAAGAACGCAGGCAGCCAAATCATTCCCATCTTCCAGTTGTCGGTGGTAATGTTCTGCTCCATCCACAACGATATGGTGGGCTCCAGGAAGGCGAGCGCGACGTTGGACATCATGAGGGCTCCGGCGCAAACAGCAATGTAGGGATCCATCAAAAGCCGCCAAATGGGTATCGAAGGCGCTTGGTCCGCGCTCCTCTCCTTCACCTGCTCCCTCAGCGGCTTCATCACCAGCAGAAGCATGAACCCGTCAGCGAGGCTGATGAACGCGAGTATGAGAAACGGCACCTCTTTGCCCGCGAACTGGTACAGGGCACCACCGAACGGCGGCGCCACGAGGCAACCGAAACTGATGAACGCCAGCGCGATACCCAAAGCCTTGGAGCGTTCCGATTCCTCTGTGTAGCGATCCGCTATCATCGCCAGACCACTGGTATCCGCGAACGCAGACCCTACGCCCTGGAGACTCCTGGCGAAGAACAGGACACCGTAACTCCTTCCGCAGGCGAAGACGGCGGTCGACAGGAACATTATGCAGAGCCCAATCATCATAGGTATGTCGTAGCCAATTCTGTCTATCAGAGCGCCCGAGAACGGGTTCACCATTAGCTGAACGATCGCCTTCGACGCGAACAACACTCCCGTGGCTGAATCTTGGCCGTGATGACTGGGCGGCGCCGTCGTGTTCGGCTCCAGCTTCTCCTCCTCGCCGAACGCGCCAACGTACTTCAAATAATCGGGTATGATCGGCACTATCACCATGTACAGCATATTGTCGAGCAGCAACGCCACGGAGACGATAATCAGTACGAGCTTTCGCTGGGCTTTCGGCTCCTGCAGCTTCATCCAGATGAGCTGCTTGAGCTCGCCCAGCTCGATGTTCAGTATCGGTATCGTCGTCGGCATGTTGCCTCGCTTTTAGGTAGCCGCCACTAATAGAACAGGATCGTCTTCCAGGTTTTTGTCTTATATCTTTCTTTCGTTCTTAGCGACTGTAACTAAACGCGATCACTTCGTGCGACGTTGGGAGTGACCGTGACGAAGAGATCGTCGCGATTGGGGCGGCGTGCATCAGGCCGGGCCAGGGGTAACCTACAACAGATCACCGAGTTGGCACGGTTAGCTCCCGAATATCCCGAAGATCGACGAATTTCTTTCTTTCTTTTGTTTTGTCTCTTTGCACGACTAGTACCTATCACGTGGTACCCCTGCATTCGACTCGAGAGATTGAATTCTGGTCGCGTCGCGGGGATGCTGTTTAAGACCACGGGCCAATGAACGACTCCAGACGAGAATTGGAAAGAAAGGAGAGCCCTGACCCGGCCTGATCGGCGCACACCGATTCAACCCTACCCCAAACCCGACCTTTTGCTACACGTCGACGGCGCAGACTTCGTTTTTTTTTTTTTTTTTTTTTGGATGAAGGCTCACACTCCGTGTATCGACAACGCACCACCGTGCGGTTGATTTCCTCGGTTGCTTCTGGTGGGTATAGAAGTGAATATAACACCGGGTGGAGGCTCCCCCTCGACAAGGCGGCACGATCGGTGCCTAGCTACCTATGTCTTCCGTCCCGTGTCGTGTTACGGGAGATAAAAAGGCACGGGTACACGCAGGCGAGACGAGGGTGAAGGTCGAATTGTTGGCGTTACGGCTTTACGCTATAAACGGGGCTAGGTGGTAATTATCTCATGAGTCCCGCTGAACGATGTAAGAAAACAACAGAGAGGGTGCTCGCTCTCGTAACACTATAACCCTAGTTTCTCCCACGTATCGATAAAACATCGAGCACAAAAATGGATGACTTCCGCCTAGCACCGAATATTAAAACTAAAAATAGGCATACTACTTGTGGAGAACTAAATATCGATAGACACTGCAAATTGCAAATTCGTTTAACATATTAACACTTTGAGTGGCTGATGACTTCGAAAAATGTACCTTCTGATGAGTCTGGCTTTTCTGAGAACGGGGAAGTCAGACAATTTTTAATAACTCGTCCCAAGCAAATATTAGGGGGCACTCGGACATTACTTTCGATGATTTCCAGAAGATAGAGAGGTAAGAGGATTCAAATCCCTCGGCGCGAAGACACGCCGGCGCCAGTCAGAGTGTTAAATAAGAAGTTAATGAACGCTCTGTTTTTAGCGAAGTCGTTAAATAATGTGCACCGTCGTCACGGTAAAACGGATTAATTATACGCGTTAAACGATCATTCGTAAACCGACGTCCCTCCTAATGTTGTTCGGCGCACGTCGACACCCTCGTTTATTAATTACGGTGACTGATGGGCGTGCAGGGATGCCTAACTTCGTCAACGATCGTAACGAGCCTCCATAGACACGTAGATGTCCACGGTGAGGGGAACGCCGTGGACCGAAGGAAAATTCGTAAACTTACCGGAGTTATTGGCGAATTTCTGCCGGAGGGAGTTGGCGAGGCGTTGGGGACCGGCCAAAGCCGGAAGTCCGGCGAACAAGCTGCTCAGAGTGGAGGTGACGTACGGTTCCTCTTCCTTCGAGTCGTTTGCCGACTCAGCTTCTCGCGTCCCCGGGCCCTCCACCTTTTCAGCCGAATATCTAACCGAGCCTGGAACGCACACGCAATTTTACATTATTAATTAACGAAATATGTCACAGACCTGCAACTATTTAATATTCCTCGAGTCCATTAACATCGAGTGACAGAGTACATTGCTCTATTAGTGCGCCACCTATGTTGTGCCGGCGTACAAATTTTGTACTGTATAGTTTGGTGACAGGTCGACAGGTTTCGAAAGGAATTTGAATTTTCAATAGAACACGCGTGATTCGTGGTATTAATCAATGTTTTGCTGTTTGGTGGTGGGAAAAATAGGTACAATAGGAATTCCATAGTGAGGTAATCAAAAAGTTGTCGATCTTTAGCACGTTTCCCTCGGCCTATAACGCACCAATCTCTTTTTGTCCATTCCCTCCTCGGAAACGGCACAATTTTCCCGGACCTCTCTATTATCTTATGCACACGTTACCAATGGACAGTCTATGTTTAGAATTTGTACATCTATCTATAACGTCCGCTGCCTTCAATACCTTACATTTGTAGAAGACTGTGTATCACACATGTGCGTGAATTCCCAAGGTAATTTCCCATCCTTCGCTACGTTGCGGTGTGGTTATTGGCGGCCACGTATTATTTACTTTAGTACCGCCCAATCAACACAACAGCTCGCGATTCCCTACCGGTCGAATTGGCTCCCCTCAAGAGTTCGCGTCGATAATAACATTCTATCCTAACCACTGCACATCTACTATTCAGCTTAATCAAATGACGTTCTAACGAAACAACTAGTTAGCCAAGACAGTAGAAAATTTCCACCCCCAACTCTACACTCCCACACCCCACGTTATAAAACACCCCATTCCCTTCTGCTCACTCAACACGTACGCCTGCACTAAACTCAGCCAAACTAGGTCCTCCAAAGCCTCCAACTCGCATCATCTAATCCAAAACATATAAAACCGACATCTTCATCCACGAACACAGAACCACCAACGGTAACCAAGTACAAATAGGAAACATGAGCCACGATGGACAGAGTGAACCCGGCGAGTCAGTAATTAATTACTAGTATATAGTGTCTATAAAAGCGAGAAACACATTCACGGAGCACCCCCTGGAAAATCGAGAGCCCCGTCGACAGTCGATACCTCTAACGATCCTAAGTCGCGGCTGAACGGATGCCAGTGTCGGTGATCTCAATACCACCGGCCGGAAGTCACGAAGTGGTACTGCGTGAAACCGACCCATCGAAAATACTGATGAAAACGGGGAGCTGGGGGGTGAGGGGTGCGGGCGACGGGGGGTAGAGGGCAAAAGGTACCAGCGGAGATCAAGTGCGTGCAGTTAGAAATAGTTCATTCAGGGATACTTACTGATACCGAAGGGCTCCCGATGGCAGGGGCGTCTCGGCGTGTCTCTCCGTTGGGGTGGCTTTGAAACGTCTGCCCTCGAAGTTCTCCCCGCCACCGTGTTGTACGGCACCCTCTTCCCGTCCCCATGATCCCCGCGGCCGAGGAGGAAATCGCGACAGGGCGCAGCCGCGGTTTCCAGGATTCAGGGATTGGCCGCGGCACCGAGGCCGTGCGGCAGCCCCCAAACCCTCCACCATCGTGCAAACTATCCGCATCCCCCGCTGACCTCTTCTCGCCCCCCGTGCCATTTCAACGACGGCGGCGGGCGGGGCGGGGTGAGGGGGTGGCGCCGGGTGGGTGGCACGGCCCCGGGGGAAGAGGAAGCACACCAGGTATAACGGCGACGGTCGATGCTGCGCGGTATTTCTGGCGGCACAGGTCGATATGAGCTTCACCTGTACGACTGTGGGCTGCTGGCTGCATCAAGGAAAAAGGGGTTCTCGAACGTGGCGAACGCGCTGGCCACCGTTCCTCGACCAGCTTCTGACCTTACTGATCCCACCTTGCCTGCGCTAGTGCGTTGGTCTTGTTGAGGACGTAACGGTTCTGGGTTCAGGAAGTTCGATTCGGGTATTGATAATACTGTCTTCTTTGGTACCTTGTTGTGTGAGGAAATGGTGTTTAATGGAGCCTGCTTGAGATTTCGCGTTCCTCTTAGGTGAAATTATTGAGATTTGGATTTATTAAGACTTCTTCGTACGAGCAACTTCTGTGGTTAACGTCTCGTATTTTTAAATTTTTGGAATCACCTGTCTGTGGTAAGTGAGTGCATCGGAGACGCCAGTCGTGAAGCAAAGAAATTTGAAGAAGTAGATATGTTTGATAAATTACCCCCATTCCCCTTAATGGATTCTTTCTTATCAATCTGTAGAAGCACGGACCATCAAAATTTTTTAGTAAAACTAAAAAGTGAGAAATACTTAGGGTGGCTTCAGTAATTCCTGTTACGAAGTATGCACATTCAGTAAATTTCGTAACGGATAACACAGAACTCTTATTCATACGTACTTATTTTGTTTTATGAATCATTCGAGAGTGAATCGACACTGCCTCATGCTCTTGTCGTTATCACAGAAATAGAGTAACTGCGATTAGTCTATAAATACATATGAATACAGAAGACTTCGACTACTGAAACCAAACACGTGAGACATTGACTCGCGTGAGTCGCTGACTCGTCCCACGTCTGATACCTCTATATGGGAGGATTTATAACAAGACATGTTTAGTTCTATATTCCTATATTCATTCCACGTGTGTGCAGCCAAAATTAAGGAGTTCCTTGGCTGTCCGTATTTCGCCAAGAGTAAATTCGCTGCAGACCGAATGGGACCAGCATGCGAGTTGATGGCAAAAAATTACTCAACTCCCACCTCTGGAACGTGAGATTGAATGGGGCTGGGGCAATGACATAATGAATGGATATTTTGCAACATGGGACTATTTTCCTTTGCGAACTGCAGGGTTAGGGGTTGGACAGATGACAGGAAGAGGTAAGGCAGGAAGGGGAGGAATTTGAGGAGTGCATTTTGTTTTGAGCCTGCTAGTGGATTTGTCAGCAAGTCTTACATAGTAGACCTAAGCTTAGACGCGGGCGACATTTAGGTACAGGATGAAACAGCTGTATGTAGGGATCAGTTGAAATAAGAGAATCGGTTGAAATACAGTATTATGGGGAGTACGTACTTAGGTATCACTATTTTACAAAAGACGTTCGAGGGTACATGTTTTTATTACTTCCTCGTTAAAAATAAACTGTGTTTAATTTTACAGTTGAATGCACCCTAATCTGTACTTATATAATCGTTGTTCCTTTTACGACGTAGGTGTCCGATAAGAAGGGATTTTTTGATATTCGAACCTGAAGGGGGTAAAAAGGGGTGAAATATGTTTTCTCGGACTCTTAATTATTTCTTAGGCCCGATTAGATATCAACTTGTTTTTTACTTCGAAAGAATCCCCGCATAAATGCCTAAAAACCAAGATTTTGCCCTAATCAACCCCTAAGGGGGTGGTGAAAGGGGGTGAAATAGTGTTTCATGATGTCCTGAATATCTCTTAGGCTCGAACCGAAGCGCGGGGGTATTTTGCTAGCCTAAATTATATTAATCAAGGTTTATACTAATGTGAATTATAATTCTTAATTCTATCTTTAACACTGATCAAATATGTACAATATATTACCTCCACAGGATACGTAGATATTTTTGTAACTCTTCTCTTCTTCTTCTTCTTCTGATGTCTATCGAAAAGAAAGACAATTATTTATCACCAAAACCTTTAATTAACACATACATAATATATACATGTATCCAATAGACCAATTTTCATTTTAGATTAGGAAGATCGCAACTTCAAACATGTCCACTTATTACATGTTTATACTACTTAGTCATAATTACAATCGTTAATTCCAACTTTATCATTGATTGAATATGTAAAATACGTGGGCAAATACTTCTGTAGGTAACTGTATTATAGGATCGTATACACAATCCTAACAGACAGATAATGGAGACTGGACTTCATGGAATGAAAGAATAGAACTACATATTGCATTAAAGAGTATTCCTTACATTGTGGCTATTTTTACTTTCTGTTTAAGTGGTCAGAAAATCGATGAGATTGTTGTCTTTCCTCCTTAGACAGGCATGCGACATGATGTCCTGCTGAAACATTCATTCAATACTCGATTCTATATTTTCACGTCCGAATGTAGGAATATGCGCAAGCATTCTGATACCCCCGATATGTTTCCTCGTCCTCACCACCTGACCGCGCTCTCACGCTTCAAGCGGCCTGCTCAACAGAACGTAAGATTGCCCCCCGGAATGTCTAATCGAGCCAAGAAACTAGTAAGCCGACCGCAGGTCTTGAATATTCGCTGCTACGAATCTTCTGGCTCTCCTTATTGTCCCTGAACCTCGCCCGGCTACTTATAAACTGGGGCACGTTTATCTCCTCCAATTAGCATGCGTGTCTTACAACGTGATTATTCAGTTCTCTTTAAACGATATTAACTGTGGCATTGTAAATGTACAGCTCGATAATAATAATTTTAGACAAGGAGGAAAGTCATTTACATTTTTTAATCTAATTTAATTGCTTAATCGTAATTTTCGAGGTAGGAAATTTAATATACTTGATGATTCAAATGGTAAATGATTATTAATGTTTGGAGTAATTGATAGGATTTGACATATGATCAGCAGGAAACTGTTTTGGATAAATGTTAGAAACAATTTTGAAATAGTGTATTTTGGGATGACTAAAGTAAACATATCCCTTGATTGCACTTTTTAATTTCATTTATATAGAATTATAAAATTTAAAATTGAGTAGGGTAAATAGTTTATTTAAGAAATGAATTACATGCATAAGACTTTTTTCTTAACTTTACAATACCTGTGCAACGAGTACAAAGAGCCTAACAAGGTGGAAATGAAGATGCATAAAACAATTAAAGAAAATTAATTTTGGCATGTTTTAAAGGCTTTCATTAAAATGCACGATAAAGGTAAAGGCAACTTGATTAACTAGTTGAAATTTAATCTACAGCTTTCAGCTTTTAAGGCGATCTATACAAATTTGCATTTCAAATTGAAATTACCAAATTGTAACACCTGGAAATTACATTTAACTCTAAGTAATTACATAATGCACCATTGCAATATATCTACATCTGAACCATGTGAATTTGCAAATGCAACGGGATAAATTTATTTTATCATTCATCTACATGAGCAGCTCCGTATATTTTCCACTCCGCCGAATGGTTCCTTTAATCTCCAGAGCAACCCGAATCGAAAAATCATTGGTCAGTCCAGAGCAGAGATGGTTGGCTGGATTTGCGAGTGGTAGGGAGAATTGAATAGCGAGAGAGGCTATTTTAACCCCTCCGGTAGTTTAGATCGATATTAACTACCCTGAATTAATTAATAACTTGGTATGGATTCGGCGGGTATTGGGCGGTGCTCCAATTTCCAGCGATTCCAGCTTCTCCAGACATTTAACATTAAGAATTGTTTCGTGACGTTCGATTAATGGCATGGTTTAATTTAATTCTCGTGATTTTTGCGATGCGAAACCATTTTATCGGGGCCATTTTATAAGTTTGGTTGAAAACGGTAGAAAGATATTTTAAATTAAAATTTTATAATACACCCGACGTCAAAATTAAAGGGTCACGACATTTTCGCCGAAAGACTGTCGATCTTTGAACTGTTATAAATGTCTTCGTGAAGAAAAATCGTACAATAATCTCTGCCTGGAGTCATTTTGAAGAAGCACCCTCTACTTTCACTTGCACATGTTGATTTTCCTCGACGATGCTTTTACACTAGGGAGCAAGGCGGGAAAGTAAAAATGATTTTTGTAGTAATCTCATAATCTGAATTAATTTTTAATTCTCCTTTATCGATAGGTTTATCGAAATGGTCACATATGTATGGATATTTAAAGGAAATTTTAATAGTTTTAATATACCTTATTTTACAATACTAATATTTTTTTTAATATACGTACTTGTCCAATTTGTTAGTTTTTATACTTTATTTTATTATTTAGCAATATATATTATTTATTGTATTAGTAATTTCAAATTAATATTCAAGTAATATCCCAGTACTCTATTTTAATATTATAACAATTTTGATACACTGTATTTTAACATTTTAGTAAATGGAATATACTTGTCTTGTTTTACTGCTCTGATAACTTTAACATATTTTATTTTACTATTTTAGTCACTTTGATGTACCTACTCTGTTTTTTTTATTTTAGTAGGTTTAGTATTTCATATTATAGCAATTTTAATATATTCTGGGTGTTCTGAAAGAAGAGGTCGGCGATAAGGGTTCAAAGGCCCGTAGCTACAGATCTTTAAAAATGAATAGGAATATATTTCTGCGTCGCGATCCTTGCAGAGATTCGTTCTGCAACAGCACCATTCGGCTCGCATTCGTTGAAGTTTTCAGTAATGGGAGAGCGGAGTCTCTCCAGTCTCCGACGAGTTATCGTTGAAATTCCCATTAAGGAGGAAGGAAGATGCTCTTGTAAAATATGCGTCCATGTTAAATGTGAAGGAGGAAATATTAAAATTTTTCAGAGATTCAAGTTCAAGATATACATCGAAAATATAAACTAATGGCTTCAAAGAACATGCGATAGTCAGAGCGTTACGATAAATTGATATCTACGTCTTAATTAAATATAGTATTCGATAATTAAACATTCTTCGTGTAAATTGATATTATGTAACGAATTTATTTATCTCTCTATTAGTCTAACATACAAGGTATTTCACCACAGGTGGCAATCTTTTTAGGGGGTGATGCTTCAGACCAAAATAAAACGAAAATATAGAATAAGAGTTTTTAATATCGCACTTCATTTTCAAGAAAACTGGCTCTGAATTTTAATCAAATACGCCTGCACCAAAGGGCACTTTTTGGCGCCTAACTTTCACCCTTCAAATCTTCACAAAAACCGTACAATATGATTTCACTAATCTCAGCAAATAAGTAGTTTCAAACTTTTGTCCACGGTCGGATTAAGACCATTAGAGGCACTAAGCACTTAAGAAGACCGTATAAATCAAACGAAAAATGGAAACAAAATTTTTTGCATAGGTAAATCGCTTCTACAACATTTCAAAAATATATTCTCAAAGTTGTAGGCCGAAATTCAACTTCGTTTAAACGCGTTTTTCTCGGAACCACGTTTTCAAAACGGACGCCAGGGGATAATTAAAAAACTATTTGACCAATCAACAGTTTATAACATTCCTCAAAATATGAACTGCAAGGTTTAACCAAATTATTAATTTTAACCACTGCGTTTAAACAAATAATCACACTTTATAAAATTAAAAAAATGCCTATGTTGCTCCTGATGCCCTAAGCACGTGCTTATTTTGCTCATTGCTTAATCCAGTACTGTTTCTGATCAATACCTAGAATAGATACATGGTTAAACTCAAATATATCCACCTGCAATATTTCTTTAAATCTTTTTCTGTATTATTACCTAATAAAGCCAATATTATTATCGCCGTTACTATTATTACTACTGCTATCGTAACTTGCACGATACTCGCATTTTAACCAATCCCCAGAAAACATTGCGCACTTGACTGTTTTTCGCATAGTTCACTATTCGCGCACGTACATGCATACATACGTGCAACGATCGCGCGGATTAGACGCGAGGTAACGTTGTTGTCTGCTTTGCATCGGCCCAATTACACAACGTGGAAGTTGCAGCCTCGGGATGGTTGCACCGGGTGCACACGTCGCGGAATTTCTCACATTAGTCTGATCTGCGTGGAGCCGCGATACCAGCTGACGACGCGTAGCGAGCGATGTCTGCGATCCTCCAACGATCTTTCCTATTAAATTTCCGCGGCTGCCGTGAAGGGGGATGACCCGTTCCCCTGACAGCTCCACTTTTTTCTGTTCTCAAAACAACCTGGGATCGGCAGTCACGACTCCTTGGCCAGGATTCACGACGTGAGAGCGGCTGGAGGATCCTCAACACGCGTGTATCGGGATTGCTCGAAAGCGAACTCGTAAACGGGGTGGAAACGGGATCGTGACAGAGGCTACTTGCGCAAAAATAAATGGAGGCAACGATAAGGGCCGATTCAGAGGAGAAACTTTCTGCGGGTCTTGGATTTCATGCGGGATTGGATTAAAAAGGAACCGTAGAATCTTCAGTAACCGAATTAATCGGGAGATATGATAGTGGAATGCTCATTTTTCTCGTGGCGATTATTTGATATCCTCCGCAATAGATTTATTTCGCAAATTCTATGCATTTCGTAGATATACACGGGAATATGAAAATTCATAGTTTCTTTGAAGGTGTGTCCCCACCTCTAGACCCGGTTCAAAAATTGGGTATGCCTTTTGAGATCACTTAAATTACATTTCTGCAAAGTCTCGGAAGTTTCAAAATTTTCAATTTGCGGAACTTCCCTCGTAACCCTAAAAGCACCTACTAAGATGATAGACTGTACTTGGATTACGCTACATCAGACCTGGCAGAGAACTATTTTTCAATTGAGTTTCACTTGGCTTTTAAATAGTGCCTAATGACTTAAAACTGAGGAAATGCAGTGGGTTTTAAATTTTGAAAGTAAGAGAGGATGTGATATGATACAGCGATATTTAAGTGTAAAATATTATTTATCAGTACGAAGAAACGAGAAAAGATGAAAACAGTTTTCATATGTGAAAAGTCACTCATAGATTAGGATTACGTTATACATTATTCAGAACTATCGTCTACTTTATCCCTTACATTTTAACTAAAGTCGAAGAAACTCGCATTCAAGTTACAAAGAATTTAATCCGAATCGTTCTTCTTTGAACAAACACTAGGGCTGGGGAAAAATTGAAATAGTTTGGGACAAAATTCTAAAAACTGAAATATTTTCATCAGCAAATACTGTTTGGAAATACTATTTCATTTAATGCTTAAATAAAATATTGTTTGAAAATACTATTTCATTAAATGCTTAAATAAAATACTGTTTGAAAATACTATTTCATTAAATGCTTAAATCATGAGCAAATACTATTTACTATTTGCACTTGTCTTGAAACTTATTTTCTATCACTTACAGTTCGCGAGTTATAACATAAACTCGGAAAATAGCCGAATTTTCAGGGGTTAATTTCACCCCCTTCGAGTGAATTTGAGCAGCAAATAAAAATTTCGTTGTAATGAGAAGGAAATCCCCTACACATCCACAAATTTTCAGAATTTTTTGAATTTCCGGGTTCGGGATCTCCTATTGTTTGAAATATTATTATCTGAAATACTATTTTCACATATTTCAATGAAATACTCATTTCGTAACAGTATCTGTATGAGTTAATATTAAAATATATATTTCAAATACCATTTCAAAGAAAAGTTTGTTTGTCAAATCTTGTATCACTCGAAGGAATAAAAATATTTATTTCTATTTATCAATTTCGAAAATCTATTTTCCGTAACCGTGACAAACACACACATTTTGACGAGCAAGTAAGTAGACGTTCATTCCACTGTTTTCCCTGATTCGTTGAGACGATCGAGGCCATCCAGCTACGAAAATCTTCCCACGCACAGGGACTTATCTTCTCCTGGCCCTGTAACGAGATAATCCACTTCATTGCTACAAAATTCGGGGCGATACGATGTGCAATCTGGCGGCGTGCCTGGCAGTATTAGTCAAGCACGGTTCTGTAGGGAATCAGAGTAGCTACGTTAGAGAGGAACGAATTAATGTAAATATTACGGTAACAGTCAGATAACGCCAACGCGCGTCCGCCATTGGAAATATAACGACACAGGGGTTGTTTTAGAGCAGCACTCGCGTACACGCACTAATGAAGTATACCCCTTGCCACCCTATCACCCGTCATGACGTCAGCCAATGGGCAAAATCTTTTTACAGGCAGATGGAAGCGCGGCTTAGGGCGATTTTAATCGCGAGGTTCATATACCTAAAACATCGAAATCAGACGTTGTTTTATTTAACGTCTCTAGTGTATTAAGATTGAAATTTGTATGTTTAATAATTTACAGGCGAATCAAAACATAAATTAAAAACATAAATAAAAAAACATACATAAAAAAATCAACCCTGTCAGAAATAAAAGTGATTTTTGATATTAGTAATACTACTAATTTCTTTGTTTATATTCGTCAAATATGCAGTAAAAACAAAGAATTATATTATAATATATAAGAACTTGTACATACCAAAATGAATGTACATGAACGAAAGTAGTATATT
Organism: Andrena chrysosceles; assembly: GCA_963855975.1. Taxonomy (NCBI): domain Eukaryota; kingdom Metazoa; phylum Arthropoda; class Insecta; order Hymenoptera; family Andrenidae; genus Andrena; species Andrena chrysosceles. The sequence goes on from OY979767.1 coordinate 23,101,204, forward strand.
ATAAATATCAATCATATAAGTTTTAACGTATGTATGTTTAAACGTATATTTAAAGAATTTTAACTATAAAGAACTATCTGTATCAAACACAATTCGCTTTGTACGAACGTGTCAGTTTGTATGTACCAATATTACCGTCGAGAAAATGTGCGTCTTACGAAATGGCGACGTTCAGGAACCCGTTATGCACGATTTATTAATCTTGAAAACTCTCATGATTCATGAAACCTCGCTTTGTTCGCCGCTAATGAACTTTTTTGTACTGCTTCTCTGGTGAAACCATCGCATCAGCCCACTAGGGAATTCATTTCAATGCGACAGGTGTTTTACAGGGACGTCACTTACAGGTGATTCCTCCACTGCCCCTGATTTTGACTTTGCATCGTGACATTATTTTTTGCCAATCTGTTGTAATAATAAAACTTATCGACGCCCACAGCGTTCAACACGAAATATATATTCTTCATACTTTTCAGCCTATTAGTAAAGGCCTTCGTCAGGTAGAATGTTACAAATATGAATGTTGCTTAAATATGCACTACATTTTATGCAAATCACATAGAATTGAAAAGCCTACTTGGAAACAGACACATGCCTCATATGCATAAATTTTCGTTCCTTTGTACCATTAATTCGTCCCTGTGTACGTATCATCGTACAGAATCATATTAAATCTTCACACTGAGTAAAAAGAAATGCGTGGTGGAAAATGAACCCATGTCACTCGGCTCCTTGGGGACACATGACCTAATACAATTATTTCTTTCAGTTAAAATTGGATAATAGTTGTCATTTACTTACATTATTTAATTCAAGTAGCAGTTCCAGGAGCACATTAGTATTCTAGGGTTAATTCCCTGTCACGTCGAAGATACCGAAATTCCGCGGCGCCGAAGAAAAGGAAGATGCCACGCAGAAGGGAGGAAAGAAGTCTGAAACCGAAGTGTCGAGCGAACGGCCCGTGTAATTCGGTTGCGTACGATCGAATTCACTTCAGCTCTCACAATGAATGGGATGACAGAGCGCCAAATCTCTCGCAAAATCTCGTTAGAAAAGAAAGAACCAGGGGCACACAATCCCGTTGGATTCTAGCGGCCACGTTTTTTTGTAAATCGCAGCGCTTCCTTCCTGAATGAGAGAACATTTTTCACCACTTGTAAGTATGTAGGCGATTGCTGGACCACACAAACTACTATTGAAATTAGTATCAAAGATGCCGAAACATTGATGAACTGATTAGAATCATCGCCAGATTTTCATTATCGCTGTTCAAAATTACAAAATCAATTTCGAATAGGAGTTCATATATGTAGGTACACTTCCTTCATCTATTTAACCTCTTTAATGCGCTATATAAATCTGGTCCGAATCTTTCAAGCCAACCTATAGAAATATTCAGTAGGTAGGTACACAACAAGGAAGTTACAGAAGTATATTAAAATTTATTAAAATTATTAAATCGGTCCAAAAGTTCAGAAGCTTCGGTGATGCTAGGAGCAGAGAAATGTCTTTTTTTACTACACCTACTTATACTTTCACCAGAAAAGTGCCAAGAGGTCATAAATAGCCAAGAAACATACTCTTATTAAAAAAACATGTAATATATTTTCACTTTGAACAAAGACCTCAATTAAATAAAGCGAACGAACGATTCCATCAACACACAGTAGGACAAACTGCACTTTCTTGTGTCAAAATCGTAGAACTTTGGGTAGAAATAAGATAGAGGGATTAATCTTTTTTCAAGGTTAAAGGCAACATGCTGCAGAATAAGGGAAAAATATTGAAAAAGTATGACAAACCAGTTTTGACTTTGAAAATCTATGTCAAAGAATCCTGAAGATTAACACAAATTCTGCGGCAAAATCCATAGGAAATGATGTATAACAAGTCAAGGAAAAACATCAACCACCTTTTAAAACGAAAAAGCCGCAATTTTCCTCGAAAATGTCAACTTTAACATAGATTTTCAAGATCAAACCTTGATTGTCATACTTTTCATGCATTTTCCCTTATTCTGCAAACATCTTAGCTTTAACCTCGAAGAAGATTCATCCTTCTATCTTATTTCTGTCAAAAGTTCTACGATTTTTACACAAAAAAGTACAGTTTGTCCCACTGTGCGACAACTAAAAATCCAGCTATGTCCCAGTACCAATTTCGCGAATGAAGCTTTACAGTAGTTGCTTTTCAATAGCACTCGTGAGGATGCTAATCGCAAGTAACAGCGATACAATAAGAATTACCTGTATACCAAAGTGAGAATCGATTAAGGGCAGGAAATTTCGAAGATTACTCTACCGAGCCGGATAGCCTTAGAAACTCGAATGCTCTCTAATGGAACGGGACTAAATGGTAGGAAGGGAACAATCGCAAGAGGAGGCGCGCGGTGTTCATCGTGGAAGAACAAAACACTTATGGGAACTGGATGTGGCAAGACACGCCATTAGAGGTGGCGGAGGTAAAAGAAGCCGCGATAGGGGAGTATAAATCGCGCAATACTGGGCCACGTATGCCTCCAGCGGCGGTGGCATTTCCTTGCACCGCAATTAAAAACCAGGTGTGTGCTCGATGCGTGCAGGGAGGAAAAAATTCATGAAGCCAGGAGAGGCGAATGATGCACGCTGGCTGCACACGAGAGCAAGCAGAGAGTATGTATTTCTCCAGGCACCTCTGTTCCTTTCCTCTCTCTATATATTAATTTTCTTCTACCCTCTTTAATGTCACCGGCAGAGCTTCGCTGATTATACCTCACTCTTCAGTGTTTTTTTTCGCGAACGCTTAAACGTTTCATCGGTGCCTGTCGACGCCCGAACACGAGGTACAGGACTTTTCAGGAATGAGTGGCGAAAGTTTAGTATCCCACTGGTCCTGAGGATGAAGATAGATTATGGAGTTATGGAGATTTTTCGATGGAGTGGGGTAATAGTGTTTGGTTATTTAACTGGTCGACTGGGATTGACGTATTTTCACGACGAGGATCTTACTTCCAGGGTTTGGCTGTTACTAAGTAAATAAAAATTATTTAAATAACCGATTAAATAAAAGTTACTTTAACTTTTCTAACGAATAAAGTTAATTTTTTTATTGGACGAATAAAGATGGAATTGAAATTGAAAATTTATTCGACGGTGAAGTTGAAACGTTCGACGAATAAAAGATTAACTTATGTGTTAACTTTATTCGACGCATGACGAATAATTTTTTTAACTTTTATTCGTTTTTCGAAATTGTATTTAAATAAAAATGTTGCCCATCTTTGTTTGAGTCGTATGCAGAGTAGTTTTCAACAGCCTTGATGTAGGTGTATTTAGGAGCAGAGTAAGTTGATTCGTGAAAGATGTTTATACTTTTAGATTTTTGATAAGTGCAAGAAATGAAAATTTTGATAGCAATAAAGCAGCAGTACCGCTTGACACCGTGAAAGATGGAAAAGTAGTTTTCACCTGAAATTTAAACTTTTAAGGGAATTATAAAATGTTTAAATGCTTGCTATTTAAATAGAATTAAAAGAATTTCAACAAAAATATTATGCAGTTTAAATGAATTAATGCAATTTTATCATATATAATGGATGGCGAAATATTGTTCTTTGTGAATTTTAAATTTTTCATTTGCATTCACGCATTCAATTTACTTTGGAGGTTACTGCATTATTTTGAAATCACAATGGGCATCAAAGAATTCCAGGAAAAGAGCTTTAATTAAAGCATTCTAATTCCGTTTGTAGAGAGGAGGATGCAAACATCTATTATAAGTAGAAATGTCGTAAATTGAAGTAGAAACTGCACCACTGATCAAACATGGACTTCAGGAGCATAAACTTTCCATTTACATTTCTTATCAAATGATGCAATTACGTTAGATTCGGTGGAACAGCCAAATTAAATGGTCGAATAAAGTGTGTGTTGTCGTTTAAAGCTGTAATTGCAATAACGGCAATTCATTACAACGTGGCGAACGCATTTAACTTTTTTACAGAGTCGATCTAACTTTTAAATACCGTAGGATTCGACTTGCTTTTATTTGTCACACATTGAAGCGAAAAGTTCGTTCCCGCAAAGTAGGTATACGTTCGCTTTGATCAAGCTCAACTAATTTTTATTGGATCAAGGGAGAATTTTACAACGAAAAAAATCTCTGTTAATCAAGACAAAAGATTTCCTGCGACATCACTTTCTGTGTGGCGCTTGACAAATTGTTCGATAAAAAGATTTCCATTTTATCTGAATTAACGTCTGAATGAAGTACTCGTATAAAAATTTTCTAACAGAGGATTAAATTGATGCAGACATTTAACTTCAGTGACATAAAAAAATTGTACTCTACATTCATCCATGATTAATTTTTATTAAAAAGGTAACTTTTGATATGAATTTCTTAAAGTACAATATTTGGTGTGCTCTTTTAATTTGTAAAAATTACTTTTTTTACTTTTTTTGCACGCAAAAAAGCAGAAAGGATTTTACTGAAGAAAGGAGAATGTAGGACCCACGGTGTTATTTTTCTATTCAGAACAGGCAACGGTACTTTCAGCACATTTAAACAGAAATCGAAAAAGACACGCGCTGCAAATTAAATTTAAACCCTGCCCCCCAGGCCCGTAAAGAAAGACGAGTGAAATCTACTTTCGTTCATTGACTTTCTGTGTTCCTCGATACTCGAATGACTCTTCTTTCCGTTTTAGTATTAATGTGGTGGGAAAATAAAAAACAAATACATATACACAATACTGTCTGATAAATAACGGGATTACTAATATATTGATTCAAACACTGATCACTATGCACATAAAATATGCAAAAAGCATATGCAAATATGCACGTAAAATATGCCAATATGCACGAAAAGTATGCCAATATCGCATATCTGGCGTATGCAACATTATCTGAACTAATATGCAAGATTATTGATTAATTATATTTTAATAAACAATTTATTTATGTTGAAGCGCCATAATTTGCGATACAATAAATTATTAGTACCTTTTCCATGTTTGTAACACGTAATTATTGCCGTTTGTCAGTTAAGATTAACTTATGTGCTGAAAACGAACGTTCTACATCACAGGATGTAACGGGTGCATTTTCATATTTGCTCCAATAGCGTTGTAGTATATTTGTTGATACATACAGTGGCGGACGAAAGAAAGTTTACAACTTTTAAAATCGCATAACTTTTATAAAATTAATCCAAACGAGTTGAGTTTTTCCGAACCAATGAATGAATAGATTTCTAGCGACCTGCTTCAGAAATCGCCTTTAGTACTCTTGTCACGTCTGCTTATACATCTATATACCTATATATTAGTCCTAAAAATCCAATTTGTAAAATGTTGCTAGGACACCCTAGGGTACACTTTCACAAATACTGATGTCCTAAATGCAAGATATATATCTCCTACAAGATACATATATCTTGTGAGAATAAAACAGTAACATTATAATATTTTAAATTTAACTATCGCCTTCATTAATTATTACTCAATGCTTACACGCATAATGGTGAACTAAACTTAAATAATCACACAGTATGAAGGGGATGAAATCAGGGGGTGAGTATCCAGCTACCATTCCATGGTAGCCTATATTTTCCACAGGGTAACTATGCTAAATTTCATCCAGCTCGGTCAAGCAGCTTAGAAATAAACGAGGAACATACAGACATTCTATTTAACATAAAAAATAATTATATTAAAATAAAAATACAGTAATTACCCATACAAAACAGAATCAACATCCAAAGCCACGATAGATACTTAACATCTCCACCTCGACGGTTCCCTTTAAAATCCATAACCATTAACCTCAAGCTCAAGCAATACTCGACAGAAAACCAGAAAAAAGAACCAGAAGAAGAAACGAGAAGCAGAAGAATCCTGAAACAGCGCCGCGTCGAGGAGCAAGCTCGCCACATACCTAGAACGCCAGAGAAAATCGTCCCTCCGCGACCAAGGACCCCTCGCCGCAGCGTCTGCCACCCGCGTGATTCTCACCCCTCTCTCCCTCCCTCATCCCCCTGCACGACGGGGGGTCGTTGGAGTTGCGCCGACGGGGAGGGGGAGGAAGCGAGTTACGGTGGAGATAAAACGAGTCCCTCTGTTTGATCCGCAAACACTGTAATTGCCTAGAATATTATATTAGGTACGCTGTCGTGGACGACAGGGGTGGCGGGTGCGCGGTGGCGACGTGAAAAGAGAGACGACGATGCTGGCGGCACCCCGTTGCGCATCGAATACGTACCGAAACAATAATTTATTTTAGTTTCGCGGAAGGGAACGCGCGACGGCTGCCACTGGCAGGTACGCCTAAAAGAATCCCATATGTATTTCGTTTTTTCTACTGCACACGTTCCCTTTCTTCGGTCCGTTCCTTCTTTTCCCCATACTCCGCGCGCTCGCCGAGCTTTCCACCCCTTTGCTTGTCACGCGCATCGCGCCTCGTTCCGTTTCACATCTCCTTCACTGTTCCTCTCTAGACGCCTCCGTTCCCTTCCCCCGCGAAATTTAACGATCGTTTTGCACGGGCACCGTGTTTACATCGGCGATGTGCACGCGCTTACGTAAAGCCCATTAGTCGGCAAACGGGCGATCGCTGTCCACGCGGCGCAATCGAATCCGCTCTTTGTTGGCTGCGTCAGAGAATCAGCGTAACGCGATACGCTGCAACGGCTGGAGTTTCGCAACCGGTTGACGCACGATTTAATTTCAGGCCCGCCGATCATTAGGGGCATCCTCCGACGTTACAGATGACGACACATTTTTCGCGCATTTTGCCTCTGGGTATGGAGCACGCGCGGAATTCTGCGACGGGACTAGTGTTTGGATCGTGATCTGGCGCGCGCGTGTATTTTAACGCTCATTAGTCGGCGCTATTTTCCTCGGCGCGATGTTGGCGCGGGGACCCTTCCTAAGTTTGCGGGGGATCATAAAGTGAAAGTTAATTAAGTCGGAACGTTCGAATCTTGATTCTGTGCAACCGTGACTCGCTGCACGAGGCTGCTTTATGCGAGCAATGAGGTGGTTTGATAAGTCTTGCGGAGGGGGTTACTTTTATGGGCATTCGTGGGGCACGCGTGCGGGGGTGTTGATGGAGATTGGGGATACGTTTTGGAACACTGAAGGGAATTGTAGGTTTTAATGGGGAAGCTTTCGGAGCGTATAGAAGCATTGGGTTACGCCACCCTGAGACGCTTGAAACTGGACTGGTTTTTATTTAATTAAATGATTTTATTGGTGGAGGATATGTCACAACAAATTCATTTCGACGCTTGATTCTGTATTAAATTGATTCATATTCTATTATGACATATCCTGCTCCATGATTTTATTTAAAGTGAAAAAACACCATCGAAATTGTGGTTCAAGAAAAGATTCATCTATGAGATTGAATAAAACAAATAACACAGCATCCAGTTATCAGTGAGTTTAATAGCAATGGCGGGGGAGGTGTTACACCTACGCGTTCCACTGTTTCATGAAATCAATATAAATGGATATGTGAAATTCCTCTGAATTTATTCCCACATTGATATATTTTCTCCAATTCCATCTTTCAAATATAATAAACTCATACCATATTTCGTGCAGGTGGAAACGGCGTGGAAAATGATGCCAACCACTTGCTGTCTCCAGGAGACTTCAATTCATAACAGACGCCAGGACGCGCTCAACCACTTGACACGCTGTTCCCAAATTTCAAAACAGAACTTCAAGAATATATTCTTAACAGCGTATTCTGGTTTATAAGATTCAAAGAATCGAGTGAAAATTAGAGTTTTGAAACGTGTTTCTAAAAGTATTAAAACAAAATTAGTAAAATTGATAAATCTATAAAGATTTAACATCGTTGGATCTAAGTGCCCATGGGAGTGATCTAATGAACGGTCACTCCAACCCTTATTTTTATTGAATAATAGCCTATATGACTTTACCCTCCTCCGTCTATTATATAATTATTCTAGAAAAATATTCCCAAGGATTATTTAGTACACGTTCCAAACTCTAAATGAAACAGACATATGTTTTGCAAAAACTCTTGAAAAAGGAATTTCGATTTTTCTTCAACCCCCAACGGCAGTAATCCCCCTTAAGCGATTTTCCCTATACTTCACACTTCTCCTTCGACATTTTCATTATCTCATTCAAACATGTTTGCTTCACCCCTTTCGACTCATTACAGACAATAATTCCTGCTAATTAACCCCTGACGAAACCACGAACAAGTTTTCAGACTAGCAATCGAGACATCTCATCAAGTTGTACCAAAGGGTTGCAAGATTGCCATAACATGACCATAAATTAAATGACGTGCCGGTACAAAGTGACATAACTAAGTTAACGACCGAGTACTAACGTAACAAAGGTCAAGGTTAACGGCAAGAAACGCTTATAGCAAAAAGCAATTATACGCACGTTCATCGGCGAGTTTCACTAATTACATCGGTATGGATTTTCCAGCGGGACAGTGCTCGTTTAATCTCAACGATTACGCAGACCTGTTTTCCAACTGTATTAAAATAGATAAACATTTTTACTCGATGAAGTGTTGTCTGTTGTATAGTATAATGAAATGTCGAAATTATTATTATTAATTGGATCTGTTTCTACGTGGTTTTTCTGAGTTTATTATGACATCATTTAGGAGAATGAATTGTTTGAATCACAAAATGGGAATTTTTGAATTTATTCGTGGTGTTTATGTGAAGCACTTGTTTGATATGAAATAAATGGGATGTCGACTGACAGTTGTCGATTTATAAAGGTGATAAGAAAATAGCAGAAGTTACTGAGAATGGGGTGTGAGAAAGGAAAAATAATACCAATAGCGTGCACATGTTTTATTTGGACAGTGAAATGTTTTCTTTGTTGTCAAGCCATGGGAAATTGAAGCTAGAAAATAGTAAACCGGGAATGGAGAGCGTGTGTAGGCAGCATTCGATTTATGGCACTAATCGTATCGTGCAAAGGGCACCTGAGAAGGGAAAATAATACGTTATCGTTGGCTATAGTTTTTACACATGGCATGCAGCTGTATCGTATAAGTCATTCGGTTCGATCTGCTTTTTAACCGGCTTCAAAAAGGAAGGGGTGCTACGTTCGACATGTGGCTGTTATTCGTTTATTTTTTAATATTTTTCTATAACAAAATCACCGAGAGTTGCTGAATATATGTACTTTTACAATAAGCAAATAATTGCAAAATATACATATTAGATTTTCCACAAAAAATTCCCGAATCACGTTCTTTTTCGCCCGTAAACTAGGCATGACCCCTTAAAAAATTGAGAGTTGTAGATTAAATAAGGAACAAAATTATTTTTTACTTTGTACCGCATTTTTATTTTTCTCAAGTCGGTCTTAATTCTTTTATCAATTTTAAAATAGAAATATTATTATCACTTTTCAAAACCACAATTCCTGTAAAAAAAAGAAAACAAAAGATTGTCCGTAAAGGATAGTCTAAACTAAAAATACCAAATCACTAGAACAACTCTGAAATTTCCTAAAATTTATCAAATTGTATAATAATCTGTAAATTCAAATAGTTTCATTTTTGTATCGTTAATAATTATAAAAAGAAACTTCGCTTCATCGAATTCAAACAGTTATTATTATTAATTATTTATTTATTTCATATTTTAGTAGCGTCTTATATGTATTAATTATAAATCTAATGTGTTCCTACCATTGTTATACTATATTTCACAAGGTATAGTATTTTTGTCTTTTCCAAAGAACTTATAATTCTTATTACAAATTTCTTGTCCCTCCAACATTCTTTTAAAGTTATTACTAGTTTTTGTTCTTGTATATATTTATATATTACTCTTATTATATCAGACAAACCATGTATCATTAAAACTTATTCAAAAAGCTTCAAAGCCCAGATTTTATCCCTCAATTTTCTGCTAGAACAATATGAAACTCGTGGAATTTTCTGCTGCGAAATCCTCGTTTCAAGAAGCTTAAGAAAATATGGTACAGATTCAGGCAGTGGTATTTGTGTCAAGCTCGTGAATGGAGGGGGCATATTAAAATTTCAAGTTTCTCCGAATCTGACACGGTGAAATTGGAAGATCGAAAGGAGATAGAGGAACACGTGACAGGACTATGTACGACGAAATGGACGAATGGTTAGGGAATCAATTACACGATAAACATGTACTCCTCTGTGTCGTTATACATGCTATACATGTACGCCAGCAGGATAAAAGTTCGTGCACTGTTCGATCGATCGACTTGTCAGTATTTTAGGAACGATTGCGGACTCGCTAGAGTTCCATGACCTGAAAATACTAAAAACTATGGATCTTCAAAGTTCATAGAGATTGTATAAAGTATTGAAGAGCAAAGGTTCGTGACTTGTATTATTCTGAATTATTACAAATAATATGGATAAATATTTGTGAATTCTAACGTCAAAGTCAAAGCATGGACATGATTTAGAAAAAGTACATATTTTCTTAAATCTGCATACTCTTATATATTATACAAATTTTACATTTATTAAATATTAATTTAATTAACCCTTAATTATACCACCCCATCTACTATACAATTTCTTCCTCTTTTACTTCATTTTTATATTTCCTTCTGCGTGTTTCAGGCGTTTTATAACCTTCTGGTTTGCCCAACCTTCTAACACTCTTCTCACAGTCCATTCAGCGCGTTAAAATTAAAATCTGTGAATTTTTTATGAGACTACTTAGTTTTATTTTTCTATCTCCTTTTTCTCCATTTTCCAACTGACGTATACAGGCCACAGTGTGGCTTTGATAATGGAAGTAATTTGCATGCATTTGCTTGACGCACACAAAGTGAAAAGAGGAAAGTATTTTGACTTTTTCTCTTTTGTGCTTTAATTTTGCAATCTGCAAGTTTTGCTTCAGTAAATAGAAAACACCTATCAAAGGCAGACCAGAATTTCTTAAAAAAGTATAAGTACAATTATTAAAATATATTTCTTAACATGTTCAGGCTTTAACTTCTCCCCTTTACCCACGTTCAAAGATAAAAATTTCATTTCTCCAAACCACAACAGTGCAACGTCATCCAAGAATGTGTATCAGAAAATTAAGATACATTTATTTGTATAAAAATACATTCTGTATTCCATTAACGAATCTAATAAAAATATGTGTTAGTTTGCTAACACTCCTCATAATGGTTAACAATTTGAAAAGTTTTAATGAATTTTATTGAAGTTCTATCCCAGTGAGTTACTGAGTTACTTTGTACTGCTCTCCTAAAATTTCCGTTTCGCAATTAATTAAACTACTTGTAAGTAAGAGAAGCAGGTACATAACTCGAAACGTTTCAATGATGAGAATTACTTAAGCAATCTTCGAGTGTGAATCTTTACATCTCCTCTTCTAATCTTTCCCTGCAATATCCTTCTGAAAATAACACCACTTCCTTGAAGACCATTAATCTCAAGGAGGAAATATATATTACTTAGCTTTAGTGAACCCGGAAGTCGTAAGCTTTAATTGCCCACACAAAATATTATAGAGAGTTGAAAGGGCTATCTAATTTGATAACGTAGCTGATATTCCAACATTCCCTGTAGAAAATGTAATTAAGCTAAGTGTTCCCATTAGTGTCCACGTACCCTTTATCGATTTATCTGTCCTCGTTTTTCCTCTGAGACTAGCAAATAAACGAATTCATCGAGCAAAACAGCGAAATAGTACAGTCCAGAACATGTTATACATTAATTTGTATCTCATTTCTAATCGAACTCGTTAATGATTTTAATAAATACAAAATCGTGATATGATTCGTCGATACAGGAGCAAATTTTAATAGTTTTTAAAGTTTGTAGAACTTAGAGTAGAGAGTGGAAAAGAACAAATTTACGAAAAATATTGAATTGTCAGCTAACCAACACTGTTTAAATAATTGCTCGACACTGAGTGGCTAGTCAAACCTCAAACACAATCATGGCCACCCCCACAGAATTTACGCTGCTCTCTTTTGTTTAAGCAGCGCATTTAGAGACCTTGCTATTACTTGGAATACCTTCAACATATCCTTACTTAAATATCTGTATTTAATTTCAGAAATCTACCATGCAATAATATAACTCGTTAGGATAAATAAAATAGCTTGATTGTTAATAATTATATTGTATAATAACATAATAACCAAATTTTAATAGTACACACTGGTAGATAGAAAAAGGCCATAAAATACTACGTACACTTTTAACACAATTCATATTAATTATTTCTACGCTTCAATAAATAATTCTTGCCGTACCCTAAAATAAAGTCATTCACGTTATAACTAAAGTAAGTGGGACACAATAATCTCCATATACCTAATATAAATAGTAAAAGCTACGTCATCGTTTAAAAATCGTTGGCAGTTTATTTTAATTTGCAACAAATATCGCGTGACACGTTCTTTCTCGCAGGAGGAAAATAAATTCTTCCCCTTCGCCGTTTGCCTTTCTCTTTCAAGTTGAGTCACTTTCGTGATATCAAAATATCTGCGTGACGCGACTCGGCATTTTCAAACCCCTGTTCCGACTGTCTGCCCACCTTTAAGGGAACGCCAGCGATCTGAACCGCCGCGAGCAGGTAACGAATGATTGATAAACTGCTAAGAACGGCGTTATTCTTAAATGAAACGCGCCGCGCCGTGAGGACAGGGGAAATCGATTCGAAGCGAGTCATGGTCATCTAAATCCATATCACGTACGTGCACAACTGGAAAGGTGCAATTTAAACCATACCAAGTGTAAAACCGCCTTCTTCGTATTCTCTTTCGTACCTCGCATATCTCATCCCCATCTGTACGCCGCGATTAAATTTATCAGCCTCTATTTTAAGACATTTGCACGACAAATCATGGCCGCCTATTAAGGGGTAATGCCACTCTAGAGCCCGGAAAAGTAGCCTGATTTTGAGAATTTTTTATGCGAGTGTAGTTAGTTGCTTCACAAAATCTGTTTGAAGGCATTTATTTTACATATCTTCAGTATAATCACAATTTTTTAAAAATTTTTATACAAAAAAACTTTCTTCTGAAAAACTCTGTTCCGCGGCAGGAAAACTTTCATTTTGAGGTATATATTGTTGAAACGTTTTGTTCAATCGCGCACCATTCTTACAAAAAACGGTATTTTTTAATTTCCTCGTGTACTGCCCCAGATAATCTTATATAGAACTAAAAAAAATTTGGTTTTTGTTCTAGGTCAAAAATTGAAGGAGAAATCTTCTCGGCCGTGGAACACTGTTTTCCAGAAGAAGCTTCTTTTGTTGACCTGTGGCGCCGTCATTTTGTATTAAAAAAATTGAAAAAAAATTGCGATCATACTTCTAAGTATGTACAATAAAGGCCTTTAAACAGATTTTGTATTCCATTCACTATACTCACATAAAAAATTCTTAAAATCAGGCTACCTTCAACACTCTAGAGTAGCTTTACCCCTTAAGTACCATTTAAGTTCAGGTTTAAAAATAATTGTTATTTTGAATGATTTTTAATTCATTCCTGTGAAGGTTGTGCGAATAATTATATCAACTCTGGGCATTTTTTAATGATTTTAATATTTTTAGGAAGAAGCTGAACATCTATCTGGAATTAATTTTGAATAAAGTTTATCTCAGCGACGAACTTTTTCGATTCTTACTAAAAAAATTATATTCTTACCGGGAAAAATTAATTTTGAGAACTTGGTGCGTGATATCACTATAATCTCATAAACGGGAGTTAACGTTTTAATTTTCCGGGCGAAGTAAGTCCTGCTGCATATGGAATACCTACTTGCACCTACTGTAGGATCTGTGAGATTTACTCGTTTATTATACGATAATCCCGAGCCACGCAAGGCGAATTTGAATGTATATTTTTAGATGCACTATTCTTTGGACACGTTTGCAATAGAGCGTAATATTATTTATTGGGCGGTGCAGGGAGAAAGCTGTTCGTTAGATGATTCATTATCACGGGTCATAAGTAAAGATCGTGCCTGAGTAACTGTTACGTAAGAATAAGAAAAGGAAGCTGCTCTGATTTCGTGATTCCCGTTACGATGATGATGGCTTTATATTACCTGGTTAATGTTCGATAACGTCAATCGTTAAATTTGGAGAGCGTACCAATGAGTGTAACACCCTGAACCAGATGATTTTAGAAAGATAGAAAGTCTCAAATGTAGCGATATACGAAGACAGAATTTATTTCAAAGGGAGATGACTGAGAATCGAGGTTGGACATTGGGTCTGATAAATAGAATTAAATTGTTAATAATAATACCGCTATGTGACACTATGTGAAAGGTACAATTAAAAAAACGAACAGAAAGAATAGTAGAAGAGAATAAAATTAAAAAATGGAGAACGAAAAAAACAAAGGATTTTTCAAAGTTTGTTGTGTTAGAAGTCGAAAGTTTGACTTGGGAAATTAAAGTGGAGGGAGTAGTAAATGCCTAATTTTTATATAAGAAAATTTTCCAAAATTAGAATTAATAACAATAAAAATAACCAACGTTTGTTATGATAGAAGTCGAAAATTTGACTTCTGATTAACTATTTAGTGAAATTTGTACTTCACTGCTTTCGCACATCAAGAATGCGCAGCTGAGCCTTCTAAACTTAGTAGAATGAAAAAGTGGCAGTAGGACGTATTGTGCTATGCCGATTTCCTTTCAACCATCGTATGATTTACTCAACAGCTTTGACAGAAAACATTTGTCTCTCTATTAGGAAAGGTCTCTATAAGGAGGATACTAGTTGTAGATACACTTTACCATCGCACAACGCTCGCTGGAATATAATACAGTGTTTCAAAATGCAGATAATTGAGATTGTGAAAGGTGCAATCTTCGTGCATTATTCAGAATCGCGATATATATTCCTTGACGTTAATAGTAACATAATTGTGCTGTGTCATAATCATTTAATAATCATGGCGCATTGCACAGAACAATCACGAAATCACGTTCCTGGCCGATTTAGGAGAAACCAAGTCTAAGGAGTAGAGGGAATATTGTTTATTTCATAAAATACAATTGGTAAATTAAGTTAATTCAAATTCTAAGTTACTCCATAAAAATTGGTGATCTCAAATCATTATATATTTAATAACATACAAAGTATTATGAAAAAGTACTAAAAAATACTTAGTGAATATAGATCGAACAATTAGCATAATCAGAGATTAATCCACTTTAATTTTTGGAAAGCCTAGATCCGTGTTTACATCTGTGGTATGAAACTAATATTGTAATATTATTAACACCTGTGGTCACTTAATACTACAATTAATAATTCTTATTGTGTCATAATTTTGTGGTAGGTATTAGAAAACGCAATGCTCTACTGCTGCTGCAAGTAGAAAATGCTTGTTATACACAGACAAGGAACATTTGAAAGTATTCTGTATTCTGCGATACAAAGATGTGAATCCTGTATGAAAAGTAAAGGAATATAGACACTTAGAATATCTTTTCTAGATATCAAGCTAAGATATTTATTCATAATTGTAAGGTAAACATTCATTTACACAACTAGGTGCAATGAATAATAGACTGCAAGTCACTGACGTTACCAGCATCGAAAGTTGCTTCTAACTTGGCCAAACATATCCTTCTCTTATATTCACTAATTTTTTTAATCAGATTAACGAGTACTACATACCCTAAACGTCCTCAATCCTTTCTTAGTTTAATTCTTGAAATGATAACTAACACATCTCCTTATTAACATATAAATTCCATTCACAACAACGCATACGACAATTAAATAGTGTAACTTTAATCTAGCTTACTTTACTTTATTACTGCAATCTAACACGAGTTAAAAACTAAAATGAGAAAGATTGATAAATTAATGTTTCTATGGTTTAAATGAAAACTTAACAAAATAGAGTATACCTGTGCCTTCTTTATATTCAAACTTCTTGAAAAATATTTACGTGCATGTATAAGTATGAAATTTTTAATTTTCATATTAATGAATCGATAACCACAAGGCATATCGAAGTAAAGATTTTCACGATACGCATGGTTAAACACATGTCCCCTGTGTTCCATGCAAAAAAGTATCAACAAACTCGCGTGCCCTACTATCCGATGCACGTGATAGACGACCACGAAGGCCAAGGGCGCGAAAAATCCAGAGACCGCCTGAGGTCAAAATAACGATAAACCTTACCACACTTGGTCGACGGTGTGCGTGATTGTGGCCATCTAGATGTGGTTCCACCTTCGACGAAAGTAAGAAAATTGCGTGACCAGACGTTCCGCATGGAATCTCTTGCGTAGAGTCGTACAGAGCGAGGGACGCTCGTAAACTGCAGACTACCTGGGAGGTAAATGTAGCGAGAAGATCCATAGCGCGTTTTTCAGTACACAAACCTCTATCGAAACATCTATTTTCGTCATATTATGCAAACTATGAATCCTTATGCAAAGTATGAATCCTATTAGAATGGTATATGTATATCAGTTCCTAGTTGTGGAGGTAAATAGTTCGTCATTGATATGAAATTTGGATCTTCATTTATCAAAGTAACAGAAGGAAACAGCATTTTGAACAATTGCTGTTTTTGGAAAAGCTGATGTGGTATGCTAGGATTGGTTTCAAGGATGAGAGCGCGACTATTATTATTATCGTATAAGCATCGATTTTGTCGTTAGTATGTACTTAGGCAGTTATAGCAGTTCAAAGTTCTCGTACAGTTACAAGGGAATCGTAATGTGAATGTACTATTGCCATAACTATTTATTATTCATCACAGTTTACAAGCTCATAATTCCCTTTAATACTATTTTTCAGAACAGCTACTCAAAACAGATATTCAGAGCATATTTCCTTCAAAGCATTAAAGTTTCCACGATTCAGTTCCTCACTAGATACCCAACCCTCCATTCATCTTCACAAACAGTAATTAAAACAGTTCACCTGACTTCAATCGCAAGAGCAATAACACACCAATCTATCCAAGTATATTAGAAGCTACAGTAGCGGACAAAAAAGTTACCACTTTTTCGACCCACCCTAATTCTATTACTTTTCAATATCAATTCAAAATTGTAGTATATGCCTAACATACATATTCTGAAAGAGAATTGAAAGCTGTATAAATCCAGTTACAGTTGAATTTATTTAACTAACAATCAAAAAACAATTTTTATGCCAATCTATCAGCCCCCAAAGATCCCCCAAAATTCCGCCCCCTCATGCTGAAACGCGCTGTATCGAAGGAAACAGGAATACAGCAGCGGATAGACAGGCACAATGGTAATATTCGCGGGCAGACTCGTTCAAGGAACTGCGTGTGCAGACGTTCACGTGACCAGGTGGTACGAATGAAATCTCTTGTGTAATTCCAGGGGCCATGATACTTTTGACGAGAGGCCGCGGAGGAGAAGATAGCAGCGCGAAGAGGGAAGACCGGAGGGATCGATGCGGTTTGGCAGAGTCCATGCACCCGCACAAAACACCCCTTCGCCTACCCTCCATCCCTCTCTCCGTCGGCCGAAACCGCTTTTCGGAGTTGCTCTGTTCGCCTTTCAGCCCCTACGTACTCAACCTCCGCGCCAGCGACGTCAAGCTCTACTGGGGGTGGTTATTGATCGCGCCTGGCCACGCCTTCCACCCCCTTTACGCCACGCCCACGTGTCTCTCCTCTCACCTGGAACATGAACAGGCTGATGCAGCCGACGACCTCCCTCGCATCGACCTGGCCGTGCACCGCGATTATGAAATTCACACGCTGGCAAATTTGCACGCTTGACGCCGTGGTAACCGATCGAAAACGGCGGAACCAGTGGCTGCGAGAGCAGGGTAATCGATGCAGCGGGGTGCTCTTGACTCGTTCGTAGGTGCACCGCGATGGAATTGGGGATATAAGGCGACAGGAGTGCCTGGGACTGGGTGCTCGCGTGCGTTTCATGGCTCAGGCTTCGCGGAACACTGTGACGTGCTGGGGATTTTTGTGGAGCAGGTCGACCATTTTGGGGGGCGCCTGACGGAGTTCCTAGTTTCAGTGATACACCGCGCAACTATTTAATTGAATGGACACTGTGTGGGAATGGTAGTAGTGGTTGTGGTTTTCGATGGTGTTTCTGGACGACTGGCTGTACCTGCTATAATATTGAGATTGATGGTTTTTTGTTCGGGGGTTTTTCAGGGAGATACTGTATCGTTGTTGCAATGTATTGTGGTATATTAGAGATTGAGTAGATCTTGATATTGGAATCAATGGGCAACAATAATGCCTAATTTAAAGTTTAGACATAAAGTTAGGCATTAGTATAATAACTATTATTGAATATCTAAATAGGTTCTGTAACACGTAAAATATTGTACGTCAAATTATTTAAAATACTGTGTACATAAATATAAAGATTTCAACTTCATCATCTGCTATTTACAAGTTAAATGTCTTCGATTCGAAGTGTGAAGATTCTGATTATCTGCAATATTTCTTGCCAGTATACTTTGCAATTTGTAATAAACGTGGTGCAAATTATATTTCTCAAAGTTTCAATAGTCGTATTGAACTTTTGAGAGAGTTTCAACAAGTACAATGGAGGGACATTTTTAGTACCTATTTTCGAGGATTATTTTGAATAGGAATGTTTGTACTAATATTCCACTAGGAATAACAAAGTATACGTTGGGAGACGTACATGCGTGCGCGTAGCTATGCAAATGGCGGGCCCGTTGGAAAAACTACATAGAAGTTTATTTATTCAACCTCTCGAACATGCTATGCAAGGCAAATAACTTTCTGAATTCTCGTTATCCCGCACACTTCATTTTACCTTAACTTTAACTCTCACGATAACAAGTGAAGTTAGTCACATTCATTGAATTCATCTGATCATTAAAAAATAAATAGAAATAAAAGTAAAGCAAAGGAATTGTAAAATGGCTAGCATTTTTCAATTTATTGCTTCATCCCTGCGTGTTAAATTATAAACGAAAAGAGCATTGTAGATTATACCATTGCCAATAAAAATAATCGAAGTGACATAATTATTGTGCTGTTTACTCTCTATAATTAGAATGAAATTAAATTAAATTAAGATGGAAGAAGTGTATCAATATGGTTTTCCTTACTTATTTTTTCAAAAATATATAGCACAGTTTATATCAACACATATTTCCCATTAATAATTTTTCAAAAGCATCCCAATATTATTATATTTTTTAAATATTATATATCTTTGTCTCATTGTAGTTTTCTTTTTCCCCACTTTTTCGACTCTGAAAACAAATGCAAGTACACTGCAATTTCCTCAGAAAGTATACTTGACGATTTCTATCTCAACATCGAGCCCATGCAATGCCATTTTTTTGTGTGATAAGAATAACTCCAAGGTGAAGGTGCCATTCCGTCATCTTGCCCCATGCTATATCAAACTCGTCACATATTATACTAACGCTGTGACCGAAATAATATTATACAAGAATCATTGCAATAAGCGATAATCGAAGATCGGACTATGGACCGTGTGCCATTATTTATGCAACACTCGAAGAGCCAGATCCTCGTTTGTGGAAGATTAACGTCCGTCATTAACGCCCAAGGGCTATCATTGAACTCGGGAATCTATCCAACACGCCACTTAATAGATTGTTAAAAATAGAATTTCATTGAACACGATGAAGCGTGCATGAAAATTAAAAGTGCGTAAAAAATGGAGTAATAAAAATAGAATATAACTCCTGCTATTTACAATCAGAGATGGGCGAAATTCTTATTTAGATAAGGATGCTGAATAATAAATATAAAATAATATAATCGAGTTCTAGAATTATTGGCAGGTGAATATAATGAGAGGATAATAAAATGGTATAGAAACTTAGAGAGAGCAAAGCGAGAGGCACAAAAGGAAGGAGAGATAGTACAAACCGACGAAAGAAAAGTATAGTAGGTATATTAGGATAGATATATATATGTAGGCAAAAATATCGAAAATGTAGACATCATGATTTCGAGAAAAATGCATTTGAATACTTCACTTCTGGTCTCTATCTCTTCGATATTTTTGCGAATTTCGGTCCCAATTTTTCAGGAAACATTCATGACATATGAAACGTTGAAAATATGGAAAAAAATATCTTTTTGGCATATATCGATTATCGGTATATGCGTCCCCCTTAAATGTTTAAAAATAGTCCTAGAAAATAAAAATTACATCTTTTTTGCCCTCATAAATAAAAAGTGTTCGAGAAGGATTTAAAAATGTTTTTTTCAACGTATTTTTTATGTAATCAATAACTTGGAGGATATTATGTAAAATCGACTTTTGAGCTGTTAAATAATTATTTAAATGTTCAAGGGCTCAGGGGCACCTTTTTTTATTATTGGGACTATTCTGGGCGGTACTGCGAAGAAAATTCAAAAGTCGAAAATAAGAGCCATCCTAGTATATGTGTATGTACCAAATTCATTTCATGTAAATATTGCAAAACCGAGTTCATTTCTTGGCATTTACGCTGAAATAAAGAATTAACTAACTAACTAATAGCTATAATCGAAGTTCTACTATATTTTTAAAAATACCTCTACGAATAAAGATAAACAGTACATCAGTATGCATGCAGTATAGGTACTTTGTTCGTTTAAGAAATTTGTCACGTCCAGCTACATGTAAAATATGTATATTACCAAAATTTCTTGATTCATGAGGTAATCGATTTTCCCCCTCCTGGACTGTACAGTAAAATTTGCACGATACAATTTATCTCTCCCAACTTTGTGTGTAAATAATGAGAGACCTTTGCGATCCTGTAACTACAACATAAGATAATAAATTTTGCCTTGCTCCGCGATTGCGAATTCTGAACTGGTAGGTACAACTGGTGCAAATAATTCTCATTAAAATTGTCGGATCGTTTTACTGCTCGAATTATGAAAGTTACACACATCCGGCTCGAATTTTCCATGATCATTAAACTAGGTTAAATCTCAGAAGTTTAAGCGTAATGAGTACAGTCGAGTCAGATTGAATGAATGATTAAATCAACTGTACAGGGTAACTGTGTCACTTACTTGGCTCGTTAAGATATAGAAATATCGTGGGAATCGTTAACGAATCCAAATAATAATTAATTTTAGTGATAGCCAATCTGCTCGAGAATATAAAATTGTTTCAAAATTGCATCAGTATTGACTGAGAATTTAAGTATTTAAGATCCATTTAATTGCAACGATTAAAATTGTTATTTTAATTATTAGATTCTGAGGCGATCGTTTTGACGATATGTTGTGTTTGATGAAAGAAGACATTTAAAGATAACTTTTAAATACTTTGTGTTTAAATGTTTCTTAGATGGCCACGTTTGAAGTTACGTTGTACTTATTCTAAATTCTACTCGTGATTATTCACAAAAGTATGCACATTAGTATAAACCTTGATTAATATACTCTAAGTACTCTATAAATTCAAAATATAGGGCATTCAATAAAAAAATATATAAATACTTTATTTTAAAATGTATTGTTATCCAAATTCAATATTTATTTTATTCCTGCAATTTTATTATAACTTTTGTCAAAATTCATTGAAGCATTTCTTTGGTTGATATTGCTAATTAAAAATATATTAATTAACGTTTATATTAACGTAAATTATATTAGTAAATATATCTTTAATTTTATAACCCAATTAAAATTACAATTAATTTTAAATTTATTCATGTTATGTTTAATTATATCAGCTAGTGAAATAGAAGAAGGGTCTTTGGTAATGCTTCAGTTAATTACATCTGCCACTACTAGTCCCGTCGTTTCCTGGAATACCAATCTAGGATAAAAAAACTAGGAGTTCAAAAAACAAAAGAAAATAATATCTGGTACAAGGAAATTTTACACTAACCGCAGTGTCAAACCGCAGAAAGGTGTTTGCGATCAATTATCGCATACTTTCTCTACCGATAATCTTCGAGCATGGATGCGCAAATGTCCTTGCTGGAGAAAGTAAAACGTATTCACTGATTTCTGAGTAATTGTTACAACTAGTACTATATAAATACCTAATGCTTAGACGAGCAAACGTTCCTAGCAAAAAATTCCACAGAGATCTCAACTTGTTCCTGGCGTAGCTTCGAAAGAAGGGTATCGCTCTGGATGTTGCAAAACCCTGACGAAAATGTTCATCTTTCAGGTTTTGCGCAACAGAACTACATTCTGTTTGTACTCCCTTCTTTTTTACAATTTATGCAGGGTAAGGGAAAAAGCGGGGAATGTCCATTTTTCCTGATTTTGCGATTTATAGCACATTTTAATGGTGGTAACTGGACCTACAGAACTGTTGAATCACAACGGATTATAAAGTTCAAATACCCCCGTAAGATAACGTTAAAGATTTGCTATACTAGTTAAAAACAGGAATGTCCACTTTTCACTGAAAAACAACGCGGTATGTTCCCACGTCAAGGGAAAACAAGAAGTTATAATAAGGGAATAAAAATCTTTCCTGCTAGAAAAATTTCTAGATGTTTTTCTAAATTTCTAAAAGCTCTAGATGTTAAAATTCATGTAAAGGGAGTACTGTACAAACACAGTGTCCTTACAATTGTACTACAATCGAGACTGGATTGATTCTTCGTGCAAAGACAAATCCATAACATAGAACAAAATTATTTTCTACAACCTTTTGTTATTGACAAAAGCAACTTCGAAAAAAATTTTCAATCGAGTCTTATAAAAACAATAGTACATTCTACGGATAATTATTATAACTTTCACATCCCTCTGGAATAAATAATCCTAAGTCCCTGACTTCAAACATTTGTTACTTTCTATCATTTTTTCTTTCCATATATAAAAAGCTACACAAAATTCAGCCATTTTTCAAAAAATATATTTTCCAACTTTACAACAGGAAGCACTGGATCACACATATTAGTAGTTATTCCATAGTTGCACTATTGCAACACAGCCACTTCTCAATCACACGATACAAATTGTTGGCTTACGCGATTACCATTTTTAATGACCATAATCAACGCACGTCACGATCGTTGTCACGTCATCGTCAGTTGTCTAGCGCCAGTGCGTAAGAAATCGGCACGTGCACCGCGTGCAATCGCGGTGCCACCCTTCTTATTGGCAAAATAGTTCAACGAAGATATGTATGTCATAGATGACTCTGTTGCAACAGACTGTGTGTCCATAGTGACTACTGGGACCTATCCTTCCGTGTATCGGTTCGTTTAACGAATTCTATTCACTTCCTACCTGGACAGAGATCTTAGACTCTCTACGTCGATGCTCGCCGATGTTTACAACTGTAAAGGAAAGTAACATCTATTTGCTTGGGCGATACTTCAGTGAAAGCATAGAACTGTTTGCCATGTTTTATGGTCATCTCTGAGGTTGTACCATGCAACTGGTGTTCAAGTGGTGTCAAATGGTTGAAACATTTTTTAATAATCATTGTGTTATGCTTAGTAGATATTTCTCTAGGATGCAATGTTTATATAGAATTTATGAAACGATTAAAGTCTGAATTACAGGTGTGTTGTAATTTCAAGGAGCCACGTATTTTTAATGATTCACAGCCTTTAAAAATGCCTGAATTGAAAATACAATAAATGCTAAATACAGCAGCACTTCTTCTGAAATGAAGCTATGTTTCTGAATACTGAAGAAGCTGTAATTCTTTGTAGTTATGCGAAATAGAAAATTTTTTGAGGTAAGAGTAGATCTTTCAGAAATACTCGATATACAGCGTCTCGCTAAAGAGATAAGTACTACAATCTGAAAGACTGTGATTCCAAATGAAAATACATTTTTTATTTGAAGCATCGTTATCAAGAAAAATCACTTGGAATATTTGTTAAGTACGCACACACTTATTTAGGAATTCGCAAAATGAAACGAATCGTTATGAGTAAATAAGTCGAAATTGCAGAATTATTTTTTTTCAAGTAGTACCTAGTTAGGTGCATACATTCTTGACAGATTTTCGAACTTGATTTTCTAGAAAACAGAGCCTCGTTCGAGAAAAAGTTATTCTACAATTTCGACTTATTTTTGCGAAAGGATTTATTTCATCTGCATTTGCACCAATTTACTGCAACAAGTTGCCAATATGTAGTCAGATGCACGCGTAACAGACAAGTTTTTAGAATCAATTTTCTCCAAAACGAATTCTCGTAAGAAAAACATGTTGAATCTATATTTTCGTCTTATTTCTTCAAATAGAATCTTCCCCTTGTGTGTTGTCCCATCAGTTCCGTGGCACCCTGTATACACTGAAAATATACCTCCACCCTCGAAAATGGAAACCCAAACTTTTCAAGCTTCTCAAATCCACTTCAAATTTCATTCTCAATTTTAATAATAATCGCAGCTGGCTCTTACTAGTTCGCGAATACACAATGTCTGAAAAAGAGTGTGCATTGCCTTACGTAACGTTTAATAACGGTATCACGAAATAGTCTGACTAGTTCTAAGCTAACTACGCCAGCACAATACCGTTTTGCTATGCTAGCTTACGCGCGTGCGCAGGAGGAATATAAATTGCGAAAAAGCGAAATGTATCAGTCCACGAAGAAGCAGCGTCACCGGTGCCAGGGAAATTTCCTTTCTCCTTTGATCTCATTATCCTCCTGAAACCAGTAGCGCAGGCTTGATCCCATTCCTAACGCTAATCCATTACAAATAATAAGAATTTGTCTGCGCAGTAATCGATCGTAATTCGTCCACAAAATAATGAATAATTCTTTTCATCATAACACATTATAGCGTATACCATCATCGCGTTTATATGCACGCCAGTTATTCTTTCTTTTTAACAAAAATGCTAATCTTACATTCATTTCATCTTGAACAGAGCCAGAGAAAGGATAAATGAAGAAACGAGAAAAGAAACAAGAAAAAATGAGAACGAAATTCTTTTATTTGATTAAAATTAAGAGAAAAAGAAATTGGAACATAATTTCTAATATAATAATTTAATAATCTAATATTATTAATGATGTGGCAATAAAAATGTCATATATTTAAATATGATAATGTTTATTTGCTTATTTTTTTTATTGTTTTATTTTATTTTCGTTATTACTGTTATTATTATCTTTTTTTTTCGTGATTACGTTCTGTGAAAAATTGGTATTGTTTTTTACCATTGAGAAATTGTTTGAGACCGCAAAATATTTCTTGCACCCGGGCTCGTTTGTAATAGAAATACAGGAAAGTGTTATTTTAATTGGAATGCAAATAATTCTCTAGCCATAAATAAATGAAGATGGGAGACGTATTACGTATGACGATGTTAATAAACGTATTATGGGAATGCCAAAGCACGTCTACTTCGCTATTTCTCAGACATAGCTGGCTTCGATATCGTTACTTGGATGCATATACCGTCACTATTTCTGTATGCATGTGTAACATGCTCTAAATATATCCCCGAGGTATAGCATCAATAATTGTTAATGCCGCTGTTCGTAGTCTTCAACCAGTGAGACAAGTTGCAAGGAGAAGAATATTCCAGAGTGTAAATAAATGATCGACCCTTTGCGCTTCTACTTTATTGTTAGCTAAGAACTGCACAACCTGTGGCTCATAGCTGACTTATTGCTAACTAAAGAATAATTGAAGATTGCAGCAAGAAGAAGGCAGCTTCGAAGGTATTGACTGTTGGAAAACTAATAAGAGCAGAGTTAACAACATATTTTTAGAGATATGTTCAAGGTATTTTGCCCACTTAAAATCTACATGTTAACACAGCATTTAGCTCTATTACTAAGAAAAATTTGAATTTTCAATATTTTGAGCTGTCTCCTTTTTGAACCAAATTAAATAAAAATTCATTTATCTCGGTTAAATAATTACATTACATATCATTATTATGTTAGAAAATTATGTATTAGTACATAGCACTTGGAAAGATATCAGAAAACATCAATCTACACATCTATAGAAAAATTATAATGAAGAATCCTTACTAAATCATGAAATAGTCTCAAAGTTCATCTGCTTGAAACTATAGGAAGATTTTCACCTTCAGGTAACTAACAACGTCTTGAAATATTTCATCAGTTTTTAAATTTTTTAAGACGTTGTCATTCTTTTGTTTATCGATATTTTTTCATTATGTTCATTCAGACGATAGTCACACGTCTATAGATTAGCAATCTTTTTGAATATTGTGTTGCAGATAACTACAATGCTCCTATTCCACTATAAAGGGATATTTTTACTTACAATTTTTTTATTGTATTAAACGGTGACAGAAGAAATCTACAAACGTGCAAAATGATTCGTGCTATACTTTTTTCTCCTTTTAATTCCCGAAGAATTGCATATTTCTTCGGCTTTCACACTAATTGTAAGTAGAAATACCCTTTCAGGCTCCCGGAAGGATTCTATACAGGCCGTCCAGTACATAATGGTGCAACAAGGCAGGAGATGGTTCCTCGTGAAAACACAAGTAAAAAGTACATACTAAATTTTTTCCTAGTTACGTAGTTTCAGAGAAAAATAAGTTTGGACATGAAGATAAGATAATATGGATGTACTTAAAGTTTACAATAATCCACTGTAGGTAACCTTGATTTGCGTTCGTAGTGTCCGCTTCTTCACTGCCCTGCTTTGTTTCTACTACCACTCGTCCAATATATGTACTTTTTCCTTTTATGAAAACTTTATGGTACGTAAAATATGATACTGTAAGTATTGCTGTAGTAAGTAGAATGCGCCTGTCAAAGGCAGACTAAGATTTCCTATACATATGAAAGAGTACTCTATCTAAAGGTACGATATTAAAGCGCATGAAAATTGAAACAGGAAAGGGTGCCTTTTATAAACCTCGAATGATAAAATAATCCTCTGCTTTTATTCTGCATGCGGTAAATAAGGGCAGATAAATCACTTGTGCATTAACATCGAAAGTTCCTTCTAACTCTGACAGAGTTCATTTTTCAACCTACCTTTAATAAACATTTTTCAGAAGAAAATTGGAAACCATAAACAGGAGAAAAAGCAAGTGCCTAGTGGTCAGATGAACGCGTAGGCGTCTAATCAATTTTTAAAACTCAATTTTCTCCTAAACGAATATTGATATAACTTTTGTTGTATATTTTTTAATTAGTTTTATACGTGGAATCACTTTCTATCCATATCGCATCCGCCATATCCCAAATGTACAGATTAATATTATGAAAAAGGAAGAAAGAAAAAAATGGTTATACTAACTCATTGCGTTAGTATTCAAACATAAAGTGTACTTTATCTCCTCTGGTTTTCAAGCTTCCCCACAATTAAAAACTTCCGTCATAAATTTACCAAAAATGCAATAAACAAATATAAAAACACAAGGTAATAAGAAAGTCATAAATAACGTAGTTAAAAATGAACCGAGTGATAGGAGAAACGAAGTGATTTACACAGGAAAAATGAAAATAAGTATAAATGAAACAGTAACAAAATAGAAAATCAAGATAGAAATAGAAATACTAGCAAATCATCAACAATTAATATAAATAAGATAGAAATAACAATATAACGAAATAAATATAAAACTTGCTTGTGCATTAATTGAATAAAATATTTTAGAGCTAAGCAGGTACTCAAATAATATATTACCTTGCTTGACTAAAAGTTGTTTTTAAATACTCATACGTTATTTTCACTTGAACAAGCAGACTTTTCTTCTAAATTATTAAGTTATATGGTAACTATTTAAATAATTTTTTATTTTATTTTCTACTAAAATAAGTGTGTCTTAAAATACTCTGGGAAATAATTTCTGATATGGCTATCTTTCAGGCGGAATGTTTGCAACCAGAACAGCCCAGAGAGCAAACGCTCTTAAAAAAACAAAAAATAAAAATAAAAGCTCATTTAGTTTCGTCACAAAATAAGGTTCCTTTTCCTAAATCATTCTCTTATACATTTATTAATTTATTTACGGGCAAATCTTTTAGCATACAGTTTACCCAACCCTTTACCATTCTTAAAACAGAAATGAAAAATACTTCTATTATTTTGCATTTCAAATAATTGTTCCTCAAGCGTGCTACGTACGAATTACGAATACATTCTAACGTGGGCAAAGATATTCCATCGCCTTACGGAAACAATAAAGCTATCCTACCGCTACGTCACCGGTTACGAAAACGTCCACCAAAGGAAAGCGAAAAAGCAAGGCAAAACCAGAGCGCCGTGTGTGGCACAAGACCCGCGCTCCTCGTCCATAAGTCGCGAGCGTTCGCGATGCGCCGTGTGTAATCGCGTGTACGCGTGCAACATGGGAATTGCGATCGATCGACCGGTGATGCGGTACGTTTCAGGTGAACATTTAATTAACGGGATTGCAGTCTGTCGATGACATCTTCCCGTTCGTCCCGCTGACGTAACCCTAGCCTCGATGTGTGCGCGTGGATCGTGCCCGCTCGGAAAGATAGAGAACGTAGCGCAAGGTGGGCGGAATTGGATCGCGGTTGGAGGGAAGGTCGATGCGCAACGCCGAGTCATTTCGAGTTACTTCGCTGTTCGCGTCGTCGCCGGGGATAAATCATCCTGACGGTTTTCGTTTTGTGGCCCTAAGCGGCACGGCTATTATGACGAGGAGCCGACCTTTCAAATTAATTGACGCCGATCGCTGCACGCTGCCCGCCATCCCGTGGCCGTTTAGCATTGCGAAATCATTCGCGGATAGACGACTGGGATGCGAAGCTGCCGTTTCGCGACGGGAAAATCACGAACTCCCTCTCAGCTTGGTAATTTAAGGTGTCTGAGACTCGTGGGAACTGGATGACACCCTGGCTACCGTTTATCGCTTACAAAAGATGGGGTGGCGGTGGATTTTGTTCAAGTTTCGTATACAGTTAGTGGACGAGGTGTATGATAATGTGTTGATGACGCGTTATTGAACAGTTACAGAGGAAAAGGTGTTCAGAGCTTTATCCTTTTTAGATCCTCGACATATGCACACACTTAGATTAAAGAAACGAAACAAGTTGATAACTCTAAGGGTTGATTTTATTCCTACAGACTGAATTTCTGCAGGAAAATATATAAAAAATATTCATGTTAAAGGATTTTATTTAATTTTATTAAAAATGTAATAAAAATTAAAAATAATTATTTTTGTCACTTTCAATAAAATCGTGGGGCAGGATTCTGTATTAAATTGATTCATATCCTGTTATGAAAGTATATCCTCACCCACGATTTTATTTAAAGTGACAAATCATCGTCGTAATTGTAGTACAAGAAAATAATTTTTTTTTTTTTTTGGAAATTTCAGCTTTTATATGCAACAAATAGTTCTTGATTGTTTCTTTATGCTGTATAAAAATCTACTCCGTAAATTTGTGAAAAATACAATTTTTGTTCATTGTATGACCCTGAATCTTATGTACCATTGTATGCTTAAGCCTGATTTTCTCGAAAACGTTAAAAGTCGACGTACATTTATTAGCCACACCTTGTAGGTACCTAATTTTACTTATACTTCAGAATTTTTAGGCAAACTAATGAATGTCAAACGTGTGCATTTATGCAAAGTGCAATCGAATACCCCTTTCTGAATGATGGAATAAAAACAAACGCAGCAGATTTTAATGGAAACTCCCTTGTTATTTAGAAAGTCGAACAGGAAATGCAGAAAGGGTTAATTAAAAATTTCCATTTGTTTTGTTACTAAAGCTTTCCCGGCCACCGTTGTTAATTAAGCAAACACTCTTGTATACATTTACATTCGTTACTCTATTGAGTAAAATTCTCGTTCATTATCCTGTAACGGAAACTTCTCATTTGCCGTTTAATTTTGAGGCAAACACTCGCCATTGTTGAACGAGAGATTCTCCCCGTTTTGCAATAACAAATATTATTTGAGCCTGAGATGAAATACAAATATGCGTGGTCGAAAACGAAGATGAAAAAAGGTACAAATGCACAATGCGCGTTTGCGTTTATTTGTTGTATAAAAATTTATAGAATATGACTAAAATTTTCATAGCCCTCATATGATTAATAAAATAGTTGATATCCAACGTATTCTGGCTAATAAAGAACTAAAATGCTAAAATAGCTATATACTAAAATTAGCCAATATTAAAATTTACTGAAATATAAGTGATGACATGTTAAATATGCAAGTGGGGCAATAAATATTTCCAGGTACTGTAGATTCTAATCTTCGAAATAAAGGCCATTGTGTTCTATGGTCTTCACTCATCCTTCTGCTAATTGTGTGATTCTCAGTATGTACTATTCCTTGAGCTTTGAGGCAAAGAAAACAGAGAGGATGCTGTGAACTGGGCACGAAGTATGACTTACTCTCTGTATATGTGTTATATTAATATTTATCTAGAAGAATCACC
This sequence comes from Andrena chrysosceles, assembly GCA_963855975.1. Taxonomy (NCBI): domain Eukaryota; kingdom Metazoa; phylum Arthropoda; class Insecta; order Hymenoptera; family Andrenidae; genus Andrena; species Andrena chrysosceles. The sequence continues at coordinate 23,131,513 of OY979767.1, forward strand.
AATATATATATATTTACAAAGCAACACGCCTGCAGTATCATTTGTTCAATTGAAACTCACAACTGGTGTTGCATTATTCCTGCTAAATATGATGAAATGAAAATATCTTTCAAAACTCATCTAAAAAAAACTGCGTACATTGCACAATGTTTTCATTTGCTGAAAAGAACCGATGATTCAGAGAGATAAAGTCAAACAGATAAGAACATTACCTGGATTTACCAATTTTCACTTTTTGAAGCTGCATTTCTAATAATAGCAGCAAACAAGCAAGAGTAGATCAACGGTGCTATGTATCACTCATATGAGTTAGAGACTGTGGCAGTGGTATTGTATGTACATCCAGGTCACGTGACGTCATACTAGTTACTCCACAGATTCGATACCTCTCTATCAAGTAACTGAACATTTTCATGGTTGAAAGTCCTAACCCAAATTAAAGCAAGAAGTGATTCTAGCGCGTACACAACTATGTTGCGTTGAAAGTGTTGTTACGGATATTTGGAGTCATGCAACCATGGAGGCTTTTGTGAAGAAACACGAAAAGATGCGAGTTTTGCGCAATGGGATGAGCAATGCTTCCCTGTGCTTCGTTCTAATAAAAAAAAGAAGTGTATAAGTGTAATAATAAGAGAATAAAAGAAGTTTGTAAGTGTAATAATAAAACAGTAATAGGTGCAGGTTCCAAATTTGCAATAAATCACTCATTTGTTATCGGTTTGCATTAAACAATGTTGCATTTTTTTGCGTATATTACACGTCATAACTCAAAAACTGAGGGACTCAGTGGAAAACAAGCACATGTCACCGTTTTCTGATTTTAGAGGAAAGCAGGTTGAAGGAAAAATTATTTTCATAAGAAATGCGGTACGATATTGTAATTATTTTAAGCGGTACTTGAACTAGATATTAAGTGCCAACTATTCCCTGGGCCCCGCAACAGTCACAACTGTCAAACATGGAGCTGGAGCCCCCTTCCTGCAAGATCCTCACAAACAAAACACTGATAGGGTAAACCAATCAGTAATTTACCGCATACCATTGAATGACTTTAGGCAAAGAAATGTCAATTATAAATTTAAAAATATTACATTTTTATAAATGGAGTGTAGTTGCACATTTAATATTCCATATTTTTAGTTACGCGTATTAAGCAAACATTAATAAGTACAATTCTTATTAAAAGTATGCGGTCATTTACTGGGCTTCTACACGTTTTGCATTCTATCATCGTTTTTTTTTTTAAATTACGATAAGAATAAGTAATTATTTTTATAGAAATTTCAAGAAAAATAGATTTAAATGCAATTGCAACAGTTGTTTTGTTGTTATACATAAATATATTCGATTATTAATCTCAAAGGTCCATAAATTCAACAATTCAGTCATTCACTGGTTGGTTTACCCTATAGAGAAGTAGATCATTCAAAATCTTTGATATTTCTCTTACACCTTATTTTCATATCCCAAACCAGAGATGGGCAAAAAATTATTTGAAATAAAAATTTTGTACATAAATTTTTATTTCAAATAATTTTGTGCCCATCTCTGTCCCAAACCCATACATCCATGCACTAAATCATTTCTTCACATCGAACGCGCGTGACAACAGGTAAAGAAAGCCTATCAAACAATTATCATCGACCATACGATCCTCCACCTATCATAATCCTAGTCCCCTCAGAATGCTATTCCTCTTAATACAACTCTAATCTTCCTCGTCATCCATTACCTCTCTAAAACCCACTGCCCACTCACCTCTTCCCCAGATTTAAGCTTACATTCATCCTCATCTATACCGGCATTACCTTATATCACCAACTAAAGCCACGCTGAACAGTACCAGAAGTGCTAAGAACCTCGCCCATTCATGCTTGCAAATAACGTAACAAAGTCATTATTACTACTTCGCGTAGGAGAAGCATGAATATTCGAATGGGATGCTCTATCCCTTTGACAATACGTTCGCCGCCTCGTGAAAGGGAGCCATTTCCAAAGCCGTCAGGAGTGCCGCGAACGCGCATCGCCAGAGATATTTATCTTTGCCCCGCGATCGGATGGTGCCAGACGCAAAAAAGGGGGTGGAAAAATCGGCCGTTGCGACAGGCATTGAGAGGCGCGAGCGGTGACGCGGCGAGGAAATCGGCCGGTCGACGGCGCATCCTGCACCGTAATAATAATCCCTTTAATCAATTAGCTCGACGGGAAAATGAGGCAATCGACGGCGGGACGGTGCGGCTAGGCAACAGAAAACGGCCGACCACGGATATTAATTATCTGGGCCAGAGATGCGCACAATGCTCCGTCTGCCTCGGCTCCGATTGGTCTGACGTGACTTTCGCTTTTTCCTACTCTCCACGCTAATCTATCCGCCCCCTTGTCCCCTCTCGCGACGTCACCGCGTCTCCCTAGCGTGCCCTCTTCATCTGCTGCGTGCAATGGAAATCGCGGCGCGCCGAAAACGGGAACGTCCTTTCCTCGATATGCACCTGACGGCGCCGTAAATCCAATTGTTGGAAGGACGTGGATCCCTGGGAATCCACTTAACGAAATAACTGTCAACGAGGTTTATGTCACTTTGGATAGTGTTGTTAACAGGTTGCCTGGCGAAGGCGTGCTTTCGCGCCGAGGGATTTGCACCCTGTGCACGAGTTCGGTGTGTATTCAGGTCGATAGTTTCTGGAAAATTTCTTAGGTTCGGAGTTCACTTTGTTCTAAACTTCTCCGGCAGAACTGATCGCTAGGTAAAGCCTTACAATTAGGGTTAAGCTGTGGGCGTACTTGTCAGTTGCGCGTTAGTTTAAACTTTGAGGGTGTCAGTGGGAAAAAGGAGAGGGCGTAGAGGATTTCTTCACGGAACTGATATGCGTTGTTAGATTTTTAAAGGGACATTTTTGAAACCTTGCGCTACGCAAAGTGTTAAGCTTTCGCTGGACGAGATTGATGGGAGGAGAGGTTGGAGGAGAGGTGGGTTATTTGTAGGAGAGCATAGTTGCTTGTTGCTAGATTAGAATGTGCTGAGGTACTAGGATTTTGAAACAAGTGGCAGTCCGCGTTATCAAATACGTTCACAGTTGAAATTGAATTTTCACGAGTGCGCGCTATAAATGGCAAGCTTGAAAAAATTGAATGGTTTTATGGACTAACAAGAATATGTTAGACTAGTGTGTTAAATTTGGATGAAATTTTTCTCATAGGCGAGGGCATTCGTAGATTTTTTCCAGGAGGGGGCAACTTTGAACTGACAGTGAAGAAAAATATAGTAATGAAAAAATGAGTAGCCTGCTTGCTTTTTTGAACTCATATTGTAGTGCTAATTTAATTACAATTTTAACCCTCATCCGTTCCTCACTGCACGAACTGAATCTGTCCCTCGTTGTCAAATCGACACAGTGGTAAAGGATCGATGAAATGACAAGGTAAACAGTTACTTTTCGATATCTTATTATTCAAATTGATGAGTCAATATTTACATCTTAGATTTTTTACAATTTTCACATAAAATATAAGGATGTGCAGGACATACTGCTTGTTTACAAGAATCAAAAATAACAGAACAGTATAACTTATTACAGGAAAACTGTGTCAAATTGATACGAGAAACGAATGAGGATTAAATCGGAAATTTAGAAATATTCTCTATTTTAATACAAACTTAATAAAGATCAGTTTTTAAAAATAAACATTTTTTCTCAAAAGCCAAGGGAGCAGCTGCCCCATTTCGATTTTTTTTAAACTCCTTGCTCGTAACAAGATTCAAAATCTAATATATAATTCATAGGTGTATATGAATGAATTATATTACGAGTCAAATTTGACCTCGTATTCGTCATACGATTGCCAAGCTATCCTCCATTCCAGAATGAAGTAAAACTCAAATCGACCAAGCATAAGTAATGCGAATAATTAAGTAGAAATAATTAATTTATGCATCACAAGAAGATATTACGTCAACTGAAACAATTGATTTCAACACTTCACTAAACGCATAAATACTATAAAGGCCTCTTCACACGAGGCTCTTCTATAGCTCACGATTAGTATCTCACGATCAGATATATTCACTCGGCAGAGATAACTCTAGTTAAAAACAGCCAGAATGAAATAGTAATTATGTGAATTTATCTAAAATACCGATCACGAGCCACAAAAGTGTTCCGTGTGAAAACGTCCTACGAGTACCCAGCAACTAATGGCCAATTTAAAATATTTTCATACTTACTCAAGTGAAGCCTGAAAGCTGCCCAAAAGGTCGGTTCCTGAGCTATCATACAACCTCCTGTCGGTCAACGTAAGTAGTTCGAAACATGGTAGCCAATATTTTTGCAACATGGCCAGCGCTTTCGCAACGGCCAATCAACGATCGAGCTGATGATGAATACAATCGAATCTGGGCCAAGAATCCACATTACCGCAACGTTGTCATACCAGACGCATCCCAGCAACGATGGCTCGCCAGCATCGTCTAGGTTATTGCTACACGAGCAATAATAAATCGTCGATTTAGCAACGCTTCTTTCAGCAATCACCGAGACCGCGCTAGGTGTTGGGACTGTTTCGCGAGCGCCACCGTTGCGCGTCAATCTAGAATGGAGAGGAAATAAAAATAGCAGTAGGGACTCCCCGGAACGTGGATGCCTTCACTGGTGGATTTAACGGACGGCCGATGAGCAATTGCCGCCTGGGCCCCTGCCAAGAAGGCCCACCCAGGGTCCCATCTTCAGAAAAAAATTATGACTTTATTTAACACTATTCCTACCACGACCTGTCAAATGACCGTTTTTAAAATTTCAATTAGAATTTCCTATATACAACGTAATTGAATCGCCTTTAAAAATCACGACTTTTCCTCAAATATACGTATAATACAGTTTTCAATATTCACTTCTTGTTTTATTGTTTATTTTCTGAGAAAAATTTGTAGTCTGTCTTACCTACCGCGACCGGTCAAATGACGTGAAGTGTCGGTAGGAATAGTGTTAAACATTAGTGTATTTTCGTTCTTGTACTACTACATTTAATCTGTCTTTAGTAAACTACCCCTTCATTTTCCCGAAAAAATAGGCCCCTCGAAACGTTTGCCACCTGGGCCTTTTTCCTTAAATCCGCCACTGCATGCTTCCCAGAGATCTAAAATCTGGACGTTTATCTAACGAAGTGATCGAATCGTTGAATGGAACCGAACACGCCGCGCCATTCCCACGTTCGTCTTGCTTCCGCGGGCGAGGAAGAAAAGAAGAAGAACAGGACGCAGGAACGGTTAAAAATTCATGCTCGGCCAAACGAGATGGCAGCAACGCAATCGCTCGCTCGATCTGGCGAACGTGTGTCGTCAGGAATAACATGTATAGTCGTGACAGAGATCAATGCATCATATTGGCCTTCCAATTTGCACCATCTAACCAGTTGAATAAATTTACAACCGCGCAGATGCAATCGCGCGGTATAGATCATCGGCTCTACCGATCGTGTAAGAAGGCGAAACGTGCGAGCGATCCACAATAATCCGTCGATTTGCTGGATTGCACCGACAAAGGCGGATTCGTACGTAGCAGATCCGCAACGGTTTAGTGCCGTCAGTGGTAAAATTTTTCGTTTCCCTCTTTTCGAATGGAGCAGTTCAAACTTTTCCGCGAAACAGGTTGTAATAATAATTATTATTGTAAGCATACCGTTAAAGGTTAGGACCCACTAGGGTTGTCACCCGTATTATACTATATTTTAGTCTAATGTACTATATACTGTTAGAAAAATGTTTAATACGTAAAAATACTATAATTTCGATACATCGATAAAACTTACAATTTTTACTTATTTTTTACTCTATAGTAACATCAAAACTTTAATTTGCGAATTTAAATTTTAACAAGGATGACTTTTTGTATCGTTATATTCATTAATATGAAGTAGCGGGAAGGGAGAAACAGAGCCAGTCTATCTCTCATAAAAACTGAGGCTCTGATATACCTATGTTAAGGGAGGAATCCTATTCTGTGAGATAAAAACATAGCAAAATTTGGGTTTTTTTTTTTTAAGAATCTAGCGATCCGATTCATCTGAAATTTGGACCATGTTTTGATGCATCTTCGAAGAAGCTGCAGGTTTTTTTTTATTAATATTTAACCATAAATATAGTAGTTACGCATGATCGACCATCACGCCGCGCCAAATTCGTCGTCCGTTCGTGTGCATGATATTTATCTACCAAGTAATCTGAAAATGAAAAATGAAACGGCGTTTTATTTTATACATATGTACCTAGCTTGAAATTGATGAACCAGAAAAAAACAAAAAAATTTATTGAGCGATGTGGACTGTTACACGAGAAACCACCCTTAAAAATGCTACCACTCGAATGGTTCGATTGAATTGACGAAAGCTTTTCAACGGTGAACAGAAATCGCGGCACGCTCTGATGTCACAAGTGACTCTACATACTTAACAGTTTCCTTTCCTTTGAAGCACCGACACCGATCGAAACGCTCGATAATATTCAAGAACGTTCGCGATTATTTTCTACTCGTGTCCTCTTGGCGTTTCCACTAAATATAATTCAAGTTTCCAAACGCTTGTAAACATTTGCCACATTTGCAAAGATTTAGCGTGGCTAATGAATATGCTGTACAATCTACCCAATGAATTAAACTGTTTTACATAGATACGTATTCGATCGACAATATAGGTATATCATGTTTTTTAAAAAAATGATTAGGTACAAATGGCGTCCTCGGCCTAGAAATAATGCTCCTCGACACCCGCGCTCCGTATATCGCAATGGGTCAGAGCGAAACGTTCCGGACAAGTACTTGCCTAAGTAGCGACATTAGTCGTGCGCACCCAAGCAGGCCTGTTAGCTGTTAATTCTAATTTAGAGGGACTATGACTTTCAATCAGCCTCCGCCGTGTTGCGTAAAAATGTGGTGCAACCACCGCTCCGCTGTCGCTTCGCAATTTATATTAATCGACCAGTACGTCGAGCGGTTATTATTAAAATTGACTGATGACAGCTGTAAAGTAAATGAAACGGCTGGGAGTCGCGTATCGGCCGTTCAGGTTGTATGTATTTAGAATACACGAGGCACGAACCCTTTCCTTGAATGGTAACTAATTGAAAGCAATATGTAATAATGATAATTGATTGTGGGAAATAGTAGGTATGCTATCATTATTTTCTTGGGATGTGAAAGGTGTAGATTTATTCTGTGATTCTTTTGCCCTGTGTATCCTATTATGTCATCCATTTTTCTTCTCATATTTTAACACTTGTAACAGTGTTGTCCACTTGTTTATTCTTTTCAATTTTCTTTGCTGTTCCCTTGATTTAACCTTATGTTTATTGTGCTCTGCATTCAAATTAAATTGTATTATCTATTACGGTTAGGTAATATTTAATAACAGCAACAATGCTAGAAACTTCCTTTGAATGTGAAAAATATAAATTCTTTTTGTATGCATTTTCTTAATTTTTGTAAGATTGTAGTTTCATCTTGCGCGTAATAGAATCGACATAACCTTGATAAATATTATAAAGATTTGTTGAAGAAATGACGAGTTAACTATAACACAAAAGCTATAGGAAATATACTTTCCATTTTGGACAAGTGTGTAGAAAAATGAAGAAATATTTCTCAGGAGTAACTTAAGAATTTGTAAATAATACATTATATTCTAAACTCGTACGTCTTCAGAAAATTTGGAACAAATTTAAATGCAATTTTATTTAGCACGAAAATATATTTAAATAGTTGTACTAATCTTAAAAGGAATGGGACTATACAGCATGAATAGCTGCGTCGATATTCGATTAAATATAATTAAGGGCCTCTATTTTTATGGATCACGACTGGAATTTTGGATATACTAATAAAAAATAAAAAAAAATAAGAAGAATATGGAAATTCTGCGAATACATCGGAAATACTAGTCGAGAGCCACAAAACTGTTTCCAGTAGAAAGTCCTTAAATCCCTGTGCATACACATATTTCTTCCAATAATTTATTATGAATTGCATAAATATTCCCCGTCAACGCTGAAATTCTTTTGCGTCTCTATCACGTAATCTCATTTCTCAACAGTTCTACGAAACCAATTATCGCCGTGTATAAATTATATGTTTCCATAGAATTATAAGGAAATAACTAAAATACACAATAATTATCACGAAATTTCATACACATTATAACAAGAACCACCCGTGTTAATTATAGGTAAAAAGTACTTTGAGGTCACATTTTCCGTTAATGCCACATTTCCTTATGCAGTGTGCCACTGTATTTTATAATTAGAAGTGTATGAGCATCCTATTACGAATGCAAGCACTTTCATCCTTGATAGACCACTATCCAGGAACTCCTGGTTTCTCTACATGCTGAACACGATTTCGATAAGCGAATATTCCAAATTTGTCTAGGAATTAAGCTGACGTTCTGAATACAATAGCACCGAAGCTTCTTGTTAACTGTATGCTCGTCGAACTCTCAGCTGGAACGTGCCGATTTCATTTTTGTCTAGAAATAAATGCAATACTACTAAAACCTCATATCAATGTAGTTCTCATTAAATGTCCAACTGGAACGCCACAATTCCAAATTTCACTAGAATGACAATACCACCAAAGAAGCTCGCCTCAAGGAAAAGCTCGTTGTATTCTCAACTGGAATGTTTCAATAACAAATGTCACTAGGTATGAAACTCGCATTCTTAATGCAATACTCTGCTCATTCTTAACGCACTAGGAACTAAAATTGCCTCCTGCGTGCAACATCTCAAAAGCTCGTGTCACTGAGAACCTCCTCGAATCTTCAACCAAAACAATTCCATTGCAACATAAACTACCCAAACCATCCACAAAACCAAAATACTCGAAACCAAACCCAGAACTGCATTGCCTTATTTAAAAGCCTCCAATCCAACTAACCTTTTCCTAAAAAGAAAATATAAAAAAAGAAATCTAACCTCGTGTCTCATAAATGAAGTATGTCAGTCGTCAACCGAAAGGACACGCTTCGATAAGTTCACGTCCGTCCAGCACGATTGTTTCAAAGGGGAGCGCAATAAATAATCTACATAAAGATTTTATAAAATGACGAAACGTTGGCTCGTGCGGGGCAAGTATGCATATCCCCGGGTGATGGTTACCATCATCATCCACGATCGCTCTTCCATCGGCTATGACATCAAGGCCGCGTCTGCTGTAATTCATCATAACGGGAGCGTTAAGCTCGTGACGCGGTCAGGAAAGGAGAACGAATAAGATGCAGAAGGCTAAAAAAAACGGCGAAGAAGGACGAGCGCAGCAGCCATAAAGAAACGCGAGAAGAAGAAGAAAAAAAAAAGGAAGAAGACTCGTTAACAGCCTGACCAGGGTCAATCACGACGCATCTCGTGCCGATCCTCCACCTGAGATACTCCGATCCCCTCCTGCTCGGCTCTCCTCCCCCCTCCCCTCCCCTTCCTGTCTTTCACCCCACGTTCACCAAGAAGTCTAACCTACGCGGTAGCATCCTCTTGCACTCCCGCGAGGACTTTCTCCGAAAGACGGCTAACTATATAAGCGAGATCGACGGTGTTTGAAGCACGTTAGACGAAATCTTACGGATGCGTCGAGCAGGCCACGTTGCCTCCGCGCCTAGCCTTTAACTTGATACCCTTGCGAAGTCGACCCTATATCTTTCTCATCCACTTCTCCCTTTACGTCGATCCTCCACCTACGCGACACACGTGACGGTAGAGGAGTCCTCACGGGGTGGAAGGACAGTTCGTGCTTGTGAATCGGCTTCGACTTTGAAGCTCCGTCGCCAGGGACCATGAGGCCCGCGAAGAGATGGGCCTCCCTGGCAGCCACCGTGCTCGCCACTGCCCTCGTCTTGCAGCCCATACACGCTGAGGGTAAGAATACCTCGTAACAGTTACGATTCTCAGAGTTTCCAATGATTAATTTATACGTGATAGCGAGATCATGTTGTGGGTGAAAAGGGAGCAAAGTGCGGGGAAATTGATGGAATATATTTCTATATATTTTCACTGTGAAGTAGACACACCTAAATTGTTCTGGAATATTAGGACATCTTTCGAGATATTTGCTTAAGGATCTCACGTTTTAGCTAATTAATTAATTGTTATCTTCGTCCTGGGTTAATGACTGAGAGGATAGTTAGTAGACGAAAGGAAAGCGCGGTTTGGTAATTAAAAGCTGATATTACAAGAGAACGCCGATTGCATGGCGAAAGTGTACCACTTTAGCTCTTCACTTGAGAACTGGCTCGCAGCGCGCATTAGCTCGTCCTTTTGTTATTAATGCGAGTGGATGTATGTAGGTTCGATGGGATATCGCTTGTTGTAAAGCCTCAAAAAATAGTCCAGTGAAACGTGGGTAGAAAGGCGAAAACCACGGGAAGCGTAGAAAGTTCCAAAAAGTAGTTCGAGGCAGTACGTGATGGTGGTGTGCCACGATAATGCAGCGATTAGAGCGTCGCGGCACTATCACTCCGTGCCCTAGCGTCACGCGGCTGTGATTAGTTTCTCTTTAGCCAGTGCTCCATTGGGGAATGAAAATCGGCCGCGAAGCCGAAAAATCGGGACACGAATTTAAATAGAATCGGCCTGGGACGCTTCGGGGTAACGGGAATGAAATATTCAAACGGCGGAACGTCGTGAATTATCGGCACGGTTGTTCAACGAAATCGCACGTGACCGGCTGGGTTTAGTGTATAAATTAAGGTGTTGTATCCTGCCACCTGGCACACTTCTTCGAGGGACATAAACGTGCAGAAAATGATAGTGGAACAAATCGTTCGAAGCGACACTCCCCCTCTTACTAAGACTGGTGATGAAGATGTGTTATTAATTTTTGTAATGTAAAAAGCGGGTACTTTTGATGGATATTATAATCGAGGGAATAAGGGTTCCCTCTATTAACACATTCTGTGGCGTAAGGTTTTGAAAAATGCCGCTTCAAATTGGTCATACTTTTTCTAGACACGGGTTTTTAAAACATACCGACATTAAAAAAATTAATTTCTATGTAGCCTATCAAATCTTCGTGTGAATACTACCAACGGACAGGCGAGGTTTTTACGATGAAAATGAGTCCAAACACGACCCTATTTGGATATTTTTGATTATACAAAATTTTAATCGATTCCAAATTTCGTAAAGCAATTGCACATCGGGTATGATTAAAAGTAGTCTGAATGAGGTCGAGTTTGGACTCATTTTCACCGGGAAAATCTCGCCAATCCGTTGATGATACTGTAACGGAGATTTAATAGAGAATATAGAAATTAGAATTTTTAATACTAGATGACTCATCAGAAGCTCGACTGCCGCGACGCAGAATCGCTAAAGCGAAGTAGGTACAACGCGAATTCCGAGCCCGGTTTTGTTTTCAAGAAAATATTCAGGGACTTTCGGACAATACTTTCAATGCTTTCCAAAACCGTGCATAGGGTGAAGACGTTGAACTGGTGTTGACATGCAAACACGAAACTGACGCTCCACGGCAATGCCAGTAAATGTGTTAATAAGGGCTTACTGACCTAATTGGATATAAAATTTGAAATCCTTATATTTCTTCCATTTTAAATGCTCTAGTAATATGTTCGAAATGTCTGACGAAAAATTATTAAGCTTATTGTAATGTTAAACGGTAACTGTTTCTAATAGAAAATGTAAAAATAAAGAGTATTTCGAAAGCGAAATCTCTTTTTTAAAAGATTGTGAAAAATTACGTGTAATAAACTGCTTACAAAACTGTGAGATGTAAAGTGAAAATAATATGTTGAGATGACGAAGCAAGTGAATGTGTCATACGTCATCTATGAAGTATCCAAGCCATAACAATATTTTTCGAATACTAAGGTTGCACGATGACGGTGCTTTGAATGCAATTGCTATTTTGATACCACGAACAGACTGATAACCGTTTTATTAATTATATCGCATGAGGCAACCAAGCTTCTCGATGGTAACCGTTACGATCTACTTACGATTTCACGGCGATGTAGCCTTTATCGAAAAATAATTAAATTGTTTTTAATGAACGGCATTCTCTGAATCCACCTGAGCATTTCCTTGTTTAACTAATTAAATATCAGAATTCCACCTTACGTAAATAACTACGTCGCGAATTTATTATTTATTATGCAACGACTAATGAGAAACTCAGCAAGGGTATCTGTATTAATTCAATAATTATTTCTCTTATCTATACATATTTTAATTTTAATATTCTATTATTATATACGCTGTTTGAAATAAACTACACTCTTTCGTAACTGTGGATCCAACTATTAAAAAATTATGGAAAATATATCTAAAGCCTCATGAATAATTATAATATTTCTGAAACGTAGATAACAAGTGGGTAGCTAGCATAATTGTAATTAGTAACAATCTCTGTTTCCATTATGGATGCAACAGAATGTCGTCTGAACCAAGAAAATCATTTGAGAATAAAAGTGGAATTATGAATTGAAACTGTTTTACACAGGCACATTCCGTGTCTACCATCATTTATCTCGTTAAAGACATCGAAAGCGAAATTGTGGTCCCCAAAGAGTCAGGAAATCGTTAAGCCTTAAGTATACAATCGTAAATACTTTTACGGGAATGTGTACGAAAGCAACAAAGAACAATAGAGGGAGTCTTCAGTCACGAACTTGATTAAAGACAATGAAGACGGATCGTGGCTCTTGACCTCCGCGGTTTCAAAGCTAGCCACCTGAACAGAGTTGGCGGAAACGGTGGCAGATGCATCAAGAAGAGACACCGTGAAATTACGAGCTACGGTCGCACGCGATAATCACGGAGGCGTAGTCATTTAAGGACTTCTCACACTTTCATCGTGTAACTACGGATGCAAGGACAAAGAACGTCTGGCGATCGTGTTAACACTCTACCATCTATATCCGCCAACTCAGAATCTTCCCAGAGTGAAGCTTTAACTTAACTCTGTCCCTTGTTTGTATAATGAAATTTACTTTATATAGTACCGTCCAATAGGTACCATGATACAGTAACGTAAGAGGACTCACCACCTACAAAATTCCCAATTAGAAGAAGAAAAACCATCAGTTATAAAAGAAGACTCTAAATCACCCCCACATAGTTGTCCCCAAATAGTTATCCATATTCTACGTGAACATCCTAGTATAAAATAAAACTATGACACTTAACATAATAACACCTCAAACCTGAACCACAAAAACTATGTTCGTTACAGCGCCAATCTCAGGTAGCTACTTACCACCGTCAACGAGTTATGGCACACCGAACCTAGGAGGCGGCCCATCCTCCAGCTATGGAGCACCTGGCGGTGGTGGCAACGGTGGTGGTGGTAACGGCGGTGGCCGACCATCTTCATCTTATGGTGCACCTGGTGGTGGTAACGGTGGTTTCGGCGGCGGCGGTGGTTTCGGCGGTGGTGGTGGCTTCGGTGGAGGCGGTGGTTTCGGAGGTGGTGGCCCGTCATCCTCATACGGAGCACCTGGCTTCGGCGGAGGCGGTAATGGCGGAGGTGGTAATGGTGGCGGAGGACCGTCCAGCTCTTACGGTGCTCCTAACGGAGGAAGACCATCTGGATCATACGGAGCACCCTCCAACGGAGGTGGCAGACCCCAGACCAGCTACGGCACACCGTCGTCAAACGGATTTGGCAATGGAAGACCTAGCAGCAACTACGGTGCCCCGTCCTCTGGAGGTGGTGGCAACGGCTACTCCGGTGGAAGTCCATCGTCGTCCTATGGCGCACCGTCGCGTGGAAACGGAGGTGGCAGGCCATCATCCTCATACGGAGCACCCGGCTCTGGAGGTGGAGGCATATCTAGTAGCTACGGCGCCCCATCTGGCGGAAGACCATCTTCGAGTTACGGTACACCTAGCACCGGTGGTGGCAGTTTCGGAGGGTAAACCATTCACGATATTTTTTATCTTACTTGCACAATTCCGATTACAGTGTTCCCCCGCTATAAGCACGCGTTGTTATCTACATACGACACGATCTCGGCGGTATGCCTGCCATTTTTGGTACTTCCGCGCACAAGTTTCGCGCATGTACGCGTTATAAGCTCGCGTGCAGACAGCGAATGTATACTGTACATTTCGAACTATAACTAGCATTATTCGTTCCTGTGTCCCTAAAATCTGTAGAAAAGACGTTCATTGTATAACATAGGTATTCTTCATCCACAATCTCTATTTCCTATCCTAAAATTTATCCTCTCTTTCTTCTCTATAACAATTCTTCCCGGGAATATATGGTTTCGTTATAAGAAATTCCTGTTTATAACACTGTTCTCTTCAGTTCCGGCGGATATTCTAACGGCGGAGGTGGTTACTCTGGAGGCAACGGAGGTGGTGGCTACTCAGGCGGCGGTGGCCAGTCTGGAGGTGGCGGCGGTGGGTACTCTGGAGGCGGTGGAGGCGGTTATTCAGGAGGCAACGGAGGTGGCGGATACTCTGGAGGCAACGGAGGTGGCGGATACTCTGGAGGCAACGGAGGTGGTGGCTACTCTGGTGGCAACGGAGGTGGTGGCTACTCTGGCGGAGGCGGCGGAGGTGGTTACTCTGGAGGCGGCGGAGGCGGAGGCGGAGGCGGTCAGGGCTACGCTAGCAACGGAGGCTACCAATATTAATCGCGACAAATGTTCACCCCGCGCTACGACCTTCGACCTTGCTTCGCCCGCCATCGAGGATCATCGAACGCCACAAAGGGACTCTAGTGACTTACCATCCTCCACTCTGAGACCCGAGCGCAATAAGGTCGTTCGAAAGGCCAGCAACCATCGATTCAATGGGACGTCCATCGTCGAAGCGAACAGCACCGAAGCAGAATCGAAGGTCGTTCCCGCGAGCTCGAAATCATTCCCCAAGCATCCAGGAATCGCATTAAACGTTTAACAACAGCGCAGTGTCGGCCGCTGTTTCCAAGGAAATTTCAACGCGCACCAAGGCAGGCGCGTTCCCGCGAACAGGCAAAATACGAGATGGGGAGCACGCGACATGTCGAGGATGAAGCTGCGCTGATACAAATTTCTTTTATCCTCTCTACTCGCTCCCAGGAAGGCGTCTGCTGATCATGTTCGAGTTACACGGAGCGAATTGCACGCGCGACAGCCTCCGAATGAAGACACGCGACGAAGGGGGAGAGAGGCGGGAGAAGTTCATTCCTCATTCAGAGCCTGTAACTTATTTATTTTGTAAAAATGCTTTTTGTACTAATAAAGCCGCTACGCTGAAAACAAATGGAAACGTGAGAAAGGCAGATTACTCATTTTAAAGCGACCTACCCCTCGTAGCCAGGATAAAGACAGCTCTGTGTAAAAGTAAGACGATGGGGGCCTCGGCGTGAGGTTAGTTGGACGACTGCAGCTGGTCGGTCGATTTATCGATTCTCTGGACTCGAATACCGGGGACGTATGAATAAGTAAGAGCTCCTTCTATTTCTGCTGTAACCTAGCTAAAAACGTGCGCTGATGGCAGGACGACCAATAGGACGCCGATTCGCTTGACAGACAGTAGCTATCGTAAATCCTGACCTATTTGCCACTCCCTTTTTACTAATTCACCATCACCTGGGCTACCACACTGTCGGTGAATAATTCTTTGACTTGTGTCTCCCTAAAAATAAGAATTCCCGAATATCCTCCTGGAAAAGGAGGAAATTTAAATTAATAACTGTTAACACGTCCTGTGCTATGTGGACCACTAACAGAGATAGGTAAACTTTTTATTTAAAATTAAATTTCGAATGACGAATAAAAGTTTAAAAAAATTATTCGTCATGTGTCAAGTTAACTTTATTAGCCTTATTCGTTGAATAGTATAAAGTTAAAGTAACTTTTATTCGATCCGTTATTTAAATCATTTCTTATTTAGTTAACGCGCAACTCTGGCCATTAGCTCAATATACTAGTCCACAAGAAAATTGTATTTTAAAACCAGAAACAAGTGACAAAAATGCAACTTCGACTTTCCCATAACTGAATATTGCTGTCCAATCATTTTCTCAATTTTTCCTTACGAGAACTTTTGAATTCCATTGTGCTACTCGACGTGTTAACCAAGATAAAATTTCTCCAAGACACGCAACAGTTGTAATCTTGGCTCTACGTAACCTGGCGCTATCATTTTAACACTGACTGACGTCGGCGTGTTTTCGCGCCAAGGCACTTCCACCTGCTGCGGTGGTTCCGGCGTGACTTCGCGCTAATATTTTGTGGAAAGCATCGAACGTAGTACCCGCGCGCTCGCCAATGTTTGTCCGGGACGAGTTGAGCAACAACTCTCTCGGGTCGAAACGGTATTTTAGCAAATCTTGCGCCATTCAGCGTTCTAACGATCTCAATTTTTAAACAACATCGCGAGCGTTCCCTTTCGCTTCGATCCCGGGGTGAGTCACTAGAATGAAACTCGAACACATCGCTGCTTCGTCTCATTTTATACACTGTTTATTTTTAACATTTACAATCAACATCGCGTTCAGTTTCTCAATTATACACGTACAATAATGTCGTATAATACAATACCGTTAACGCTTTCGCAATACATATACATGGATATACTCTAACGGGGTAGAGTCGGGCGCTTCTCAGTGGATTTGTTTTTACACATAATATTAATAATACTCTACGATAGGTAGGCGTCCCAGGCTTGCGAGACAGGACGAAGATTATACAACAACATTAGTTACGCGATTCCGTTCCTTTATTTTTTTTTCATTATTTTTAAGCAGGGGAGTAGTTGAGTATCACGTTCCCTAGACACTGGAATTTATTAGCGAGTTACACCAATCCAGCTCGATTGAACCATATCGCGTTCGGCGCTCAAGCAGCCCATCGTTTCGTACAACTTTCGCTTCTTTTCTCACCCTTTCGTACACGACACACGCGATCCTCGTGCGATTTTCATTTATTTTCTCGGCTTTCCTCCCAACAGATCGCTGGATGACGCACTGGGTCGAAAGGAACCAGAGGGACGTTAATTCTTCGACGGAATCGAAATATGTCAGTGGAGAATTTAGGGCCCCTGCTCAGAAGGCCCACACCCCCGGGGCCCCATTATCCAAAAAAATTATGATTTTATTTAAACACTATATTTTTTTTACTTTTCATAATTTTTATACCGCAGAAGAGTAAATTTATTTCCAATTCTGTTATGTATGCAGGGTGTTTCAGCACGTTTGCCACCTGGACCATTTTCCCTAAATCCACCACTGGTCCCTCTAATTCTACAGAGTTACCAACCCGTCGATCCCTTCTTCGAGAGGATAAACACTATATATGTATATATATATATAGAGTATGTATATACACGTTGTCGCTTGATTTTTTTTTGTTCATTTTTAATTGTGCTTTTTTCCCTCTTGTTTACTTCGTTACCTTACACGCTAAGATATGTACCTAGTATATGGAGAGCACGCATCATGATATGTATAGGTTTCTCGTTACATCGTTGTTCACAATGCACGTTAATTCGATATGTAAGTGACCGTGGCCGCCTTATGATTAACATTTATGGCACTACAATGTGTCCGGTTTTATTGCACCGACCGCATCTACGGAACATCATCATCCATCCGCTACGAGTTTCTCCTTTCCCTTTCGTGTGCAGAGCTATGCGTTGCCTCGATCACGAGAAAACAAAATAGTGGCTGGATTTTTGAATCAGTATTCTTTTGTCGGTTTAGGAGGAAGATTTTCGTTTTCGTGTCGCTCGAAGATTTCCAGCGATGGGCAGGGTTAAAGGCGATTTTATGGGATCTTTGGGATTGTTAACCCTTTAGTAGTGATGGGTTCGAAGGGACAACTGTTCACTGCGTGTTTTGATGATTTCACGTTGGGCATTGGGAAAGAATAGAAATCTTATGAGTTGCAAAAGTATCCACCCCCAACATGGGTGTAATATGTTATATTTAATTAGTTCTAGAGAAGGTGGAAATACAAATTCGAATTTATATTTGATTACCAAAGAAATAGTCAAGCAAAATTTGCAGAAGAATGGATGAAGTAAGTGTGAATTTTAGAAAAAAATTTAAATAGTTCAATCTGTATGATAAATTAAAAATATTCATTTATCCTAATCAAGCTTTGAAGCTTATATAAAATAAATATTACCTCTTCCAAAGATAACTTTTTCTTTAAAAAAATTATATAAAGTATACGCAAAATATGAATTAAATTTCCCATTTGAATTAAAATTGGCAATTCCAATTTTAACATATTGCATTATTTTATTTAACATATTCATTGCTTAAAAAGCTTTTTCTTTTCACACTTCAAGTTATATCAATAGATTCTACAAATATCCATAAAAACATATTATTTAAAATAACCTTTATGAATTTACCAAATGGCTACCCTTACTAATAACAGGAATTTGTATTCTTTCACTCATAGATCAATTGACAAATATCTCTAATTATTAAATCTCATATGGTACCACGTACCCCACGATTTACGAGGTCCCGCGATCTAATGCCAGGCAGTAATCTTCAAACTGATAAAACACGGCAGACTCGGGAATCTTCAATTTCGCTGTCTCTTGCCTGACTAATTGCCCCCTTCGATCCACGAAACGTGCAATTTCGGTGGCTGTCAGAGAAAGACTTTACCGTTTACAACCGTCTAACGTAGCTTCGCGTTGTAAAAAGGGAGATAGCTGAAAGCAGCGGTTACCGGCTATAAAACGGCCTTGCTGGAAATGTAATAACGATGATTGTTGTTTCTATTCGCGAGCATCGCATCGCGACTCGAACCAGCTAGATCGTTACAAACTTAATGGTAGCGATGGGATTCAAGACAATTCGAAGTTACGTTTGGTAGCCTCTCTCAAGGTATTCAAGAAATTCTCAAGGTATTAGAACTCTTGAAGGTCTTGATACCTTGAAATTTATAATCTTCAGTGTTACCTTTTTGTTTCTTTTTTTTTAGTATACTGATCTGCAAGATAAACGTAAACAAATTCGCCAGTAATTCCAGGTCTATTTCCAAGGTTTCCAAGACTTTCACACATATTTTGGTCTGAAAATAACGTCAAACCGTCGAAATTATTGTTTCACACCCTTGATTTGTTCAAAACATTTGCAGTGCTATGTCTCGGAGACCCACCACTACTTAATGGTAGCCGAGCGAAAGTGCCCTGTGGCGACAGTGAAATGAAAATACGTCAAAGTCATGTCACTATATATGTACCTATACACGCTGCACTGTGTCGAGCAAGAAACGTTCTCTCCTCCGTGTTAACTGGCCGAACGTAATTTCACTTTCGTCTTCGCGCAAACCGCCTCGCTTAACAAGCATCATTTCTTGTTTGCTGCCTGGAAAATCTTCACTTCCTTCCTCGGCACATAAAAAAAGAATACCATACCCAATCGACAGGTTAAAATAGCATAAAATCAGGCAATGACACCATTTCGTTCCTTTTTCAACCGAGTACCATGCCACCCTTCTTTAAGCAGGGGAAAGGGAAGGAGTAATTATAAATAAAAAATTCAGAACCCAACCAAAACGATAGTTCGTGTCTATTCACTGCGACTATTCGTTGCTCGATTTCTGAGCCACGCGAAAACGTCTATCGTAGAAAATCTATGAAAGAAGCTATCTGGTTCGCTAGTAAAAGAACGACGTATGGGGCCACCCTTAAATTACGTAAGGGTACTTTTGGCGACTTTTAACCCCCTTCCCACAGTATAAGAATTTGTATGATTTTCTATTCCAACCCCCTCCCTCTTCCTTTCTCACGTAATATTTTTTTCCTTTAATTTTTTCACGATTCAAAACAAAATTATCTGATCCTCGTTTTTTAGGCTACTCGTATTGAAAATTAGGTTAAAAAATATTACGTAAGACGCTACCTGACTCCTTCCTTCTCCCTTGTAAAAAAACGTCAGAAATTACCCACCCCCACCCCTAAAAGCCTTACGTAATTTAAAGAAGGATTCATATTCTTTGGGCTAGAAACATTGTAAAATTGAGGATTTTTTTTAAGAAACCAGCAGTTCGAATAATCTGAAATTTGGACCATGTTTTTATGCGTCTTTGAGGAAGTTGTAGTCTTGTTTTCATTAATTTTTAATAATAAATATAGGAGTTATGCATGATCAACTATCACGCCGCTGTTGTCCGCCGTTGACGAATTTTTCGGGGCGTGTTGGTCAATCATGTATAACTCCTACATTTGTTACTAAAAATTAATAAAAATAAAGCCACTGCCTCCTCAAAGATGCATCAAAATACGATCCAAATTTCAGACAAATCAAATCGCTAGTTTCTTTAAAAAAAATCCTCAATTTGGCTATGTTTTTAGCTCAAAGAATATGATTCCCTCTTAAGAATGACCTCTATGTATCCAGTGGAATCTATGATCTCCATAATCTCGAGATAACGCACGAGTACCCCATGAATAAATACTAACGAAAACCGTAGAAAAGGACACTCTTCTTTTCTCAGAGACACCATCCGCATTCTGCAATTGAATTTCTCTCGCTGACTCGACTATTGGAACTCAACTGTTTCGACGGGCACCGCGGGGTGCATGAGGGAAAACACCGTGAAATTCGGATGTTGAGTAGGAACTACTCGCTTAACAGTTACGCACGCGGACTGCCCTCGACGTTTTCCGTCACCTGTTTGGCGATAAACAATGGGATGAGCAGTAGCGCTGCTAAATAGGCGTCAACGCTTTGCCGTCGCGGGGGCTACGTTTGAAACAGCGCAACGGACCGGTCTCCGCGAACTCAACAATGACGGCGTTAATTCGTATCTGCGACGTTAACAGCTACTGCATTAGTCTTTCTCGTGTTTATGAATAATGTGTACATATGTATACGCATAGAGAGATCTGGTTTTCCTCCGTCGGCAACGCTAAACGTTCGTCCCGCTTAACTGCTCGGTAATGCCGATTATATCATACACTGTATATATATATGTATATATACTATATAATAAACACAACGAATCTGTGCCACGACCGATCCGCCTGGAAGATCTTTCGTTGATTCGCGCACCGTGTTTGGTAATGAGTAAGTACCTAATCATCCGCATTCACTGGGACCAACCCAAATGGCTGGCACTTGGGATTATGCGTACAGTAAAGGTACACTCTCACTATGCCTCGTTTGGGTTCATTTTATTCTTCCTATGCTTTTCTTATGTATTTTGACAATTTAACTCACGTTACGCTTCGCCTCGGCGCGACTGCGAGCCGCGGATTCTTCCTTAAGATTATTTTGAGGAAGAGAGGCGGGGCGTAGTGTGAGTGAATGCTAAAAGAAGGCTTTCGGTGACCGCTAAAAGAAGAAGGAAGAAGTTCTCTGAGCAACTGACCAAACACATGAACCGAGGTAAGCTCAGATAATATAACTTCAGGTACGGAAAAACCGAGCGACGCGAGCCTAGATGTGAGTGCGAAAAGAAGTCACCCCGAGGCGAGGCGTAGTGAGAGCCTACCTTACGACATTTGATAGTCGTCGTTGTGTTGGAATACCGATTCAACGCAGAAGAACTAATTTTTCAATCGAAACTCGCGGGTTTCGAGGAAACTTTGTGCACGAACGACGAAAGATCTCGAGCGAGGTGACGAGCGGCCACGTGGCGAGGTAATGTACATCTAATCGCCACGTTTATGGTGCCGACGAGCATGTATAACATGTATCATCTATATGTTCGGTTGGCCTAAGCAAGGGAAGAACGATCGATCGCGAGTAGAAAAGCTCTTGACTTGGGTTACTCGGTGTATTTTACTTTTTCCTCTTTTCCGCTTTCAACATCACCTAATACACGTAACATCGAATCTCGTGGCCATGAACGGTGAAGATTGTGGAAAGAATGCACGCGGAAGAAGGCTACTAAAACGATAACATGGTCCGCCCTAATTCGACACGTCCTAGAGGCATCGTGTGTAACGTCCATCTATAAACTCTATCTTGCCCACCGACGGCCGCTCGTCCCGAATTAATTCCTAATGAACGAGGTACAACAATCGATTGAGCTTCGTGCCTTCCCCTGAATCTCTCACGATCACGGAAACATTTCGTGGGTAACGGGGGACGGAACGGTCGTGCATCAAGACGTTTATTCTCTCAAGCGGTTTCGTAAACTCTAAATATATAATATAATCATACGTGATTACACATGCCCGTGTACGCGCATGTGTAATGACGCGTGAGTATAACTTTTATATATATTTATATATATATATATATATTTCTCAAAAAAGGAAACAATGAAATTACTAGGCCTAATTGGCGGTACAGGCTGGAATCACCTCGCCCGACTGTCCATAAAGCTTCGACTCCTATATAATACATAGTATTGCACTTACTTTCAGTTCCATTTTCGCTCATTCCACCCAATATCGATCGCTCCCACTCGCCTATCGCTTTTCGCCGCTAGAAACAGTACAAACGAGCTATCTCGAACAGGTACACATCGCCGCAGCCGACAGCTGCGTAGAAACACGAAAGGATTCGTGCGAAACTTGCCGCGCGTTGGCTTTTCTCGAAGCTCTGTGGACGTGGAGCGAGGGGGGACAATAAAAAAGCAAACAAAAATAATACTAAACCTCGAATGCCACCAAATTACTTAAACCAACTGAAACAATCTGAAAGAAATCTGTTCAAACGATATCACGTGAACATTAATCTCAACAATGAACGCAACCGATAATACCGTTCCTTCATTGATGTATCATAGCAAATACCGTTCCATCGAAGTGACGCGTAAGTTACCATTCAAATACTTAAAGATCGTTGAACAGAGGGGAAGTGACCAGGTACGACGCACTAAAAGTAACGGGGAAACGAGAGAACGAAAGATGAAGGGAACAAAAGACGGACCTACACCGCCGCGCTTATTGTTGGTCACAGCATCCGATCACGGAACCAGGAATTAGAACGCGGTGCTGGATTGGGGCTGTCGTGGCACGTTGGGTCCGTGGGGTACCAAGTGTACCCCTCCGGCTCCCCCACCGCCACCGCCACCAACGCCGATCACACCATCCGGTGTTCCAGCAACTTTGCATCCCGGCTCCATGTCGTAGTCCGGCTCGAGCGCAGGATTGACTCGTCCGTTCGACTCGTCCTTGCTGCCGTACAACCTACCGGCTCCACCAGCCAGGACAGCCATCTGCTCGCCTTCGGCCGGGTCCGGGCCGACCCTCTCGACGTCTTCCGGTATGTTCACCACGCACCTGAAGATGTCGTATCCGGGCGCCAACCTGCCGGTCATGAAGGCCACCTGCGTGCCGTACGACACGCCTACCAACGTCACCAGCGACATCAGCATCGCCATCGTTCTAAACGGGAACCCCTGGGTGTCCGTCTCCTCATCGTAGCCTGGGTAGTGGATCAGCGCAGGCAGACCCATCATCGGCTCGCCACCGCTGATCCTCACTACGAACGCTATTATGTATGCGGACAGGCTGCCGTAAGTGTTGCAGTACTCTTTGAAGTGGACCACCATCAACAGCTGTGGGAAGAGGATCACGTAGACCAGGTCCGAGCACATCGACCATAGCCCGTAGATCGATGGTATCGTCAACGCCATCACCGTGCTCAACACGCCGACCACTCCTATTCCTGCTCTCATCACCCAGATGATCTCCATTTCCGACGCCTGTTCAAGGGGGGAAACGGGTAGTAGAAGAGGGCGGACGGCGACTTCGGTAACTAGGGCCGAGGACGTTCGTGGAAGTCGAGGGAAAGAGAGTTCAAGCTGGCATGTCACTTGTCGAGCGTGAAGACGATGCTGGACGATGTGGCGTTAAGTGAGTACGCAGAGTGAGGGTATGTACGGTCGGGGGTACAGTGGGGACTCGATCGTCCGAGGTTGGGCGGAAGTTCCTTGAATGCTAATGGAGATTTCAAGACTGAGGAACTCCTTGGAAGATTGAAGACTGGCTATGGAAAGAACCATTTCGATGGTGTCTTCTTTGAAATACGACCTTGAATTCTTTGGAGTTTGGTTTAACACTTCTAATACCTTAGTCATGTTCGCATGTCAGATTTCGATCTAATATTGCGTATGAAACTAAGAATCTGGTTATACTTCATGTTTATCAACGATAAATACTGTTTACACTTATTAACACTTTGGGTGGGCTCTGATGCTTCTTCCCGTCGATATTTTCTGGAAAGCATGGGAAGTAAGATTATCCGAGAGGTTTCGCATGTTTACTTTGAAAACAAGCGAAGCTCGGAGTTCGCTTTTATCATCTTGTATACATAACAATTTCTCAGCAGAAGCGATCGCAGTTTTCGAAACCTCGCGTTACTCAAAGTGTTAAGATTAGAGGTGTAGGAGAACCCGAAAATGTCGGGTCGGTTCGGGACGAGAATTTTTCTCGGGATCGGGACGGGTTCCCAAGAATCTCGGGATTCCCGAAAGTGCCGGGATTCTTAAAATTGACGGGATTCCCGAAAGTGTCGGGATTCCTGAAAGAGATTCTTATTATTAGGACTGACTCATGTTTGTACTTCGGTAAATCAACAGTCTCTACACTTTTTCTTACGCTGCGTTGAATGTGTGATGTCGTATTCAATAAACCTGTCTTTTTAATTTTCGGGAATCCCCACACTTTTGAGAATCCCGACACTTTCGGGAAATCGACCCGACCCGATGTCTTCCCGACATTTTCGAGTTCTCACACACCTCTAGTTAAGAACAGTTTAGAAATTGATGGCAGATTGACAATGAGCGTAACTTTCTCCAAAACGTGAGGCAGTTGAAGCGTTACCCAGATCAGACCTCGGATTAAACGAACCTCGGTTTATCGGGACTCGGAATATCGAACCTCCACTGTATTTGTACCGTGAAACATGGACATTTTTAGCACGACTATTTTTTCTTCGTGAAGAAGCAAGAAAACGGGTGTTAGAACAAAGTGTGACCGCAATTAAATATTCATGTTCTGATCCATATTCATGCGTATGTAAAGTGGTATGTTGAGAAGAATGTACAGTTGGAGCTGATGAATTTGAAGGATACGACGTTGAAGTTTCACAGTCATATTTCGATGGAAATGACCTTTACATGAAAAACTTCTGTAGAACTGATGCGAAGGTATTGACCAAATTTCAATGACTAATTTATATTGGAGCCTACAGACTTATGACCGCCATGATTCGAAGCGATGATGAGAGAGATTGGGCCATTAATGATGCTTCGAGTACGAAAGATGTGAGAATGTTACAAACACTTGGAAGAAACAGTCACACTTACGCATCCGAGCACGAAGAATGCATGATGATGGCGATGGTGATGTTGATGATTATGATGGAAGTGATGGTGATGATGATTCGTGCGACACGTGACAAAGGAAACTAGAAGCGATGACAGTCGCATTCGTCGAATAGCTGAACAAGTATGCTGCGGCACGCATATGTTAAAAATAAAGCAACGACGATCTACATAATGGCGAAGCACTTACCCTCTGACGGAAGATCAATTTATACACGTTTCTGGCAAACATGGAACTAGCTGAGAGGATGCTACTATCCGCTGAAGACATTACTGCCGCTGACACTGCGCCTAACCCGAAAAAGGAAACGAAATCTGGCGTCAAATACTGCAAAACCATCGGCAGAATCATGCTTGTCTCTTTCTCGGTGAGAGGATAAGGACCGGAATATCCCGTCTCGTTCCAAGCTGCAACAAAATTTTCATAATGATAATGATAATCATTTTAGTGCATTATATGTATACAAAGAATACACAGGGCGATGATGCTACGTGAAAAAATAAATGGCAAAAGATATCTTGGGTTATCGAAAAAATGAAGTTTGTTTTTATCGATTTAGGGTGTCAAGAGGAGCCCTTCTAGTTTACCTACGTATACTTCAAACACAATTTTCCCGAAACCAAAAAGTGTCGTAACAAAATTTGATCGTATACTTTGTGTAACTCATTTTTTCATGTAGAACCGCAGAACATATCGCGTCATCCCATAAGTTTCTTACATTTTCTAGAATTATTTCACATTTTTTTGTTCTCTAAAATTCCTTTAATTTTATGTGAAAAAATTATTTAGGTAAATAGATATAAGTACAATTTTCTTCATTGATCTCATTTCTATACCACCTTTCATACTGGCTTACACAAATGTTTTTCATCGCGACAGTTTCGCTGCTTTCTTTGTTTCCGATAAACGAGCTTTTGTGACGTGTCAAGTTGTATTGTTATAAACACATTTCTCACAAAAACTTCATTACTTATGAAATGAGTATCTTAATGATGATCTTATAAAACCAAACCCTAGCACAAAACTTATGATAATATAAAATATAAATCATAGGAAAATTTGGAAATAGAATGCCACAAATTTTTATAGTTACTAGTTAGTCAATTTTTTAAATTGATACTAAAATCTTCCTACACCTACAAAAAACTATTCATACAACTTCTGTCAGAACATTTCTCTTATATCCCCCATTGCACACGATACATTCCACCCTCCTCAGATAAACCAGACATACTGCACACAAATATTCTCATTCTAAATATCAACCTAAGTAGATCTCGCACCCATTCGACATACCTACCAACAAAAAAAAAGGAATGATTTGTCTCCTCGCCCCAGAATAAAAGCATGAGAGATACCGACACAATGTACCGCATTAGTTCCGGCGATATCATTGTATTCCGCGTTAGTGGGCGAGTCGCATTACTACCCTCACCCCCTCAGCCGGAACGCCATATGACCAAGTCCCACGCTATTGTACACGCTGCGGGATATCGGGGCACCCTTTGCCCACACACCCTTCCGTTACAACACCAACCCGCTTAGCCCAGGAACCTTGTAAATACCAGCAGTCCTTCTCTCTGCAGTACCACCAAATGTCAAGTAGCCTCAGGACGAGAGAGGGGGTGACAAGCAAACCGGGTCTAATTCAATCCCCTTTAGCTTCGGGAACCCATGAAACATGTTTCCCTCCCCTCGAGCAAGCCACGGAGGAGCAACGCGATGAGGAAGACGGGTAACAATGTCTCGTTTATTAGCGACGTGGCGATATTTGAGTTCCTCTGCTGGCTTCCTTGGGACTTCTCTGTTAACGTTGTGTTGTGGGAGGGGTTGGTGTGCCGAGGATATCGCTAAATTGTTTCAGCAAACTTTGCTGGAGTAATCTGCTAATTATATTTGTACGGGTTTGTCTCGATATGAGTACGACGCTCGAGGGTCAAGCCGTCTCCTTTAAAGAAACGGTGAGCTATTCGGATCACCTTTCTTCTTCGCCGTCTTTTAAATTTACCCACTCGCTTATTATCAGTTTATTGCAGTCGTCGCGACGACTATGATATACTAATAACATTTTCTTAACTGATTGTACTTACATATAGTCAACCTACCCCGGTCATGGGGCTGGTTGACCAGCATGGAAGATGTTAGAAAAACATTAAAATACCTTAATTGTTGTCACATTGAGTCAAAATTAATAATTTAATTAGGTAGTCAAATGTATGCCCTATCAAATATACTAACCGGTTTAATAATATTTCGTCCACATAATTTATTACAAATCAAAAACTGAAATACTGGCCTACCAACCCCGCTCTCCCCTACTATTAACGAAACAGGGGACTCGTACTTATAACGGGAGAATACTCTACTTACATGGAGCGTCGTACGTACGTACTGTGAGTTGCCGAGAAGATTTCAAGCGTAACGAGTGCGAATCCGATTGGTTATAACGTCAAAAAATTGATTATTTCAGAATTTATCCCCACCACCCTTTTTCAAAACCCTTTGTCACCAAATTGTAAGATATTAAAACCTATAAAACTTTTAATTAAACTGCTTTTCGATATCTTTGACAGTGACGCAGATCTTTGAGTGGTTGTTTTCACCCCTAGCACCGTTTCATTGCCGAAACAAAAAATAGTTAAGTTGTTAGTTTCAGTTGAACCATATTTCCGCAAAGTTTCAATGTTTTTAGAATTTTCGAATCCCCGAAGTCTAAATTCGTTGTAATTCTAAGTTTAATTCATCCAGCAAGTATAAATAATTCCCTTCCGAGGTGTAGCCTTTTAAAGTCGCTCGTTAAAGTAGGTAAGTGCTCGTAGTACATTTCTTGAGGAAGGAGGTAGTCGTTACAACGTTGTCTTATTAATGAACGATTTGTAATTTCACTTGACCATTGTTTGATTTGCATGCTCTGTCAGTTGCCCACGATTTACTATAAACTAGGTTTTAGCTTCGCAACATCGACGTGGGACAGTTTGTCGATGCAATCGTTGAGTTACTCTACTGTTTCCATTCGCTCGACCACACGTGAGGTGTATATCTTTCATTTCATGGCTCGAGAAACGATCTCCCATAATATTAACCGTTTGATTAGCAGACATCATTTGATTGAATAATGGTAAAATTTCACTAAAATGAAATGTGGATTGCGCGATCTTCCGATTTTTTTGCACCCTAACGAGTGTACCAATAAATGCCAAAAATATTTTTTAGAAAATAATGTAAATGTATATGGAAAGTTTTCGAGGATAATGTTAGACCTCCAGTCTATATAGTTTTAATAAAAATTAGAATTCAGCCTTGTAACGAAAGTGTACCACAACAAGGTGTACCTATCAGTGGGTACAAATTTGAAAAAGAAAGGGGATGTTGATTATACTCTCACTGACGACCATGATAAAAAGGAGCGTATAAATAAATAATACCAGGACAAGATATAAATAGTGTACAAGGCAGACTACTACTAGTAAATCGACTGAAGAGTATAGTATCCAACAATGGCAACAACCATAAACTACATTAAACAATACTTAAATTCTAATCACACTTATGTACATTTACCAAATTACAACTTAATTTTTGACACACAATTTTGACACAATTACTACTATAAAAAAAAAATCGAACACTAATAAGAAATATTCAAAAACACTAATTCCAATTCAAAATGAACGTAAGAATGTAATGTCAGTGACCCCATATTTGATGATGTGTAGAATAAATATCACTTACGCGTTGCTTTGGCGATCGCTCCAATCAAGACAGGCGGAATGGCCATGAGGATGCAGCCTATAGCAGCCACGTAGCTCAGTAATTGAGCTCTTCCTGCCGTTTTCGAGGACAGGACCCGTTGGAAGTACACTTGCCAAGGAATTCCGCCAAATATCAGCAAAAGCCCATAATCTACGTATGACCAATACTCGTCAGATTGCACCTCACCGATCCAATCCACGTCCATGGAACTAAGGGACTCTACTTTCGGATGCGTCCAGGCGAAAGGAATGCACATCCACTATAACAGAAACCAAAAATATGTGTTTTTAGACACCGAATGCCAACGAACATTGCATTTCTATTTAATCTACAGGGTGGTAAAAAAGTGGAGCGCCAGTTTGGACGTTACAGTAGGTATTTATAAGGTAACAAGTTTAACAAGACGGTGAAAAGGTAAAAGAAAGATGTGATGGGATGAGAATGGAATAAGAAAATTGTGCTACTATGTAGTTGTAAGTTTAGTAGGTAAAGAACGTGTAGAATAGTAAGGCAATGTAGGAAAGTGTAATGTAAAAAGGTACAATAAAGTTTATATTTATGGTGCTTACGAAGAGGAGTGAAAGTATTTTTGTAATTTTTTAGTATTTTTTGTAATATTTCAAATTCATATATTCATGGATGTATGAAGACTTTTGGGACCGGCTGGTAGTCGAAAATTAATTATTTTGAAGTATATATCATTTTTCGTTTTAGTAATGCAAGTTATTCTTTTTTATATTAAGATATATCGAACTTCCCTTATAAAAATAAAAATGAACAGGAATAATTTTAAAATTTCGAACCCCCTTTTTCAACACCTTGTAAACCACGGAGGAAGAAAGACGTTGGTTGGTCAGTTCATATTGAACGATAACCACGTTGAGATTTAAAAAGCTTCCCTCAAGTCGAACACTGATTTCGAGATTAAAATAGCTGAAAACTGCTTTCATTCATTGCAGTCGTTGGGAGTAAGCAGAGAACTTAAACGAAGTTTGCAAGCTCAGAAAGAAAAGTAAATTGAATTGTCTTTTAATTCCCTTGGAACGTCTGTTCTGAATGTGAAAAGGAAGGCAGAATTATCTGGTCGTACCGGATTGAAAGTGAACACGATAAAAGGACCGCGTGGCTGGCTCTGAAACGATCTCTTTTTGCATAAAATACTGATGGGAGGATGAATGCAGCTGATAACTTGTGGCCGATGCTACAAATCACTGACATCTATATCGCGACTAATTATGCCTAATGGATAGACACCAAAGGCGATATTACGAGTGATAATATATATGAAAATGTACAGGGACATCTGCAGTAGGCATTTCTTAATAGAGAAATGTTTGATTCGAAGCTTTAACAGAAAAATAAGTTTGAAATGATTCAAATATATTGAATTAGATAGAAATAATGAAAGTACAAATAATGCAATCGGAAATAAATTAGAAAAATGGAGGAATTAAATATTAATCTTTTATCAGTAACAATATACTTAATAATATACCATCTAAACAATATTGATACTTAATATTTGATATGTAGTATATATGAAATATTTGACCATGAACTGTACAATATAATGTTTTGTATAAATACTTTTGATAACATACTGTGTAGGAAATATTTGCAACATTTTGTACCAATGCATTATTAACACCTTTGTTAAAGGTATAAGAAAGGTGATGTATGATCCTCTACTAGAAAATGGTGTATTTAACGATATTCCAAAAATTAAGAGATGCATTTTTCGAGATACAATATTTCGAATAACACAGAGATAGTATCGACGATATATGGTGTCGAAGGGGTATCACGATTTATGAAAAGCAGAGTACATGTCCTTCGCTGCTGCTTACAGTAATCTTAATCTGATGAAGTTTCGAAGAAATAGTGGTCTGATAATGTTCTTGAGGAAAGTGGGTCACCACCTACGTAACGCCGGATAAATTTGGTAATATAAATACTTGCAGTGCCTGAGACCCTAATATCGATCTCGCCAAGCTAACTTCCCCACGAGATTCAGATAATCAAACAATTTAATGAACGACTACAAAATCTTACAATCTGCATTAACAAACGTTCTTTGTTCAGCCAGCAATGACAGATAAATGGTTTGCACACACGGTAGAGCTATTTTTAAGCGTTGTAAATATAGGTTTGATTGAAAAAATTCATAATAATATACCGAAAAAAGTGTATTAATCTAAAAACTTATATAACATTTTGTGGATACCTCTTTCGATTAAGTTAATACATACGGATAAGTAACGAGAATTTACGTGTCGAATGAATTTTAAATTAAACTATTCAATGAATTTTAATTTAAAAGATTCTACTGCACAAAGTGTGACAATTAGTGTGATGTAAAACAATATATTCTAAAGATACAGAGTGAGGCACTTGACGATTTCGAATTACTCGTCAATGACTTTCTGTATGAAAAAATGTTGCAAACAAAAGTTGCATGGTGTCAAGGGCGTCTATTCTGGCCCCCTTTGATGCCATGCAACTTTTGTTTGAAATATTTTTTCATACGGCAACTAACTTAAAGTCGAATAATTTGAAGTCGTTAAGTCAGATGCCAACAAAAGTTTAAGGCGAAGGACGACAAAATACAGGACGTAATTCGTGAAACAATGAAAGAGAATAATAGCTCTTACATGTAAAAATAATTGGAAAATGTGGAATGAAATTTTATCGTAAGGCGCTCCATTTTCAAAACTATCGATTCCGAAGTTTCATCTGGCACGCGTTCCATTGCGTACGAGTATTTGAAAATAATTTCCAGTCCAATAACATAATATACCGTATGTTTAATTACACGGAACCACAATTGATGACCACTTTTGGCCCACCTCTGGAGATACAAACTTCTTGAGATACAACCGACTCGTAGTGGGTTGTGGAAATATGTGTAAATACGTTTTTTGGGTTCAGAGGATTAACGAAATATCCGATTAGAGGTTTTGTGGTCTTGGGGTTAGTAGGTTAGCGAGTTTGACATTACAAGTTTGTGAAAATAGGATATGTTGTGTTTATATGGCATTTACGGGTTCCCAACAGTTTTTTCCAATTTACTGAAAAACTAGACATGATGGGCCAAAACGAGCAACGAATTCGAATTCAGCGACCCAAAATACGTATAGGACAGGTGGTCTAGTTTGTGTAAATTAAAAAAAAATTGTGGTCCTGTGTTATTTGTGAAGTATTTTATTCAAATAATGCCCAAGTCTACGAATTACACCCCAATCTGAACGATTTAACGATTCTCTAAAGTCTAAAAGAAGATTCTCCAACTTACCAGCCCGATGAAGATGCAAAAAAGCTGGATGACGTCAGTGTAAGCAACAGAGTAAAGGCCACCGAATAGAGTGTACAAAACTGCGATGCATGCGCTGAATATGACCGAAGTACCCTGTTCCATGTCGATGATGACCGCCAATGTGGCGCCCAGCGCTGCTAGAATACCCGCGGCCCAGAAGACCTCGCCGCAGAGGGCAGGAAGAAACAGAAGGCCTCCCATGCGTTCACCAAAAGCATCTTGAAGAGGGTCTAACATCGTGATGTACCCCTCTTCTCGCATCTTGTTCGCGAAGAATATACCACCTGTAACAACGCAATCGCCAAAAGGGCTCAATAGGTTTAAAATGATAAAGTAACTCTTGTAACAGAGATGAGTGCTATTTGATTTGAATCACGAATAACGGATAAAAATGGCGAATTAAATTTTGTCGTGAGCAGCAAAGTTTGGGGACCGACAAATTTTGGTGAACGACAAATTTTGTGTGAAAGAAATTGGAAAAGATTTCAACACAGGCTTGAGCCAGCTTTAAAACCAATCACCTTTTTCATATAGATTAGCAATGACTCATATGTGAGTTTCCATATTGAATTAATTTTGAAATTGTCCCGACTGTTTTAAATTAAAATAAGTGATAATATTTCGCGGAAAGGGCGGTAGACGCTCGATAGCCTAGAGGCGCCAAACCTTCAAATCCGCCCCTGTTTGGGTATCAACCTTGGATAAATATTTATTCGAAGGAATTCGAATAATGACCAACTCTAATTTCTGTGGCGCTTCGTTAAAGTACACACGTAATGTAACGATACATTATTTATTCGAGCGATCATTCAGAAACTACGCGCTTATAGTTTCAATGAATGGTTATACACATTATTACACATGCTTATTCGTTCTCGAGGCCATTCGACTTCAAGGGATCTTATTTAAAAAGTTAGTGTGAGAGTCTTGATTGCGGCTGATCTACCGCCACGCTATGTAACGTCGCAGAAGGCAAAGTTTTCGAATAGCCGCAACTTTTCCATCGTCAAAGGAATAAACACAGCCGAGTCTCTTTGGTGATTCATATATTCAAGAAATTTCATTAAAACAAACAAAAAATGAAAGTAGCCACAGTCATGAAACACCACATTTTAAGGACTGCGTTTTAAATTTCAGGCCTTCAGATTTGAATTGCATTAGAATCTTTGCTCCGAATTAACGTTCCCACTGATTACACATCATGTAACGTATAATAATATTGCCCTATTGCCCTAACCCCTTTTGCACACGTATTACCCATATAATGAAATAGAAAAAAAAAATTTTTACCCGACAGACCAGAATACCCCTTAATTAGTCCTCAAGTAAACTGAATTCTACTGCTCTGTAATCCAACTAAATCCCCAATTGAAATGAAATCACAGCCCCAGCAATATATAAAAAAAAGGGGTTGCCAGAAGAATGGAAAACGCGATAACGTGGGACTCACCAAACACGAGGCTGAGGGCATATCCGAATGGCGCCTGACACCAGACGAGACCTCTCGTGTAGATCGCTTCGGCGGTGCCGTTGATGTAACCACCGCCTACCCAAGTCGCAGTCATCGTGAATATCCCGACGAATAGACCGATCGAACGACCCGCTAGCATGACTTCCTCCTCGGAGTCGTTGCCCGCCTCTTTCTTCCTGGCGGCCCATATCCCTACGCCCAGGATCAGCACGTAGAACAGACAGATCGAGATGATGCCGGCAATGTTGATCATCTTCGGTGAGTACGGGTCCACTTGCGTGGACTCGAACTGACGGAGGCGCACGTCCGTGAGGTGTGGCGGTCGATTTGATTTCGAGAGGTTCGGATACCTGTGTGCATAATCCACACCGTCCACTTTCAAGCATCGAATACGTTTACGGAATATCGATGGTAAGAATAGAGTTGATTGGAAATGGAGATAGTAGAGGAATGATTATGCAGATTGTAACTGAAATAGAATGGACTATACAGTGTGTACGGTGTTGGTAAACAATTTCGGTACTCTTGTTGTGTTTGTGTTTTGCATTCGAATATGTAGATTAATGGCTGAGTGTAATTTAATTTTTCACATTTGTTGAATGATTTTTGGATCATGAGGCCGTTTAGTTTAGTTTTAACAGTTTGTAAGAGAGTTTTGTGGCGGTGTAATGAAATTTTATAAATGAGATAATCGAAGGCTTCGTAAAATAGTAATAAATGTCCGAAGTATGTAAGATAGTAATACAATGCAGGTGGGTAATTTGATATAAAGAATGTTTCATAATAAATAGCGCTCATGGTGAGAGAATTTTATGTGACTTGGAATATTATCACATTTCTTGTTGTCTTTTTTTATTAATCGCGAAATGTATCCAAAATAAAAGTGTGGATATTATACCGTGGATGTAAGAGTACCTTTTTCCCAATGAGTGTATTCAAACCTTTGAGTGACAGTGTAAATTTGAGATAAAAATTCTTCTTTTTCAAACATGAACGCTTTTTGAACGCAATACACTTTTATTTTTCAGTTATATTTTACCCCTATTTCAGTTACACCCTGTAGATCTAACTTGGTACAATAACCCTTCGTACTTCAAATTACACTTTCGTCAACCAACCAGAGTACACATTTTAAATACAGAACTTAATTTAACTCGTAATAAAACGAAATATATTATAGTGATTTCAATTTTCATAATTCGTTCAACTCTACAAATCACGAGTCCTTCCACTTTTACAACATTTTACGATATTAGCAGATAACTAATTTAAATTAGTGTGCCCGAGAGACATACTTAAAGTGCAAAGAGTTAATATTCCAGGGTTTTCTACGCGTGCGCTGGAAAATAGTTGAGTGAAATACTGCACTTGGTGTTTACAATGGTATTATACGTTCTGTTTCTAGCAGCCATAATTCATCGTTTCCAAAGGATATTTTAATTAACTGCTTTCCAGAGGACAAGCGCTACGAATCATTAGAAACTACCGTCTTTCGTTGGAAATCCGTTCGAATCGCGTGAATCGCATTCCACTTTTCTACTCAATTAGCGGTGTGGCCAGTGCGCTCGCTTCTAATGCGTGCAATTAAGTGTAAAGGCTATCCTGCTACCCAGAAGGCATTTAAATCGCCCGGCTGAGTTCACCCTTAATCCTATTAGTCTCGCTTTACCCTACGCGGCACCAGGTCCTCGCGTAACGGACACGCAGCCGTACTAATATGTATAAAAAACGACAAAAGAAACGTGTGATATGTGTGTAAATGATGCGCAAAGTTTCAAGGCCTCGCTATTGGGTGCATCGGGATTGGCAAACAAAGCTGAACCACTCGATCAATGTGATAAAGACACCAATATGTAGCACTGATACCATTGGACAAGTTTTAATCATTAATTTAAAAAAAAATCATATTACGAGAACTAGGAAAAACAACTGGGGTCTTCCAGTGTAAGCAACCCCTTCAGTAGTATGCAACGCAATCCGAATTTTGTTAATGCAACGTCGATGGGAGTCGTAGCATCAGTTAAAAGTAGAATTCTAATCCATTTGTTTCTGCAAACCAGCTTTAATTGAAATAATATATGGACTATGAGCGTCTATAGAGTCACTTCGATCTGTACGACTGTGTAGAGTGGATGGAAACAGGTGGCACAACTAGTAATAAATAAAGAGTCTTGTATAAAATTTGAAGAAAACAACTTTGAAAACTCGCCTCATCAATGGAATTGATCTGTAACTATGGTACAACTAATGAATCCCTGTGTACCTACACGTGTGAATTTTCATCGAAGGGGCTTTGTTTCCGGAGAAATCCATAATTTCGCCTTATTTCTATACAAGAACTCATTCCCAATTGTATCGCATTTGTACTAGGGCTGGGACTATTTGTCGAATTTTTCGGTATTCGAATATTCGAATACCGAAGTTGCTCAATTATTTGGCGAATATAATTCGAATATTTAAGTATTCGAATATGAATTATAATATGAATTATAAATCAAGTTCTTTAGATTCATTTGTCAGTGTGAAATCTTGTAAGCTAATTTTGACCCACTTCACACCATACTATTGGAATACATCAGTATTCAAAAAGTATTCAAATAATAACATACGAACACTCAAATATTCATAATAGTTGTAAAATATTCTTATATTAAATTATTCGAATAGTCCCAGCCCTATTACACTAACAAAATCGTCGAATTCGTTACACCGAATTTCCCCAGAACCAGAAACTGCCGTAACAAAATTATATTCCACACTCTCGATTTATTTCTCAAATATGAATCACCCTATGCCTAATTGCACCACCTATCCTCTAACCCACCCTCTACATATTTTACTTCCGTATAAGCTCTCTAACAAATTCTTCATTGTACACCACAAATCTTGAAACGTTCCAAGTATTTCCATTAACGGGAAAAAGGGGGTAGTTTTCGAAAAGTGTGTGCCTCGAAAATAATCAGACTGCCAACAAAATAAAAAAATACAGTCTTCATTGCCTCCAAGCTCGTTCAGTTTTGCTCGCGAGTATGTACTATAAGAAGCTTGTGCGTTGGAATGCAAATGGTTACAGAGGGTGGTTCGTTCTATAGGCCAGTATAACAACAAACGTGACGGGTACCTCTGAAGACCCCGCGGGGTACAATCACGCAGTAGCGGGGGACAGCCTCACACGGGCACCGGCGGCATGTCCTGATGACGGTCCTTCCAGGCGATCGTCGACGACGGAGGGTTGGTATTTGGGGGGCAGCAGTCGCCCCACCGTAGCGAGGTCTTCTGGGAGGGGCTATTCCTTGTTCTAAACGCGAGGCCGCCCATGGGCGCTGATGGCCATCGATTTTCACCCAACTCACCGAACCTACTGCTTCCCTGCTGCTACCTTTGCTTCCTCCTCGGTCCCCCCCTTCGCCCACGGTCTCCAGTACCGATCGTGGAGATCAGTACGGGTCCTTCACCTGAAAGAGCGACGTGCATCCATCCTCAACTGTATACGCGTCTCTTGGAGAAAAGGGTACAGCGCCGCGACGGGAAGCACTTTCTCTGATCATTCAATACGTAGCATCGCGTAGTTTCTCGACGAGTTTCGCTAGCCTTAACGAGATCGCAGTTTATTTACTACGTGACTCTTATTCATGCTATACCGAAACTGTCATGGCTGCCTTCATCAACTCGAGCACGTTCTCACACACCGAAGTCTCTAGAGATTTGAAAGTGAATTAGCTATCGTTGAGCTTAATTACGAGTCTTATAACAGCGGCAACCCCCCAGGAACGACGTAGATTAGTATTTCTGTCATTCGGAGGAAATACACCCGGGTGTATAGAAAGTGTCCCGCGTTATGTAACCGATGAGAGCACGTTCCAAGTAATCCGACTGTTCTCCCTTTTAAAACGTCAAGCTCGTCTGACGAAGCTTCTTCTACGGCTCATCATGTTTCCAATTCGTCCCCCCTTTATGACACGAGCTCGCGAGACGCGAAATGCGACTATACCTGATCCGCGTACCGCACGATCGATGGGATCGGGCTACGTTTCACTAGCGGTATCACGGATTTACGTGACCAGGCCAGAGCGGGCAGGACAGGCACGAAAGTAGTGAACGCGTACACACATGGAGCTCTATCTACGTTTAAAAGCCATCAAACGGGGGTCCAGAAAAGAAAAACCTCATTCGTGAAACAGTCTACTGTGATCCATTCCAGGGGGCGAAGCTCTACTTACAGATCCGCCAGGCGACGCTTCCGAGTTGCCGGAAGTCCTGTTTCACCACTGACGCACGTCACAGAGGGACTCGGCCTGGAAGCGAGCCTCAGGTGTCCCCTGGATCCTGGCCGATCACTTTCGCGCGCGAACCATCGGCGAGTACCTCGATACTTCGTCCCGCACGAACGACTCCGTGACGGTCTAATAACCGAGGGTGAGAGGGGGGTGGTTTTGCGGAGAACGTTTGAGATGAACGAGCAAGGCGAGAATCGTGGGCGGGATAGAGGTGGAGGGTGACGAGCAACGAGCGCAATTCCCGTGACCGTTGTCCTCGTCCTCCTCGTCGCCGTCGACGGAACGTCGTGGCTGTCAGCGTGGTGAACGGTCGTGGAGGCCACCCCGTACTGAACAGTCGGTGTCTTTCTCGCAGTCGAGGACCGAAGGAGGGACGGTTTCCATGATATTGATTCGACCCCCGTGACGTCATACCGACTCACGGGGGTGCGTCCCACCCTCTGATTCCGCCGCCACCTTTCTCTGTCTCCTCCCTGGCTTTTCTATCCCCTGTCTCCATCCCCAGACCAACTCCACTCTCCTCTCCGTGTCCTCACCTCCTCTTCAACCACCGACGGGGTCGGGGCGGGGGCGTGGACTGAGTGAAGAGGCGCGAGTCTGCGCTTAAAATACCAACGCTAAC
Organism: Andrena chrysosceles; assembly: GCA_963855975.1. Lineage (NCBI taxonomy): Eukaryota > Metazoa > Arthropoda > Insecta > Hymenoptera > Andrenidae > Andrena > Andrena chrysosceles. The sequence continues at coordinate 23,170,186 of OY979767.1, forward strand.
GCGAGCACCCCTCCAACCCTCACCGCCCTTCCATCGGGGGCTCCCGTTCTATGAACGTGATTCCAGGTGGACGAAGGTCTTCGATGCCTTGGTGTATGCCAGCAAGTAAATTGAACTAATTAGAAAATCAGGAGCCCGTGTTTAGGACGCCCGGCCACCCATCGACTGGGCTCGCCACTTGGCGCAGGTCAATGGAAACGAGTGGGCTGCGAGGGGGCTTGTCAGGAAAGTCCGGGCGTGGGAAGCGCGGTCTGTGAGGATTCTTTAGGGGCCCTTGTGGACGCTGTGGCATGGTAATGGAAGGTGTAACGTGACGTATCTGGATCGTGGAACTTGTTTTGCTTTGGAAGAATTTGGCGGGTGTTTGGAATTCAGGGGCCCGGTGGAGAACGGCACGTGCCAACGTTCTGATAGTGTATTAGAACGTGGTGAAATTGCGTTATATTGCGGGGACGAATTCATGGAAAATTCTGAAGGAAACGAAAATTTATGCAGATGTGGCATGCGCCTGGTTTCCACTGGGGGAAGGGTATTGGAATCTGGGATAAATGTGATGATTAAATTGCTTCGAGGGGATTGAGATATCCGGGGCTTGAAGGTTTTTAAAGTTCATCGAACTGATTCTATTTTTATCTAACATTTCACACCGCTCTGGGGAGAAGTTAAAGTTAATTTGAATTTTTATTGAATATGATGTTAGCCACTGCTTTGGGCAATAATATACTAAAGGGTTGTAAAGTTATCTGTACAGGGAAGTGCGCGTGAATTTAAACAACTAATATCTTGGGAATTACTGGATCAATTTCAATGATTCTGATCTCATATTTCATGGATTCAGTGGATCTTCAAATCTATGATACGAGCGATTCCCAATCACACGTCTAGGTAGTCAAAATGGGGTTACCATTTACGTAATTTACGGTATAAAGATGTATTCTTCAATAGAATGATATCTGCGTAATAATGTGACACATAATACAGCCTGGAAATTAGGAAAACTTACCTTTAAAAACAAATTTCGACATACGAAAATATAGAATCAGTCGTAACACGTTTACGCCTCGACTCTGGAGGCAGCCGACTACTTAGCTCGTTCGCGTTCGCATCCCGAGAGCCTTGATGTGTGAGTAGGACGCAACGATGCTTTTTTATTCTCACACACAGAGTACTTGATCTACTGTATCCGCCTGAGCCACGGTCGGCACCCTGACCCTACACATGTATGAGATTTCCGGTTCCAATATTATTTAACATTATTGCGATACATGTGATTTAATCAGTGGCGGATTTAACAGGGCGGTTGATGAGCAGTTGTCGCCTGGACCTCTGCCCAGAAGACCCTCCAGGGCCTCATCTCGAAAAAAAATTATGATAGAGTATAGATATGCAAACACTATATTTTTTCATACTACTATACTTGGCCCATTTTTAGTAAACTACCTCTTCATTTTCCCGAAAAAATTGGCAGGGGCCCAGAAGGCCCTTTAGGGCCCTATCTTCTAAAAAATTATGATTTTAATTACACTATATTTTTTCTGTACTACTACACTTAGCCCGTTTTTCGTAAACTACCTCTTCATTTTCCCGGAAGAATGGGCCCCTCAGAACGTTTGTCACCTGGGCCTTTTTTCATAAATCCACCACTGGTTTCAACATTATTTGGATCATATATGATGGATATATGAATTCTATAAATTAAGACAGTTGGAGTTAATATAGTCAGAGAAATGAATGAAAGTGAGGAATGAATGTGACCCTAAATATAGATGTCACATTGCGTGCTGTCACGAAATTGTACAACATTAATGTTTTCCTTAGAGAGCAGAGTAATTTATGCTACCTGTGACTTCTGAAACTCCAGACATTTACAAGCGACTGAAAAATTATAATAATAGTAGTGCATCGTGCATCAAAATTACGGAAATTTATTATCCAGTTATTCAATGCTGCCAACGGAAGAACGAACACTTGCGTATAAAAGTTCTTCATCCTCCACTGCTGGCATCTTGATATTTTGCGCTATAGATGATGGAACAAGATGTTTCTATTACGCAGGAAGTATATATATCAATTTCGTTCAACACAGGAATATACTTTCCAATATATGTGGCGAGTAATTAGAGAGAACTGAATTCCATCGATTCGGATTGGATGTTTCATAGTCAAGAATCTTTCGCGAAGTCTGAGATAGATTATAATCAGACACGGTAACCGAAGAACGCGCTAATGAGTCATCTCTGAGAATCTCTTGTTCTCCGTTCTTTAACATTTTATTCAGAGCTGATGTAGCAATTAAATATTAAAAAAGTCCCGATTGTATGCTAACGGTAAGAACCCTTTCCAATTAAAATTTCATCTATACAGGGTGCCCACAAAGTTATTTCAATCTTAAGTCGTTTGGAAACATAAAGAATTACGGAAGGAGATTTAGTTAATAGTTAATATGTTAAACAACGTGAAGAAAAAAATGAAAATGTGTTTGAGGAGGTATGTTAATCCAGAAATTTTTGATAATTGATTTTTAAGATGTTTGCATATTTCGCTGGCTACGTATTTTAAGCGCAACCGAGTTCCGGAAATCCAAAACTTGAAGGAATTACAGTAAAAAATGTACGAGCCTGTATATGAGATCGGATAACGACAAAACTGCATGTCCAACTTTAAACACGATTTCCGAGCAACTACGTTTTCCAAAACGGTGAACATAAAATCTCGAAAACCGGTCCAACATTTTGAATGAAAATTTACAGAGAGGTGCAGGGAATTATTCCCCACAATGTGTCGAGAGCACATTTTCAATATAAGTTCTTTAAAAAAAAAAACAGAAAATATTTTTTCTACAAAAAAGGATAAAATCATAACATAAAAATTGTATTAATTTGTTTATCAAAATTTTGCTTTCGACACAAAATGGAAACTGTCTTGCAGATTATAAAAATACCTTTACTGTGTGTTTTAGGTAATTCACCTGTCCGGAATCGTGTTCACCATCAGACATATACATGCTTTCACATTTATATTTATACGTTTTTTCCCTGTAAATATACTTAAAATTTCCTTTTTGTGCATTAAAGCCACCGAAATTACGATTAAAAATGAAAACAAAAATTATCTCTATATTCATTTAGTACTTCAGAAGATGCATTTGAAGAACGGCCTGATTTTGGGCTGTTGAGGGTAACCTACCCCCTTAAGTGCTACGGAGGATCATTCGAACACATCTTATACCGTAAATATTAAAATCTGCTGATACATGAAAAGAATTGAGCAAACTTAAATTTAAATAACTTTTAAACTAATAGTTTCAAGACGTAAGTACCTCAATACATAGTACTTCCCTGTAGAGGGTAAAAGATTACATCCATTCCACTCAAAAGAATAGAGTTCCATTATAAAAAATGGTACCCTTGCACTTTTTAGATGCCCCGTCTCATACAAGCTCCCGAAGATCATTTAATTATAACTTATCACATATTTTTCCATCCCCAAACTTTTTGAAAATACACCTCCATTTGTACACCCTGTATATCGATGAAATAAAAATGGTCTTCCACGTTCCACATATCCGTTTTAGCTGAAGTACCTACACAATTTGTTCGTGACACACACAGTCAGCACAGTTTTCTAGCTACCGTAAGTACCTATTTTAATATACCCATGGCTTTGTGTGGGTTTGTATGTGCGGAGGCGTTAACAATGCTGACGTCAGACACGGAAAGCGCTTGATGAAGAAAAACCTATTAATGGTTGAGCAACGAATTGCGCCGCTACCACGTTTGCTGCAGGCCAACAGAAAGTGTGGACAAATATAGTTGGTATACGTTAACTCCAACTGGAGGAACGGGCGTAACGTGGAAAAGCCAAATATAGTTGCTGGCTGAAGCTAGAGAAAGATGCTCGCTGAGTCAATCGCGAAACCAAACCCTTCCTATGCTTCTTCTCCTCCTGCATGGTCGATATCACTTGACCCACTCTTTCGAATCTAGAAACTGTACCTTCGCTATTATGCATATCCAGACTCCGTCCCCGAGCCACCCTTGATATCGATAACTTGATTTCATCAGTGATGGACGCTCTTCGCATGGGACGCTCGCTAATTGTAAGAAGTAAACATTTACGATGAGAATAGGGGCATTTTTTATATTGTCCCATGTTTTCTGTATTTTCTAAACCAGTGTGGGCTTTCTTGAATGAATATACAATCTAAAATATCAGTTGGCAGTCGTAGAAGGCCCCTTGAAGCTTTTAATATGGTGTATCTTTGTAGGTGATGGATAATTGGTATTTTTTATATTTTCTCATGCATTTTATCTTTTATGTATTTTCTAAACCAGTGTGGGTTTTCTTGGTTGTATATATCTAAAATATCAGTTGGTAGTCATGGAAACCATCTTGAGCCCTTTCATATGCGACACTTTTGTGCTTGAGGACTGGTATTTTTTATCTCTTCACACGTTTCTAATCTTCTCTATATTTGGTAAACCAGCTTTGGCTTTACCAAGTGAATATACATATCTGACAATGAAATACAAGTTCTGAGCTAGATAAGACCCTTTGGGATTTTTCACACGAGACTCTTCTGCCCCTCGCAACTGATATTTTGAACATCTCACGCGTTTACTAATCCTTCCTATCCTCGTTAAAAGAATACCCACTACGTATTTCCAATACCAGTCATGAGCGTGAGCCACAAAAATATCTCCTGTAAAGTGGCCATAAAACACTCCGATATCTTACGCTGTCCTCCGAAAAATGGATGACTGTGAACGTAATAAATGAAAAGAGACAAGTTTCAACTCCCACCCCGAAAGTTTAATCTCGTTATTACAATTACAGTACATTTCACTCTTACATTTTATGAATACCACAAGCATTACATACACTTTAGAACAGGATCCAGGTACAAAATTCTCTAAAATAATATCCAAATTTATGACGTCTCCTGGTAACAAGGAACACATCTCACTCTACTCCGTGGGCTACAGGTAAACGTGTTCTAAAACAGAAAGCAAATTAAAAATTTCCCTCCAAACATCTAAGCAGACACATACACTGAAATTTAATATCGTCAGACTCTAATAAAATTCCACCCCTAATTTATCACGAATTCTTCGTTCTAGAGCATTAGTACAAATGCCTTTGACCGGTGCACGTTAATTGGAAAGGGAAGAACTGGTAGATGCTATTAGATAAAGTGGGTTCAAGCGATGTTAGGTCCTCTGTCAAGTGTCACGTCAGAAAGTCAAGCAACCCGCGTACGGACCGGTGAATTGAAAATTGCCACGTGCCAGGTGAAGCACCCTGACGACAATAGGCACGTGCACTGTGGAGCGTCGTAACTGGATACGACGGAACCGGGTTCCACGGATATCAGGGGTGGTTCAGGTTCGCGGCTGTTAGTCCGAGTGCCTCGTGCCATGCGTGCTGCTCGGGTTGATCGCCGAAGGGGTGTTTTGTTTCAGGATACCATCGACTTGCAACCCTTTCTACGCGTAACGTATATAAGCGTCGTCGACCTGTTATAGAATCCTCTGTGAAAACAGGGATATTTCACAGAACAATTACCTTACTTCCAGTTTCTTCATTTTTCTTCTTCATTCTACTTCATTCTTCCAGTTTCACTTTAATACACGAATAAAATTCCAAGAGAAAGTATCATGAAAATTATTTCTACACAATTCTAAGGCAGGATTCTGATTATCATATTTTCATTCCCTGACAGAATGTTCGTATGAAGAATATTACAATTGGTTCTGGGAAACGTTTGATGAGACTGGATGAATTAAAGTTTTTAGACGTGTATTGATTAGGTGTATTGTATTATTCGTAGGCATACAATTGTGCATTGTTCTTTTGAATATCTGCTGCTTTAAATATTGATCGCATGAGCTGTGTGTGATAGAGATGGGACTCTAATTTGCGTAGTCACGGTTGTATTTATTTGCCAGCGTGTAGTCTACAGTATGTTTACGGTTAGTCGTGTTTGTCCGATAATAAAAGGGAGAACTAATGGTATATCACGCTATGGCGATCGACAAAGATGAATGAACGGACTCCCTTTTCTCACGGGAAATTTATCCGAGCGTAGGTGCACGATCGATGCAGCGTCGAGCTTATTGCGTGGCAATGGGAATTCAGGGTAATTCATGAAATACGGGCACGTATTGTTCACAGGTGTGTGTATCTTTCTTGTGTGTGAACTTTCGAAGTGATTGAAATTTTCTTTACTCAATTTTCAAAATTATTGAACGGTTCTTCCGTTCGCAAAATATTCAGAAAAATTAAAACCTTTTACTGTAAAATGTAAAAAATTGAAAAGTGTTAGGTATCTATCTATAAAATTTCAATTGTTGAAACTTTCTTCCCTTTACAAAATTAGTAAAATTAGTCCCAAAATTTATTAGAGAAGAACTTTCTGACAGGGACAGAAACATAGTTCAAAGATTTTAATAATAGTTTTTAGTGTTAATATATGTAGTGTATTAGAATGTATTAAAAGCGAAATTATAAAATGAAATAAAAAAGCTGCTATCATATATTTAATCATATAAGTACTATTTTCATGGAGACCATATTTTCTGCAATACCCTTCATTATTCAAATATTTTTTCCCACGAGCTATCAATTTTTTCTTTCATAATTTTCCAGAGGTTAAATTTTAACACAAAAATTTATAATTCAGTTAAAACCTCTTACTGTCTCCCACCTCAAATTTGTAAAAAAATGGTTCACACTGTTCTATTTGTGCGCATTTCCTGCACAGACGTTCGAGCTTACCTTATCGAAGACTTCATCGGGTGGACAGGGTAAGACACGAGCCTCCGATCCCTTGCATTCAACATACTGCAAGCAGTCCGTGGGATAAGGCAGATGTATCACTCTTTCCTGACCTTCCGGGGTCTTTATTTCCGGGCATTTTGGAATCTGACAATTTTTCGAGAGATTATCTTGTGGATCACCAGGCTGCGGCAGTGGTATATCAGCGGTGGCAAAGGCGGCAATCAGGTAAATGCAACTGAGGCCATGGGTCAATTTCATTTTGAAGCTTCAAATCCTGAAAGAGGAGAGCAGAATTTTAGGAGAATTCATTGAAAGTAAACATTTTCCATTTTATCGATAGGTTCACATATTGCAGATTAAAATAAAGCAATTCTAGTAACTTTTCGAAATGAAGAGGTCACTTTTATGAAATTGAAATATTTTATGCGTATTAAAATTAGGATTTTCAGTTGCGGTAGTTGAAACTTGGTAATTTAAATAATTATAGCAACAGCAATATCGTACTTAAGTACAAATGCAATATGTAGTGTCTCTTAAAAATATTGAACTTAAAAAAAAATGAAGAATAATATTGAGAAATCATTTATGATCCGGTAGTTTCAAAATTAAACTAAATTATAGTGAAATATCTTAAATAAGAAATTATTGTAACTTAAATAAAATATATTAAATGGGTATTGCATCGTGTCAGAAATAAGACAGAATTTTCAAAAAGCTATCAGTAACAATAATAATAAATATACGAAGACAGCTCTAATACACACATAATTATTATATAAATTCAGAATCTGAAGTAGGGAAGGGAATATCATTTCTGCCATCAAATCTAAACTGATAATTAAGTTATAATTAGCGATGCACGGTGTTTCCGGGAAATTACGTGCTTATCAAATTCAACCCTGAACTACCATGACTTATAATTATTCGATTATAATCGAAAGGCACGAAAACATTACACAGAAATGGATGTGCGAGTTCGTATAAAATTGGAGGGGGGGACATGGGAAAATGGCTTGCTCTGTGAAATATCCAACAACGTCTACCGTAATTACAACCGTGTACAATCTGGCAGGCGTGAGTATTAAGCTCTTATGAAATATTTATCTGCGTAAGAATTCTCCACGTGCAAAATCCTGTGTAGTACAGTTGAATTGTACAGGTGCTATATGACCCTAATTAGAGACATAAGTAACCAACGAATTTTCCTTACATCATGGACTCATCACCTGTTTTTGCGGCTCGCGTATAATTGCCCTATGAAATTTCAACTACGACGCCAGGCAAGCATCCTAGTTGACATACTTAATTAATTGCTATCGCTCACTTAGTCTCGTGTAAGGAGGAGAAAATAATTCCCTAATTATCCCCTAAGTGAAGCAAGCTACACGCGTCAGACAATCTCATTACCATACCTTATATTCTTGCGCTCCTCGAGTAATTGTTTCCATGCTTGTCTTTATATCTAATAAGGAATTAGAAAAAATTAAATCGATATGATCAATGTTTTCATGGTAAATCTATCAACGAACCTTTGCATTTGTAATTATTAGGTACTGTTTTAAAGTAATCATGATGAACTTATTTTAATTCCAAAGTCTTATTATTGTATCTGTATATGTGTTTAAATTTTAAGTATGATATTTAATATTTTAACTATAAACAATTTAATTATCTCTTAGATTAAGCAAAGGGAATGAAAAATACTTTCAGCATACCTATATCTTTTATTCTATTAATAAGTTGAAATATTGTAAACTGTTCATTGTCACATTTCACGTAAAAGTATCCATCGCTCCAACAAAGAACCAATTATTCTTACTTTATTAACATCTCATAAGAATGCAAATATTTAAACGACATTTCTTTTATCCACTTGGACAACGTCTATATAACAGATAACTTTAATCTTATCTTGTAGTTGACTACTTCTAAATACAGTAACAAATCGAACACAGCGGCGAGGGTAGCTTCCATTAAGCTCACAGATTTCTCCTTGAACTTCGACCTGACACAAAAACGTTCCAGACAAATTCCATTAATTTGTAGTTCAACGATTACATATAGCTCAACAAAAAATTATTAAACTACTCCACTACGTATCAAAAAAATCATACAGAAACAAATGTACCCTTCGAATTTTCCCATCAAACAAAGTTGCATTCACCATAAGCTACAAGTAGAATAACTATAATCCAACGCAATTTCAGTGAATAACTATATTCGTGCAATACTCCAAATCTAGACGAATTAATTTTTTAAATTTTCTTAGGTATTTTCCCGATTTCGAAGTCTACCATAAAATTGTTCACCATTACTTTATTATGATAAACGTTAATATGAGATTTTTAATTTTCTTCACAACTATTTCCGTGCGATAGCTATTCCCCTTTTTGAAGTGTAACATTTTTTTACTATCATTTTGGCGAAATACTCGCTAATGAATTATTGTTTATTCGGTAGAATTGGAATAAGACACCGCGTATATTACAATTCAGGCACCAGGGCACTTGGTTTTCGAACGATCTGCAATTAGACATTCTGGTGCGTGATCCTCGATGGGCAACACCCATCGGCTCTCGCACTCCAGAGATGTCCGATTAACCCTCAATTTTTCTAATACAACATTTCTGCAGGTAGAGCCTTGCCGACGTTTGCTACGTTGAACGAGGGAGGAACAAGGTGTTCTTCAAGTAGGAAGCAGTTGTCGATGGACAAAGTGGGTCACGAGCCGTGACCTCCGCATCCCTCTGGCCGCGTCTTTTGCACAACCTCGAGGGCCTCGCTTCTCCACTTAATTACCTCCGCGTCCTCCATGCATGCGACGCGAATTTTAACACATCGAACGCAGTAAGTACACCGTGGCAGGGAAAAATATTTCGGATAGTGTAAGAATTCAAATGTGGGGAAAAAAGATTGCTTTCAGGTTCTTGCACTTTTATTCTATGTCGAATCGACTAGTAAGTCAAAATTGCCGCTCCTTATCGGTAGATATACCGAGCAACACCTGAGGTCCCTAATGCGCATGAGTGAAGAGAAGGTGGTGGAGGAAATCGTCTGCCAAATTGTGCTTTCACCGTAATATTTGTTTTATTTATATTCTCTCTAATCTCATTCTTATTCTATACACCTGTATTGCGTAGTGTCTGTTTTGTCCGTCAGAACTTTTGGTGCTATTTAATGTGACTGACAAAGAAAGAAAAAATAAGACACACGTATTTTTTTATCGGCTGAGACGCGACTTTAAGGGGTGGAACCACCCCTCAAAGTTTCGATCCAGAATTGAAGTGCTATCTTGAAAACCAGACGAGATATATGAGAATATCAAATTGGAAAGTTTCATGTTTTTTTTATGTAAAATTATTTTTTTAATTTCCTAATTTTTAGAATGAACATTGTCCCCTTTTCGAAAACGAGAAGAAGCATTCAGTGGAGACGATCGAAAGTGGTCAATGACTTTTAAGGGATCCGTTGCTACTTAGCATTCTAATCTGTTTTAATAGCCGCGCGTTAAGTAAAACTAAACTTTCTACTTGTTTATATTGTCACAAGCTAGCGTTTAGCGCGTGCTAGTGAATACAAAGGGGCTAATAGTTCTTGCCACTTTGACGCTCGTCCTCTTTGCCGCTTTTATGCAACAACCAGTTTCTATCCGCGACGCAATATTAGTTGCGTATCTTCGCGATTTCGTGTGACAAATATTTGTCAGCGACAAATAAAGTTTGTTTAAAGTTTTAAACATTCTTCCATAGATTTTCCACTATTTTTGTTTACAGAAAAGTCCTTAAGTTTCTCTCAAGTTTAATTTTATTATTTCTGCAGGACATATTAACATTATATCTCAATACTTGTAATAACATATATTTACTATCATAAATATTTGCCATTATTATTACCATTACAATTTTTTTATACATGGGTTTACTCAACACTTTATTAATAAAAGTTTATAATATTTGGTGGTATTAACATTCGCGGTATTAATTTAAATCTATGGCGAATGCACTAAAGTATGCACATTTATACAATGCTAGAGCCATCTGTCGGAAAAGTACCGGTGCAATAGTGCATCAACGAATTAGTGGCGACATCTATATAGATAGAGAGTAGGCGGAACATCCGATCACTGATAAAGAGATCAGTTGCATTTATTTTTCTATCCCGGGTTTGGGGGTTCCCTTACCATTTTAGGGTCACATGCGACGTTACCAGCAAAGTCTGGAAACAGATTGTAACGCTACGCGTGATAGGAATTGGAACTCAACACGTGTAAAATTAAATAATTCAAAAACCGCGATTTACAAAACTTCTATCACAGTAATACTTTAAAGATAGTCTTATAAACGTATTACGTTCAGCGGATGAGAAAGAAGAATCTCAACAAAACAGAAATACATTCGCAGTTTAACCTTGCTGCCCTGTTCGAGTTTATTTAACGCAAAAAAATTTCATTCGCTCGTTACTTGTGACCAATGCTTTAATGTTTTTTAAGAGTCCATCAGAGTCCGAGAGCCTCTGAGAGTATATTTAATATGAACATTATTTACTAACTCATTTATGCTCAAACAATTTTGTTTTTAAAAGTATACACACAATAAATTATTGGTATTTTTAATTTATATTTAGCGGATGCATATTAATTCCAGACTAAACTATCACCATTTTCATTCATATTTTAAAACATGAATACAATGTAATAAATATTAAAATATTTAAAAACACCATTTCCATGAAATAATATATCCATTGGTACACTCTGACTGAAGTGTCCAACGAATATATAAATTTAGTCATAAATAATATAATACATTTATTCTAATTTGCACTTTTGCTGTACTATATACAGGGTGTCCAAAAGCGATAGCACAATCTCAAACACAATTCCATTATGTCAAAGGAAATTCAAATTAAAAATTCACCAATTAACACCAACATTAAAGAACCTCGAGCCTACCTAAATCAAAATTAAAAATAACAAATCTATAAAAAAAATGCATAATAAAACAATCAATATTTTTATTTTGTACTGACCTTTTAGATTAAACCAAAGTAAGCAGCGCTCTCTTTTAACAAATTAATATGGCCTGTAATTTTTAATGCGCTAAAACACCACCGTCGCAAATACTAGAAGAAGCAATACTAAACGGAATCGAAACTCAACGCCCGCTTATATCTGCGAAATATCCCAACGAGAACCTTCGATTCGCAAAAAAATCTCCATGGTAATGTACCAAGGCAACTAGTCTGTGTTCTGACGTATATTTATGCTAAAGAGACAAATCCCGGCGGATTACGTAATTTGCACAAAAGACGAACAAAATGAGGAAAGAGGAGTCAAAGATCATTTGTCACTGCCAGGCCGAATACATATCCAAGGGACCGAACGTCGCCTAAAAGGGACGGTTCTTTTGTTCCCCTTCGGAATGCGCGCAGCAGGTGTACGTCGAAGAGAAAAATGACACCGAGAAAGTTTCAAATCTTTCCGACTTCCAGGTAAAAAAAATACGATTCCCCGAAACCCTGAAAATAATGGCCAATGGCCAAAGTAAACGCCTAAGACCATGACCGAATTGTACTTTGGGGATTACCTGCAATTTACCATTTATTACACCGGAGCTGGGGCCATAAATGAAAACCTGCAGTTTAAATAAAGTGGCGAAAGTAAATGTAATAGCATAAAAGAATTAAACAATTTTAACGTAATATTGGGTGTATATTAATTGCAATATAATTACGTAACATCAACATATACAAATGTAATGTATAATACACTCATATGAAAGACAAAACATATTCGTTGAATGCACGTTTAATAAAATACACGAGGTGTCTAATCTTTGATTTCTCTTATATTAATCGAACGATTTAAAATGGTAAATATTTTCTATTTTCCTGCATCAAGTATAAAGCTCGTAAAAAGTCACGATAATTGATCTCCAAACGGCCACCTCTTTCAATGGAGAAGCATTTGTGCACAGCGTCCAATTCTCTGTTATTAATTAATTGCAACATACGCCTCACGGAAAGCACTTTTACCAAGCACTCCTTCGAAACTGTGCCAACATTTTCCTTGTCATAGTTCTGTAATTAAAAAATCATGGCATTTACGACAGACTTGAAGATTTACATTCATGATTAACTAGTGTGTAACGTTCCCAAGCTGAATTACTACTAATTGAAGCAATAACATTCCCATCTGTCTCTGAGTGACATAATCAATTTTTTTTAAAGTATTCACACTACATAAATTAAGCGCTCGGTGTGTATCTTGCAATAATAAATATGCGGAGCAAAAAATACACTTCCCTTTTTTTTATAAATTCACAATGCTAACAAAAATATTTCAGAAAAAAAACAAGACAAAATAATTTTTAGTTGTCCTTCGATTCTAAATGAAAAATAATGAAAGAATTGTAGCGTAATTTTTTCGTCTCTGATATTCTGCTCAGATTGCAAAATTTATCCTTTAATAAAATTTAATTAATCCTCAGAAGATGAGGCCTCCTAATTATAATATTTTGAACAGTGTACGTTATACATCTCTGCTGACCTTGAACAACTCCTTGAGGTTCGGCTGATGCATTCTGGACAGTTTATCCATCGCGGTGGTAGCCGTGTGCCTCTCATCGAAATTCAAGAATGTCTTGGGAGACGCTTCCGATGGCACATGTTGCACGGGTACTAAAAGTGGGGCTCGTTCTAGACTTCCAGTAGCTACAGCTTCCTCTACCACGTCCCCGAATTTTACGTAATCCACGAAATTCGGCCTTCGCAATTACAATAACAATAAATCAAGTTCATTATACATCGACACGATAAGAAAAAAAATGCAAAATTGAAAATGTAGCTTATTACGGAATATTTTACATTAAATACACAAAATTGGACATTGAAACATCAAATTAAAATTGTTTCCTTTAAATTTTCCTAATCTGATTCAGCAGCAGAAGTGAATTATTCTATTATATCACTCGAATAAGTTATTATTATATAATATAATAATGTATTAAAAACAATAATTTAAAATTGGTGTGATAAATGGGTGGTATTTGAATAAATATTATTCGCATTCTTTGCTATTCCAATAAATTCCTATTCGATTAAGATTTTATTCATTTGTAACAAATAAAAGTTTATTCGTTATTCAAATAAAATTGTGTTCAACTTCGTTAAATAGTAAAATTTCGTGCTATAGGGATGTTATTAACGAAATAATGAATGAAATTTCAAATTATAAAGGAGAGGTTTAAGAATATTTCAGGATTAATATATTGCAGTCTAAAATTGTATACTATATGAGTCATTAAAATTCCCAACATTGTAGGACACAAAGTGTACCTAGGCCTCAGGGTATTCCATTTTATTTTATTGTTTCGAACTCAGGTAATATTTTCGTACCTAAAGGGTGTTTGGAAAACGTCCATAATCGTCCCCATCTCTGCGCAGGTCAAATTGCAACGTAACTGATCAAGCCCACGCATAAATTCTGTCCTTCTTATGGCAAGCTCGTTGTGAACATCGTATGGGCGCATGAATTCCGTAGCCTTCGTATAAAAGAGGCAAATTAAGTGAACTTACTATATACGAAAAGAAAAGATTGGCTATAAAAAAAATTATTTGAATCTCAAATGTTTTACGTGTAACAATTGCTATATTTAATATACCCATTAGTTATTACTATTTAATAATATATTCAATAATTGATAATAATATTATCATGAATATTCAATAATTAATATTTAGTGATAATATATTTACTGATAAATATAAATTGCCTGCCTTATCTGTAATTAACTATAGACCAAAAATAGTTCACCTTCACCCTTTCCCGTACTACTTTCGCTTTAATTTTCGCTAAAATCAAAACAATATTTGTTTCGTCAGCACCAACTTCCGGTGGCGGTTTTTCGGCATTAATTTTCTTCTTCTCTTCCAGCACAGAGAGATACAGAGGTTCCTCAACCCGCCGCGCCGCCAATTCTTCCAAAAACCAAATGTAATTGAAGCCCAATTCATCATTGTATCTCTGCTCCAACGCAAATTCCTCTTGTAGCGAAAGTAATACCGTCGCGGTCGTTAATACCTGACGCAGTTGGGCACGCGATACATGTCCGTTGTTATGCCTAATGCAAAAACCAAATCACGAAAGTGACAATCTGTGCTCTCAAATTTGTACGAAAATTTACCACTTTCCTGCTGTATTAACAATTTATCTGCTACACCTTATCAACTGGGCCCATTTATAGTAAACTACCTTTTCATTTTCCCGAAAAAATGGGCAGGGATTCAGAAGGCCCTCTAGGGCCCAATCTTAAAAAAATTATGATTTTAATCACACTATATTCTTTTCTGTACTACTACACTTGGTCCATTTTTAGTAAACTACCTCTTCATTTTCCCGAAAAAATAAGCAGGGGACCAGAAGGACCCCTAAAAAAATATGATTTTAACAACACTATTTTTTTTCTGTACTACTACACTTAGCCCGCTTTTAGTAAACTACCTCTTCATTTTCCCCCAAAAATGGGCCCCTCGGAACGTTTGCCACCTGGGCCTTTTTTCTTAAATCCGCTACTGATCTGAGTTTATAATCTAAATTCCTTATCTTTCTCCGAAAGTAATACTATGGGTCCGAACGGTCCCTGTATCAACCAATTCAGAAAGTGAATAGCTTCAAAGCTGCATCTTGTATAATAAATACAAGTTTTCTCCGCGACGAATATGAAATAAAATCGAATTCTTAAGCACATTTGTAATGGTGCATTGAAATCGTAGACAGCGGCAGTTAAATTGTTAAAACAGAAATAGAAAATGTGTATACCGATCGTAATCCTTGAAAAATTGTTTCAACAAAATTCTCCTCTCATTGACGCGATGTCGAATTTTTTGCAAAGTTTCTTCACAAAGTTCTCTGATGCTCTTCGGCTCGCATTGCCAATTCTTGGCACCTCGCCTAGGCAATTCTGCTATCTCTTTTGGCGGCGATTCAATTCTCAAGTTCGGCAACTTTTCAAGTTCCTTGACAGTAAACACTAAGGATGAAATGCAAATAGCGCCATAAATCTGTGCAGGCGTAACGAAGACGAAGAACCGGGCGCGAAACGTGTCAAAAGTAAATTGTGCGCGATAAATTCCAGGAGATTTGTCCGCGAAAAACTACCTTGATCGACGTCGTCTTGGAATGTACGCCAAGAAACACGGTCCGGGTCGTTCGGATCTTTGTAAAGCGCGGTCAGAGCGGCGAGTTCCGTTTCCGCGAGATAAAGGCGTCCCAGACTGGAAATCTGAAGAGTATCTAATCCTCTTCTAAACTGTGATATCGTCACTTTCCCAGCGTTCAGAGGGTCATAGCTCTATTATCATTCGTATCTGTTAACTTCCCATACATTACTTTACACGCATGCACAGAAAATCCGTCGATTATGCATCCGACTAACAAAAGCACCGACTGCATCCTAAAAAGTTGATTTTTTACAAAATAAAGGCTTGTTTGAAAAAAAAGTTATTCCACAATTTTGACTCGTTTGTACATTAGCATTTATCTTATAATTGTATTTGAGCCGCAATTCTTACGATTAGTCAGATGCACATGTACGTAATGGATATTCAAGCTTAGTTTATTTATTATTCTACATTTTCAACATATTTCATCCTGAAGAATTATCCAATAACGAAATGACCCTACACAGTAATTTCAAATTACCACTTCCACAGTATCAGAATGTGCAACAAAGATAAAAGAAAATACTTAAATTTATCACCTTTATTTCTCTATATAAATAATTATCCCCTCTATGGTTGTACCAATCACAGACTACCACTTATAGGAATTACAAATAAAATTTCTACCTCATTTAAATGATCAAATAGAATATAAAAAGATATTGGAAACTGTTAAACTTATTTTTCCATAAAGAATCATCCCTTTGCAATTGCACTAATTGCAGGCTACCCTTGCAATTATTCTATAAAAGTATTGTTATTAAAAAGGCGTCGCGACATACCCTACCTTGAAAAAATCTAAAATACGTATTCGATTCTGAAGAATGTGTCTTTGGATACGTTGCATCACATCCACCAAAGGCATCAATTCTCTGCGCTCTTCCATCACTGGGTGAAACACTGTTTGCCTTCCAAACACTTTGCTAGGTAGGAGTCTACCAATTTCCGGTCGTGGCAGTTTCGGCAGCTCGGCCGTGATAATTCTACCAGGAAACTGGTCGAGCAGTTTCTTCCCGACAGAAAAGACAAAAATATTTACCACAATTCTTTTCAATTATATAAATCACGATTGCCAATAAAGAGCACAGTGGGAAGCTATTTACTCCATCAAGAGCCAGCATTCCATGCTTGTCCATGTAAGATTGTGCTTCGTCGACAGCTTTCAAAAACGCCACATAATTTATCGTGTAAGCATCCTTCGCGAACCTTTTTACGAGCAAACAGAACTCTTCAGAATCGACGACGATACCCAGGAACTGGAGTATCCGTCCAAAATGGGAGAAAGTTACTGTACCAGCGTTCTTCGCTATCTATAATTAACAATCGACGACGAATTGTATAATAACAAATAGTACGTCGACGAATAAGGACGTTCAACCACTCGATGATTCCAAAAAATTGGAAACTTTGCAGATATGTGGTTCAAGTGATGCTAATTTAATTATTGTTTCGCTATAAAACGGTCATAGAAGTGAAAACACCCCCTCAAAGAAATAAAATTGTGACTTTTCATATTATCACAAATATCTGCGAAACCGTAAAATATATCGAAAAATGTTCGATTCAAAGTTTTATGGTTTTCGAGATCCTACAACGTGGTAGAGATGTGCGAGTACTCGGAACAAGCGAGCCGGGATATACTCGGTTCAAATAACCGAGCCGAGCCGAGCGCTCGACGGAACCGAGCGGCTCGATTAACGCGAGTGGCTCGATTAAAAAGCGAGTAGAATGCATAGAGAAGGTAGCGATTGACGAACGAATGGATGTGGATGGGTCGAGCCACCCGATTGTTTCCGGCCGCTCGCTTCATTCAAGTACTTGGCTCAAATCGGAAACCGAGTCCCGGCTCGACTCGAATTTCGAGCTACTCGAATATTCGAACACTCGAACAACTCTACACGTGGCAATAACGAATTTTCTTTGAATTAATATTTTAAGGGAGAGCTGCACACGTACCAACTCATAGTCTTGAAAGTAAGGTCTCAACACGAGCCTCCTGTTGTTCACCGAAACAGCAATTTGAGTGATGATAAGACATAATTGTCGATGTTCAGTCGCACTTAATCGATTCACATGCTCCGGATCTTCCCATTCCAAACCGGTTACGAGCGGTTTGTTCTTATCGAATTCAGGAACTGGGGAGAAAGTAGCGACACGCTTGTACGCACATGCGTTTCATTATCCTCTGTAGTAACGTTAAAACTGTGCACACAAGTCAGATTTGACCGAGCGATTTCTTCAAACCGTTGTAATTCTCAAGATCATAAATGGCTTGGGTTTTTCCCCGAAGCAGGAAAACTTTGCAGAGACTAACAGAGAATTTTATGATTCTGCTTAGGTACTTACATCCTATTAGAAATTATTATCAAATATTTGAACAAAATAGCAGTGTTGAAAATATACACAAGAAATTGAAAAATAATTTAAGACAGCTGAAAATAACAGAAATGATTTTTGTTTTTTTAGATTTTAGATGCATGAAAAGTAGACAAATTATTGGAGCATAAGTGACCCCAATGTACGACTTGGGTGGCGTATAGTTATAGGCTTAATATTTTATACTATAGTTAGAAACTACGTGCACTGTCCACGGTTGAATGTTTGGAAGAGGACTATACCAGGAAACGAATTTCGTGTGGACGGTGAGTTCACTTAACGGTACTGGGTCAGGTATACCGGTCAAATACGAATTCCTTTCCTTCTAGACAAGCTATATAATATACAGGATGCGGCACAAAACTTGTCCACGTCGGTTGTACGAAAAAGTATTTTGTGCAGAAATTGCACGGTATCGAAGGGAACATATAATGCTGAAACGTTTTTTTTTAAATAACCTATTTAAGAGATATCAAGGTGGCATTGAACTTTTTAAATGAAATGCGTGCCTTTTTTTATCAAAATTTAAAAGAGCAGTGAATTTTCTATAAGTATTCAGCTAATTTGCCCGAAATCTAATAATTAGCGAGATATTTGTAACAACGTTGTTCATGGTCTCACTACTTAACTACTTATCTTACAATTAGTTCGAGTAGAAGCTGAAAGTGGTGCCCGTTGACTCCCGTACATTTGCTATTATTATTCTTATGTTTGGAACAAATAAAACGTAATACTTTGTTATAGAAAATTCACTACTTTTTTGAATTTCATATTTTAGAAGTTCCTGGAAGTGGACAAGTTTTGTGGCTCACCCTGTATAGTACCAAAATCTTCTGTATTTCCACGATCCATTCGTTCAGAATTTACAAGTTCTCTTAGAATAACAAATAGCAATGACATTTTGTTACAAAAAATGTCGACTTTTCGGCATTTATAAAAAAGTACAATAACCCATTTTCTAAAAATTGACTATAAATTACGTGGTAAGTATGTATTATGAATTCAATAAAAAGAGGAAGAAGGAATAAAGGAATATATACTATATACATTATATAAGTATTTTATGCAAGTTTGGGCTTCAAACTTATATTCGCGTAATACATAATGTAAAAAATATTGTAGCAAGATATGTACTCGTATATGATAGTATAATATTAGGCTTGTTAACAGATCGAAATCTTATTCGGAATATTAATGCAAATAAATTAGTCATACCACTGTCCTGAATAATTGAGACGAACTGCGTGTAAAAGATCCGGCCATCTTGAACCCGAAAATAATCAGCCAAATCGCAAATTTCTTTGTCGGATAAACCAATTTGATCTTTCAGTGGGCCAGCCAATACCGAAATAAACTTCGACTCTGCGTATCAACAACAATGTTATATAATTCGTAGATGAATTCCCAATTAATATTCAACATAAGTTTATACCAAAAATTAATATAACAATAAAGTCTGTACTAAATAGCGAAAAAAATCACTTTAAAAATACGTGCATACGAGTATTTAGTGTAATTTAACATGAACGTACAAGAACGTTAAAATCCTGAATAATTTTGTGTGATATGAAAAATCGTGAGTAAGCTGCAATTTGCTTGGGTGTACCTGAAATTAAAGAATTGTTCTCAGGATCCAGGGGTTTATAATAACTCCACAGATTAAAACCGACGCGGAATATCGCCGCCCGTATCTTGTTGCAAGTACGCCATACATCTCCTAGCCTCAAAATCTATGGGTAGAACACGCGTTAGTTGGGAAGGGCCAGCCGGAATATATATATTTCCCCCTCGACATCCTATTTTAGAAAATGTGGGGGGGAACAGCTTTACCTTCTGTTCCTCGGGCATATCGACGATTGGGGGATAAGCTGTCTCACGCTAAAAATTTTCTTCTATGGATAAGCTACAAATTTTACAAGGCACGCAAGGTCCATTCGGTGACAAACAAAAAATAAACGCAACATTTATGTACAACCGTAAAGTGTTGCTTGTAGTAATTGGAATAGTCAATCAACATTTCCGACTGACGCGAGCATTGAATCGAAAGGAGCATTTTGTAAGGGAGAGTATAAAATGTTCAATAGATTGGGTAGAGCGAGTATCAATAACCAATACCAGATATCAGTTCGTAATTGTAACGATGGGTAATAACGAGCAATGTTAATTTTGAAATATTTGTATATGTTGCTAAACTGGAAAATTCGAGCAGGCGAGATATTTAATCGTAACGGAATCATAACTCTATATACAGTGTGTGGATTTCAGACCAAAATATACAGTTTGCCAAGTAGAACACAACAACCGTTTTTAGACGCAGCACGAAGCGTCAGAAACGTGGCGACATCTACATAGACACTAGCGCCAGCCCCTAGCGTCTGTTAACACGCCTAACAATGAGAATGCTGAATCGACGCTGCTCGTTTCCCGCTTTTATTGGCGACGCCATGAGAACCAAATTTTCTGTTTTCTGTTGAAACAATTGAATAGAAAAGAATAATTAACTGATGAATGCTAAAATATAAATACGCGAGGATATGCATGTAGAGAAATCAAAATAACTTCGCAAGCTATAATTTATTGATTTCCTAGAAATAAGCACGCATAGAATTGTGGGAAGTGATGCTACTGAATGAAGCCGGAACTTGGATGAAATTCTATTGGCTGGCATGTATTACTCAGCGTTTCCCGCCATCCTCATTGGCTCTTGGTTTTCGCTCCATTCCCCACGCCCGAGTAAAATTTTCGTGTGCATGCCATTATATCCACTGTTCCCCCTTAGCATCCTGGAATGCCCGGCAGACATCGATTGGTGCATCAGGGGCGTGTCTATGCTTCGAAATTTTGACGCTTCCGGTCATCGTTATGGAAAAATACGACGCTTTGCGTAACATTAAGCTTGAAGCAACACTCGCTTCGTAATTAACGAAATTCACAGTAACATATATATGACCAGACTGAATGAAAAAAGTTATTAGTAAAATTTGGATGATATTAGTAACATTCGTCTGGTATTAAAATCAATTGACCTAAAAAACAATTTTTTTAATTTCGTCTCATGCTACATTAACACGATAAATGAAATATTTCATATAAACAATATAATGTAAAACTGTAAAAATATATAATTATATGTTTAATAATGCGTAAAACATGCCATAATCATCGTAAATATCTTTATGGAGTGCATAAATGTAGGACTGTTTGAAGGGGAACGAAGTTTTGTAGCTACGGTACTGAGCGGTGAAATCTGATTGGCTCAGAGACGTATTAGGGGGAGGTAAAAGAGATTCCATGATGCTTTGCGCGGAATCTCCTGAGTCGAACTGAGCGCAAGTCGTAGGTCTCCCTTCTCCATTCGGCGGCCGATCAGTACGGACGTGAGAGTGTTGATAGCTCGTGCAGTGTATTTAAATTTCTGAAAAATACGATTTCTAATTGTGTTTTAAGTGTTTCATTTAAAAACGGGAACAAACGTACAGTAAACTATGGCCGATCAAGAGAACAAGGACTTCAGCGAAGATATCGCCGATCAAAACTTCGAGCAGAACGGTGAAGCAGAGAACGGCGGCGGGGACGCCGCAGAAAATGGCCAAGAGTCGCAAGAGGACAGGTAACCTTTCTCCCTCTTAGATACCGATTTTACTATATAAAACAAACGTCGTTTCTATCAAACTATCGACCTCGATTTAATTGATACATCTGAAACGCGCGTTTTGAATTTACAAGAAAGCTTGCATACGAGAATTCCTTTGTGCGATATCATTGTCGCGAATGACAAAATGGCGGGTACGCGAGGTCCCAAAATTGTAATCCATTTCCATCGATTGTAAAGCGTGTATACCCGACATCGAAATCTATTTATTTTGCATTGCTGCGGTATGGTGAATCTCTAGGCGTTAATCGTTTTTCTTTTCGAAGCAAACCATATAAGCAATAGTAAAAGGAAAGTGAGTTGGTCAAACAAGTAGGAATGCCGGCCGCAGGTTTAGAAAGGGCGCGCCCATGCATTGTTGTAGAGGCAACTAAAGAGGAGGAAACGATGAATCCTGTTCAGCAAAGATATTTCCCGTACAATTTCGGCGCACATTGCTTGGGCTCGTTTTCCCATGTTTTGTTACAATTACATCGTATCACGTCCTCGTGTCTTTCCCACGCATAAATTCACGCGCTTGATGCGTCAAACCGGAACGTTTATTTAATATTCTACGTAAATTTAATGAGTGTGTAGATCATTCAGGGAGGGTAATGCGCAATAATATTTGATTATTTAGTACCGCCGTGACATTTACTAGAAATGTTTAATAGATTGTAAGAATTCTTGGTGGCTGGTGGCACAGCACCTCGCCTTTCCCCTTTTTCAGCGTAACGAGATCTCGAGCTGGACGATTTGCCCACCGACGAGTTTAGTCTGATGTCGATGTTGTGTACGGAACACAGTCTATGTAAATAGTTTGTAATATCACACTATTACATTCGTTCTTATTCTCTTTTTTCATTGTCACAGCATTTTGGGTTCTATACCAAAGGGATTTGACTTTTTTTTTCCTTGTATCCCTACAGCTTTGGATTCTCACAAACTCTTACATAGTTTGGGGTATGTTTTTGCAATATGGGTAAGCTATTTTTAGATTGTAACTTGTAGAACTATTTAAAACGATATCGGGGAAGAAGACGTAACCTTCAAGTTTCACGCCTTTCTTTTCGATAAATCTTCGATCATTTAATCGTTTAGTCGTTCTTTTTCTGCTTCATTGATATATTACACGACGAGGTTGGAATTTGAAGGTGTACTTCCTCTCGCCCGTTATGGAATTGCGTGCGTGTTAAAGGACGTGATTTCTATGCATAAAGTAACAAAAGCGAATAACTGAAAGCCGGCATTTCTACTACCTAGTATGATTTTAATATACAAAGAGAAAGACCAAACTAGATATTGCATGTTGTTTATTGGAAAATTAATATAAGGTAATTCTATAAATGTAAGAACGATAAGTATACTAGTTATAACGTTATATGTGCTGTTGTTGCGAGGTATACATATATCTGTTTGAAATTTTGTAATTTTGTGTAAACTCCTTATTTCTGCTCTCCTACCTAGTTAATTCTATTCTAGTTTTGTAATTCATGAAAAGAAAATTGCGTTTTCATCAGTGATAAAATTTGTACACGCCGTGCAAATAATAATTGTAATATTTTTATAGAGCGTAAACTTTGCAAATGCATTTTTGGCCAGCTGAGTCTTCCTCGTTGATTCATTGCAGCAGAATTCTGGTTAGTCAATTGTTTACGATTGACAATATGTACGCTTACCTGGGATCTGTGAACTGAACCGTGAAGCCTTACGATTGACTTCCGAGTCTGAATTATTGCGAGAAGTCTACGTCAAGTTCAAGTCCGTCATGTTCCGTCACAACACAAGCACTGGAAGTCGAGTCAATTACGTCAGATCAATAAGTCTCGCACAGACACACACTTGCCTGCTGGGTCACGCGTAGAGTAATTTCTGATCCGATGTCAATGCTGTTTGGGCGTGATCAAAGCACAGAGTCACTAGGGCCAATGCGAAAAACTCCGATAGGTCGGAATGCCATTAACCCAGTTTATGTGGCTTGGTCTGCAGGTGGCAAACGACCCAGTGCGATTATGGCGGGCGGCTCGCAACCGGCTAACCGTGACCCGACCAACAACTGATTACCGGCGAGTGACTGGTGCCTACGGTATTTATCACCAGCCCTAGATGATATATGAAAAGATCGATCTAAGTACAGACAACTATCATCACACTGCCAGAAAAGTGAAAAATATTGCAGCTTGTTACATTTTTATATGAAAAGGCTGAAAAGTATATCAGGACTTGAAACATAATATTTTGCTGATGACTAAAGAAAGAAAGAGAGAGAGAGATACATACATATATATACATATATATACGTATAAATAAACGTCCAATATTGTGCGCATATAGATAATAAAAAAGTATCGACAAGTGGCCATCATTAACTTGTAATGTGGAATCAATTTTTTTAGCTTTTTAATAGAGTTGCAGTCTATCTACCATATGCCAATTCTTTGGGCCAATCAGCAGTCAGAGTTCAACTTGGAAAAGTTAAATCTTATTTCCTTTAGGAGCAGCTGTATGTCAACTGGAGTTGTAACTATTGTTCGGGTTCACACGAACATCGTGAAAAGTACTTTGCTCTCTCGTTGCGTTAATTTTTACTATATATTCTTTTTTCCAAGTTTTTTCCTTTAATTTCTCTTGACAAGCACGTTTATCTGAAGTTCGAATCAAGGTCTATGTGGTGTGCAAAGCAGTCTTCTCATGGTTATTTCTCATAATCCTATGTTTCTTATTAAGGACAAACGCATATTTTTCGTATGATAAGATTGTATCAGTGAGTTCATGTATTCTAGCAACGGTATTCTCATACTCTTGTTAATATCGTTAACTATCAAATTAAGATAATTTTAACTCTCGCAAAGATAATTTATTCTTCCAAATTTTCAAATTGACATTAATGTAGGTCACTCAATCGACTGTAGAATACATTTATACACGAGTATATATTTATATTTACATCCATAAGAAGCATTTAATAAATCGTATATATTACCTATTCAATAAAATTCCTTACCAAAATGTCATTAAAAATTTATCCAGTGCCCCTTTTCCGAGTGATATAATACTGGTCTATTACGTTTCTTGTATATTGTCAATATTAAATTTTAATATTTTAACTCATTCTAATTTTTCCAGGGGTCAAGTCAAACTCCTTTTTCAAATATAAATGGAAATGATTTATGACAGAACTTAAATTTTTGCTTCAATCTTAGTCCTTAGTAATAAGATAAATTTCAAAGATCATTATAAAATTTATTACATTGCTTTGCAGGTCAGCTGGAGGTAACCAGGATTCGCTGAATGATAGGTACATTCAATTTTCATTACTACCTTAATACTTCGATTTTCGATTATTGCATGCCAGTGGGAAAATTCATTGTTGCAGTAGTGTACAATAAAGGAAGAAAAAACAATAAATTTTATGAGTAATAGATCAAAGCAATAAACATTTGTAGTAGCTTGTGAAAATTTTCTAGTACAATCGCAAAGTTTTCAAGAATTTTCTTATTAGATAAAAGTTTGTTTCCATAGATTTTAAAAATTATAATTCAGTTTCATTCAATATTGTTTCATTTTTACTTTTTGCAGGAAATTGTTTGTTGGTGGATTAAGCTGGGAAACCACAGACAGTGAGTATATTTGATTCTTTATTTCCTTCATTTACTTTCGTTTTCTTCGATCTAAATTCGATCTGCGAACTTGAAAACAATGATGATTTTACTTAGGACACCTTCGGATGGCTTTGAAGTCATATGAGAGTAATTTTTGTGTACTGAGTTTTCTTGTTCTAACGAAAGCGAGTGAAATAGAAATGCACAACTATATTATTAGTTTCTAAACAAGCGTATTAATTTGCAGAAGAATTGAGAGATCACTTCGGCGCTTACGGGGACATAGAAAGTATTAACGTGAAAACAGATCCGAATACAGGACGATCGCGAGGGTTCGCTTTCATTGTTTTCGCGAAAGCCGAATCTCTAGACAAGGTAAAATACTAAACTACATAACTAAATAAATGGAATGTATATCTAATCTTCTGAATATGATGATACTCTAAATGTCAGTTCTGCTACTGAGTGATATTGAAGATATTCCATTTTCTGACAATCTTATAATAAAATACATTTACTCATCTATATAAATCGCGCAGCGCATCTCATAGAAATAATTTACATTTCCAGATCATGGCGGCTGGTGATCATGTGATCAATAATAAAAAGGTGGATCCTAAAAAGGCGAAAGCCAGGCACGGTAAAATCTTCGTCGGCGGCCTATCAACAGAGCTGTCTGACGATGATATCAAGAACTTCTTCTCCCAATTTGGAACTGTAAGCATTTTCATCATCACCGCCTCCTTATACCCAAGTTCCTCGTCAACCGTTCCCATAAAAATACATTGGAATCTAATTTCTGTTTCAGATCGTCGAAGTTGAAATGCCTTTCGACAAGACAAAGAACCAAAGGAAAGGGTTCTGCTTCATTACGTTTGAATCGGAACAAGTAGTGAACGAATTGTTGAAAACCCCCAAACAGACGATCAATGGTAAAGAGGTGCGTTTAAGGACAAGAAATAAAACGACAGATTATCCCGAAACACGTAATTCCTGGCAATGTATTGGAATAATTCGATATTTGCGCATAGGTGGACGTGAAGAAGGCCACACCAAAACCAGACGGTATGGGAGGAATGCGCGGCGGTGCTGGTGGTCGAGGCGGTCGCGGCGGTAGAGGAGGTAGAGGACGTGGCTTCGGCGGTCAAGGCGGCTGGGGCCAAGGTGGTTACGGCGGCGGTTATGGCGGCGGTTACGGACAGGGCGGTTATGGCGGTGGCTATGATGGATACGGAGGAGGCTACGATTATTACGGCGGTGGGTACGGCGGCTATGGTGGTTACGACTACAGTGGATACGGTAATTTTATTGATTATTATTAAAGAACTTACACGCGCTTATCGCTGTGTAGGGCTATTTCGAAGAGTTTGGTTTTTCCATTTTATAATAATCAATAGCAGAAGATTATCTGCTGCTACCGTCCCAGTGTATTCGGCAGACGATAGCATAACTTTAAAATTATTGTAAGTTACATCTATTGTGTTCGACCTATCCCATTCTTCCTTGTGTATTTCTCCGTCACTCTTGACATTCGAATTTAATAGAAAGTTCTGTGGTACCCTGAGAAATCATGGGTACTCACCGGACGGATCTTGAAAATTCTATCACATACACATGCTCTCAGATATTCGAAATATGCTGCATGGACAAAGGTAGTTTCGGGATATATCTGTTCAAGTGCTCGACTCTTAGACTTCGGAATATTTCTTTTCTTTTTCGATTATTCAGTTGTAAAGTTTAAGCGGCTGGAAAATTCGTGAGAATTTAACACTTTTTTTTTTATTAATGATTACGTACTTGTATAGCTATACAGTTCTTCGGGATTTAAAAATGTTTTCCTATATTAGTTCTTGGAGGTAGGGACGGGAGGTATGATTATTAGTTGATCATTTACAAATACCCTGGAAAATAGTAATACCGTTTCAGAATAATAAAATCCATCCTATAACGAGTGTCTAGTAGCTGAAGCATATATATGTGACCAGAAATTTTCGATAAAAATTTCTGAAACAATCTGAATCAATGATCCTGTAACCTGCGATCCCTAATTCTTTGCTTCGAGTAAGACGTGTCTTACATATAATTTTAATTTCTATTACATAAATTCAAATCGTCTGCCTCAGTATAGTACTACCTCGTAGTACGTTAATGGAATGACTAAAATTGGTATTGTATTGTATCGTACGAGATACGATACAAGTTGTGTGATATTAAAAATAACTGACGCTGCAGGGTGAGCGCGCTGGTTTGCAGGCGGATCAGCGGGAATTCTTATTCTTAAAGCTACTCACCATATTAATTTATTTGAAACCGGTAACGCATTAGTTTTTATAAACATGGTTAAAGATATCGTTTTCCAAGTATTGATATTTCTAAACTCATGGATGCTATATCGAATGTTGAAATTATTTTAACGAAGTGAACCAGCAGCTCAAATACGCAGGAACTACGTTCGGATTATGTTCCTTCGCTCTAGAATACGCTACTATACGTGCTGGTTTTTTTCATTAAATTTCGAGTATAGTGGGGCAGTATTTAAACTTTTAATGAATGATTTAACATAATCCGAATAGTGAATCCCTACTTCCAGAGGGTTGGCTGTTTTTGAGCTGTGACCAACTAACCAATTTATTCTAACAATTTGCTAAGTTATATTCTTGGATGCTTTATAAATATTTACCTTATATATACATATATATATACACACATACATGCGAATGAATATAACATTAACAATAAATTCAAAAAAGCAGGACCATATAATATGTAACAGTGAATGTGTGAAGACGAACATTACATTAGAACAAAACTGTTTATATCTATCTTTAGTAGTATATTTATGTTGTATATACACAGATAAAAAAAGTTCTATGCAACAATTCTTTTCATCTTCTCTTGGAAAAATAATCGTATTTAACGTCAATATCGATTAAAGATCAAAGTTACGTACAGAACATTTCTTAACGAATAGGTGTTACAGATAAAAGAGTATTAAATATTTCATACGTTCACTGATTGATGTCAGTGAATCCGTGGAATAAATTAATCCTTTTACATGTTCGGTTCTTACCGTGAATTCTGCAGACTCGCTGACTTCAAACACACGCAGTCACTGTAACATAATTATATGTTTTAAGATGTGTAGAGAACATTAAAGCAAAACTACACAGGACGATATGTCGTATGAAATGGTATATTAAAACCTTCGATCCTTGCTTTTTTTCAAGTCCTGCCACGTATCCCGATATGCATGGTCTCACATGTTTCCACATTTCACGTAACCACCTCATTCATATAAATTAATACACGCCTTTTCGATTTATAACGAGAGTTTTATTAACAGTTACATTTATTGTGTTCTGACTTGTTCATTTTATTAATTGCTTTCTATTATCTTCAGCATGATTTTTTGCTCGTCGTTCGTAGGAATGAACGAACAACTCATTTGAAGCGAACCAAACCCAGAACTTGAAAAATATCTTATCGGATAAAATCGTGTGACAAAATTATTTCACGGTACATGGCCCCGCGTAGTGATTCAAATATATATTTCATTTAGACCAAACACAATAGCGATAGAGTTTATCCATTTGCGTGTTCTCGACCCTGCACACACTTTCCTATCCCTGGGACTGTGGCGAATCATTACTTAAAAATTACACTGCAGTCTTTATTCGCCGTAATTGAAAAATATATATATATATTTCAAGTGCATGTAATCTCTCGTTAACAATTTTACATTGAATAATTGGTTCGAAGTAGCGTTCCGATAGTTATTAAAAATTCATCAACAGCCACTGCACTTATATCTACATGTTAAATGTGCAAACAATGAACCCTTTGGAAGATAAGATTATTCTCTCTTAATACTGTTGCGAAACATAGTTTCTTGCGTAATGTTAAAGTTTTAATGTTACATTATTTGAATATATTATGCATACAGTTCCGACAAATGTTGATTAACTTGATAAGATTTTTCACTTTACGTAAACGCGCGCTTTGCGCGCTCATGATATTTGGTATTGTTATCATTACTAGTAATATTTTTACTATATAAACGAAAGTACAATTGCCGGTACATGTTAATACTGACCCCATTGTCTCTTGTACCGTGTGTTCCATGAAACGCAGACGGCTATGGCTATGGCGGTGGTAGTTACGATGGTGGCTACAGTGGTGGGCGCGGTGGTGCACGCGGTAAAGGTACGCATTAGCGTTCCTTCTCTATTGTTTTTGTACATCCTCCGACCGTCCCACTTTGTTAGCGTATGTCTCTAAAGTCATATTTCATTTCTCATCAATCAATTGTTCTTCATCAATCATTATCTTTCTTTCAATCCCATCTCTTCTGTCTTCATCCCTCGTCTTCACCACTCTCCTCCCCCCGACCCAATTTTCTCTAACTCTAAGTATGTGTGTACATGTACGTGTGAGCATATGGAATTTATATTTTACTACTTTTAGAGTTGATACTAATAAGAACAATAACAGATTTTCAGCATATGTTGATACGCATCATTTAATGCGTAGAAAAATTCAATTCTATTCCATATCAGTAATGTGTAGACGTGTCGACGAAACTCTACACTCTACGCGTTTCTTTTCCTCAGTCCCTTCTCTTTTTTATATCATATACAAACTGCTCCCATTCATTGCCTCATCTTCTATAACCAACTAGCAAACATTGTGTTTGTACCATGTGCAAGCATGAATTATATAACATGATCTTACGCGTAGGTCATGCTTTGTTATGAAACCATATTTCCTCACATGGTTTATTTAATACGGTGCTTTATTCATACCTGCGTTTGAGAATGTTAATATATAACAACATTTATTTGAACTGTAGGAGGAGGTATGTTTTCCGTGTACTCTGGCGGAAGAAACGCTGACTTTAAGTTTATTCGATCACTGAATAAACAATTATGAGTTATCGCAAGATAAATGTGTCGAGAAAAATTCAGTTTCTCTGGAGAGTGCATTGAAACAGTAACACGCTTTGTGTAATTTATGAAAGTATTATAGTACATGGTGTTCTTCAAACATTTTTATTTCCAATAAAATCAACATACCTTTGCTAGTAAAGTTTCTTCCTAGAAATGTGAAAATGATCAATTGTACCTAGAAGTCAATTCTTGCATCAAATTAAAATTTTGGCAGAATATTTTTACTTCTTTTTACGTTGAGCAACTTGTATAATATTTTGATTTTTTTTCGAGTTTGTAATTTCTAAAGAACACCATTGTGCTTGTGTAAAAAAAATTTCATGAACGTTTAGAAGCATGTTGAGTCAAATTCCATGAAAATTCATCATGCGTGCAAGGTGGTACACACATTGTTTAATAGAAAACAAACAATTAAAAGGAATATATTGCTAAGATGATGTTTCATACCAAAACCGCTAAACCCATCTCATCGTTGTTTCATTTACATATCCTTAACCTTAAACATTTCTGGTTATTTTGTAGAAATAATTTTAAATTATTCTTATTAGTAGTATATTAAATCATACTGTTACGGACAGTGTGTAAGAAATGTGTTAATATAAGATTAAAGTAAAGACAGTTATATTAAGGTTACTATAGATTGTTTAAGTAATTCGAGAGGTTCCTTAAACATAATGTGTATTCGATACAGTGATCTCTTAGTATTCCAGCATATGAAGATTCCAGAAATGTGTAAGGAGAAAAGGAGAATATGAATCAGAACGCAGCCTGCAGCTTACTACCTTAGCCTGTAGCCTCTATGTAGATTCTTCGTAGTTTTATATCCATTACGTTAGTCTGTATTTTCATATTATTTCGTACTTTATTCTGTTAATGATAGAAGTGTGCGTGCGTTAATTTCCACAAAACAGACCTTTTTTTCGTGGTCTTTTTCTAATTTTCTATAAATACGGGGGAGGGGAAGTGAAGAGAGATAGCGAAGTTGCTGGACTAACGTACGTCATGGGTATTGTTTCAGGAGGCTCAGGCTACGGCGGAAAGCAGAGGGGAGGTGGTCGTCAGAACCAAAGGCACCAACCCTATTAATGGAAATCATTCATTGCGACCGCAATGCAATTCGCATTGTAACCGCTGGTGAGTCATCATAGCTTTCCTGACATCTATAACTGCAATATCAGCAACCTTTTCTTTTCCTTCTCCAATATCATTTACATTAAACATATAACTAATTATTTCGTGTGATTAAATACTTCAAAAAGAAAAATGAAAAAGAAAAGAAAACACGACGCCGAGGTATAACGCGGTGTGTAATGTAAATGTCTGTTTCCTTTTCAGGTTTCCTGTCCTACAACAAATCTCATAACTCGTTAAATCATCATTCCATTAAACCACGCCACTTTCAACAAGATTTTCAACAACGCAGATTACTGCCGCAAAATAAAACGAATCATCAGGAGTCACGACAAAAACTGTAATAGCTTTACATCTTGCGTCTAGCAATACATCTGTATTATCGAGACAACAAAAGCAAACATATATACATATATATATATATATTATATATATATACATATTAGGTACACGATGCTTTCTTCCATCTCTCGTTTACCCTTTTGTACAAAGTGAAAAAAAAATACTTCATGTTTCTCATTGGTCTCTTTCTCATTTCATCTTATTTATCATTAATTTTTTTTACCATATTATGGTACGTTACGTCATTCAGCGCGAGGCTCTGTTGTATCGTAGTACGTTTGCAAGTAAATTGAACGTTGTACGCTGATGATAGTGTGATGGACGCAGCGCAATCGCAATCCCAAACGTATAGATGACTAAATCAACGGCGAACGCCTTGCGGTGAAATACTGTAACGTAAGTTTTTGTGCAAACGGGAAAGCAAAAGATGATAGGAAATAATTTAAACACAAATATTAGGAAAAATCAAGTTTTTCTCATTCACCGCTTGGGACTTGGCGGTGAACAGCCTCGTCCCTATTTTTAACAATAAGATTATTTTAATTTGTCTATAAAACTAAACTTAAGAGGAAACCCACTATAGAAGAGTAAGCAGGCAATGTACTTTTTACACGGCTACGATAAGACGAAAAAAAAATGAGAAGTACCGAGTTGTTTATAGATTGTGTGAGGTATGAAGTGAGGTAAAAAGATTATTGCTTCCTTATTGGTAAGAATAATAGGATAAAATAAATTCATTTTGTGTACATAATATATCCCGCGTATGTTTGTATTTGTGTTAACCGATCCTAATAATTTAATTTTTCGAAGGAAAAAGAAAATAAATATGTACACGATACTTCTTTAAAACATAGCGATGAACATCTATATATTAGATTTAAAATAAGACTGACACGGAGGTTTAGTGAATTTGTATTACAAACAATACTTTGCTGATTCTATCACAGTACGCGCATGGATTAGGCATCCTTTCAGTTTCTACTCTACACTCAAGAATAACACATGTACATTAATATTTATATATCTACAATTTCATTCTAGGCAAAGATCATCGTAATAAGGTTTTTAAAGCAAAAGAAAATATTGTATTTTTCTCAAATTCAACACTGTTCCATGTCACAAAAAGTATTACATTAAAAAAAAATTAGAAAAAAATATCGCATTCTTTAATTTCACGATTTAGATCCAGATCGAACTCTGGAAAGTTCGTATCTGTGTGTAACATTTGAAACGTAAACGATATTTTATTATCTCATGGCACCGAATAGTACATTATTTTTAAAAATGAGATTAAACGTTCGTGTGTAGTTTTGTTTTTCAGTTATGGATTTTAATCTTGCTTTATTTTTTAATTAAGCTGACTTTGTGTAATAATTGTGCCAAAAGAGACTGTATTAAACGAGATTTTATTGCAATAAGAAAGTCGATATTGATTTTTTTCTGTTGTGTTGAACTTGGAAAAATAATATATCCATCTTTTATGTGCGATTCTTGTTTCGACGAAATTTTATATTGGAATGCCTTAATCAAAATATTTTTGAATATATAGGATGATTTGCGGGTAAGTTCAGCATGAATAAAATTAGTGAAAAAAAATACGAAAATGAAGGTTCGTAAGTAAAATAAGAATGTTAATTAATCATATTAAAAGTGACTAAACGTTTCACGCGTTTTATAATCACATAGCTATCCCTAATTGCTTTAATTCAGAAGTAATGATTTTAAGTCTCGTAATATGTAAGATTAAATTTTTTAGAGATTAAAACTTAGAAAGTTCATACTTTTTATAAACAAAGAATATGCTCATACTTATATATAATTAAAGATATGCAACTATTTTCAAACAATCGACACGTACATAATAATAAAAGCACGTTATAGAACTAATATTTAAAAATCTGTCATCCTACGTTCTTCGATGCATTACACAGGTAAAATAAACATGAAAAAATTAATTCCACACATTTTCATTATCCAAATTCTATTTGTAAGAGATTCTAGTTGCGTGCCGCTTAAGTAGTGTAAAACATCTTCCTTAAAAAACATCAAATTTAATTACAAAGAAGTGTAAAAGATTACAAGAAAGGAATAATAATGCAACAATTTTTAAGGGTAGCTTAACTTCTAATATTACGAAGCAGCGACGCTAATTCTGATTTTATGCTAGGGAATACCCGAAATGCTTTTTGTATGAAATTAATATTGGAATAAGAGTACCGAGTACTAAACAATTTAGTACAAAATTTGTTACGTTTTTGTACGTAATCAAATACGTATTTCGATCTTTTACAACATAGTGGTACATTGTTTCTATTTTATTAAGAGGAAATATTAGAAAATCGTCACGAATCGGTTGATCAAACTCTAACAACTGTATTTATAATAAGTTTCTTCATATGATTCCGGTATTTTCTAGGTTATAATTTCCAAGGTATGTAGAAACGGCCAGCATAATAGAATCTAATAATACTTTATTTACAACCCTTTGTTCCTAACAGTACAAAATCAAAATTTCGTTCCTCCTTCAATTCTAAACCATATCAAATTTTATATAATTCCGAACGCTGTTATTTCAATCATGACCAACAGTTTCACACCAGATAAGATAAATATTACACGCAAACCACAAAAGATATTCCAGATAATCTTCTCCAATGCATTAAGCCGCAGTTATAAACTGCGTTATTCGCTAAATTCAGCCAATCCCCTACGCATTACAGAAGAATGCAGCGCGTTATTGGAGCAATCATATTCCTTCAACCCACAGAATACCACTCCTCGCGCCTCACAGAATTGGCTAGCTCTATTCTCGCAAGCTCAGCCAATCTACGGCATCGCAGGTTCGAGAAATCGCGTCCGTGGAATCGGTTCGGTTGATGTAGTTCCTTTAACGGCCGCAGATCTCGGTACCAAAAGCTGGCACGCGACTTCTTGGCGAGAGTCGTTCATCTCTATACTACCGGTGCTTCTGTGCAGGTTCCGCTGCATGTGCTGACATCAAGGTGCTTGAAGGACTCATTACATTGAACTGTTTTTATAATTATCATTACTGTGAACTGTTGTTGCCCGTGCAGACACTCTGTTTTCCGCCGCAGCATCTCGTTTCCTCGGGGAAAAATAAGCAGTTGGTTGTGTCGCGCATTAGTGATTCCATCGGGTGAGTGTAGAACGCCATAAGATCGGCAACCGCCGATGTTCTTTCATTCGGCTCCACGGAGAGAAGAGCACGGCACGAACCAGGAAGGCAAGCACAACGCGAGCTCCTCAGAACAGCCCGGTTTATCGTTCGCTAATTCCAACGATATTTACTGCCCAATGGTCGTCGCTCGACTTATCGAGCGCTCCGATGCCCGTGTTAAGCGTTAGTTATCGAGGTGTTTCGCCGCATCTCCCGATGGAGAGATTAGCGTGTACCGTTTTCTCGGATGAAGAAAAATTCGCCATGCTTGCTCGTGCAACCGAGCCGGTTCCCTTGCCCTCGACCTCGGCTCTCCTCGCGTCGCACGCGAGTCCAGCGGGAGCCGAATGGTTCTCGTGTTTTCAGGCGAAATCCCATAGGAGGCGAATTCTTGTATATAACGTGCTCACGCGAGCACATGTTTCTTCGTAACGCGTGCATCCCCGCGAACCACGCATTTCAATGAATACCAGTTAAACAAGAGTTTCTGCACGTGTGGATCGCAGCTTTCACAGGTTCTATCGTATTTACCGTTCGTATACGAACAATAGCAATGGTTAATGTATACGTTTCTTTGTTCACTCGCTTAGCGCGAAACGTGCGAATTCATCCCCGAGTTATTGCGATTATGATAATCGGTCGGTTGTTGCGGGAAATAGAGTGTATGGGATATTAAATTTAATCTCAGCCTCTGTGCGATTTAGATCTTATTGTAAGAGTATCTTTATTTTAAGCACTTCGCTCTTATGTGACATCCACAGATAGCCACTTAGATCGATCTGTGCTACCTGTACTTTGCGCCTCTCTGTATATCGCAAATCTGTTGGTTTCTGCGCCTTTTCGTTTTATGATTTTATATGCGTACTTTGCGAATTGTAGATGTATGCTTATATATTGTAATATAATTACGTACACTTCAAACATGTACTTTCAGTGATATACTTGGTACAAAGGATTTTATTTAGAATTTAAACGAGTACTAGTTGTTGTTAATAAAGCTGAGAAATCTGTATAATTTGTTAATTTTTTTTAAAAAGATGGATGTACCGTAGGTAATTAAATATTGAACGATATTCGTAGCTGTGTATATCATGAGCGTTTGTTTCTTTTTTGTTGCAGACATTTTTCTAATTTTAACACTCGCCAAGTGAACTTTCCATTGCTCTTTAAGCAAAGTATTATTTTAGACGTTAGGAATAAAAAAATGGTCATGGAGGCATCCCCTTCTCCACAAAATGTCGGTCGTGAATTTGTCCGACAATATTACACTTTACTTAATCAGGCTCCTGCGCATCTCCATAGGTAATCTATTATTTAACAAAACTGGGATACGTTTATCTATGCTAAGTCGTTGAAAATTCTGTTTACATTATACGTCGTCGCAGGTTCTACAACCAGCATTCTTCTTTCGTGCACGGCGGATTAGATTCCAATAGAGAGTCGACTCCAGCGATTGGGCAAAAGCAAATACACCAGAAAATTCAGCAACTAAACTTCCGTGATTGTCATGCCAAGATAAGTCAGGTCGATTCGCAGCTCACTCTTGAAAATGGCGTTGTTGTGCAAGTAAGTAACACCGATATAAACCACGAATGTGTTAAGCATATTTTCAATTGGCCTTTACTCGCAGGTGTCCGGGGAACTGTCTAACGCTGGGCAACCAATGCGTCGTTTCACACAAACATTTGTATTGGCGATACAAGCACCGAAAACGTATTATGTACATAATGATATATTCCGTTACCAAGACTTGATCTTTCCCGACGAAGAAGAAGTGGATGCTGGCGGCGTAGAAGGGGGTGTAGGTGAGTCCGGCGAGAGGGAAGTGGAGGAAGGAGTGCGTTCCGAGCCCGAGGAAGACGAGCGTCAGACTCAAGGGCAGCAAATCTCAGCGCCAGCTGCATCTACCGAGCCACAAACTCAGCCCCCGCTCATTCCTCCCCAGCAACCTGTAATTCAACAGCAACAGCAAATGTACTACGCACCGCCACCACAACAGTCCCATGTTAGTAACTCCACCAGCGACGAGAATATCTCAAGAAAACGGTGTAGTAAATACAATAATAATGCTTCAGGTACACCCGGTAATGCAGCAAGTTTTAAATGGATCAGTCCACGAAGAAACGCCACTGATCAATCAGCAAGCACCTCAACAGCCACAGCAGCAGCAGCAACAGCCACCGCCGCCACAACCTGCACAGCAGCATCAATACATAACCGAACCCACGTCGCAAACGCAATTTGTACAAGAAACAGAATTAGACAGTACAGCCGAGCAGCAGCCTCAGGCGGAGAGCGAGCCGCAAGCTCAGACAAATGAGACTCGCGAGCAACCCGAGGCCGAAACATTTACGCCTTCCGCGCAAGAATCTGAACCGGAACAGCCAGTGTCAAATACAAACGTAACCAGTAGCGGACCGAAAACGTATGCCAATCTTGTGAAATCCTTCCCGAGTACCACTGGCGCTACTAGTCCTCAAGCTCCTAAGTTATCTATGTCACCGGTATATACTTTATGATTGCAGTGTTTATCTTCAACAGTCAAAATCTTCTTCGACTTGTACACTAACGTACATTATAATTTTTCTAACGACTGAAAGTCGAAATGTTGTGGGGAGCTACATGAATCTTAACTTTTAGCCGCCAATGACGAACATGCGCTTAGAAGACAGATCGCCGATGCACCCAACCAGCACCGGGCCTGCTTTCTCTACGGCGACTAGCGTCTCAACGCCTCAGCAACAGACCCACAGAGTTGGAAACCAACAGCAGCATCAACAACAGAGGGCTCCTCGAGGGGGGCCGGTACAACGAGGTAAAGGGATTTATTGTAACGTATTAACCACGTTTGTATGTATCTATGATAGTAACGGTATTGATAATAGAAATAAATTTCTTAGACGGCGATCGCCGTGGTATGAGGCAAAGTCAATACAGCGACGCTCACCAATTGTTCCTTGGAAACCTGCCGCACAATGCGTCCGAGGACGACCTGCGGCAGATATTTGAACCGTTCGGTAGGGTGGTGGAGTTGCGTATACACAGTAAATCGAACGACAGATGCAAAGGTCCGCAGGGAAATAACACAGGAAAAGTGCCTAATTACGGATTTATCACCTTCGAAGACCAAGAAGTTGTTAGCAAAGTGTTGCAAGGCGGGGTTGGTATCGTTCGTCAAATATGGATTTCCATCGATAGTAAACGAGTTTATTTCTCATATATTTTCTTATTGTAGTCGATCTATTTAAATTCACAAAAATTGAACGTGGAGGAGAAGAAGGTCAGGCCTAGGACGTCGATGGACGGCAGTGGTGGACGGTTAAATTCTAATGATGGTAATATGAGAGCGCTGGGAGGACAGCAACAGCAACAACAGCAGCAGCAACGGGGTCCTGGTATGTGATACTTAGATAATCAGTTTTTTTAGAGAAATGAAAGGAAATTTGGTGGCTCGACGTAAAAGAATGTAAAGCTCTGTAATTCTATTTAAATATTACGGTTACCCTGTACGTGGATGTTTTGCAGGTGGACCTGGAGGTTTAATGAGGGGCGGGCAGCATGGCGCGAGAGGTGGACGCGGAGGATTTTCACGGGGTGGTGATGGCGGAAGGGGAGGCGGTGGAATGCGACAGCCTGGTAATCCAAGCAACCCAAACTACCAGAACCGCCGCTAATACTCGAAGCAATGTTAAAGGCACCCCCCAATTTTTTCTTCTTGAACAAGTCACCGGTATATAACTACCATCCTCATTTCCAACCACAAAATCCAAGACTATCTCGTAATGCCACACGGCGTGATTAAAGGCGCTATCCTTTTACGCTTAAAACATCGCTTGCATCGTTCGTCAAGCAACAACTATAGATGACACAGCTCAAACTGTATGGAACACGAACTCGAGTAGGATGATCGGGTTATCGCATTTAAGCTAAGTTCGCCGTGTTCGCCGGGATAAGGATACAAATCATTTAGCAAAGTAATTCATTGAACGTTCAACTTGGTTCGTTGGATATTTGATGAAGCAAAATACTACGAGTTCGTCCTTCATACATCGACGTCAGGCACTCCACAAGACTTTACAATGAGAACATGACAGAGAAAAGAAAGAGAGGAACTGCTACATCTACTTTGCATATGTACGTATACGTATGGCAGAGCGACGCGTGATTGCGTACCCCTTCGTAGAAACACGGCCGTGTCTCGTCTCCTGACACGTTAGCCCCAGCGTTTCTCAGAACGTCGGCATCCAGGGAACAAAGTTGTTGCCAAAATCGAAGTGGTGAAAGTGCAAAAAGAGAACTCAAACGAAAGGACGACGACGACGAAGCCATTGGGACGCGTGTGCGGCATATAAAAACAAGGGACACTGTGAGAAAAGAAAATGGGGAGAAAAAGAAAACGTACGCTCGTGTTGTACACGTCGGACTAGGGTTTCGGGTAGTACACCTTTTGTTTTCTTTCGGATGAATGTCGGGACGAAGGTCATACGTCGCTCTTTGAATTTTCTCCGTTTGCCAATCTCAGTAATGGAGACACCAGGCGGTACGAATTCCGCTATCGTATAAATAAGTCACGAGCCAAACTGAATGAAATTAAAGCGAGAGGGTACGAACTGTCTTAATCCCGAGAATGGCCCTCGTAAGATTTCATATGCTCTCGAGTTAATTCATTGACTGCCGATTGAACGTTCCACCTACATGTAGAAAGTCGGCAATAATGTTTATAGGTGGTAGTTGGTCGGTGTTGGTTAACGAGTAGAGAATTGCGGCTGTCCTGTGGTCGCATACAAAAAAAAAGACAGTCGATTTTTCTCACGAAACGTGGCCAATAATCAATCGACCGGTATCGATTGGTAGTGGGACAGTAACCCTTAGACTGCAGCTGGTCTCGCCGTTTCCTAACTCATCCGCGTCTCGCTTTATGCTCTATTTTGTTCCAATCTGCTGATTTTTGTTCGATTTTCCATCCCTTCCTTACTCCTTCCCTCCCCATGCATCGCCCCTCGCAATAAGCTCTTTTGCTTGGAAAAGCATTTTCCTCCATTGCATTTACCTCTATTTCTTATTTCCTATTTTTTCCCCGTTTTCGCCTCTGCTTTTCTCCTTTTTTTTACACCTTAGCTGAAACAAACACAAGGATGATATTACCTCAAAATTTGTATTTTATTATTCGGTCGTACCGTGAATTGTAACTTTTGATGACACAATAGTCTCTAGTAATTGCAGAACTCGCAAAGCGCTACTAGGAGGGATATATAGATAGGCCTAGTACCGTTATTACAACACAAGATGTTAGCCCGCCTTCGCGCAACACCTATTTACAGAAATTTCTCAAAGTACTTAGTAATGTATATCGACGAAGATGAAATCTTCCTACCTTACTAATGTAACTAGCATTATTCTTGTAATTATCGTGCGTACGTAAATAGGGATTCTTCAAATCTATTAAGCAAATGGAAGTGCGACGAATATTATATATGAACAATCTTAAACTATTCTCTAACTGGCTCGTTTTCCGGCCACGTCTACTTTCATATCGACAATTAGATCGAGAATAGTTTATTGCGCGCTAATCAGAGGCACTCTCTTCGATAACTGTTGTCTACACGTTGGCGCCGCGCAAACGAACAGTTTCATTCTCGTAAAATATAAACAGCGACGGGAATATTTCCTTGTCAGTGGAACTAAATTTACGATACCAACTTACACGTCACATGGTAAAAGTAAATTGAGCGCGTCCACTCGTTGTATATCATCGAACGGAATTGAGAAACATTTTTATTCCCTTATCTCCGTAAGCGTATATAATACCATAGTTTATAAATAGCGTTTACCTACCCGTACTTTCAACACGTGTCCGTATAAAGGTGCTAGGACAAGCGAAATAGAGGAGAGAATTATATATGCTTATAAAAAAGAAAGCACCAGGAATACTATTTTCAAATTTCTATCAACAAGCTGAGTACTGCGATTGTTAGAGACCACGTGGTTATTAGAAACTATATACCT
Organism: Andrena chrysosceles; assembly: GCA_963855975.1. NCBI lineage: Eukaryota > Metazoa > Arthropoda > Insecta > Hymenoptera > Andrenidae > Andrena > Andrena chrysosceles. Next base: position 23,211,397 of record OY979767.1, read on the forward strand.
CTGGTCCATTCGCCTAATCTCTGTTTCCGCCCCCCCCCCACACCGAAATATCATTCTTTCCTTTTGTTTTAAATGTGAATTCGTGTCGCGTCGAAAGTGATCGTTCTCGATCCGGAACAAAATTCTCAAGCTGTCATTGAAACAATATAGAAAAGCCAAGGGCGCAAATTTTTGTAATGGAAAGACTACATCGCGGCGAAACGGTCGTTGCGCATATACGATAATTTATGTGCCATCTCGTACGTGGACACCTCGCCCTGAAACAGGTACATGGATTAGAACGAACGAAACGAAACAAGTGAATATTGACTGCTTCGTTCCGTTTCCCATTTCTTTCCCACTCGATAGCGGTGATAAAGGGTGGAGGTGACGCGAATATGCATGTATGTTGATGGTGGTAAATTAACCGAATCGTGGTTCGGCGGGAGGAGCGTAATGTGTGCACGGCGACTAAAACCGCAAGACGCTACGACATTAAAGGCTGAGAACACGTGAAAAGTAATTATTTACGTTTCTTATTGATCCATGAAGAAAGAAAAATTGTTACGTAGTCTACATGAAAGAAACATCCGCAATAGTTTGTAATCGAATGCGTTACGATTGCTACGTCTGGGATGTGGCAGGGTCATCGCTGATCAACGCCCCCCGTTGTCTTTGTTGTATTTATCCTAATACCTCCCCATCCCCTAAACCCCTTCCTTTAAGGTATTTTTAGTTAGGTACAGCTTCACACGGCGAAAGTTTTGTGGAACAAAATTTCATGTTTGTAAAACATTGCGCTTTGTATCGCGGCGATGAAGCTGCTTGATCTCAGCCGTAGATAAAGGGGCAATCTCGCGTGGTTGGCTGGCTCAAGTATCCGTTACCTCTATCAGTTGCGATATCCACGATACATGCATCTCGTTCGAGCTTACAGTCGTACAAACAGTTCTTTTAATATCAAGAGCAATGATTTTATAGTTGTGAAGGCTTCAAATATCCACGAGGTTTGTCCTTGAAGCAATAACGTTCTAAATTTTATATTCACGATTAATGATGTTGCCGATTCTATGCACTGAATCTGCTGCTTCTTTCCTGTGAAACTGAAGCTAAGAGATTTCACGTGCAATGGCAAACGTGCATTTCCCCAAGCTTCGGTCTATAGAATACAACATTTTAATCTCTATCCGCTCTATTTTTTTTTAAATTCAAATTCTCAATGTACGTATATAGACAGTTTTTGTATAATTCCGTTGTAATTAATAGATGTAGCTGCCAAACGCGTGACTTGTATAAAAACTCAACTGTGAAAGGAAAGTGTTCAAGTGCCAAGTCTTACGCGAGGCTATCCCTTTATGTCAGAACGAAAGCCGCAAATTTTTAGTGTGAATGTTTTCGTTTTTAAGTGACTATTATTAATAATAATATTAATAATGATAATATTAATAATAATTAAAAAGAAGATAAATATAATGAACGAAGAAGGGAATACGAAGAGGAAACACGAATAATTATAACAATATAATAATTAGAGGACGGCGATCAATAAGTTGTGAATTTTTGTAGCATACATTTTTATTTCGGTCTGCCAGGCCAGTTTGTGTGTACAACCATGGACAACGTTACTACAACAACAAAAAGAAAGATAATGTTAAAGGAAAATGGAAAAAAAGAACAAACGTCAAATGTATTGTAACTTTTTGCATTTAGTATAATATACCTACCTTACTACCAATTCCTGTTAGTATCGCTTTATTTATGCGGATATTACCATTTCTTTGAAATTTCGAGGAGCATTTTATTTACAAACCTCGGCTAAATATTACGTGTATGTAAGTACATGGATAATCATTTATAGTAACAACGTCCAATTGTATTGCCTACAATTGTTTGGAAGAATGTGTACTTTAATTTATTTAAATAAGCTCTGAACGTTTATTTCGAATAAAAAGTGATTTCTTTTGTCGATGACCAATCCCCCATTGATATATTAGCATTTTGTATCTTTCTTAAATAAAATTTGTAATGAGAGGGAAACAAAAAAGGAAAACATAACATGTTTTTTCATTTATTTCAAACTGATTTCGTCGGAATCATTCAAATAATTCAAATTGTATTCTGCGCAGACATGGTTTAGTCGTAGCCAAATAATTTCTGAATTAATTGTACTATACTATTAATTAATATTTTTGCTAAATTATTTATTACTATTTTATTTTGTGCGAATGTGTACACCCATCCTTGTAGAGGCTTAAATACTGATTATGTTCATGCTGATTACTATTTTCAGTAAACCATTGTGACATATTCAATGCATATTCTCAATAATCAGAACCGATCACGAAAAATCACCGTGATTGGGAACGAACGTGATCGAATCACGAGTGATGCACAAATAATAGTTCTTTGATTTCTTTTTTTTTTTAGGCTTTCCAGTATTTCTCTTTCAATCTAGTTCAGACGATAGTCACACTCATACAGGATACACAATTTTTTAAATTTTCTATTCCAGACAACTAGAACAGCTGATTTTATGCTAACCATGAGCATATGATTTTCTTAAGGCGAATCTATTCGAATCATCATAACTCCGGATATAACCACTATTTTCGCCTACAAATTGTTCCTCATATTCTCTAAAGATTGACAAATAAAGCTACAAAGCTGGAATTAAATATATCCAATGGTTTTGTTTAAAAAAATTCTCCAAGTTCGCATTATTTTCCGTGCGTCAAGCTAGAGTGACCCCTTATATCAGCTACTAATTTTAAAATTACTCTGCCACATTACTCCCTACTCCAAATTCCATATTGAATAAGCGCATTATTAAGTCCTAATAGGGCAGCTCTAGTCGACCACCGATGGAGTAAGTTGAAGCGCGGGAGGTTCGAAAACCTGCCACGTTTTCAAGCACTAGAGTTCATCAAGCGGCTGGAGGATTCTTGAAAACCGATTGTCGGACGCGCGTGTACGCGCTATTAGTGTACAGGGCATTGCGTTGCGTAATTGGTCGCGGGGCCTCGCTCGTGAAGCGACAAGAGAGGCGAGGACCAGCCTACATATGGCAGAAAGATCAAACGGGGGTGTCGGAGAAAAGAAAAACGATGAGATCATCTCTGGTTGCTCGCCGCGAGCTCGGCTACTCTCTGCTCGCCGTTTCGCCGCGTGTCGCGCGCAGTCAGTACTGGTCCAGCGACCGATTTGGAGGGCTCTTTCGAGCGTTCCCGAAAACCACCGGAGAAAGGACGAAGCGAGCGCGCTGGGAAGAAGGGAAAGGAACCGATCGCCAAAACAGAATCGACACGAGGTACGTAACGGAGGTACGGCAGGTGTGCTCCTTTCTACGCGAGCATACTTGCGAGGGCATAACAGCGGTCACGATTCAACGCCCCTACGAAAATAACTGCTCGCTGTAATTGGGACTCGCCACTTGCGCGCGATACGCTTTTGGGAATTCTTTTTCCAAACAATTCGTGCCGATCGCGAATGTCGGTGGCTTGTTGGTAAAACTGACCGAGTCCATACTTCTGAATTTTCTGTAAATACTAATTTAATAAAAGATGATTGGCATGTGCTAGAAACCAAACTCTCATTTTTTCAATAAAGTGGAGTTTGTCAGTTTTACCAACAAGTAGAGGGAGTAGTTTGTTGTCTGGTGCATTTTGGAATTCTTTTTTTTTATGGGGAGGGGGTATTGGAAATTTATGGAGTTCTGAGGAACAGATTTTTCTTTTTGCAAAAGTTTTTGGAAATTCTTGGAGGGATCTTTGGATTATTTGCAATTTTAAATGAAATGTGTGGAAAAATGTGAAATGTTTTTTGTTAATTATATTTGATGCGATAGGAGATGGCAGGTCGTAGACGTAGGACTTATTAACCAGTATTGTTATTTTAATATATAAATAAATGTAGAGTTTTCTGTCACGTTTTGATGAATTTTGTTTGTTATACAATTTAATAATATTTTTTGGTTGTGATAATAGATACATCAGGATATTTAATAATTATCTGATTACTGTATCTATTCATGTAGTACTATTCAAAAGTAATCTCTACCCAATATATAATTATAGTTTATATTAGTTTATATAAATTTAATAAATTAGTTTATATAAATTTAGAATACACAAGAGTTCGGAATATAATAAAAATTTGGAGAAAGGTTTTAAAATAAGTAATGTCCCATTGAAATCACCCATGCCGTAGTAAAAACAATGAAAAATGAAGTACCCGGTATGTAACGAAACTTTGCATAGCTACCCTAATTCTTTTTTCTGAAAATAAGCCTCCAATATTTCCCCTTGCATTCTTCAGATCTGCTGAATAAACATAACTCATAATACAGGCTAGAAATAAATAAAGAATCTATAAAAAAATACTGTTCAAACAAAAGATACGTTAATCAATCATGTGCACAACGCTTGAATATTTTACATGCACATAATTTGGTATTTTTTTAAAACCACAAGAACACACATCACTGCCATTAAATTCTATGCGCGGAAGATCGTCTGACCACTTAATTATCCAGTTAAGATCGTCGACACGGAAGCCACGAATTCATCTCTCTGATTAAACAATAAAATTAATTCATTGTTTCTATAACGCGAACGCGAATATGCTGCGCAAATGGCATAACAGCGTGGGTGTCTTGTCACAACTAACTTATCTTGCGTTCCTCAGAATCTGTCCCTTTTAGAACGGAAATTCAACATCCTCGTTATGGGAGTGAAAGAATGATTAATTATCAGTGCATCTCACACTGTTCCACGTGTTACTCCATCGAAGGACATTTCGAACTTTCCTGTACATAGGGTAGATGTCCCAATTACTGCCACATTAAGCTCATCGAGTAACTTTCGTTAATTATTTCAGAAGTTATTTAGCCTCAAAATCATTCCAAGTTGCAGCATACTAATGCTTAAGAACTCTTTTATCTAAGAAATTTTTTTTATAGTACAAACAGTATGTTTTAATCGCTAATTAATTGAAAAAGTATAAGGAAGTCCAATGTCCCTAAAACTGTCATTCACCTTTTAATATTAATTTATAAATATCAGTATGCAATGCTTCTCTATTATTATCTAACACGGAAACCTAATTTAACATTAAAATTTTTTTCCCTTACGATTTTGTACGCATTATTTCATTATTAAGTAAAATAATTAAAGTGACAGTAATAGGGACACTGTCAGGAATTGGGACATCTACCCTATTCGAGAAATATTCGCAGTGACGATAAGAATGATAAAAAATTTTAGTAGCGCCGTTTTCAAGACTGTCGCCAACGCCGTAAAACCTGGACACGGGACCTCTCGAATTTCTGCAATATCGTGATACCTTGAATCAATTTTTCAACGATCAGCGAAAAGAATTTCCGTCGTTCGAAAATATTTACGCGCAGTGACCAAATGTGTCTTTAACGAAGCGCCACGATTTCGCGAACAGAATCTACTTTGTTGTCCTATCGGTAAAGGTATGTAGGTACGTCGTACTTTTTATCATTACCAGGTTACCGCGGCCTAGAATAGTGTGGGCCTTACTAAGGGTCTTGTCACACAGGAGATTTATGGCTAGCAACTGGTACATTCGTATTTACATTTCTTCTGTTGCTCTTTCTTTTCTAAAGCAGTGTTATTCTTGCCAAATACTAGTCGTGAGTTATCGAAACGTTTCTGGTAAAAGAGCTGTAGAGTGATGTTAAAGGTGTTTTTATTCGAATCTCTTCTGTGGTCCGTAATCCAAAAATGGTATTTCAGATTCAATTCACACATTTTTCATATTATTCAATTTTTTAAACCAGCGTTTCCTCTATCGTGTGAAAGTATTTCTGCTAGAAGGCCCACACGGGCCCCATCTCCGAAAAAAAATTATTTAAACACTAAAAATTGTTGCGTACTACTGCACCTGACCCGTTTTTAGTAAACTATCTCTTCATTTTCCCGAAAAATGGGCCCCTCAGAACGTTTGCCACCGGGTCTATTTTTTTTAAATTCGCCACTGCTTGTAAGAAGGCCCTAAAATGCCCATAAAGGTCTTTTCATACTAAACCCGTCTGTGGCCCACATCTAGTATTTTCAAAGTACCTATTCACAGATTTCTCAATCATTTCACAGAACAGTGCCAAGTTAATATTATATAATGGGTCCAAAGGCCCCAGTGAATCCCTTTTACTGCGCGGTAACAATTCTCTGTTGTCGCTGAGATTCCATCAGCCGAGAAATTTTGGGTCACGAGCGGCAGACACGCAAAGTAAAACGATATTTCTCGAAACTTCTTACGACGACGATTATGCGATTTCGTGGGCGCTGATCAGCACAGCGATAAAAACAGGGTCGCTCGCGATTCCAACACTCGCCTCCACGCCTTGCAAACTAAGTATCGTTGGTTCGCGTTGTTGTCGCGACACACTTGGAACTGTCGTTTCACCAGCGAGTCTGCGACACTTCGAACTACATTCTGGCCACCATATTTTCATTTCTTTTTTTTTATAATGAACATTGCACAGTCGAATTGTTATTTGTGAATAGCAGTGTTTTTTCCAAGATAGTTGTAGCTCTTTTGATAGGGAAGGTTGTCTCATCTGTTCCGTAAAAATAGACCAGGGTTTAAAATACTTAAGGACATTTAAATCACGATACTTTCTTTAGTGCTCGCGTGAAATGCAAGACCGGTGCTCTAGGGTTAACGTGATTACGTGGAAAGGATGAACGCAGACACGTTTCTTCGAGGAATTATGATCTGCTGTGGTGTAGGGTGCGACGCTGTTAGTTAATTCCTAGGAATAAAGAAACGGGAAAGAGATAAATTGCATGTAGCGATGGGAGATTGGAAACTTGCAAGTTTGTCGAACTTTTATTTTGCCACGTTGGAAGCTTGATGCATTTTTTGCGAGGAGTATACATATCAGCATTTTCAGAAATGTTTAGAATAATTTATGTAACCTCTGTCGGAGTTGAGGGAGGATGTAAAAATGAAGCTGACGTATGTCGTGTAATGGCATCGCTGTTGAAGGTCTCTCTTTAACGATCGGCGGAAATTTCACGCTACAAATGTAATCAAACCGAATGAAGACTTACGCATAAACTAAGCAAGATATATTTAGCGCGTTATAGCCACTGAAAGTTGGGGATCCATGCTCTGGATCTGTAAATCATCGTGGAACGGTAGCCTGATGCTGGGATGTTCGATTTTCTTTTGAAATTCATAACATTTGAATGGGAATTATTAATGTTGATATAATGTATGAAAACATTTGTCAATATTTTTTAATTTCTACTTCATTTTCTGCTATCTTCAGTAATCTTTTATTAGAAATATAGTCCAATATTTTTTCGATGGAAATATATTTCCAACGTAATAATAACGTAAAAGTAATTAATTACTTGGAAACATTTTATTTCAAAGAAGAAACGAACTTAAATAGTTCAGTTAAAATTATAGTATACATATTTAGTGTTGCGAGGGTTCACTCGATATCTAAGGAGACGAATATTTGTAATTTAAATATTTCGTTAACAATGGACGCTTGAAGAACCAGTGTGTGTCATGCAATATATGAATACACAAGCGGTGAAAATATTATAAAAAATATGGGGTTACAGGTCCTCAACTTGACACACATGCAACCATCTTTCGCAATGAATAATTAAAGAAAATGGTAACAGTGTATCATCCGAGATTCTCGCAAATCAAGGACTACAGGATCCGTTAACACCTTGTTCTCCAGCGTTTTATAACCATAAGAATATTTTATCATATTAACTGTAAAATCTAGTATACACTTTGTAAATACAGTCTCCCAATTTCAATTTTCTTAAGGGTACCCTCCGGTCAAACGCTTGAAAAATTACGTGATTTTCATGAATTAAACAAAAAGAAACTGAACAACATACAGTAAAAAAGCTTTTTGGACATTATTACTACATATTTGCAGAGCAAACAAAAAAATTATTGTTTGGATTTTATCAATTTTGGCATTAGATATACAGCATTCATTGTACCACTGTGGAAATTAGAGCTGTTGACGAACGCCATCAGAACTCGCGACAAGATCGTCTGAAATAAAAAAAATTAAAAATTTCTTAAAATATATGTGAATGGTTATCGCCTTATCCGTCTTCATTGCAAACAAACAATTCGGTGATTTTTAGCACATGATTAAACACAATGTTTGCAAAAAAGCAGTTTTTCTACGCACAAATCTGTTCATAAAAAAAATGGGTGATCCAAAATTATTCTTTGCGGATAAGGTCCATAGCGAGTCTAATTATGAATAGACTGTCGTAAGAGATTTTGAAATCGGTCCATAATTAAGTTTTTTACAGTGGCGCCCGTCAAGAGCTCTAATTTCTACAGTGGTACAATTAATGCTGTATATCTAAGGCAAAAATTGATAAAATTCGAACAATTATTTTTTTATTTATTCTAAAAATATGAAGTAATAAAGTCCAAAAAGTATTTTTACTGTATGTCGTTCATTTTTTTTTTGTAATCCATGAAAATCGCGGAGGATACCCTTAAATGCCTAGAAAAATATTCCCATAATTTACTATTGAACTCCTTTAGTAACCTTAAAAATACTGTTTAACTTTGTAAATATGGCACCTCAATTTTTCAAAATTGTCCTACAAGCTAAAATCTATAATTACTTTAATCGCCATAAGAAAACTGTTTAACTTTGATTTGACCAGTGAAGAATTTACATTAAAAATATAGCGACTAAAGTTGAACTATCTCAAGCACCTAGAAAAATGGTCCCCCAAGTTAAAATCTAATTACTTTATAATAGCAGGTTCGAGAGTGCTGTTTGACGTTAAAAACTGGTGCCTGCACTTTGCAAATAAGCTATCTGAATTTCAAACCTTCCGCAACGCTCAAAGAGCGGACGGTTACTTTGAAAAGTTGTTCTAAATTCATGGAAGCTTGGGAACAAAGCGAGGGCAACCCCCGCATCAGAAGTGGGCGTTGATATCCCGGCGATGAACCGCGGCCTTCGTTTCTAGTCGTTAATTCAAAGCAATGAAGGCATCGTATTATTAGATTTTATCATCTGCATTTGTCGCAAGATGTGCTTGCGTATAATGAAAGAATCAGGATAGGCGAATCGCGCGGTCGCAGCGCACACTTCAAGCTGTTACAGAACATTGGTAAAAGAATCGTGATTTCCAAGTATCTGGGTTATCGCTTCGTTGCCCCTATTAAGGTCTCAGAGATTTATCGCTAGCCAGGCTGACCTAAACGGAATCGGTCGCTCGCCCGCGTTACGTTACTCTAAATTTTCGAAATTGCACCGTCGCGATCGTGTGTACCATTTAGGGCAAACGATCTTCAATTGACAGCTTAAATCGGACGAGTCGTGTGAGGAATGAGAATAAGCCTCTCTTCGCGGAGGAAGATCACAGCATGGCGATACGGGTACTAACAAACCAACTGCACGTTCGGGTCATCGATTTCATTCAAATTTTGCATTAGTTCGGTGGAAAAGTTCGTTCGGTTTATTGAACCAAGGCCGGTATCAGGGTTCGAAAGAGTTCTGGAACTTTTCAATAGGTTCTATTTGAAACATGGACCGTGGAACTTTTTTAAAAATTTTCTCACATTATAAGTCCCTATGAGAACTGATAAAATAAATGTTGTTGCAAATAAAAGTTCTAGTTGGAAAGAAACTTATAAAATACAAAAATAAAATTTTCTCTGTAACAAGAACAGATACTTTGTTCATCAATATAAAAAACGCCTGGGTCCCAACTTCCAAAAAAAATATGACTTTATCCAAACACTACATTTTTTTTATTTCCCACACGCGCGTAAATTTATTTGTAATTCTGTTATATACACAGGGTGTCGCAGAACGTTTGCCACCTGGGGCTTTTTCCTCCACTAGCCCTGACCTAATATAATAACATATTAAACGCATAGGGCACGAAAATCGATTTCGAATGTATACGCACTCGATGCACACGAAACCATAATTAATTTTCCATAGCTGCTCAACCGTAATCCATACAGTAATCTCAAACACATACGCATGCAATTTAACTGATTCATCATTATCTCCACAATTATTCATTTAAAATCTGTGGATCCACACGCAGACCCTAAAAAACCCGAAACTTTGAAATCTTGTATGCAAGACTTCAACCAACTCGATGACCCGAACCTCGTGTGCTTCCCATAGAAGATGCGCTCGCCCCAGTTCACTGTTATATCTAAACGATACAAAAAACGAAAAAAAAATCGCGTGATAAAAAACACATCCTATGCTTGAAGTGAACACGGACCTTATTCATCGATCGTTTGTCTGTCGCAGAGATCGCAATGCGGGCGAAGCTGCAGCTCCTTTTATTTGCGCTGCTGTTAGTGGCACTGGTGGTGGACGTTTCGGGCCAACAGGTAGGATATTCATAAAAGTAAACATACCATGCGATTAAACACAGATATACTTGCTAAGACACTACTACCAATAGCTACGGAGGTTCATCGAAATAGCAGAGTGCTCTGAGCTTTCTCATGCTGTATGGAAACACTCTGCCTTCCTTTCTCTATATTATATCTCTCCCATTTTATTCCCAAGACGCGCAAAGTACGAGGGCAGTTGTGATTATCGATCTTTTCCAGCGACGAAGGAAGCATCGCCGTCGCACGACCACGACGACGGAAGCCAGCGTTCAAGATGAGGTCATGAACATGCTTGAGGCTGACGAAATAGCCGAGGAGACAGCGGAGGACGCTGAGGTCACCCTCGATGATGGCAGAAACGAGGTTGGATCGAAGCGTCAGAGCTTGCTCCGTATGGACCCGTGCATGGATAAACACTGTGGCGCAGGACGAGTTTGCAAGGTTCGTCCGGAGCGATAAAATCATCCACGGCTACAAACATGCGTTCCCCTAGCTTCCAGTATTTTATAACGGAGCGGATAATGCTCTGCGCGTGGAATGCTTTTCGTGGTTAAGCTTCGAGAACGCTCCCTCCAGTTCATGGATTTATTCCCCGAGGCTCAAGGGGCAGTTGGTTTCTAAAATAAAGCGTCCTACTTGGAAGTTTTTAAATAAAACTTTGCTCGAGTCTCTGTTACTATGCTGGTTCGAGATCGTTCGCTTTGAGCTGGGGGACTAGTTGTAGGATGCAGGAGCATTGGTTGCAGAAGATACGGTGATTGCAGGCTATTGACGATGACACCGCCGAATGCGTTTGCGTGGACGTGTGCGACCCGGAAGTCGATCCTAGGCGAAAGGTTTGCAATAATTACAACGAGACCTTCGGCAGCGACTGCGAGGTCTACCAGGCGCGCTGCTTCTGCGATACTGATGATGCCAGGTGCAGGGGACCCGACTATCAACATGTCCACATTGAGTACTATGGGGAATGCCGACAGATGCCTGTAAGTATTCAGCATTTTCAGTGGTGAACCGAGGATGCAATGTTTAATGTACCTACTATGCAGGGTGGGGCATATGAAATGACATAAGTTATTATATTTTTTCAAATATAATAATATATTTAACTACAGTGGGTGGCTAAATTATTATAGGTACTCAAATAAAAAGGCTTGAGGTAAAAACGGACTAACCCACATTTTTTTGCGAAATTGAGTTAGTACCAATAATTAATGTATTCTAATAGGCTGTACTATTCATGTAGAAAAGGAAAAAAATTGTTGTCCATGTGGATTAGTCCGTCTTTGCTCTCAATGTCTCATATATGCTAAGTAGATATTTTATATATGTATAATATTTTTTAAAATATTGTTGACATGAAAAAGTGGTACTACGAGAAGTTGAAATATTTTAAAGGACCTACTTTCCGATTTAATTTGCTGTTTTCTATGCGAAGGTGTCAAGGAGATTTTTATTACAGCCATTGTTGACATAATTTAAATTTAGTTCACTATTACAGTAGATTTCGAACACGTGTGTTCATTTTGACATATAAAATATAATATTTATATCAACGGATGTGGTGACTATTTTGAGCACCTATTTTAATACCGCTGAAGATATGAATGGGGAGTAGATTAATTATAATATTTGTGATTAGGTGGTCGACATGACATATATATCATTAAACTCGTATTCTTATACAGCGTTTCATTTAAAATAAATCTCACTGACACTTTCATATAGAAAACAGGAAATTAAATCGAAAAATAGGTCCCGTAAAATATTTCATCTTTGCCTAGTAACATTTTTTTATATCACCAATATTTTTGAAACTATTGATCGTATATATACATCGTTAATTATAATTAACAGTGCCTTTTGTAAAACTTGATGACATTCATTGATGAGAAGCCCCGCAGTTATCGCTGAGTGATATAACGGCATATTTTGTTCGTAACCAGAAGTATATCTTATCTTTTGCGTATTGTTGTTTCACTGAAATGATTTCATTGTAATTCTATACCCATGCCGCGCTATGTTTCTTAGACACGGCAACTTATGTTATTTAACCCATGAACAGCTCTTGTTGCATAAACGCAACATTAAATTTTCATTCTTTTTCAGTAGGGCAAATGCAATGAAACTGCTAGTTTTTTTTTTTAAATTTAGTTGTTATCCCGGATGTGATACACCATTTTTAATTCAACGATTTTATGAAAAATACTTTTCTTCTGTGCAGATGTGCAAAGAGGAAGATATGGCTGACTTCCCAAGGCGCATGCGTGACTGGCTGTTCAACATCATGAGGGATCTGGCCGATCGTCAAGAACTGCCGTCGCACTACTTAAAGATGCAACGCGAAGCGGAAACGAATCACACGTTACGTTGGACCAACGCCGCCATTTGGAAGTGGTGTGACTTAGACGGCCACCCCCACGACAGGGCTGTTTCTAGGCACGAGCTTTTCCCGATTAGAGCGCCCCTGATGGCCCTCGAGCATTGTATCGCACCGTTCCTCGATTCCTGCGATATTAACGATGACCATAAAATTACCCTTACCGAATGGGGTAAATGCTTAGAGCTCGAAGAGGTAATGTTTCTCAATTCCTGCAACTGAAACATATAATTCAAATGTAATAGGTACAGTTCTTTGAAGAAGAACTGTAACTTTTTAAATTCATAATTATTTCGAAGGGGATACTCCAAGTTTCACGGTCCTGTTTCTACTTGCTTCATTTTTCATTTGCTAATGATTTAACGAGTTAACAAGTATTTAACAAAACGCCATTCAAATTTAGAATGAAAGTATACTAAATAGTTATGTGCATTCAAAAGGTTAAAATGTTGCAAAATTTTTATTTCACATGACTTTATCTCTTCATCGAATCCCCACTTTCGGGTTTAAGAAATTGTCTAAATACTTCAGTTTGTGTTTAGATAAAATATTTCGCATTACACAGACATAAACAAAGTACAAGAAGTACCTAATACATTTATATCCAGTCACTAAATTTCCCTTAAATAATTAAACTCGTACAATTCACCCTTCGATATCCATGAGGCGCCAATTTAAATGGCTACAAAGCTGAAACGTTCGTATCGATGCTTCTTTAAATATAAATGGCGATTTTATCAAAACGCGAATCTTATAAAAATCACCAAACTCTGCTTTATATTCTTTCTTTCATCTAGTTTTTACTGTGCTTTAAGTGTGTCAAGTCTTTACAGTAGAGTTGAAATAATATTGATCTGGAAAATCGCAGGACGATTTGGACGACAAGTGCGACGAGTTGGCCGAAGTGACGAACTCCGACCAATAGCAACCACGATAAATTCCAACGACACACGGCAGCGGTTGTGGCTGGACAGGCGAATGGAAGGGTGAAGAAAGCGAGGGAGTAAACACGCGGTGTGCAGTGCCGTTGAAAGGGCGAGGGATGAGAAAAATGGCGGGAAAAATAGCAAGTAAACCGCTGCAACGGGGTGCAGTGCGCATGTCTGCGCAGAGGCTCGTCGATATCGCAACCCATCATGGTCGTGCCAACCAGTTTTAGACAGTGCTCCCTAATAATATAGAGATGTGTACGTTAGGGACTGCTACGCGATAATTTTCCGTAATAATTCTTTAACAAGCCTGACGAACCGTTTGCTATGTGAGGGTTCAAATAGAAACGCGACATACCTGCTCGTTTCCTCTCCTTGAATATAAGCATAATCTTGATATTATCCCCGTAGCAACAACGTACGTATTTTCTATACATACACACGTACACACATACACATACATATATACACATTCAGACACACCTTTTTGTATAAATTTATTATATGACTGCCTTTCTATCAATAAAGAGTGATATAGTTTCTTTGATCTGCGCGATGCTAATCTATTACACCAGGCCTCACGGCGTCAGCTATTATTAAGTTCCGTGAGGAAGATGTGCTTTTTCTGTATTTCAGGCCTAAGTTAAGTTTCTCGTTTATTGGATAACGGAGGCCAAAGTACTCCTGTTAATTCGGCGGTTTACGCTTCTTGCGAAAACATTATTTCCTGTCGTCTGGCCTTAACTCGAGTTCGCGATCGCCGTATTAAATGGTAATACGTTCATCAAATACATTATGCGGTTTAAATTATTTGAACATTGATACGAGTTATCGTGTTTTTATTGAAGCTATATATCAAAAGTGAAGTTTTAATATAATGTCACTTTGGTTTTTTTTTAACCTGAAATAGCACACAATAAAGGAATAATCTGTTGTTGATGTTGATATAACCAGTCCATCGATTGGCTACTTTCAAATTCACCGACGGCGTCTCATTAATATTCTAAGACGTTTTTTCGGGATTAACATCTTTACACAACATATTGTCGCACGTAGAATACGATTAAACAGTTATGAATATGCTCCACGTCTATGCTAACAATTCTAAGAAAGCCATTTAATAAAAGTTTATTGCATCGTAACAGCATTACATTCTGGTAAAATAAATATCCACATCTTTTTAACCTTACTAAATAGAAGATGCTAAAACAGCAGTTACTGACGTTGAACGATAAACAGAGTGTGAGCTTCTTTTGTCTTCGTTAAGCACGCATTTGTTATTACAACGCCAAACGAATTCCTCTCCTTCTGTCATAAACACGCGTCCATATACTAAAGGGAATAATGTGATTGCAATAGGATAGGGAAAAAGGAATTAAAAATAAACGTTCGTTACAGCTAAAATAACGAAAACCCTTTGAAAGTGTTCGATAAAGTTGAAAATAAACGATAGATGGTCGGCGTGAATAATGATAGTGTACCTTAGGTAGCATGGAAAATTACCCAGGGTACACAAAGCAACGTTCAAGCGATACAAGATAGAGTCGTTACGTTTCAACCAAAGTTCTTAATAACGGATCGAAGCCGACAGATGGCGAGCAGGCATTTTCACCGAGCCACTGCAATTGGTGTGTTTTAGTCACGTGGGGTGACCGCGGGACGCGACAGCAGCGCCAAGCGTATTTGGCGGGACCGCGCTTAGACGGCGTCGTCTGTGCTCGTCGTAAGTCTGTCGTGTAGTGAACCGCGAAGGCTCTTGTCGCATAATGGTGAGTATCCGCGAGTTTTCGGCGGATCCTTTGGCCATCCGCATCCCGTAACTACACCACCGTGTTCCACGATGTCCACACTACGTTCTGGCGAAGTTTCGTGGCCGTATCTCGTAAATTAACCGCAATTTTTGTGTCCGAACAGGCTGGTGGAAAGGCGGGCAAGGACTCTGGTAAAGCAAAGGCGAAGGCGGTCTCGCGTTCGGCGAGGGCCGGCTTGCAGGTGAGTTTAGTACTTGCTGTTGAACGGTTTCGAATCCGTTGAACACACTTCCACCGTTTTTATTTCTCGTCGGCGTGCACGTACACGATTGTTTTGGTATGTTTCGAAGGTATGCAGGTTAAATCGTCATGATTGGCGCGAAAAACCGAGGTGTTTTTAGATAACTAATAAACTATTCATTTTCACGGGGAATTAGTGATGTTTCAGGGAATGAAAAATGCCAAATCCATTCGCGTAACTTTAATTTACGTGTATCGCCGCGGAAGGTTGCGGAAATCGTCGGGGAAATATATTATTTTTTGAATTAAAGTTATGGTGGTTACACCTAAGTTCGGCAGTTTTCAAACGAGACGGTTGAGTCTGTTGTCGCCCCCTCCCCCCCCCCCACCCTCTGCTGCACTTGTATCTTTCAATTCAACTACTGATGACTTTGAGTGAATTGTTTTTTTCCCCGTAATCAACGGAAAAATGTTTGGCATTAACCGTTGTTTCAATAATTGACTGTATTTTGCTTGTATTATGTAAAATGCATTGATGTAATTCGAACTGACAGTGACTTCATCTCTGTAGTGTTATTTTTGTGCTCAGTTAAGTTTATCTGTCACCGAAGCTTCACCGAATACCTACGACCTATGAATTGTTTATTTATATAGATCGTATGCTCCTTTCACAACTTGTTTAAACGTTCAGGTATTGAAACAATTTGTTTTGATAATCCGTACATTATCGTAGTATATTACACGCGCGATTATATGAATATATACGGAAGCAAATGTTTGAATAACATTAACGTTTTGCAAAATATCGGAACTTTGTAATGGACTCGGACCATTGCCACATCAAATTCAAATCAACGTCGGATATTCATGATATACAGCGATACGTGAGAATGCATTACTGTATATAATGATAAATAAATGGAATATAGGGCGTGCACTGTTGAATGACGAAATCACTTACTAGAGCTGGACAGCTCGGGAAAGTCGAATCATTGTATGCCGCTCGATATCCGTTGCGTTAAAAGAGGACCGAGTTACATATACCGTTCCATGTGCAGATGAGGTCGGATTTTTTTTCGGGACAATCGCATACAATGGAATTTTCAAGGAGATCGTAACAGGGAGGACGCTGTAAACGTAGAATATTGCGAAAGATCGTGTCATTACTCGTCGTTCGATATTTCTTGCATGAAATGCTGCTGACGCGTGTGACCTTATGTTATTAGAACAGGCATTACACATGATGCGTCCTAACCCGTAAATATTTACCTTGCCACGAAAGCAATATCGCCGCCCGATATGTAACCATTTTTACGGATACTGAACGTGTCACGTTTGTTTCCTTTATAGTTTCCTGTTGGAAGGATTCATAGGCATTTGAAAAACAGAACCACAAGTCACGGCCGAGTTGGTGCTACGGCGGCGGTATACAGCGCAGCTATCTTGGAATACCTCACTGCTGAGGTGAGTGAGAGAATGTATGTAAAAGAAGGAAGCGTTCGTAAAGCCGAAAGTTTGAGAGGGAGAGAAAGAGAGATAGAGATAGAGTGAAGTAGAACAAGAGAGAGAAATACGCACAATAGGAAGAGCTGTTGTAACCAGGACTGTATACGTTGGCATCACTAGCGACTAATGGCGTCACTAACGCCAACCATCATGGCCGATTTTCCCGCCTTTTTTTCAACCGTAGGCAAACAAAGAACAATATATTTTTCTCTTTATCGTGTTATGTAGACTCATTTTCTTCGTCATGTACATACATCTGTTCTCATCTATAACAGGGAATTATAATTATGCGAACAAATTGTATTAATGTTAAATACTTGCAGACTTGAATTAGGAATCATGTACGTTATATTCTTTTCTTTTTTCATCGCATTAAGATATGTATTCGGATCTTTATGACGTAAAGTTTGATTTTATTGTATAAAATGTTCTTCTGTAACCTTGATATATTTTATTGTATCATTTCTTTTTGTCTGTTATTAATAGGTACGTTTGCTAAGTTACATTTTTTCTACTAATATTTTGGCGAACGAATAATGGCGGCAGAGATGCACTGTGACAGAATACTTTGTTCATTGCAGGTCCTCGAATTGGCAGGAAACGCGTCGAAAGATCTGAAGGTGAAACGTATTACGCCAAGACATCTTCAGCTTGCCATTCGTGGTGACGAAGAATTAGATAGTCTCATTAAAGCAACTATTGCGGGAGGAGGTACGTCCTTTGATCCATTTTGAACTATATTATATACTGTAAAAATGCTTATATTTGATTCATTTTGAGAATTACTTAATCGCTTTAGCGTCGCAGAAAGTATGCCAGGTGTTTGTTGTATTATGGCTATCATTAATATGATTTTTACGTTACAAATGTTTCTGTTTGTATTGTAAAAGAAAACTTATTTTATATTACTTTATTTCTTTACAGGTGTCATTCCACATATCCACAAATCGCTGATTGGAAAGAAGGGTTCGCAAAAGCCAGCATAATTTAGTGATTCGTTGAAAAATATTTCAAGCTATGTAGGCAAAACAAATGTGAAGCAGCAGAGTGATTGTTGACAAAGTGTACCTACGTTACTAAATTGATGGCGAGACTGGCGTGATATATATGTATATATATATAGATACATATCTATATGTATATACGTATATAGATATATAAATATATATATATAGATATATAAATAAAACAAATATTGATATAATTTAATATAGGTAATGAGAGTTAAAGAAAAGACAAATTTTCACCACTTAATTGGCATTCAAGAAAGGAAAACTAATATCATAGGTCCGAAATAACGAAATGAAAATTTTAGTGTACGCTACACTGCAATTATTTGACGAGCGATGCGTTGTAGCATGGCTAGTTCAAAGCTGCAGAAATATTTGGTACAGTAAGCGGATACTAAACATTTTGAAAGTTGGGAGTATGTAAGGACTTGGATGTGTCAAACTGTTTATAACTTCGAAAGAAACGTTTGTTTTACTTCCTTATTAAATCGATGGTGCTTAACTTTGTCTCTTTTTTAAACTACCGCGTGTTACTAACGCTGTTTTCTTAAAATTTGCTATTCGGATATAGCATGACTATTGTTCTAAAAAAAAAAAGAAAGGTGTATAATACATGCAAGTATTAAGTAGTCTTTATTTCACGAGTTTCTTGTACTTTCAATATCAAATATTTTAAATTTTTACTCACACATCTAGGTGTTTAATGCTCTATGAATGTGGACATAAGTAAAACTAAATACGTAATCATTCTTGTTATTAAATACTCTTAAATTGTCTTATAGCAGTGAACAGTGTGCTTAAACATCTCTAGAGTAACATTTTAAGTTTCGACGATTTGTATTTCCGGAAGTTTGTTTTGCCAAATATCTTTGATTAAAACTTTGAAGATTTCAGTCTGCATAACGTTAAAGTAGATTTATAGGGGATAATTGAGGAGCTGTAGGTCTGTGAACATTGTTTTCGCCGACTTTGTCAAAGTTTCATGTCACTTACGATCTATAAGTAGCGGATGGCGAATTATTGAATTCACACGAAAATACAGTTAAAGATGTTGGGATTTGTGCCACGGTGTATTAAAAATTATGAGACTGGAACCTTTGAACCTAGTAGGCTTTTACCTATGTAAGAGTGAAATGAAAAATATTTCGGCATCGCAAAACCTTTGATGTAAAATATAATCTCTATTTCAGTAGTATTCGATTAATGTAAAAACCATAGAGAAATTGAGGCAATCTGAGACATACAATCAGCATATATGTTTTTATGAAAGTAATTCTAAATATTTTTTTGTTTTTCGATTATGTTCATATAAATTTCGTATTCTATCATTCACGAAACGATCGTTACTTCTGTCATTTAGTGTAATTCTCACTGTAACTACGGTATCGCACTGTCTATTAAATACCAGCCATATGTAAAACGTTCATTTTTCATAATAAAGACAAGTTTTACTATTAAGCATCGTCCAATTATTAAAAGAAATGTCGAGACTCGTGGGTAAAAGTATACCAATTTGTATTTTGTGCCTTCTTTAAAAGTCGTTGAATTCATATGAATTGAAAAGGTAATGTGTAGTTAAAAGGCTGTAATGCAACGAATAATTTTTGTAAATCCATCATTGTACATGAATTGCATAATGTCATTTTCGTATTATATGTAAACGTACGATTTAGAAATATACTTTCTGTGGTAGAATGTGCCTGTGTAATTAAAGATGACGACTACCCGATGGTCGAGGCCACGATGCAAACAGAAAGAGTGTATCAATCATATAGCGGATTTTTATAAATATTGTTTAAGAATTAAATAATGAAACTACTTCTTTTTCTGTATGATTATCATCGTGGAAACATTAATTTTGTGCGTCCATGTCCAAAGGAATATGATTAAGGGTACTTCAGAACTAGAAGCACAAACTTATCTAGATAATAGAACTTACAAAAGTTTTATTAAATATAGGCCGGTAAATTCATCACGATTAAGATATTCAGTTTTATAAAATTATCTCCATTTAAATTTACGATATGTAAGACCCAATATATTAATAATTCTACAGTACTCATAATCATACAGAAAAATTTGTACATTGGCTTGCACGAAAAACCGTCTCACCACTTTCCGTACCACGTTCGAAATTCAAATTTTGGCTAGAACTATAAAAAGTGACGAAGAAAGTAGATCGCATTATTCAAAATAGTTAAATTCACAATTTCAGCCTTAATTTATTTTGGTTTCGATGCTGAATTGACAAATACCTTTTTCATTTGCACAAACACACCCCTCCGCTGACTATCATGAGCCACCAGTGACCCACGTGACACGAGACGTTTTAAATCCGACTGTAATTCCTGGACTTAAGATTATCAAAACTCCAATCATATTCTTTTCTTCAAGTTCCATTACCGAATTAATTCACCCCTCTAAAATCATCAATATAATACATACCAAAATCATTCTCTACAAAGCGTTCGTAACGATCGAAAGTCTCTCTGTTGTCTCCAGAATTTTCAAAAAGATCCCCCTGCCGGCGTTCGCGCGTCCAGTGCTGCCATCATAGGTGGGAGCGGTCTCCTACCACTATACCGGTTCCCCCACCAGCAGCCAATCCCATGGCTCGCTCAAAACCTTGCGGCTTTTCGTCGAGTCCGTTCGCGGAGTGGGGTACGGTGTAGCTCCTTGCGTGGGTGGTGGAAGCGAGACAGCAGCAAGGAAGAGCTCCCCACTAAGCCGGTCAGAAGCTCAGTCGCCTTTCACGAGCACGGTCGGTTGGGCGGCGACGTGTGCCGTGGATATAATTGTAAACGTGAGCATCAGCCGCTTGATACATAAATTCCATTCGTAGCCCGGGAACCGTGGGAGCCCGGTTTATTGACTTGCCGCGCGGGGGGAACAGGATCTCCCGACGGATCGTCCTCAGATCCGTCGTGAGAGGGCCGGGACAGATAGTGGACAACACCGGTGACAGTACGCGTGGGCCAATGTCAGCCAGTGTACGCATATGAGCCAGTATATCCCTCGTACGCATTCGAGCACACGTATCTCGTTCTACGCTGGACCCCGGGGTATTTCGATCGCGGGAAACATCAAGTGCGAGGAGGACCTGTTTCCGTTTCGCTCACGTCGCGCTGTTGCCGGTGTTTACGCCTTCCAGACGAATTTTTACGCGCGCGTACGAATTTTTACCGCCGTCCGTGGGTGGAAGAGGGGGGCAGACGGAATCTGCCCGAAAACCGGTGGTTCGTAATTATAAATCGTATATTCTGTTTCGAAGCGGTCAACGGTTTGGTTCTTGTGGCGACGGTCTGAAAGGCATGCCATCCCCGGCGTAACTTCCCACGTAGCTCACCTGGCCGAAGATTCCTCGAAGATGACGAGCAGACACGCGGAACGTGTCGTCCCTCGCCGAGCACGGTAAGCCATTTCCGTTTCTACGATCTTCGCGTGACAATGCTTTTACTCGATCGAGCCGTTAGCGAACTTATTACTCCGGCGTGTCACGGTGAAAGGAACATCTCCGTGTTACGCTTGTTGTTTCCCTTCGAATCTAACAGCGTCACGTTCTTGAGAAAGATCTATGGTACAGTGTTTATAGTGGTTCGTTTTGTTGAGTTGAGAATGGTTGGGCATTTTTTTTGTCGTTTTACTAGCTACGTGCTCTGTACTTGGTTATTATCATTGAGACACGGAAAATTAATCATACGTAAAGGGAGATGGCGTGTGTTTGTGTGTGTGAACACTAGTTGCTTCAGCGGAAGGTCAATGAACAGTATTGACGTTTGCTTTCGTCATTTTTACGAGCGGTTCCCTTCCGAATATTAAGCGCCCGGTATTCCCGATGGTGTCACGTGATCTGAATCTTGCCGCGGATACGATTAAAACTGAAAGCATCTGTTTCAGTGATGCGTGTTGTAGATTGATGGATCGTTTCATCGATCTTTGGAATTATTTTAGTTAGAAAGAACAATCGACGAATGTTGGTACGAATTAATTTTATAATGCCTGGGGGAGATGTATACTTGAATATTTTCGATCACGTGGGTTTGTTATAATATCTTTTCGTTATGTTGAAATTATAAGACGGATTCTTAATCGTAATATTTTGTTGCTAGTGAATAGTATTGTAAGAATGTTTTCTGCTTTTTGAAAAGTGAAATTTTAATAACAGGCTGTTGGGATATTGACTTTAGAATCGTATACCGTTTGAGTGACTCGGTTTGTGTCTTTGCAATTTTTCTAATATTTCTACACTGTCTTTAAGAAACCTGGAACAATTCTGTATTATCCTTTTAATTTTAAATTGGGATTTGGAAATTGGAGTCTCCACCAGAAATATTTTGGATTAACTTACGCAATAAGTTGTTTTCCTGCTCGGATTTTCGGTGTAATCTTTAAAATAAGTTAATAAATGATTGCCACACATTAAGTTTGTATTCGTCTGTTCAACTCAAAAAACTATTCTTACTACGTGAAAAATGAATATTTTAAAATCTCTTTGATAAAGATAGCTTCAGTGCATAGTTTTAGGGCAAAAAGAAGTGATCTCGAAAGCACAAAAAAATGTTACTCGTGAATACTCGGAAAGTGTAAATATATTTCGCATACATTTTTTCGACATCTTGAAACTGGAAATATAAAGATGTTAAAAATTTATTCTTTAACATATATAAATGATTTAGTTTGTAGTTTCTACTAGGGGCATGGCAACAGTATTTGTTTATTTATAGAAAGGTAGTAAATCCATGCAAATCTCACGTGCGCTGGCTTCTGTCTACATATTTATCGGCAGGTCAATATTTACTTGATCGCATTTCCAAAAGGTAGAGATCACGGAAGCAGAAACGAAACTACGATATATTGCAGCAGCGTACACGCACACAAGCATTGTTTGTTTCCCACATACAGTTCTACTTTGCTAAGCTGCGAATGCGATTTATCTTGTACTTCAGTTTCATACAGTGATGCTACTGGGTTTATAGTTGTTCTTCGACATTTCCAATGATTACTACCTTAATTGTGCGAAAATGTAAGAATTATCATCGAATTTAACGTTCTTATTCTTCTTAATAATAATAATTGAAAGTATTAAGTCCCTGCAAATGTTAAAACAATTCTAAAATTACTCCAGAATTCGGTCTTTTGAAATCCACTATTTTATCTGATAAAATTGATATACATACATTCAATTTATTTATATTAACTATTAACAACACCACGAGAGTGAATAGTTTAAAAATACTTCCACGGTCAAAAAATTCTGTATTTTTCATTACGCTCAATATTCTTCATCCGTCGCTAGTCTATCGAATTCATCAAACTATCAATAAATTTAGAGTGAAACCAATAAATCAGCAAAAATACTCGTAAAATTGCTTCGAAATTCTCCATTTGTTATACCTATCGCTCGACATTCTAGCTTCTACTCCAATTCAGTAAATTTATACCAATTAACAAGTTTGCATTAATAAATGTTTCACGGTACATGTAAAATTAAATTCAAACACTCTGGCTTAATATTCTCGCCTCTCTGCTCGCACATGCATCCTCTCCAAATTAAAAACTTCATTACTCAACATTATTAACCCTGCTACATCCTTCAGTTTAGTTACACCCAGATTTAACATAATTTTAAAAATCGAGGTACACAGTAATATATTAGCAACAACTCCCCTTATATTTTCCCCAAAGTTAGAAGACTCTTTAAACAAATCGCGAGTGGGTAAAAAGAGGCCAATATTTCCAACATTTCTCTAACTACCAGTAACTAGAAAAATGCTGTCAAAAGTAAATCTACATTTTTCGTCTGTTGCTTTTTTAATAACATTTTAATGACTCCTTAAAGCCATTTAATAGTTCCTCTTCGACTCTACATCGCGACTAAATTCCACGTCCCTTGTTTTGCCCGAAATTCGGCTCTCCTTGTGGCCAGATCGAATTTCTCGGAATCAGCAAAAAGCCCGTAATTGGGTAGTGGCTAGTTTGTTACCGTTACTGTGTTCGCCGGAGTACTTGAAATGTACCCTGTAATACGTTCTTGCGCCTGCTGAGACCCGGCTAGAAATGTTTTCTGTAATCTAAATACCGGTACTTGGAACGCAAGGTCGGTTTGATCGGCAACGTCATCGAGGCGACGGCAAATGTTGCCGGTGAAAGTTTATCCCGTATGGTAGGGACGGATCTCTGCACGCCACGTTCGTTTGCAGGAACGAACGCGGAATCGTTGCTCGAAACGAAAGCCTCCGCCGTGGCTTGGGAACATTCGTGTGTAAATACAGGAAATATCCCTCCGTTACTTAATGTGGCTTAGAGAAGCCTACTCCAGCTGGCATTTCTTTTAGCGAACTGTCGTTTCATGTCGATCTCATCGCGGTGCATGGAGACGAAGGTCGTGCACTATTCCACGGTTGATTTATGACAAGTAGGGGGGTTCTGTAAAGGAGTCCTTATGAGTAATGCGAGACTCACGAAAATATCATCAGGTGGTTCTCGTTTTTCAAAGTTTCTTTGCTTTATATCGAAATTCTTTTATGTTGATCTCATCGTAGCTACTAAATGCCAAGGTTGTTTATTATTTCGGGATTACTTTGTGCTGTTACAGAGTTCTTAGGATTTAGCTGTAGCATTAGTTGATCTTTGTTCTTTATAGTATTTCTTTACTGTATATTTTAATTCATGTTTATTTCTAGTTCAATTTAATCATTGTTTACATTCACATTTGCATTCGTTTTTAATAACAATCCCACATCATTTTCGATAAATAACTACGCATTCCTGACGATGTACGTTGCGATATCACGCAAGAGTTTTTATTTTCCAAGCGGTATTTCAAATCACCGCTTTCTATCTTCCTTTACTCTTCGACACTCCAATATTCTCTTTCGTGGAAAAGATTGACTCTCAAAGACACTTTTTTGCTGGCTCGAAACTTTCCTTTAAAAAAACTTGGTAACGTGCACTACCAGCAGAACTCTGAGAGTATCATCGTCGAGGTTAATCATCGTCTTCTTTAATGGTCACTTAAACTAGTATGGAAAGTGACTGTTTATTTACTTTTACCATGATAACTTACAGTTACACTATTTATTCGTTAGACTGATATTTCGTTGCGATAAAAGCTGACACTGATGAACAAAGGACAGTGGTAGAAAATGGTGTATTTTGGCCAATGTACAATATTTGCAAATCATAAATTTTCAAATTCTAGAAATTCCGAAAAGCATTATTATTATTAATTGCATAACCGTCATCCGATGGGACAGTTCCGAAAACCCCAGATGAAAAATACTTTTTCATTCCTTATAAAGCTCTTGGTCAACTCTTCGATACGTGTGTCATTTTTCAATATAAATACACTATCAAATTGGAAAATGTATAATTGCTTTTAATTGTCAGTGTTATTAAAGCTTTCTATTATACTACAATGTCTCGAGCTTTCACTAAATTTTGATCTGATAAGACTGGCTAATAATATACGCCTTGATGCTCGATTTAGCGAATCCCACTGCAGATCTCTATCGCGTTTAAGTATAGCACGCGAAACTAAAGCCTTAACGGTAAGAATGCTGTTCTTTTGACTCAGAACAGTAGGGGACTTTCCCCACTAAGAGAAAAAGTAGTTCAATCTTTTAAAACGTTTGAAACCGTGGACCTTTGGGTGACAAGAGTTCGTGGAGCTTTGTGAGCAGTAATAGAGGCAGTATTTTCAGCAGTTCGTGACTCCATACAATGGAAAGAAGCAAGGTTAAACACGCGGTCCTTCGAAAGATTGCGAGGTATGTTAAACCTTGTCGCTGTGGGCTACATATACATATGCGTTCGTTTAGTACATGCTGTGCGCGTGTGTGCGGGGAACGCACATAGGCGTTTGGGGAATATGATTAAGAGATGCGACTAGAGGAATTCCGCATGCGGTATACGCTGAGCATTCCGATTACCAGCATGCAAAGGGTATGTGTGTTAGTGAAGTGTATGAACATTCGATTAATTTTATAATTAGTCTACACCAAAAGGAGGCATTACGTAGAAAAATTCTTTTCGCAGTTTTCATTTGTTCTTTCTGAAGGAATTAGGAGGCCACGCATATAAAATATTTGTTAAATTAACGAGGGGAAGACTCGAGAGCGTAATATTTTGTTTTATTTATGTGGCTATGTAGAGGGTATTTACTGAATTGATAGTACAACCAGAAAAGGTGTAATTCTACACGGAAATGTAGGTCGAAAATATAGAAGAACATTTTCTAATTTGGGACTTCGTTTTTGAGAGAAATAACTGTGAATATTGTTATGCACCCATGCATCTAAAAATTGACGCCATGCAATTATAAATATGGTGAAACTTGAATAGAAATGAATGTTTGTGCGGAAATGACTTTCAAGTTTAAAAATTGTAGAATAACTTTTTTCGAATGAGGTTCTGTGTTCGAAAAAATCGATTATTTGAAAAACAGAAATAATTATTCTACGAAGTCGATGTAGGTTTGTGTAAAGATATATTTCATTTGCAATTGTATCATATCTATTGCTATAATGCATTCTATCAATTCTTAGTCAATTATATCCGCACTTGAGTCATTTTCAAACTCGACCTTTTCCATCAAGAAGCTTTCTAAAAAAACTATTCTACATTTTTTATTTGTATTTGCATGTAAAGTCACCTCCGTGGTTTTACCATTCAGTGATACTCTGTATAATAACACCAAATATAACAAGAAAAATAGGTACCCGAAAAATACATCGTTCACGAAAAATACAGGGTGTCTCGCAATAAGTGGTGAAACCATGAAGTAGATATAAAAAATCATCTAGAAACAGTGGAATAAAATTTTCTCACACAGCCCTTCGTTTCGAGGAAATCGAATTGGAAGCCTCGTTTGATATTCGTGTACATTCCTAAGAGCAGTCAAAACGCAGTAGCAAATATGCTACAACGGCGGATGAAGTGAGTCCTTATCTAAAAGTAGGTCAAAAGTGTAGGCTATCTTTGTTTCAAACGCCGCTCAGGTTTCGAGAAAATCAATGATAAAAATAGAACCGACCCTTAATCAAGTGCACTTGGCACATTTTCAAAATCGATTTTCCCCAAAGGACAGCAAAACGCGAAAAAAGTCATTCTATCATATTCGCATATTTCTACACAGGAATTTATTTTATTAATCATTTTACGATATCAATTTTCCATGCTAATTTTTAACTAGGAGCACCTGAGGAATTTTCAAACTCCATTACGAAGTCTTCTATAAAAATATTCCACTTCATATTTTCGACGTGTAGTCACATATAAAATCATCTTCGTCCTACTACTCGGTGATACTCCTTATAATAACTGCAAGCGTGGCAAGGTTCAGAAATTCCATCTCAAATGCTTTGCCAGTTATTCCAGGAGCATTAGTATTGGGATCAAGCGCGTATTCATCATTCAACGGTCATTTTTACCGCGAAATTAAAGCCTTTGGAGGCAGCTCAGGACCGTGGAGTTTATCCTGGACAGGCGGACACAGTTTATCATGTTTTTCGAAGACATTTACGAGCAGGTCGCACCGCTGGCTCTTCGATTCACCGACACAGCACGATCCGTTAGCACATCCTCTGGGTCATCGACCATACGGTCGTCGCATAGAAGACTACGCGGGCACCGCTCGCGCCGCCATGATACCGTAGGATTTTCCAGAAGGATTCGCCCGCCGAACTTTTATACGCGATAATCTAATCTAATGTTAGAGGTCCTTTTGGAACCGCGGAGCTGGGCCCATGCGGCGGACACATGGCTCATCTAACTTTGCACTTGGAATGAATTTTTCCCAGGGTGACGAAAATTTTTGTGGGACGAACAACGCTTCCTTATGTTTCGCGAGCTATCGAGCTTCCTTTCGGGTGGGTGATAAGTGACAGCATAATGGTTCCCATGGTCGTATAGTCATATCCGTAATGGTATATACATAGTGGATCTAGTTAATTTAAACTTGAGTTGAAATTGTTTTGAATTAATTTTGCTTCTCTGCTCATTTTCTTCTGTTTTATTTTGTTTTTTATTTATTTGCTGTTGTACCTTCTTTTAATATTCTGTTTTTAATCTTTTATATCGGGCTAAGCACCTTCTACTTTTTTATAAATATTATAATAATTGTGTATAATTGGGTCGATTAAGTTGCAATATTGATACTTGTTATTTCACCTCTTTCTTTGCTGTTTGTGTACTTTAATCTTTATTTTAATGTTTCTTATTTTTCGTTTTATATCATTATAATGTACCAAAGGGTTATTACCCGAACTAAATAAATGAATACACAAAAAAAAATTGAAATTTGTCTAACCGATGTCGTGTTTGTACTTATTTTTACTGGAAAAACTCGTGTATCCATTGGTGGTATGTATCAGTGTCTTCTTGTCGTTTTCTGGAGCCCTGAGGTGAGCTCCATATGTGGGCCTCTAAATTATTCCAAATTAAATAAAATATCGCACTAACACGTAATGTAAATAAGTATTAAACCGATTAAATGAATAAGATTACACCTGGGGCCTATTCCACGAAAAACTCATTTCCGTCACAGTTGGGGGCCCATTTCCATTTTTTTCAGCTTTTACAACCCTACTTGTTTTTTTTATTTTTCAATTTTTCGGGTGCCCTGGGGTGACTGCCTCTTTTGCCTCCAGGTTAATACGGCACTGGTATGTATTATCAAGAAGATTGAATAAAAAATACAGGAATTTTAATTTTTACGAGCACTGAGAAAGGCTTGATATCTTGAAACGGTATTTCGCTAAACCTTGGGCCACTCGAATTTTGAGAGACACCCAGTGTACATGTGCAGTCCAGAAAAATTCTCATGCCAAAGTTTTTCCTATCTGGGTGATAAATCACTTTATGGATACTCGTATTACATCTGTTTCGCCGGTTTCGTATCGTATCTATCATACTCTTCGCTAAAACACCGACGTCTACGCTTCATTACGAAGTCCGTAACGTATCGGGCCTGACCTTTCGTGATGCCGTTGCAATTTTTCAGCGTCGTCTCGTTATTAGTTTGGACAATGAGAAATCACGACCTTCCTAGGAGATAAGGGATTCTGTTTGTTCGAATTGATTCCCATAGTTGTTTGCTTATCAGCTTTGCATTGTTGCTCTGGTCTTGGAGATAATAGTGCCATTTTCTTGTAACAATGAATGCTGTGTTCGTTATCTTGCATCGTATAAAGGAAATTAAAGTCGAAATCTGAAGATAATTGGAGAGTTTAAGCACTTAAGAATTTAAAGTTCTGATGATTC
Source organism: Andrena chrysosceles (assembly GCA_963855975.1). NCBI lineage: Eukaryota > Metazoa > Arthropoda > Insecta > Hymenoptera > Andrenidae > Andrena > Andrena chrysosceles. The sequence goes on from OY979767.1 coordinate 23,240,852, forward strand.
TGTTTGTAAACGTGGTAGAGGACGAGAGGGGTGGAGGAATTTTTTGAAAATTTTGAAAGTGGTATTTGTCTGGTTTGACATGATGTTGTATTTAAAAGTGCCTTTTGACGAGATTGTGTTTTCAGTCAACAAACAATTTGGAACTATATAATTATAAGAATACTGTCTCAGTCAGTTGAAGAAGTTTGAATTTATTACCAAAAATACTTGCTTAATATTCTTTACTACTTCACAAAAAAATGCAAATACAAATGTTAGTAATGTTTATCTAACAAGGTATATTCTAGCTAGTAACATAATATTGTAAGTAGCATAATTTGTGTATCCATTAAGACTTAATGATTAAGTGAAGAATTAGTTTTGTGGCATATGTTTATTAAACTTTTTTACTTGCTTGGATAAACACTATGAGGTATAAAAGTTTGAATTCTTTTTGTGCAACACCCTGTATACAGAATTAGCATTGCACACGAATGCTAATCATGGGATGCATCTCATTTGCTCCTCTTCAGGATTCCAGATACAGAATGTTCTGTAATATGTGGAATTCACTCACGGATGAATTTAGTAGTACTGGACTATAATTAAAATAGTTCCTTATAAATATACCCTAGTGGATCTTGTTTACCAATTATAGTAAGTATTATGTTTCATCAGTCTCTAATTGATTATATCGACAACAGATGCTCTAAATGACTACCCTGCATCTCAATGCAAGCCTTTAGACGTTTTGCCACTCACCTTGTTTAATTCTCTGGTGAAGCATTTCAACTTCGTTTATTGAAAGAATTATTATAACACAAAACTTGCTATAATTCTCAAATAAAGTCGAATACGATATATATTTATAAGAAACTCTTTGTCCCCAAAAGCTGGATTCATCTTTGAATTGTGTCCCACATTTTATGGAACACCCTGTAGATTCACGTTGTGCCTTTGGTTAAGGGATCATACCGGTTAGACGGGTTGAAAAAATCGATTTGTTTTTTTAAAACATTTTTCGAAAGTACATATCCTCAAGAATGTACTGTTAAATTTTCATGAAAAAATTCTGATTATTTTAGCTCGGCCTCTATATCTAGATGAAAACTTTGAACGCGTTTTTCTTGAAACGTCATTTGTCCACATCGTGAAGATAAAATCTCAAAATCTATCGAACCGATTGCTTTATAACGTTTACTGTTTGTTCTGCACACCTATGACTCTCACAGGGACTATAGCCAAGTATTTTTATTGAGTCTAACCTACTTTTAAAATTGAAAATAGCACGAGAAAAAAACGAAAAAACAGTTTTCTTGAATTTTGCCCACCATTTTGCTAATTTCGAAGATATATCACTAATTATAGTCCGAGCGATAGCGACAGATCTACTGATCAAGAATCTGTTTGGATTTCTGGGTTCAGATAAGTCTAACAGCTGAAATCGCCTTCACGAGCGAGGCATGAATTTTTAAACAACTCATCAAGACCGCTTTCAGAAGCATTTGAAAAGCAATAATTTTATTATTTTTATATTTTTTATTTACTGTAGAAATATAGTATACTAAACAGAAAAAAGTTTTATTCCATTAATATAATTATTTTCGTCGCAATAAATTCCTGAAAATCGCTGAATTTATCCGCGCGCTAACCGGAATGTCCCTTAAGCCTGAAGGGCTAGGTTATCCTCATCAATTTAAGATACATAGGTCCCATTTTCACAAGACAGTTCTATATTTCACTGTTCGAAATTACAATACCTACGTTCACTTGGCAATAGCATCTCTAATTGAAAACAATTAGAAAATGGTAAAAAATATCGCTAGCCACAAAAATATCTCATTTAAAAAAGGCTCTCACTCTTCCCCTCGTTCGAAACGCAGAGCGCCATATGCGGTTTGTTAAACAATTTTCCGCCACGTAGCCAGGATCACGCGTAATGGAGTATACGCGCCAACCGTTCACAAAGGTTTCGAACGAATCGTATCAAGAGGTTCGAAAGCCTCGCCTCTGGCCATAAACAGAGAATCGGGACGAGCAGGGAAACAGCTAAGGAAAATCAAGAGGTACGAACGGGAGATAGAGGGGAAAGGAGATCCAGGAAAAGGGGAAAAGCATAGATTGTCTCTCCAGGCTGTGCCTGCGATAGGTGTAACCAGAGGATCGAGGTAACGGTTCGATCTGGTGTGTTGCCCGCGCAGTGCTGTATTGTCTGCATTGAGCATGGGAAGACGAGATATGATTCCCGCGTATGCGTGCACACACACACACACACACACACACCCTCGCCTTGCAAAAGGTGCGCTCGCATCCACCGGTTCCCTCACGTTCAACGCCACGCGACTCACACGCTTAATTTAGCCGCCTATCCTCGCGCCCTGGCACGTGCAGTTGCAATATTCACATGAGAGCGCCTTGGGTCTCTGCAGGATCGCGTCTCTTCCGTGCGCAACTTGCCCAAACAAGTCGTACCTGCCGCTTAAGTGTCCTTGATAAGTGGCGAGGGGGTGGGAGCGCTGTAAAAGGGTTGAACGGGGATAGGCCATTTTGCAGGGCGCATGAGAAATAGGGGGCGCTTCACGAGGCGGTTTACGAAGGATTGGCATTAGATTGTGGGCCTCGGGGAAGGGATTAACCCAGTGCACTTGAGAGCAGGTTTCTAGTTGCCAGCTAATTTACAGTTGGAATCAGTCTGGTGAATAAAGGGAAGTAGGGAAACTAACAAATTTAACCCTCCGGCGGGCGCGCCGCGGCCTTTTATGCCGCATTTTTATGTCTTTAGAGATTTCATTTATATTCTTTGTTGTATGCCAGTGTCCATCGAGATATGCTTGACTGACTATTATAAGAAACATATAACACCAAAATCGTGGCTATTGAAGTACTGTACTAGATGTAACTAAATTTTTCAAGTGGAAGGTACTAAATCGCGATATTCTGTTGCGCATCGCGTCTGGTCATTTCATGTAGAAAGCTCTTAGAAATAAGCTGTATTTGTAGCGATGAATCTTTTATCATGCTCCATGGTCCGTTACATTGCAAATCATCTTCAGTTCGGTCGATTCCCTCTATTTATTTGCTTGCATCCCCGAATGGAGGAAGACTGATCTCGTTGTCTATTTTACTATTTTTACTATTGGTTTTTATGGTTTTTCCTAGTATTTCTTTTGTTCATTTTGTACGAACTACATCAAACTTTACTGTTCCTGTCATTCATGGAATAAATTTTGCTATTATTGAACTATATTGGTATATTTCTGTTTGCGGCATAAAGGGCCGCAATGCGCCTGCTCGTGAGATTCGACAAAGCGCGGCCGCCGGAGGGTTAATAACTTTTTTGTGTGATAAGATACTTTTTGGGGGAGAAAGGATGGTTGCAGTGAATGATGGATATGTGAACTTTGAGATGGAAGAATATTTGATTAAGGGGTGATTTTAGGAAAGTTTCATTTGGTTTCAAAATTTTGGAGGGGTGTGTAGTGGAATAATGGGGATGAAAATTGAGAGGCGGCAGAAACATTTAGTATAGTTATTTTTTAGTTTGTATAGATTGGTTCACGTGGATTTTTTTAATTTTGGCTAGTTTTGGGGTGATAAAAATGAAGTCAGATGGAAGGAAGTAACACTATGAGGGCGAAGGGTTGACATGGTTACTACTATGGGAGTTTACTAGTGACTGCATTTCGTATCCTGTACGTGGCTTTATACAAATCCTTTTTTTTAAGGATGGAACCGTTTTTGTGTCCAATGCACGCGCACTGAGCACATTTTCGAAATTGATCTTTTCAGAAACAGTTAATCCATAATTTCGAGTTTTATTTGTATAGAACACTGTATTTCATTTGTAACTGTGCCATATTTACTTCTGCGAGCTATGAATTCTTAACCAAATATCTAAAAAAGTTACCACTTTTTCGAACCACCCTACTTCTGCTACTTTTCAATATCAACTCAAAACTGCAGTATATGCTTGATATACATATTCCGATAGAGAATTAAAAGCTGTATAAAACTTTTCCAGTTACAGTTGAATTTATGTAACTAACAAACAAAAGCCCTATGTAACATTAAACAAGGCAACAAACTTTTAGAGCCAACAAGAAGTTACCACGTTTTGAACATTAATAAAAAAATCTAATATTTTGTGGGGGCACCTTTTGCTTTGAAGACAATCTAAAAAGTCACCAAACAGTAACTTCTTTGTTGGCCCCAAAAATGTGTTGCCCCTTTCAATGTTATATAACACTGTTGTTTGTCAGTTAAATAAATTCAACTTTAACTGAGTTTTATACAGCTTTAAATTCTCCATCAGAATACATTAAACATACCACAGTTCCAAATGTATGCTAAAAAATAACTACAATAGACCAAATAAAAAAAGTAAAATCTTTTTGCCCACTAGTATATACAAGCACTGGAGAGATTTTCAAAATCAATTTTCTCAAAGGAAAAATACTCCACAATTTCGAATTATATTTATGCAGAAATTAATTTCACAGTCAGTTCTTAGCAAAGTGGACGTGTATGACGCTCTTCCAAAATTTATTCTTCCAAAAACAAAGTCTTGAATGAAAAATTTTATTCCACAATTTTAATATATTTCTAAATTTGAAATCACACCTTAGGGGTATGCTTGTCCTTATCCATCTTGTATTGTGTTATCCACCATCGAAGAATTAAAATCCAATTCCGAGTAACTTTGCCCGTTGACGAGTGTATTAAAAGAATTTCCAGGATGCCTGTGTTGGCAGTTGTTTTCGTTTTGTTATCAAACGGGCCGCGATATTGTTCGTACGTGGAAGTGGAAGAGGAACGGAACCACCTATTCACGGTTATACGGCACTTTCGAGCAGCCAATACCGGCATACACGGGGATTCCAACTGTTTAACAGAAAGCATCGTTACAGTTAATGGTTTCATCAATCGATTACCGTTCCCTTTGTTTTACGGTCGGGCGAACGCTGGCTGCGTGCTTCAGCGGAAGAACTGATTTCAGTTATTTTTGTTCAAATTAGCGCTCGTTCAGTGTAGAAGTGGGAGTGCGACTGCGAGGCGTCGTTATCGATTAGTCTCGGTAACCTGTGTCACAGTTGAACTGTGATGTAAGATGTTTATTAGTACTAATTGGCGCACTGAATTTCATTTAAAGGACTGGTAGGAAAAATGCAGACTTTTTATTGTACTGAGTTCAACTGAGTAGGAGATGAATACTTGTGAAGAAAAATTAATTTTTTTTTATATATCTTACGATTTCACAGATAAGCAAATATTCTTTGGAAGCTGTTTTCTCCTCTAGACTCATTTTATTTCCGTAACAAAAACTATGTATGCCATTGGGACCATTGAACTATATTTCTGCAAAATACCAGATATTTTCTATTTTCGAGTTACCAAGCATTCCTTGTTAGTCGAAACGAAACGTTCTATTTTCTTGTTTCGAGTAGATATCCCACCGTGGCCGTCTAAAATCAAATGGGATGATTGTAAACTTTTATTACGCATCGCACTCTATTTCATTTATTTACAACTCCTGTTATCGATTTCTAATCGAGAATCCATACTATCTCTGCTGCTGTAAACCGAGCCCCAGGACCTTATTACTGCAATTTGAGGCGAGGTAGGGGATGGTACCTCAGAGATAAAAAGTGTGTTTAACATTAAGCTGATTCACGAGCGCGGAACCACTTTAGAGTACCAGGATGCATCGTGAGAATTAATGAACACGTTTCAGACAAGGTTTGAACTCTTTTCTGAACGTACGGCGGCCGTTTCAGCTGTACTATCGCGGGATTAAACGGTGAAGCGTCTTCCTTGGAGCATCAGGGGCTGAGACGTATGCACAACTTTTCTCATTAACTTCAACTCTCGTTTTTTAAACGCGCCAGCAGCGACGCCGGCGTTCCTCAGTTACGCAACACACAAGATTTCGCTTCTATTCACGCCGCGGTGAGAGAGTTCAGATTCTCGAAATTCTGCGATACAATTGTGGTAACCGTTCATTGTGTCAGGAAGAGCTCATTGTTCCTTCTCTCCGTCCTCCGTGCTATTGACACGAGGTGGCTACTTCTTTTTTTTTTTTTGATTGCACGATTCACGTTCATGATACGAAATCATTGCCAAGGGGGTGTTACCTTATCGGAGATTTCTCGTTCGCTATTGTCTTTTGAATTTTTCAAATAATGTACGGTAGTGGCCAAGAGAAAGTTTAAACTGTGAACGGTAACAAAAATGAAATAGGTACCTATCTAGTTTCATTAGGAAGAATTATATCTTCAAATTTATATCTTGTAGATTGGGGAGTTGCAGGAATAGCAGCAAACAAAAACTGTGTTGTAATCAGGCGGAATTCCCTTACATATTTACAAAGTTTCAGAATTTTTTGAATTTCCGGCTTCGGGATCTTCCCTTGTCAATAGTTACCTACCTAAGCAGTAAATTTGTTATACTATCAAATAAATTACTTTTTGTGACATCTTGAATTGCAAGTGTCGCTGATACTGTCTTCAGCATAACCTATCGACAATACAGTAACATTAACCCTTTGAGTACAGGGATTGAAACCCTTGACGTACGTCGTGTGCGGAAATCCTCCAGTCTCGTTTGTTCACGGTACTTACTGAACGCCTATCAGCGTTCTCCGCACAAGCTGCATGCATTGTCGCATATATGGGTTCATCGTCTGCAAAGGGTTGCTTAAAGTTGGTAACTGTTCGGATACGTATAAGCGATAGCGTAGGTAAATTTAATTACCACAAACGACAAGGTGCAGCAAAATGACTGTACTTAAACCTAACCGCGTAGAATGTGCCCGTATGGTAAAGGAACCAGTAGTTGAGCATGTATCAATAGTTGACACTTTTCAGAAAAACATAAAAAGATAAGGTTTTCCTAATAAGTGTCAACTACTACAGAAAAATATGAAAAATAAGGTTTTTCTAAAAAATGTCAACTATTACAGAAAAATATAAACAATAAGGTTTTTCTGAAAAGTGTCAACTACTGATACATGGTCAACTACTGGTTGTCTTTACCCTAATGTATATAGAAAGATTCCACTACAGAAAAATTCTAGAAATCATGCATTTCGGTTCAAGTAACTCGGGGAATATCGTTTTCGTTCACCTCACATCCCCCACTTCCTTGCTCCTTGTTCCTTTGTACAGATCGTTTACAATCGTATTTGAGATCGTTGAGTTCAACACTTTCAGTTTCGACGGTAAACTCAGCACCCTCCACATAAATCCTGCCCGTTATACGGTCCAACCGTTACCGTTTTATGCACTGGTCGCGCGGAATACGCGTCACAGATGCAAATGTAAATTATACTCTTGAGTTTTCTGGCGATATTCGTTCTCTCTTATAGCGGCTACGTCCTTTATTCCCGCGCTGCTGGCTGAAACGGAGTAAACAGAAGTGACGGGAGGGTGGAACGTTTTAATTAAACGGTATTTAATTGCACGCTAACGTAGCTTTCATTCGAGCGTCACGGTGAATTTTTCAACGGGACATGAACGACGAAATAATTACGCGATGGCACGTTCGTGGACGTGTATCAACCCTTGGACGATATGGGTGGGCTGATAGCCGACAGTGCGAGGTCGAGTTCGACCTGTAGTTTCGTTCATATACGTTTGAGTTACCGATTTGGTTCAAATTTTCCGTGTAATTAGTGCACAACGCGTGTATTAAGGGATTATGACACTTTGGAGGCTCGAAAATCATATGTAATTAGTTATTTAAATTGATATACCTAGATCTGGAGAAGACAAAACTTTGAGCTTAATTTTCTCACCAAATTTTGAGTGGTGTACCCTAGTGAGAAAATTAAGCGGTGAGGTTTTAATTGTTGGTTAAATTAGGGACTTGAACCTTATGTACTCCTCACGTCACAGTAAACTTAGAAGCTTACAAAAGCTTAAAATTTAATAGAATTTAAATAAAATAAATAGAAATTAAATTTTGAGTTTGAGAGACTTTGATGTGAAAGTCTTATTTGTTTAAAGAATTGGTGCTAATATAATAGTTTGATATGGGAGGGGCCCAAATGAGGACTATATTTGTCAGGCGAGGGGTCATACAGGCACATTAGATCATATACAAGGGAACACTTTTACTCACGAGAAGAATCGAGCAGACGCAGGTAGTCTCTGAGGATTGAGGAGCGTTGTGAATCGTGGTAGAAAGTTGGAGTTAGGAAAGTGGCATTTCCCTCTTGGTCTAGTTAGGCGTTTCGTCGCGGGGCGAGGTGTTCGTTGAATGAAGAAGCAGATTCCACCAGACGGCCATTATCCGCGCAATTTTCGTGAAACCGCGTTCCGTCCTAACGCGTTGTTGCTTCATTCTGACTTTTATATTTCGATCTGCAACGTTCCAAGAAGCCGATATACAGGGTGGACCATTATCCGCGGAATAACAAAATTAGTTGGAAGTATAGGATAACATTTTTTTATCTGAACTTTCATCTTCGAAAAAGATGACTTATGCGTGAGTACAAAACATGAAATATTTTAGAAAATTGACAGAACGTAACAAGTGATTGTGATATAACTGAATCCTTGTGCAAAAATGAGTCAAAGTGGTAGAATAATTTATTTTCGAACGAGATTTTGTTTTCAATAAATTGATTTTGAAAGTGGATCATGTTTACTTCCGCAATCTTGCAGTCCACAGCCAATTATTTGCTTATTCGTATTACATTTGTCGTTTCTATTCAAAGCTCATTTATGCTTCTCGTGTTGGAAAACAGCAATGGCACATGTAGAATCATAATTAGTTTACAAATCACTTTAAAAGCATTTATTTTGTTTACCTATGAAGAGCGCTTTTTATCGAATTTTAAAGTTATAAATTCAAAATATAATATAAAATTGTCATTTAATAAATGCTTTATTTCAGTACTTATTTCTTTAAGCTAACCTCTAAAATTGGTCGACTACTAGTGCTTTCACCCTATATTCATCACATTTTTCCTGCAAAATCACCTCTTTCGCGAATCCACTACAAATAACACACCACCCCGTATACTCATTCTGGTGCATCAGCTTTTACAAGCTCCATTTCCAAAAAACACTTTACATAACTACGCCGTTTGCGAAACGGCCAGCATCCACCAACCGACCACACCATCAGCGTACAATTTTATCCACTGACGACGGTCGTTTCCGTCCCGCCCGACTTTTTGTTTCCTCCGGGATGCAGATACGTAGTATTGGCACGTGTCACCTGGTCGCTCTCTATTGCTCCATTATATGAGATAAATGAAAAGCTACGAGCTATGGATGCACGGCACGTGACTCCGATACGTCACGTTTCTGATCCTCTGCTTCCTATCCAGTCCCCCATACCTCAGCAGCAGCATTTCACGTCCTTCCATTTCCTCCCGCATACTCCGCTCGTGCCACGTTCGAAATTCGCGCCATCACTCGTGTGGACCCCGTATCGCGGGAGTCCGTGGCGAGAGTCGCGCGACCCCTTTGAATGCGCGCCATCGCCCCGCGAGCTGATCCAGGACGAATTTCGAGTCTGTCGGGCGCGTAGCACCCTAAAAGTACTTGCGCCAGCTCGCTGGGTAGCTGTTGCGCATATAAATTTCGCAAATGCCGCGAACACCACCGGGCGGGGAGGTGTTAGAAGTTGGGAGAAGTTGCGTTGAAATTTTGACAGAAGCCATTTAGAGGTGACGCAGCGCCGCGCCAACATTTTCCTCTATTATGAAGCGTGGCTGCATGGGAAATAAGTAGCTAATTTATGTCTCGTAAATGGCGCGTGCTCGCGTATCAACGATCAAAATTCGCAGGGATATTTGAATTGGCTTCCCTCGCTGACGCGTTTCACTCTTCAGTCGTTCACGGTGTTATGCGTGCGTGTTATTCGCTCATCAACGCGAGCTTCTGCCGCGTGAATCATTCGCGTGCGTTGGGTTCTCCAGTCAGCCCGTAATGTCGTTATCGCATTCTTTGGTATTTAATTGCGCGAATTAAGTAACGGTGTTTAAGTAAGGAATTAAGTTTTGCGTCGATGAATCGGGCGCGAGGGAACTTTGCGTAATCCCATTCATGCGACTGCTGACTGCGAGTTTCTTTTTCGCGCCGTTGAGAATTTTTGCCCGATGCGAAACATTGCTCTAGATACGCTTTGTTAATGGGTCAGTGGAATTTTTGTAATTATTACAGGGGAACTTTGCAGAGTAACTGCCTCACTGTGATTATTCGTGGGCATAGTTATAGCATACTTACCTTCAAAAAATGGATTTGTATCCGTCAAAGTCGTGTCTGAAGAGTACTGAGCAATGAGGTGACACTAAGTTTACAAAATTGATTTAAGACGCTTTTCGCATAAGACGCAAAATCACATTGACTGAACGGGAATGCACAGATGACTAAAGGCGGGATCTTCTAACTGTGACAGGTCGCTGCCGATCGCAGCTTGGAGATCTCGCCTTAACACTTCAGACGCTTATAATGCTCACATCTTGCGTGGAATGTTTATATTTTGTTTCGGAGAAACTACTTAACTGCGCCACGGCCAAGCAGAATAACACAAGTCCACTGGACTTGTATCGTTCTGCCTAGAGTGTCCGTAAATTATTACTACTCTGTTTATTATTATTTACGTTAATTGTACGGATATTGAACATTATGCAAAGTTAAGGAAATATACGTTTACAGTAAATCATAATCAATATAGCCAAAAGTTCCGACGAGTATGTAAAGAAGAATAGGAACACTGGTGTCTCTGAAGATTCGTTGGTAAAATATACGTGTCCAAGTAATTTATCGCTGCATTCACTTGCTGTGTAGTTCGTTGAACTCTTCGCGCCGTAAACCGGATTAACCAACTACTGTTTCAAGTTGTTTGGTATGAATGAAAGGGTTCGAATAAAACTTGATTTCGATATGTCACGTTTCTGATCCAAGCCACTTCCGGTCGTGACGACCCCCGTTGTCGCGTTTAAGTCTGCGGAGACAGTGAGGGAGGAGAATGTGATGAAAGGTTGTTCAGGTTTGCATGAATGACGTGATAAAAATAAATCAAGAATAAATATTTTGGAACGAGGTTCAGCTTTGGATGAAATTGAAGATATGTTGGATTTCCTCTTTGTGCGAGGAAGTGTCAATTTTAGTTATGGTATCTCTTTGTTTCCTTGGACGGAATTGTCTAATATATATCGTGTGCTGGGGGCACCGGACATCTCCATTAGTGAAAAAGAAATTCGTAGGGATCTGTAAATAATTATAAATTTGGAATAGGTTCATGCTAGATCAGGTTTTTCTGGTGGCATAATTTATAGTCTCTGTTTCAACAATTTTAATAGTTCATGGATTAATATGAGCAGCAGATTGTTAGAATCGTGGATAATGAATTATGGAGATTCGTTATGTGTGTTAATAGGAATAGAAATAGTAGTCACTGTACTGTAACCACTTAAATTAGACAAATTCGATAAATTAAAGCTATTTTCCTTGAAAAAGAAAAAAGTACATAGTTTATAATTTAGAAATTATATATTATTTTTTTGATTGCTCGAAGAATTATGTCGCGCACCATAAATTGAAGAGTAGGTACATGTAGAAAACACTGTAAGTACCAAAATGAAATATTGTGTTTTTTATCGAAAAATGTTCTATATACCTACGTGCCAGTGGTAATATTATAGTATAGAATTTGATTTTTTACACCTACAGTGTTTTCTACAAGGACTCTTCAATTATACATTCACTTCAGCTTCACTATCCTCCATGAAATTGACACACAATTTAGGAATCCAATTTAACAATCAAATAATACTCACAACAGATATTTCAAGCACAAAGAAAGATCTGGAAACTTGAAAATTACTCAAAGAAATTATTCAAAGAAAATTTACAAAGAAAATGTCGAATCAAATTCAGTAAAAAGTATTCAAAGTAGACATACATACTATTCCAATTTTACAGCGTCCCTTAAGGTCCCTTTGATTTTTTTTAGAAAAAAGTATACACTGTATGGGTCTAAATCTTTTTGCACTTTATTCTGCTACAAATGTAGAGTACAAAACAATTTTTGTATTTCATTTTTGCCCACCCCTGCCTCTGATTGATATGCATTGCGTGCTGGATCGTTGTAAAAAAAACTGGCATGCACTGGCGCCACGATAACTTTACACAGGATCATCCAAAATCAAAAAACAAAATCAAATAGATGTTGTTGAATATGCAAACAATTTTTTTCGATTTTTTGACCGGCGGATGCCCTTAATAAATTGCAATTAGGTAACATTTTTTTCCTTTTGTTCTCTTGGCACTGTTTTCATTTTTTGCGATTCGTTAACTTTTCTAAAAAGATATATATAGGTATATAGGTTAACAGAAGAGAATCTTCCTCTTTCCTAACAACTTTAGTTGGAGGCGTTAAAGGAGAATGCGTGGCCCTAAACTTTACGAATGGCACCGTATGTGCACGTATATCTCTCTGTACATACCTACATCTTCCGTCCCACGTGTATACACGAATTTACACGTGCGCACGTATATTTATGTGCATCCCCACGGCAGCTGGGGAAGGCGAATTTCGAGTTCGCGAAATGTCACTTCCCAGAACGTCTCCATCAATTTCTCTCGGTGTAGTTACACGGAGTTCACTCAAACTACAAGTAGCGAGATTATGTACGACGCGTGTTCAGCCAAGGTGACTGGGAAATTATAATGCAGTTGTGGGGCTAATGGAGTTAAAATAACATTGTAAGTTTCCATATGCTATTCGAACCGATTCGTTAAGTCATTAGCACCGAAGTCACCCTTTCGCTTTTGTTGCTTTTTACGGAGGCTTCGATCGAACAGACTTATATCTCTGATACTACATTTTTGGTTCTGGTTTTTGATTTATTGCAAATTTTGAATCTGCACCCATTAATGTTTTGCGGAATATGAACGCTGCAGATGTGAAAAATTTGTCAAGAGTAGAAATAGAAACTTATCAACTCATAGAAAATATATGATGAGAATTTTAAACAAATTCACTATGCAAGTCGTGATTAAGATTCTCATTATGTGTGAATTTTGATACGGTTCCAAATAAATGATGTTTCATTTTGATAAATTTCGAATGTTTACGAAAATAAATTTTGATAAATACTCGAAGATTTGATTGAAAGATGTTATTAAAAAAGTATAAATATTTCGCGAAGCTTTTGAAAAAAAGTATAAATATTTCACTTTCTAATGTCTTTCTTAATATTTTTACGGAATAGTCGGTTTCGCTAAAAGGAAGCTTTATATTCATCAGAAGAGGAAGTGCAATTACACTTTGCTAATATATTTGAATTTACGGTTAGAAAGCCACTGAGATCATAAAGAATATTCACCTGTTTTCTCTACCATTTTCTTTCTCTCTTCAATTAAATAAGTTATACGAAGCTTCCCAGTTACGTGACACCCCTTGTACCTATAAAGTAAACAGAATCACATCTTCTAAGAAGCCAATTTAGCATCAGGAGGGGAAAAAGAAATTCTTTGTAGATACTTATTCAGAGCTTCAGCAACATGAAAACTGAACCTTTAACTCGATATTCAAACTTACCGGCGTGCTTTCTGATGCTTGTTAAAGTTACATCGACGAGTATACGTGTAGTTTTATAAAGCACGATTAAGCGTTTGCTTATTCTCTCCGTATCATGCGGAATATTTTTTACCCGATTGAATTATCTTTGTCGTCGAGATACAATTCCGACGGAATTTTGTTTTTTTACTTACTCCCTCCGTCCTGGTTTCCCGTATTGAAAGAGTCTGTGGTAGGCGGGGTTTAAGGAAAATGCAAGGTATGGCGTGCCTGCGCGATATCGCTTTACAGGCAAATGAACGCGAATTTCTAGTTCACGAAACATTGTCGTTGAGAAATATCTCCGCCAATTTCCTACCTCCACCTTACGCCAAGTTTATATCACCGTTGCCAGTAGACGGTGCACGTTTAACTCCTACCGAAACGTTGTTAAACTTCAATGCAAAACTAGGTACAACGGGACGTACTTGATAAATCACGTTGACGTCCAAGAGAAAGTGGCTTTTACCTTCTATTTGATGCAAATATATAGGGTGTCTTAGAATAATATCGTCCTTTTAAAAAGTGAAAAATGTTTTATGAATGAAGAGGAAAAATCCGGGAATGACGATTTTTCGTGATTTTGGGATTTATAGCATATTTTGTTGGAGGCAAACTGGTACTACAAAACTGTCGAATCACAAAGGGTTATAAAGCTTAACCCTTCGTGGTCACACGGGGTGTATTGTACCCCAAGAGCAATTTTCGATTTGAAATGTCGCACCTTTACGTCTTCCAAAGGGGATTTATCGCAAAAAATAATAAAAAAAAATTTTAAAAAATCGGGTTTACCCACAACCACGGAAAATCGCTCATTTTCCACTACAAATTTTATCATATCAAAATTTATGTTTCTAGAAAAAGACTATTAGACCATGACTGTATAAGTATTACGAATGTACAATTATCACTAAAAAATTAAAAGATTCAAAAATACGAAAATGGTAACTCAAAAAATGCCGCTGGGGTACAGTGAATCCCGTGTGACCAATGTGTGATTATAAGAAGGTGTGACCACGAAGGGTTAAATACCCCCGTAAGATAACGTGAAAGATTTGGTATACTGGTTAAAAACAGGAAATGTCCACTCCGTATTGAAACAAAATACGGAATGTCCCACTGTTTGTTTAATCTTCTGTCGTCAAGGTAAATCAAGAAATTATTTTAGGAGAAAATTAAATTCAGTGAACCTTAATATTTTTTATTGCAGCTAATATAATATTCTATGATTCTTTAGAATTTTGAAATCTGTTTTATTGCAACACAAAATAAAAGTCCAATAGTGACATTTTCCACTCATTACTATGCATGTTCTTAGTTTTTTAAATCAGAAATCCGGCTCCATCCCAAAATACGATTTTTCAGAATTTTCACATGTGTTCGCGTCAACTGTTTGCTTCCAAACAAACGAAGTTAATTATAGAAGCTCAATCACAGGAGGAAATTTGAAACATACAGGTTTTGCATATAAAGGGTATTTTGTAATTAAATGGTACCTAGTGGCGTTATTTTTTATTTAATCTTGATTGTATTGGCGAGAGTGCAGCCGTGCGACATGCACATTGAAACTGAGCTTGTTATAAATTCACGACTGAGTACCTACATTCATATGTTTATAAACTGAACGAATTCAATTCGTTCGCGTACAAAATGTGCACATTTTACCATTTCGAATGCTGATTGGGGCGGTGGTAACGTCGAGAGTTACATTTATCATGGTGAAGAGACTTCGCGACATTTAAATTTTGATCTGCCTCGAAGTTGAAATGTTTTGTTGCTTTTGCTAAAAGCGATTGTACATCTCGTACTTCGTCTTAATATCCGTTCGGAGCGATTGATATTGTTACTACGTTGAAATGACGGAAAAATTTAAAGAAAAATACAAATTTGTGGGTTTCAAAAGTAGAAATCGAGTACGCCGATTTCAGCTGAATATTGAGAAATTAATAGCTAAAATATTTTTACGTCCGATGCTTTTTGTAAGTAGTTACATACATAGCATAAAATATATTTAATAGTCAGTATAAGAATTAGGAATAGAGAATATACATGAATGAAAATAGGAATGGGTATAACATAGACTTATTAAGACCAAGATAGATTCACTGTGACTTATGGGAGGGCTACCAAAAAAAAAACATGAATGTTTCCTATCATATATTATTTGTTTTATTTATATTTATCATATAGTGTGACTTGTAAAAATTAAAATAACACATGATGCGCAGGCTGCCAGCAAATCAACGGAGGGCCGCAGATTTGCGTGCTACTTTTCGTAACGCGCGTCGATATAATAGGCATCGAATTTTAACTGTAATTTATCTTTAATTTAAAGGCAATCCAAATATAAATATAAGAGATATTATATTCTAAATATCTCAATTTTACTACTGCTTTCTGTTTCTCAAAAATTTGTAATCACGAATTTTAGGATCATTTTTTATATTGCTCCCCTAATTTCAAAGTTAAACATATTCAGAAGTGAAAATCAGTTTGTCTTAACGATACATTTCCAACGATATATGAAAATAGCGTCATATCTCCACTTTGAACTCCACGGTTAACTCTTTCAGTGTGTAGTACGAAAGAGATTCGGGCAAGTCACATACAGCTTTCACGTCGTCTCTGTTCCACGAAATTTCGTTCACTATCGTAGAAAAGGCTAGCGCAGAAGCATCGTTCTTTCACTCCCCCGGGCTGCAAGCGAGAGAATTCGCCGTATGCAGATAGAATCGTGACAAATATCGGCAACATCTGCGAAGTATCAAAACTTGGATGTATCGGGGCGTTCGCTTGCGGCGGAGCGGCATCGATTCCGAACGTGTCCTTGTAAATATGTGGCTTCTAGTTCTCGTAGCACCTGCAGTGCATTGCAGTCCGTTCGGCGGAATTTGCGGGGCCTTGCGGTCGTACGGCTCTAAATAATCCTCGAGTTGGTAATATCACTTGGCCCACTAAATTTCCGTCGGCTAAATAGCGGGGCGCAGCGGCTGCTGCTAGGCACAAGTGAGAAATGCCTTATCCTCGCTGGAGGATTACAGCTTACCACGCATAATCGTCCTAATGAAATTTAAACTGGCTGCATCGCGCGAGGCATTAAATGCAACTTGCACGGCGAGCGAGCAGTTTTGTGCCCCGAATGGCTATCGCCTACCGCTTCGAATTCAATGCATCGCGCTCCCACAATGCCGCCCAGAGCTCAAAGGAAGCAATGAAGGCGCTTGCTCGGCCGTTTGTCCCTATGGCGCTCGCTTAAAAAGTGGTCATGGTCAGTGGTACATGCTTAAAGAGCGGCCAGTTGCGTGGCGAGAGTTGTGAACGGTGAATTCGTTCTCTGCATGTAATTCGAAATTGGTGTTGCGTCTGACTAATCGTGGGGATTAACCACTTGGACATTTCTTGCGTGTCCCGTATCGGTGCGCTTTTTTTTTTTTAGGTGAACAGCTGTGTGCTTAAGTAGTTTTCTATGTGCATGATTCTGTTATTGTTTTCATTGGGATGTGCATTTTGTATATGGTGTTTTCAGAAGATTCAAAGTTCTTAAACTTGGAAAGCTTTGTAAAGCTTACAAATACTGTTTGCAACGGACAATACGAGGTGTCCGGCGCCGATTTGTTTCTTCTTGAAATATATGTTGTTCAGCACAAAAATCTAAGAGACAGGTATTTTTTTATTTTTCAAGTTCAATGAGTTTAATTTTCTTATATAATTTTCTTCTTAAATAATTTCTTCTTTTACTTTGACGACAGAAGCTTATGCTTAGGCAAAGAGTGGAGATGTTTCTGAATGGACATTTCCTGTGTTTAACCAGTACTTATATCTTTAATGTTATTTTATGGGGGTATTTGAACTTTATAACCCTTTTTGCTTTGACATTTCTGTAGTCTCAGTTTGCCTCCAACAAAATGTGCTATAAATCGCAAAATCACGAAAAATCGACATTCCCAGTTTTTCCCTTATCTTTCAATTACTTTGTGCTATTTTTCCATTATCATACTATAAACGATGAAGAAACGGCAATGGATAAGTTGCATTATTGCCCATGCACCTGAAATATTACTTTAAAATTTACATAATTCACGAACTTATGCAATTTTATGCGCACGAGTACAAACCACCCCTTCGTCCTGCAGGTTTAGAGTCAATAGTCTTGGCAAGATGACAAATTATATTACGTTCTCTGGATAGCCTTCCCTCCTTTCCTATTCTATACACCTTTCTTGCAATTTGTTTAACTAAAAATCAATGACCAAGAGGGAACCGAATAAAAGAATTTATAATCCCGATTTTTCCAAAGGACATTTTCGTGCGAAATATTTGAAGGATTTATTTGAAATTTCCAGAAAATATTCTGTAAAACTGCCTCGACTTATGATCGAGGCTTTTCACCAATACTTTTATTTCGTTCTTCAGCTCACGTAACCGACTCTAAAAAACGTGAAATTCGATATTTACGGGTTCAAAGACCATTGTGTTATTTTAACTAAAAAATGGACTTTTACCACCGCAGATAACTAAATTTTGAAAATTCATTTAGTGTTTGGGTTTCGCGAACAGTACCTAACAACAAAAAGGGAATGCCTGTCGGCGATGGACGTATCATCGACGTTGTTTTTCAACGTTTTACTATAATTTCGTTTGGAAATATTTTGGCACATGTATTTTTGACGAGCATAAATTTGACCCAGAAATGTAAACAACCTATTAGAAGAATGTTTTTTATAAATCATTCGGATGTAATTTCTTAAGCCTATTTTTTAGGAGAATAAGAAGACACCTGTCCAGACAAAAAATTGAATAGTTAATAGATATGTAGGTACATTTGCACGTGTGAATTGCATTTGTACTTTCGAAGAAGCCAATAAAAATGACTGTTGCATGGTTTGAAATTAGAAAGTATGGTAACAAAAATGTCATTTTTCTTTAGGTCATCAGTGTTTTTTTTAATTCGAATTGGGCATTTTATTAATACCTATATTGTAGGAAATTAAACGATGTATTTTATTACAATTGTATATCTGAGAGTGAATTGCATACAAAGGAACTACTTATTGTTAGTGAATTTACTAAATTTTCAAAAATTATCATGGCACGATATCAGTCGTCGTTATAAATTCAAAGTGCTTTAGACTTTAGAGTAACAAGCAAAGAGGCTTTTCTGCGATCAAAGAAGGACCCGAGCGAAGTGTGCTTCTGTAGAATTTGGTAACGTTCGGCAAGAAGCTTTGTACATCCTACAATATGTTACAATCTACATGATGAAACGGTGTGGACAAAGGACCAGGGAAAAGGCTTTGCTCGTTCGCAAGTGCTTGGACGATGGATATTGCAAGTGCAGAGCTTGCTACAAAACGATGTAGGATTCTCGTGTTGTTTCGTCGAGCATATGGCAAAGCATACGTAACGAGGTTTTCAAAATTTTTTTATTTTGACGCTTTCACTTGCAATCTGTTTTTCAAGAGTCTCAAATTGTTTAGTAGGATCGTGTTTTCGAAGTTGCGTCGAAAAAGCAACTTTATGGGCACAATACATCTCGAACATTTTTACAATATTTTAATCCCTCAAGCTGAGTTTTTTTTTTAAAATTCTTGGGATTCTAGAGAATTTTTTTTAAACATTTGCCTTTTGTGCTTAAAATGTTAGTGCATTTCACTATCATTATCTTTTGCATCAGTGCTGCGAATTAATTGTCAGTAAATAGTCATATAAATATTTCAATTCAACTAGGTAGTAAATATTCATGAAAATCGATCATTCAGTTATAGTGCAGATTATTTACATTTATCGGTGACTGTGTAGTTAGCAGCACCTCTAATTATCGTAATCTAGAATAATCGTAATTGTCTACTGTCTGTTGAATTGCTGAGTTCTTCGTCTATCGTAGAATACAGTCAGAATAATCTGCAGGATTTCCTGTAGTGAGTAATGCAACCGAGATTCTATGTGCACAAATAAATCAAACACATAATATACAGGGTGTGTCTAAAAAAGAAATGGTTTCTTTAACGCTTCGACGGCCGCTATTTATTTTGTATTGATAATATGATAATAGCAAAGTAAGAAGAAAGAAAAAATAAGAACCTTGTTACTAAATAAACAGTAAATAACAGTAAAGTAAAGGTAGCAAATCAATTGTGATTTATCAATGTTCCTCTATAAGAAACACAAGCAGAATCAACTATAGGTATGTATCCAAAAAAATCCTCGAAGTTGAATGTGTGAATCCCTATAAGTACACCAGACTAAATTTTTTTTCGAAAATGAAAACTTGCTTTAATATCATTTTATCGTATAGTTTTCATTTATTTTTCCACGTAGAATTATGTCAGTCTCGGTTGTAGGAAGCATTTAGATGCTTCTAGATACCTACTTTGTACATTTGGGCCAGAGCTTTTGGTTAATCTTAATTGAGAAGTTCGAAAATAGAGGTACGATGCGCAGAACCATGGGATTTACATCTTTTATGATGAGACTAGCGTAAAACTAGGATTTAGTACGGCAGGGAGAATTTTGTAACGGCTTCTCTTGAAGTATGTCTCATGTCCCGGGCTGAAAAATGAGCATCCTTAAAGATTCTTTTTTAAGAAAAATACGTGACATACTAAAATAAAGTTTTACATGTTAATAAATATGCTTACAAGTATAAATAGATTCTTATTTTACATCACTGCAACTCCAATTTCTAATAAAATGAATTAACAAATGTTAAAAATAACAATTTACGAATAAGAATAATTTTCACGAATACTTTTGGAATTTTGTCTTGGATACAAGAGAAAGTTTCTAATATATTAGGTATATTAATTCAGTATGAACTGAAAGTGGTTATTTTTTTTTCTGTGCATCTAGCCAAAATTTCAAGTCGATTGATTATTTACTCTTTAACGTAACACGATCACGAACTTCAGTATGTATTACCATTTTATAAAAAATAAATTTGAAGTTCAATAAATTCCATACCTTGGTCAGTTTTCCTTAGTTTCAACGTACCATTTAAACATACACTACTGAAATTCTAAAAATCAAAAATAAGAAAGAAAAAATTTCTACCTCCGTCACGACACTACTCCGCTTAATGCGTAGCTCGCGTATCACGTAATCCAACGAATTGTCGCGAATAGTCTGATAGCTTAATGAAATTTGAACCTGGTGGATTTGCTCGCGGTGCAAGTTCTACTCCGCAGCCCCTGCCACCTCGTGTACATATATATAACCCCAGAATCTCATCCTTAAGTCCCGCACTTACCCTAAAAGACAAATTTCCCGAGGTATTCTAAGGAACAGCGTAACCTTGTCCGCGTGTTTCGGTAATCCTGCTTGTAATCGTCTCTGCGCGCGAGAAGATGAAAGGAAAGTCTTGTTAAACTGTTTGCCCGCCCCAGTAAAACACCTCGTCCCTCGTCATTTTACTAACAGACGAAGCACCTTAACACGCCGGGTATCACATCACGTAGATCATTGGGCCATTTTCGTTTAACGCGATGACAGTTCTTTCTGTTTGTTCTTCTCTTTAGTGGATTATGCAGAGTGTTAAAAAACATGGTCTAATACTTTAGGGGCTTATAGTATGGACGGGACTCACTGACAGGGCTCGATCTATTTAGATCTTCCGCCACTCTGGGCAAAAATAATTTTTACAGCCCTTATATTTAATTATAAATAAATATTTTCAAATATAATTTTTGACAGTGATTAAAATTTTTTTGTAGGTATTTGTTGAATAAGAAAAGCTTTTTATTATATAAAAAATCTAATATTTATAAATTACCAATTAACTAATTCTGCCATCTCCAAATTTGCCGCTCCGAGTCCTGCTTGATCCCCCCTCTGAAAAAATGCTTAATCTACATAGGTCTTGAAAGAATCCTTTCGACGTAAAATCTACCTACTTTCTTATCTACGATGCAAAATTTATTTTTGTATTTAATAATGATTTACACGAAGTCTTGGATAATGTGTCGTTTCGAAAGAAATTATTTCATCTCATTTCAGCATGATGGCGCTAGGCTAAATTTTTTAATTAATGTGAGGCAACATCTAAATCAATTATTTTTCTTCATAGGCAACCCATGGGGTCGTGTGTTGCGCTGCGAAACTGCACATTCTTGCATTCTGCAAGTACTGTTTGAACGCCCCCGTTTATGTTTGCCCAGTTTCAATATAGTGTATTGAAATATTGATTAATTTTAATTGTTTGATTGAAGTATCTATTTGGAATATTTGATAAAATATTCAGTGGTTATCTTGGTTGCAGTATAATAGTTATTATATTAATAAATATTCCTAAGTAGACGTTAAACACTACTAATCAGTAGTATCAAAATGCACGTAGTAAATCGTGCTAAATTTCCCCAGTGATATTTGCTTTGCAAAACAAAATGCTGGTAGGTACTTTCCTCGTGGCATGTATTTTCGATAAAGGGCTGATATTTTCCACGTGGTGTCGGTTTCACAGAAAATGGCTGATATTCCTCGAGTGCTATTTGCATTGCAAAACAATGGGCTTGTATTCCTCCAATGGTATTTGTTTCCTAAAAAAAAAAATCATATTCCCCCAGTGGTATTAGTTTCACAGGAATAGTGGTATTCTGCTTTACAAAACAAAGGGCTAATACAGGCACCTGTATTCCTTTAGTGCTATTGGTTTTAAAAAGAAGAATTTTCTGATGACCCCCAGATTTTGAGACGGCAGAGACTTTCACGAAATTTACACATTTCCTAGTTGGATGACGTTTCATAGAATCGCAGTGTCGCCTAAAAGTCAGTCGCCGATTTTTCACTATCGTGGTATCCAAATTTGCTTACCCGATTGCATAAATCGAATGTATAGGCGCGTTTGCAAGTGCTGGCAAATCCTGGACGTAAACGGGGATTAAAGGAAATCCTGCCAGAATCCATAGATCCTACAAGATTCGGTTGGTACGATGTATACGAAAAAGTTGGTGATCCTTGACTTCCACGGAATGGAGCCTAACGTTCACCTGTGCTGTTCAGTTCTTGCAGAATAAAGTTGTTGAAAATTGGGTTTTGCTATTAATTGATAGACGATACACGAGTTCCAGGGTTAGTTAAGCAATTGGGACAAGATGTGTTTTTTGTTCACTTGCAAGTACAAAACACAAGTGGTGGAGAAATTTTTTTCTGAAAGTATAATTATTCATCTTTAATATGCTGCAATATATTGTGCTATTCCCTTATGGCTTGAAAAATCCGGGTAGCTTGAAATGTTTCGGGCGGCTCGGAGAAACGGGGTAGTCCGAATTGTTTCGGGTGCCTCGAAAAATCCGAGCGCCTCGAATTTGGTTTGAGCAGTCCGACTATATCGAGTAGGTGAAATATTTCGAACGTCGAATTTCTTAATACGTTGAAATGGATATTTCATCCTCGACTGCGGGGCGCCGACCTCGCATCGCTGCGGTCCACCGAGGACTCATACATGTTTCAGAAATAAATTAATTCTTTATTCTTTATCGCATCGATAGGAAAGTAATACCGATGGGTTACTTACGTTTTTCCGATGAAAATCATACCAAATTTCATGTAAATCGGACTATTATTAACAAAGTCAACTTGAAATGATATAAATCAATTTTTCATGGGATTTCCTTCATTATCGTCCGAATTACGTCGTTCTTGGTATCATTTTCATCGGAGAAACATAACGAATCGATTGGCGTCGTTTCTGCAAAGATCTGATGAGAAATGTGGACATCCTGGACATTTCTCACTTCTTAATGTTATTCCAACCCCTTCATGGGTCGAAAGCCATAAAATTCGGTGAGGTACCACAGGGGGTTCACAGGAGGGCATCTCTCTCTCTCTGACAGACGTCGCTCCAGAATCACCCTCTGTACTCTGTAAGTTCTCGGATATCTCGAGTATCTCGGGTAGTTTACCCGGGTAGCGCCTACCTGGGAATTTTCTTCGTCCCAGGTATCTCACGGGTACCCGGGTACCCGGTGCACAGCTATAACTCGAGTCGAGTGTCTACTGCGTGCGGTCGAGCTCGGGGCTAGGGCGATAAAAGTGACGTTTGCCAGAGCCTCAGGTCAAACGTTAAGAACAGTGTGTTTCCTGTTTCGAAGCCTTGGAACGCGCGAGAAATTTGTTTTCTCTCATCCCTTAATTTTCAGGCGATCGTTAGATGTCCTCGAGAGACTTTGTATCGAACACTTCGCGCTCCGTAGACATTTTCTAATAGCTTTGCAAATTATGTGCTATTTTGTTGTTTGTTTTGTTGAATATGCGTTGTTATTGCTACACTGTTATTGTGCATAATTTCACATTTCACCCACCAGTATCCAAAAATGTTATTTCATTTCTTGGTGCAATTTAGAAAATTATGAATCATTATTTCCCTAATTATCTAATTCTACTAATGATAATAATTATAATAATGAGAAGGAAAGATGGAGAAACAATTTGTTTTGTCCATTCGTGATTTTTCGTGTTGGTGATGTTCAAAAAGGTGACTTCAAGATACTGTCTTTCAGTAGATATAGTACGAACGATGTGAAAGATACGATAAGATTACGTCATTAATAAATGAAGTAGACGATCTTAAATTGCTAGTATAAATGTGTTTAGGCACCATTTAACTCGCTCGAGAGACGTGACACATGCTCGCCGTCTTCCACATTTCGGAAGGCGTATTTCCAAATACATCCGACGTTATAGTTGATAGAAAAGTTTTTAAAATATATTTATGAATAATAAAATGAATCGCCTTCGAAGTAATTTTTCTGTATAATTTCTACTGGGTATATTTTCAACCGTTCGTGAAGAATAGAAGAGAAATGAGAAAAAGCTCTTTCGAGCTTTGATTTTACTCCTTCCATAGTGAATTCCATAGTGAATTTTCTCAAATTTCTAAATTCGCAATCCACCGTTGCACTCATACAGGAAAAGAGTTCCCAAAAATGCGTCTTCCACAAATCACGACGGTATCCTTCGATGCACCAACTTAACCCGCTGCAAAGCCGTTGAACCTCCAGTGATCAGAGAAATTTTACTTTCCCATTTCGTTTTCAAAAAAGGAAAGAAGAAACACAACTTGCATGTCATCGTCCTCAGTTTGTTGGAAAAGAGTTCGTGAAAGCTCGCCCGCCCCCGTCGCTCACCGTGAAATCCGTCTGTCGAGTCGCCCCCCTCGAGTAGTATCGAGCCCAGGGAACACGTTAAACGCGAGCGCGCCAGTCGTTTCAGCTTTGGTAGCGAGGAAAGGGTGGAACGTCATTCGGGGGCTAGCATTCAATCGCACGGTCAGGGAGTCAGTCAGTCGGGCTGTAACAAGCGAGGAAACCCCGTTTTCCCGTGGCACTCGCGACAACAAAAGCAATTTCCATTGCCAAAGAGAAAGGGGAGAGGGGAGGCAGGGAGAGAGAGAGAGAGAGAGAGAGAGAGAGAGAGAGAGCGAGAGCGAGGCGATGACGACGGAGTTGCTCGGGTTTCGTTTCCCCTTTGCCCGTCCGACCTCTCCGCCCCCAGCGACACTGGGTACCCAATTTTTTCACCCCCCTTTTCTTTCTTCACTTCCAACACTTCCCTTTCCGCCCTCTCCTTCTGTTCTTCGCTCCTGCCTCCCGCCGCGAAAGACTTAATTCGTCCAATGTCTTCATCAAAAGTTACGATTCGCTGTTTTGCCACGGAAGTTGAACAGTGATGGCGGGGTTACGGGGCGGCGTCGCTTATGAGAATGGATTTTAATTCGGTGAAAGTGAAAAGCAAAATTTAATCTCTCGGTGTTCAGCGGAATAACGACGGCTGGGGGTGAGATAAAGAATGGGGGAGGAATCGCGCTGTTTAAGAGTTTTATTGCCGGAGCAGTTGGTATTATTTTCAATGGCGTAGGAGTTTCTATTAATAGTTTATATCAGGATTATGGAATATTCTGTATTTTCAATGTTGGTAAGCATATACGGTCACGAAATATTTTTTGTGTCATTTTCAAAATCCTTTTTCTTGGGAACTAAGCATCGAATCAAAAATGCTTATGCTATATTTTTTATCTGCTTTATCATGAAGATTCATTGTTTGCTCATTTATACCACGATTTACGTATATATTGGAAATCCTAGTTGTCGGCCACAAAAGTGGCTTGTGTGACGACCAGAAAAGTAAGCCATTTTTAAGAATTTTTTCCAGGAATAATTTACAGTTTTCATAGAAAAATTTTATTGTCTACCTTTACTACAATGTCTAAAGAGGTTTAAAAAAAACTAGATAAACATGCAAAAATGTTAATATATTAATTAATCTTCTAGACGCCACGCGCGCTGGTCGAATGTGTAACTATGGAACAGCAAGGTCTGAAATCAAATTTGATTTTTTTTTATAAACTACATGAGTGTAGTTTCCGTTGCACATACCGATTTCTTGAACAATTTATTTTTGTAGAAATGGTGCGCTTTAGAAGAAAAGTTTCGAACAACCACAAATAAGATGGACACTTCTTCGACCGTATTTCAAAAATTTTTTTTCGAACCAAGAATCCGTACGTGCAACAGAAACTACACTCATATAGTTAAAAAAAATCGGACATGCTGTTCCATAGTTACACATTCTACCAGCGTGCGTGAGAGGTCTAGAAAATTAATTAATATATATATATATTAAAATTTATGCATGTTTCTCCATTTTTGTTTTATAGTTTTGTAAGACATTGTAATAAAGGTAGGTAATACAAATTTTATACGAAAACAGTAAATTATTCCTGAAAAATATTCTTAAGATTGTCTTACTTTTCCGGCCGTCACAGTGGTGTTCCCCCGTTAACAGTACAGTGGAAACGTGTATACGTGAGTTTTGCTTCGAGAGGGATGAAGTATCTTCTTGTCTCCGTGGAAAAGTAATGTATGGCGGGCATGGGGGAAAAAGTTCCTCGAGTAGCTGTTTTTCACTTTGTTCTTGGTGTTTCGTGTTTTCGAAGTTTTCAGCGTTTCGTAAGGATAATTGATTTTTCTTCCCTTCGCAGCGTTACTTCTCCGTTCTGTTTTCTGGCACAGTGTCCATTTTCGCGAGTATGAGTTTATTTCGTAATCTAAAGCTTTTTAATCTTTCCCCTGACAGATTTTTCAAGGTATTATTGTTCTATTCTCCTGTTAGCTCCACCTATGAACCTCGCTATTGCTTGATATACATATAACAGAATTTAAATGTACCTACATATATCAGTCTTACTTTAAACTTTATTTTTAAGCTGTTCAATATTCGATGCATTACTTGGTCACCTACTCATAATTTCTGTGTAAAATTATTAATTTAGATAAATGAAATAAGACGATATAGTTGCTTTATATTTTACATGACAGTTTCGAGTTAATAAATCCTGAACAAATTATTGAGAATATAGGTATGAAATCATCTGAAATAAAGAAAAGGTCTCTGTTTTTTATTTGTAATTTAAAAATGATAATTAACTGATTGTATTCCCCGAAACGATTAGATATTGAAATTCAGAGTATCTCACCAATTAATTCTCTCATGAGCAATAATCTTAATAAGAATGAAATGATGAAGTTATTCAGCGATACAAGAGCAGATAAATTTTAATACGGAGGATATTACTGAATTCGTTGTAAATGACTTCATTAATAACGTGGAATCAAATGAAGAAGTCATTTAAATGAGATACAAGATAACCAGTGATAATTACAAATAGGTCGATGAAAGGTACAAAAGCTCACATGTACATCTCTATATAATTATTGCAATAATATAAACTTCAATTATTACAAAAATTCCTACCATGCTTAAAACTCAATTTACTTCACCAGCTCACATTCCAAGTTAACTTCCCTTAAGCACCAACACAAGTCTCTGTTTTCAAACAATCATATTTCTACATGTTGAGTAATGGGACCATTCACTTCGCGAATTTCGATCGACGCATTTGAAATGATGAAAGTGCTCTCCATGCCAGGAGAGAAATATTTAAGGTCTGTGCAGACATGTCAGTTCCGTGCCAGCGTGCCACTGGTAAGAAGAAGAAGCGATAGAGGATCTCTGCTTCTTACCACTGACACAGAACTGTTATGTGTGCAGAGACCTTTTTTTGTGTTCGGGTGACAAGGACCAGCCGGACCCAATAATGGGGCAGAGCCCAGAGGTCCTCGTCGAACGCCAGCATCCCACGACGATTTTTCCCTTTTCCTAATTATTCAGGAAAGTTTCTATTGGATTGCACCAGTAACATCACAGCTTTTAATTTAACAAACTGAACTCCGTTCATAAAGAGTCTATTTTGTCTCTCGTTCCGAAACATTCAAGGAGCCCTCCTCTACAGGCTCGGAATAAGATTTTTGGGGCCCGGCGGCTATCAAACCTTCGAGGCCCCCCGTGGTTGATTTTTGGGGCCCAGTGCTACATATCAAACCTTCGAGGCCCCTCCGTGGTTGAACAACGGGGGGAGGGGGGTTTAATGAGCTAATCGCTTAGAACAGGACCCCCTCGGAAAGTGGGGGCCCCCTTTAATACGGGCCTGCTCCTCTATCTCTCGCAGAGACGTTTTCTAACGCTTGCGAGAGCAGTCAACCCCCCTTTACCATTCTTATACCCGCGTCCTACATTGCAACTACGTTTGCAGTTCGTATTAATAAATTAGAGTTAGGAGACACTGTGGTCACAGTTTTTTCAAACTCGCCTACCTATTAAAAGTTCCCGTCGCCATTAGTTTGCCCCTGGGAAGCGTTGCCCCGTTACGCACAAGAGTGTCAGGTGCGCACCTCTACGTCTGACCAATTGTTTAGCGACGTATCGCTGCGACAGGGTATTACGCGCCCGATGCAGGAAGTAAAAACGCGTTTCCCACTTTCATTTTACGACCCCATCGAGGTCTACGTCGAGTAAATGTTTAACAGAGCATAGCGAATATATTCTCAGCAGTCGAGCCGCGCTGCATATTGCATTTTGTCATTCCTGGAATGTTTCTAGCGAACGTGCCTCTTAGGAGACCCTCCTAATAATAATAATGCCTACGATTACGATCACACTTTGTTTCTCGTCTATTTACAAGCTGAATCGGTTCTGGTCTGATTACTCCCACGGGCCAATCGACTTTCGTTAATGATCAGCTTCGGCTAATAGGATACTTACAGCGCGGAGGAAATTAGAAAGATACGATCAGACTGTATACGAAAGAAAAAGGAAAAGAGAAAGAGAGTGGGTGGGGTTTAAGTAGGCAAGACCTCTGTCGTAATCCACGCGTTTTCGCCCACGAATCCCTTAAACTTTCGATGCTATCTACGTAAGAGGATTTTTTGCCCGAAGATGAAGGGAGAATTAAGGGGCACAGATCTTCCTGCGCGACGGATAACAAACAGTTTGTCCCAGTTTGGATTTTTCTCGCTCGACTATGGCGAGCAGTTGGATTACAACGTAACAACGTGCATTACCGTCCACACGTCACTGGAGACTTGCTTATTTTGCGGGAAACGAAAATACAGGGGTAGATAGAATCTTTTGGATCCCATTACCCAATTTTGTCAAGGTAAGTCTGAGACAATCGGTCAATCTAACATAAAATGGCTATTAAAACTAAATAATACTGATATTATTTATATTAGCGGAATGAACGTAATATTTTCAGAATTTTATGCTGATTCAGAAAAACTAGACGATATTTGATTTTAGACAATAGTTGCTGAAAATTGGGTTGAAAACTGAAGTCATCACATGAAGTCATTAGCAGAGACCACTCACATAATTATTCATGACAAAGTAACAAAGAAGAAAGCAAAATTATTTATGAGTGAATACTACAACTACAGATTTATTGATATTTACTTTGTTTGTGCTAAACAAGTACAAAACACTCGAAACAAAAAGTGAATTACCTACTGGCGATTAGCAAAGCAAATGAATACAAAAGTAAATAAATAAAATCAGTTTTTTGCAGTCTTCCGAGAAGCCATTTTTTCATAAAAATTTTTCTAGCAAAATAAAGCTTGCTTTAAAACTATATAAAAAATCCAAGCCCTATTTTTTTATTTATACGAACAAAAAATCCCTAACTGTTTAATGGCTTCATGGGTTTCCCGTTAATTATAATGCTTGTAATTCTACACTATTAGAAAACCCTAGTATTAACTTACTTATACAAACATATAAGTTTTAAATTATCCTTTGACTAACACAGATGCAAAGCCTGAACCAAACTGGTGCGACATAAAGATAATGCACTCCCCCAATAATTTCCCGGTGACTTATGAACAGAAGTGTACATTTATTACACCGTTTTCTGATACCCTGGGTCTTCTTTCTACCTTCTGGTTTCTGTCCGTGGAAATAGTGGTCCTCGAACCAGGTGGGATCTTAGAGTGGATATTTTACAAGTTTCGGAAAAGTTGTTACAAACTCCGCCCCGTCCAGAGACTTCGTGCACGCATGAGGGCTGCATTGTTCGAAATACCTGCCGTTAATTACTTTGGGAAAGAAGCAGGCGCGCGTGATCTAGAATCGCCGAGACGAGGCTCAGGAGGGAGGACGAAAGTCGCCAAATGGGTCGGGATTACCGTCCAATTACGAACTCTTAAACGAGATGGCCGCTTTGTGCGGCGATGTGTCCTTAGGTAATAGGAAGCTCGCGATGAGAGCGAAGTTGAACAAATATCACGTAACGGGCATGCAGAACTGCGGGGGAAATTGCGCCAGCAGTCAACCCGTGCCCGTAGTTCGGCCAATACTGTTAATTCCGCGAACCATTCGCACGTAGGCAGAGTTGGGCA
Organism: Andrena chrysosceles; assembly: GCA_963855975.1. Classification (NCBI taxonomy): domain Eukaryota; kingdom Metazoa; phylum Arthropoda; class Insecta; order Hymenoptera; family Andrenidae; genus Andrena; species Andrena chrysosceles. The sequence continues at coordinate 23,271,130 of OY979767.1, forward strand.
TTATTCGGCTAAATTTTTATTCGAATACGTATTCGAATACATTTGTGCGAATAAGTTTTTATTCGAATAATCTTCGAATAAAAAATTCGAATAAAATGAAATTATTCGACAATAACGAATAAGTTTTTATTTGACTGAAAATTTATTCGAATAATTTGTTATAATGCCCAACTCTGCACGTAGGTACTCGCGCTATGACTAATATTGCCGCTCACTTTTGGGTAAAATCTTAAGCAGTCCTTTCAAAAATATTCAGAGCGAGGAATAAACTGTGAAAAAGAAGAATGTGACTGACAATTTGGTAATGAAGCATGCAGTTGACTAAGAATTGACAGAAAATGGTAAAAGTATCTTAGAAATAACCGTGATGAAATAAATCTTTGTGTAAAACTGAGTTTAAATTGTGGAATATTGATTTAGATAATTGGAGAGTCACTCTTGTAATTTGTTTGAGTGAATTTAGGTAGCTATAGGGGATGAAAACCTTTGGCCATTCCCCCTAAAATTCGAAGTCAATTCTCTCGTAAACGAAGCACGATATCAAAAATTTTTACTCTACATTTCCGACTTACCTTTTCATGTTACGGTATAGTTAACTAAAAAATAAATAGAAATGAATACTGCGGAGAGGCAAGATTTAGCAATATGCTGTTTTGAACCTCTAATTAAAAACTTAAAAATACCAGTATTAACCATTCCTTCGATCGCCATTGTTATCCGAGGTAAATGGCATGGGAAACGATTGAAGTTGTTCGATTTTATCCTACTGCTGATACTACTCATATCTCGTCCGGAAGTTTCGCCTGCTTCGAAAGTTTCCTTTCCTTTGTCTTATAACTTGCAGAGTTTCGCACCGTGTTACCTGTGCCGCCTTTCGAGGAAACTAATCGAAACCAGACGCGACAGTACCTCGAAGTTTCCCTTAAACGTCACATCCCCTCAATCGCCATTCGCGACGCGTACAATATTTTTCCACCCGCTGCCAGTGTTATAAACGACGGTTTTATGTCTGTTTCAGGGAACGAGTGTGTTGCAATTCCGTCGAGCTGCAGGACGCCGAACAGGGATATTCATTTAACCGGTAATTATATTCTTTGCTCTACCGTGAAACGTAATAATCTCCACATGTGACTCCCCCGCGTTCCATGACGCGCGGACGAATTATTTTGTTGAAAACTGATGGGCATCGATGAAGCAAACAAACATTTAACTGCGTTCAGTGCTTTTATATCACTATTTTCAAGCATATAATTTAAATTACTTAAAAAAAACAGGGTATTATTTTCATCGTCAGTTACAAGTCACGCGTTGAACAGCGATTTTTGAGGTTCCTTTTTTTCGAAAATTATACGCTGGAGCGTGCAACTGCATATATCGAGGGCACTAGTAGTTTACAATTCAAAATATTTTACTTTTATATAGATATTTATTGCTAAATTAGTAATTAGTTATTATATCATGGTGCAAACTAATGATTCCTGTTTTTAAAGAATCATATCTACTTGTAGCAAGTAAAATACATGCACGGTAATCATTCCGCGAGTATTTACAATTCTGCTCCCTATCTTCTTTTTTGCTTCTAAATTTTAAATCAGCACGTGAAATCCATCCGTGCTCCAAGCAACGCTTCAATCTCGATTTTACTTTTAGAAGTAACTTTTTCGATCGCAATTTACATTCGACTCTGAAGCATTAGGTCCTAGTAGCTGGCTACAGTTAGTCCTTAGCTTTCAAGGTGATTCGATATCCTCCGAAATGTGCAGTGATGTCTTTCGAAAGCTCTCCAGCGTACCACGCTTTGAAAGTCTCCCGCCGTTGCTCCGTGTAGCAACATGACCCCGCCGTTCCTCGAGATCAGAGATAATTGGGTGTTCTGTTTCTGGTGGGCTAGTCCGCGCTAGTCCCTTTCACGGCAAAAACAACTCACTTGCTTCTTCCGAACCGTACAGACGCGAAGTACAGTGAAAAACGCCGCAGTTACCGTGTCCGTAAAATATCTCTTCAGTGAATACGGAGTTACTTTAGCTGCTGTTAACGTTGCACTATACACGATGTGCTCTCCTCTCTCTCTCTCCTCTTTTTTTTTATTACCGTAGATTTATCGTGGGATCGTTGTAGGGACGATATTGTTGTTCTTGTACCGGTATTATTTCAGCGGGACGCTGTTCGTGTTTTACGGTACGCGATAAATTTCACTTTCTGCGAGGACCGATGCACTCTGTGCTTTAGAAGGGAGCTTTATAGGGTTTGATGCGAGCTAATCCACTTCTTCTTCTATAACAGCTGCCCGTGAATGCTAATTTCGTAGTGTTAAACGCGATTTGAGGAGGAGCCAGATGTACAGAGTGTTCTAAATAGAGAAAGATGGGTTTGTTAAGAGCGGTGGTTTGGGGAGGTAAAATGAAATTGAAAGGGTTAGCAAAATGTACTTAATGCGAGACATACATAATTACTATCGAAGATGTCAATATTTAATGTAGGTTTAGCTGATGGATTTATGAAAAATCTGCGAACATAAATAAGGGCAATATTTATTTTTTAAATGGTAATTTTAATTATGATTTAATTAATCACAATTAGGCTTTTGTTTTTGGGGTTGTGAAATGGTAATGCTGCTAAACTTTGTAGGCGTTTCTCTCGTTAACTATATACACTTAGCATCACACTTGTAGGAAGCTTTTTAGTTTGTTTTATCTTCCTAAATACGTTTATTAAGATGGCCATCACTTTTTACAGGGCATACTGTATATTTGTATCTACTAGAAGGTACTTTTACTTTTTCTTGGACGTCAACGTGAGTTAGCAAATATGTAGCGTTGCATACAGTTTTGCATTTATGTTTTGGGCTCCATATTAGGGTGTGTCAATTTTTTCAATATTTTAATTTTAAAAGCGATTAGTGGGAAAACGGTGATTTGAAGTAGCTAATTAACCTCACTCAAATTAATTTCTGAAGATACTTTCAGATTCAGGATTAAATATAGCATTACTTTGTCACTAGTCAGTTTAAAATTTTCAACAATTTTAGATTTCCCCACAAAATTTGACACGCCCTACTCCATATTTATGACAATTTTTTGCTAATTACTTCCCTTACGGAGAGCATCTTTTCTGGAGACATTCTGTATTGAATAACAGTTTGCTTTCTCGTTCTATATTAATTATATAACAAATTCTGCATGTTTTGCTCAGTTTACCAAGTGCTATTTATATTCAAATATTATAATATCAAATCGTTTTTTTAACACCCTGTACAAGGTTTGAACATTATATCAAACGAATTACCTCTGAGCGTTCCATCTGAGCTTCGTGTTACCAGTTTTACGACCTACCATTAACATTGATACTTGATATTTTTTTCGCATCGAGTAGCTCTGCTCCATGAATTATTATTCACGATAGTCGTCGCTCATTCGTAATAATAAAATGTATAGGCAGCAGTGTACGAATGAGATTACTCGGTTATTTATTGATTTAACGTTGAACATTCTAATACAGTGATATATCATGTAATACATAAGGCAGTAATTCTTTTAACACTTTATCCATTGCATTTCTTTACTGATCCGCTTCTAATTTCTGAATTATTTACAAATTTTTGAAGAGGTCTTTTGAAGAGATCTTTTATGGGCTCTAATATAAAAAATAATTGCCGGCATAAATCAGTTCAATATGAGTTAAGAAGTTTGGCGAGCAGTCCCTGAGCACGTGGGTCAAAAAGGACCCAAACACAGCCGCCCGTGGGTTAAGGTGAAAATTACCCACTGTAAATTTCTGCACCACTTAAACATTTATTCGCCAAAGTATAAAAAGGTTGAAAAGGGGGTTTATTTATGGAAAACTGTCTAAAGGAACGTTATAAGTCCAACTGACACAAATGTCAGTGGACATGTTTAACCCAGATACAAGTTTCAACCGAGGGAATCGAGAAGCAGCATCGAAATAATCACCCTCGATTCGGCAGGTCCTAAAACATTCATGGCAGCCTTTATTCGACCTCCGCGTTTCTGCAGAACTGGGCTGTAGTAGATCTGTTATTGGCACCTTAATAGCCTTGTTTCTGGGAGCGACGCGCGTCAATAAAGTTTATGAATTATGGAAGGGAATTTTTGACGCGCAGATACGTCTGGTCGCGGCAGTTGCAGGTCTGATAAACGATAGAGACTCTAATTATGATAAACGGTGGCTAGTGAAGCCGAGGATTTGCTTAATCGACGATCGCCGCGGCTGAGTGTATCACTTGCTCCAATTACACGGGCGCAGGTCAATTATACTTGCGTTTCGCCGTTGACGTTTTCAACGTCCCCCCTCGTAATTTCTCCCCCCCCCCCCTGAAAATTGGTGAATTTCGCGGGGACGTTGAGAGCGCGCAGCTAACGTCGCTCATGATTATTTCAGGATCGAGGAGTATTATGTTTTAATCGATCTGAGGGTGGGAACAGCGTTAAATTCGAAATAAAAAATTTAATTTTAAAGATTATTAAGAAATAACGTTTATTGTGCATAAATGCAATGGGACTTCTTTCGACTTTCAGACGAGTATAAACACAAAGTACTATTACGACGCAGTGTGTAGATATTGAGGATGAAAGGATGAATAAGTGTAGCTGTAGATTTGTGAAACTGTTATATTCTCTATTAACCTAAGTAGTTCAGAATTGCTAGCATATCAGTAGGGTGAAATTTTCAGGCACCTAGCCTACATCCTCCTCTGTTGAAGAAGAGGAAGTGTAAGTGTATTGCTTGAAACTATTCTGATCATATAGATAAATATTATATATAAATATTCAATCATATAGGTACTTATATAAATAGTAGAGGTAGAGAAATATCGATAGTGTTGACTATCGATATTATCGAATGTGATGAAAATTGAATAAAATATATATGAAATATATATAAAATAAAATGAAATACAAAAATCAAACATAATATTTTAAAGCATATATATTTTATTCAATTTTCATCACATTCGATAATATCGATAGTCAACACTATCGATAGTTCTCCACCTCTAATAAATAGGATCAAATTTTTAGACATTTTGTACTCCAAATTCCTTTCTTTCACAAAAAAAAGAAGCAGAAAAATGAATTATAAGTGCATGTTTGATACTAATCTGTTTCTCCTTATCGACCTGATCGAGATTTTCTATCCTATCAGTAATTTTCTCTCGCCAAAAATAAATGCATTTTTGACGCTACCTTCCCTATTACTCATTAGCTCGATATGATAAATTCAGAAATTATAATTTTCGTCGAAATCTACCACAATACTAGGATCTCAAATTGTACAGCATCTTGTAGATCAAGGATCTACAAATTCTTAAAATCTCCCCCAGCTCGATTCCCTCGGCTGAACGTCTGAATAAATGGATTATACGAGCGGCTGATCGAAACGTACTGCGTGTTACTACAGGATTGACAGTGAATGGAGGCAGAGAGATTTATGTAGGTATAAGCAACAGTTTCGGCTGGCTGCGTCTATTGATCGCGTATACGTTGTGGAGCCGCGACATAATTAAATTGGCTTGCGAGGAACGCATTGCAGATTGCCGTGTGCAATATTATTTCTTAATTAATGAGGATGTCTACCTTATCAGCGTGCCTCAACGTTAAGACTCACTTGTGGAACTCCGTGCTGCTAGTAGAGCAATTAATTAACTCATGGATTTGTACGTCGTTACCTCGGAGCAGAACACAATAGACTGCAGATAGCGGCTTAGAATAGAATAGATTTCTATAGCGTATTGACGTGCGACATTATCCTAATCTATCCTCTCTCTCGAGGTCTGCGCTTTTATCCGTTTCGATGCATCTCTGTATTTTATATCTTCGTAAAATAGTTCTCTCGATAAGTGTTTTGCATTGTCGGCAAAGTGCTGGTAAAGATAAAAGTTTCTTTTAATATATATGTTATCAACTTTAACGTCCAAAATTTAACAGCTGATCTTACATAGCATGTTACAGGAACTAGGCAGTCAAATCGCTCGAAAATCAAGTATTTGTTGCAAATTAATTACAAGCAGATAAAAGCAAGCGCAGCCTTTTTCTTTTATACTGTAGCGGCTTGCGCGCTGATTGTTTTCTATTGTAGGGGTGAGAATTTTACCGTTGCGCGCAGCGACGCTCGGGTTTTTCCCGTGGGCCTGGGAGAGTCAGGCTTTGGCCACGTCACGCATCTGGCAGCCAGGCTCGCCCAGGTCGGGGTTTTTCCGCGTGTGGACGCGAGTTTCGCGCCAAAATTTGCCGCGCGTTTTCAGCGTCGCTTGAGGGACGCGTCCCTCTGAGAGGGCTGCATAAATAGCCCTCCTGAGGTGCCGCTCGCCCTCACTCACTCTCCGGTACCAGCCCGTAGCGCTAACGTCTCGCGTCGCGTAAACTCTTGCACTGTACTAGGTTATTAACGTAAAATAAACTGTACGGTCAGCTTCTTATTATTGAAAAGAGTGTGGTGTTAAAGAGTATTTATTCTTATTTCCTTTAATCCCCTCAAGTGGTGACCCCGACGTGATTGTGTCGCGAAGGTGATCGTGCAGTGATTTCGTGCGTCAGTGAGAAACTTTGAATTTAAAAAATAAATATAGACATAGTGCATCATGGCTCAAAATAGTGTTTCCGCCGGGTCGTCCCTAATTCCCGAGACTGTGACAAACCGAGTCGGGATTCGTGTTCCTGAATTCACGCCGGGAGACCCAGAATTATGGTTTTGTATTCTGGAGGGAAATTTCGTCTCGGCCGGGGTCGTCTCCGACGCGGTAAAAGCAAGCTACGTCACGGGGGCGTTAGGGCCTCGGTATTTGGCAGAAGTGCGGGACGTGTTGTTTAATCCCCCGGAAACCGGCCTGTACGAGAAGTTGAAAGCGGAATTAATTAGCCGCGTGGGTGTCTCGCAGGAGCAGAAGACCCGCCAACTGTTGGAACGTGAAGAAATGGGCGATCAAAAGCCCTCCCAATTCTTGCGCCACCTTCGGAGCTTGGCGGGGACGTATGTGACGGAGCCATTATTGAGGACGCTTTGGTTGGGACGTTTACCCCCCAATGTTCAAGCTATCCTTGCGACGCAAAAGGACACTTCGCTGGATAAGACGGCGGAGTTGGCGGACGCCATCTTGGGCACGATTCCCGGACGGCCAGTAGTCGCCGAATCATCGCGTCCTGGCCCATCGACGCACTCGAGTTCCATGGACTTGGTGGCCGAGAGGATGCTGCAGCTCCTCGTTTCCCTCCAGGAGGAGACAAAGGTCATGAGGGCCCAGATCGATGAGCTGCGTCATTCCCGGAGGGATGAACCCTTCCGTAGATACGACCAGGGGTGTTCGCGTCGTCCGCGGAGTTTTTCGAGGCCGCGTTCGAGATCCAGGGAGCACGCTGATAACGGTATGTGCTGGTACCACGCGAAGTACGCGCATAAGGCTCATCGGTGTATCGAGCCCTGCACGTACAGCCAGGGAAACGCTCGGGGCGGTCGTTGATGTCGGCTAGCGACTCTGGCCCTACCTTTCGCCGTCTATTCATGCTTGATCGACGTACAGGTACGCAGTTTTTGATCGACACTGGTGCGGATCTCTGTGTGATACCTCGGAAGTTAGTGAGTGACCATGGCCCGAAATCGGCTTACGAACTCTCAGCGGCGAACGGGACGACGATCGCAACCTTCGGTACGGCAACGATTACGCTGAACCTGGGTCTGCGTCGAGATTTCATTTGGAGGTTTGTCGTGGCAGACGTCTCCAAACCTATCATCGGTGCCGATTTTTTGGCACATTTCGGTCTTCTGGTAGACATCCGGAACAAGAACCTCATTGATTCGACTACAGGCTTGCGGTCTAAAGGGGCCACGGTACGGCATGAGGTGGCGTCAGTCAAGATGGTGGTATGCGAGTCCATTTACCATACGTTGCTGCGAAAATACCCTGACCTTACGAAGCCAGGAGGCACTCCTGTCGAGGTAAATCACGGCACGTGCCATTACATTAAGACGACTCCAGGACCACCCGTTTCTTGCAAGCCACGACGGCTTGCACCGGACAAGCTTCTGTTGGCAAAGAAGGAGTTCGAGATCATGCTGCGTTTGGGAATCGCGCGGCCTTCAATGAGTTGCTGGTCATCTCCTCTGCATTTGGTGCCGAAAGGTTCCGATGGGGAATCGTGGAGAGCGGTTGGAGATTATCGGGGCGTTAATGCGCGCTCTGTTCCTGACCGGTACCCCATCCGCCATATTCAGGACTTCGCGCAGGCGTTGAGAGGCAAAAGAATCTTCTCTACCGTTGATTTAATGCGCGCCTATAATCAAATACCAGTGGCAGAGGAGGATATTCCGAAGACTGCGATAACCACGCCTTTCGGGGTGTTTGAATTTCCCTTCATGTCGTTCGGACTCCGTAATGCCGCTCAGACTTTTCAAAGATTTATTGACGAGGTGTTGCGCGGTTTGGACTTTTGTTATGCATACATTGACGATATACTAATCGCGTCTACATCGGAAAAAGAACATTTAGAACATTTAGAAATTTTATTTGATAGGCTTTGTAAATACCATTTAGTTGTTAATTCGAGTAAGTGCGTGTTCGGGAGACCCGAAGTTAAGTTTCTCGGGTATATCGTTTCGGAAAAGGGATCGCGTCCTGTTAGTGAGAAGGTGGATGCAATAAGCAATTTCCCTGAGCCGACGACAGCCAAGCAGTTGCGTCGTTTCTTGGGCATGATAAACTTCTATAGACGTTTCATGCCCAAGGCGGCGCAGACCCAGGCACCCTTAAATGACTTACTGGGCAATAATATTAAGGGAAACAGTCCGGTTGTATGGACTGATGAGGCCCGAGACGCGTTCCGTCTATGCAAGGAGGATTTGTCGCGCGCAACCTTATTGGCGCACCCCGAGCCCAATGCTCCAGTGGCGCTTGCCTGCGACGCCTCAAACACTATGCTGGGCGCTTCCTTGCAGCAGCGGATTGGCGATAGTTGGGAACCATTGGCGTTCTTTTCCACTAAGTTGTCGCCATCGCAACGGAATTATTCCACTTTTGATCGGGAGTTGCTGGCAATTTATATGTCAATCAAACATTTTAGGCATTTGCTGGAAGGGAGAACTTTCACGGTATTTACTGACCATAAGCCGCTCATCTTTGCTTTTAAGTGTAACCCGGATAAGCATACCCCGAGGCAAATTAGGCACCTTTGTTACGTGAGTCAATTCACAACTGACATCCGTCACGTGGCTGGGCAAGACAACGTGGTAGCGGATGCGCTATCCAGGCTGGACTCCGTGGAAGAATCAATCGACTTTGAGGCAATGGCAGCATCTCAAGCTACGGACCTGGAGCTCCAAGAATTTTTACGGAGAGATTCTGGTTTGACGCTGGAACAGGTGGCAATTCCGGGATCTTCTACGAAATTGTGGTGCGATGTTTCGACGGGTAGCGTGCGGCCTTTTCTTACAGCCCCCTTCCGCCGTGCCGTCTTCAATACTCTACACGGTTTGGCCCATGCTGGGATTAAGGCGACGGTCAGATTAGTAACTCAGCGTTACGTTTGGCCGTCGGTCAAGTCTGATTGTAGAGAATGGACGCGTGGTTGCATTCCGTGTCAGTTATCGAAAGTACAGAGACATGTTACCGCACCTCTGAGCTCGTTTCCGCAACCGTCAGCGAGATTTGAGCATGTTAACATCGATATTGTGATTTTACCGGTGTCCGAGGGTTATCGATACTGCCTCACTTGTGTGGACCGCTTTACGCGTTGGCCAGAGGCCATTCCGCTGTTCGACCAGGAGGCAGCCACGGTTGCGCGGGCGTTTTTCGAGGGTTGGATATGCCGTTTCGGGACCCCGTTGCGTGTGACCACGGACCAGGGACGACAGTTTGAATCGTGTCTGTTTAAGGAGTTAAACTCTTTAGTAGGCTCGATTCACTTTCACACCACAGCTTATCACCCTGCAGCCAATGGCATGGTGGAGCGGTTTCATCGTCAGTTCAAGGCAGCCATTCGGTGTTATCAGCATGTTCGATGGACGGAGGTTCTTCCAACCATACTGCTGGGAATACGCTCAGCCTGGAAGGAGGACCTCCAGGCAACTTCTGCCGAGCTGGTGTACGGCGGTTCGTTGCGTTTACCGGGCGAATTTTTATCACCGTCGACGAACTCCGACACCGCGGTATTTGTTAAGGAATTGCGTGATCATTTTCGAAACGTGAGACCTACCGAACCATCTCGACATTGTACCCCTCGTGTGTTTGTTTTTAAAGAACTCGATAGTTGTAAGCGTGTTTTTGTTCGACACGACGCGGTAAAAACAATTTTGCAACAGCCGTATGATGGTCCTTATGTTGTTGTGAATCGGAATTTAAAAACATTTACTGTGAATATTAATGGTAAACATAGGGTTATTTCGATTAATCGTTTGAAGCCAGCATTTGTAATTGCGGATGATATTCAAGGTCAGCCGGACCGCACGCAGTTATTACCTTTTAATTCTATTATTCCATCTGACGCTGCGACACCGCGAGTTACTGACGAGATTCCACCTGAAGTTCCACCAGAGGATCCACCCGTAATACCACCTATTATCCATAACGCGTTACCATTGGTGCCTGCTCCAGATTTGACTACGCCGGCACGGTATGTCACTCGCGTTGGTAGGAGGGTGAAATTTCCTGATAGGTTACAGGTCGGTTTCTCGTAATTAAAGTTAATTACTACCGGGGGGGTGATGTAGCGGCTTGCGCGCTGATTGTTTTCTATTGTAGGGGTGAGAATTTTACCGTTGCGCGCAGCGACGCTCGGGTTTTTCCCGTGGGCCTGGGAGAGTCAGGCTTTGGCCACGTCACGCATCTGGCAGCCAGGCTCGCCCAGGTCGGGGTTTTTCCGCGTGTGGACGCGAGTTTCGCGCCAAAATTTGCCGCGCGTTTTCAGCGTCGCTTGAGGGACGCGTCCCTCTGAGAGGGCTGCATAAATAGCCCTCCTGAGGTGCCGCTCGCCCTCACTCACTCTCCGGTACCAGCCCGTAGCGCTAACGTCTCGCGTCGCGTAAACTCTTGCACTGTACTAGGTTATTAACGTAAAATAAACTGTACGGTCAGCTTCTTATTATTGAAAAGAGTGTGGTGTTAAAGAGTATTTATTCTTATTTCCTTTAATCCCCTCAATACAATGTTTATTACTATCACGTAGTCGTAGAGTAGACATTTTTTTTGTCTACTTATCTATTGTAAAAATGACTAAACACGAGGTTGATTATATAGTGGTTTAGAAAAAGTGTCTTTAGTTTTGTCCTGATATCGAGCTTAAAAATAAAGATACAACGGTTTCCTTGGTATATGTTTTTCCTAGATCCTGTAATTTCAGAGGAGACCTCTGAAACAAGAATTTAACCAAAAATATTCAAATAGCGACTAGGAGAGGGTGATTTGTACGATAAATGTCGAATTTCGAGGTGCACAGATGGCTGTTTTTTATCTCGGCAACTGGAGCTTTTATACTTTGTGCTCAGGTACACTCAAAATGGAATATATTTTGAACTTGCCGTAAAAATTTCAAGTCGATCCGAACCTCGGTTTTTTCGCAATCAGGGTAAAACCGCAAAAAACGCCTACACATCAGACGACTGTAGCGCCGTCATATAGGTACCTACATGTTTATATCATAAAAAAACCTCTTTATATAATAATAAATATGTATTAATAAACATTACCCAAAAGTACTTGTCACAATTTGCACCTATTAATTCCGTGTCATTAATTCACAAAAACATACTCAATCTTCGAATAATTTGACTGCCTCGTCCCCTTAAATATTCTAAGTGTCTAACTTCCTACAAAACTAAAAATTCTGACTTTCACTCATTTCCTCGCCCACCAGACATATAAAAAAAAAAGAATAGTGGAAGTAGATATTACACTCGCACCGTTGCACTCATTCACTCCCCAAGCGAAAGATGTCACAAAGGAACAGTTCCCATTACGACATTCAACTTTGCCCTCCATTAATTTTTCATACCCGCACACAGAAAAAAACGAGGCTCCAGATTGTCCCAGTTTCCAGAGTCACCGACAGCACAAGTGAAAGCGCACTTATCCATAAACAATCTACTCAACCGAAGTCCATTTTCGATTAAGATCTCTCCACGAAACAACTCTAAATGGTTCGGAGCCCCGCGAACAGAATCTCATCGAACTTTCATTCCCCACACACTATTTTAATCCCTCCCTGAGCAAAGTAAAGCAAACCGCGAAATAATTTCAATTCCATCAAGCACGTTAATTGCGCCCGCGCGAGGGCTTATCCAATTACTTGGTCGCTGGAAAAACGAGCGGCGAAAGTGGAAAGGGGATCTGGCCTGGTGTTTTTGCCAAGTTGTCGGTGGATGTTTTTAGTTTCGTGCGGCCGCGGGCGTAGGGGAAGCAAAAGTTCTGTCGGATGAAGTTGCCTGTCATCGATTCCTCGGCACGAATTTCAGATCGTTATTTACCTTGCCGGGAGTTCGGGGACTGCAGCAAGATCTGGGGCTCGTATGCAAATAGATATTTCATTCCTGTCTGCAGGAACAAGGATTGAGGTTGGAGGGTAAGGTGATTTTCTCGGGGGAAATTCAGCAAAGGGCACTCCGCGGCGCAGGCCACGAACTACGAACCGTGTCGTGGATACGAACGATTTTCTTTGTTTCCCGTGGACCCCTCCGAGAGGAAGGGTAGTGGCGTGCGCTGTCCGTCGAGCTTCTTTTCCTCGATTACAGTTCATTTCCCTGGATGATTCGCCGTCACCATTTGCCTGAATGACTTCTATCAGCGCCGCCGGTATTAGCGTCGATTGCTTCGAAAGTCGAGCCGCCAGGAAAGTATCGAGCGTCCATAATTACCGTCCATATCCATATATCGTTTTTACGCGACCGTGAGAAATTAATTCCGATTTAAATCAGTCACCCCAAAATCAGGGAAATCAGGGAGTTTTTTTTGGATGAATGGAGAAGTAGAATGCAAAGTAGCGTGTAGATTTAAAAGGTCGATTAATATTTTGGATGGCGTCCGTGTGTTTGCACAGTTGTATCAGTTGATTACATTTGCAATAACTTTCGAGCAAAGTATTGGGTTTCTGCGTACGAAATATCAGAGGTTGAATAAAATAAAATAAATGAGATAATTACAAAGCAAAAAATATTTTCATGTGCACCAACGTAATAGGCACAGTAGGTGACCTTTAATTTTTTCAAATGGATAGCTATATTTCTTTTCTTACATCGTATGAAATCGACTCTCAAGAAGATTTTGACGTAGGGGAGGGTTACTAATATCGTACCACTTAAGATATTTTACAGAATATTTTAAAAGAAGCAACATAGTTTATTCTAACATTTTGCATCTCCCCCAAGAAACAATAATAATTCATTAAAAATTCTTTTTAGAAGTCAAGCTCGTCGTTTCTCGTTGATTTAAGAATATTACCTATTGCTTTCCAAGTCCTCCAATTTCCCTGTTCCGTTAACGAAAACGTAACACCACAAGCTCGATAAAATACAGGAAAATTGCCTGGAATAGGAGGAGGCTGTTCCAATTTTAATCCCACAGTCGCCAGGTACCAGTCTGCGCGTGCTGGCGGAGCAGGGTTTGTTATGCTTTGGCGGCAGTGCTTTAATTCTTCGGTTTTAGGCATTATCACCTGGTCGTGGAAGTTGCCGCCGTGGCTTAAACCGAGATTACGACCGCCAGAAGCGTGTGTCTTTTGCCGCGTAAAATGTTTCTACAGCGTAATGGCAATTCCGTGCTTATCTTGAAGGGGAACCGATTAAATCCACGGCTACTGTCAACTTTTTTAAGTTCGCCGGTTAATTCGCGAATGAATATTCATGGCGCGCTGGATCGAGAATATTTAGAAAATTATCTTACTGATCGCCTCCGCGTTAACACGGGCTCAGCATATTCTGTGCAGGTCCCAATTTCTGTTATTATGAATTCAAATATTCGTGAATTTACACGTTAACGAACTGTGGTGTTTCTTCCCTATTTCCTTTTCGGGCTTATGTAAATCGATGGACGCATCCACTGATATGATCTCTTAAGTATGTTAAAGGCGTTTGAAATTTGGATAAATCCGTTTTAGTGTAGAGAGTGTATAGTTGTTTGATAAAATCATAGAATCAATTAGAGGTTGTTTTATTAACGCGGTCAGTGGTTTCGTAAGTAAACTTTTTATTGAAGGAACATATTCTTTGTTTCTATTGTGAACTAAGAGAAGGGAGAAAAGACGGTGAAAGTATGATAACTTTAACTTTCCTGTAATTCAATGTTGCAATTCACATTTTTGGGAGTTTTTAAAGTAGTAGGGAGAAAATTGCACTGCACCAATTCATTAATATTAGCGCAAGTATAGTAGTAAGTACCCAATCGCACACGTACTCGGTGAATCTGTATTATTGACTGTATCGATAACGAAATCATCTGCAAAAAATTTTGTCCCACGTTTGTGATTTATTTTTACACGAAGAATCACATCCTTTTTTATTTCACAATGAAGTAACTTGGACAAATTAAGATTGATTACGGGTAGAAATTTTTTAAATAGGTTTGTTCCGACTATCGTTGATATGCAAAACTATTTTCGTTGACCATATGAAAAAATAGAGCATCTAGACTGCAATCCTACGCAATCATACAAGCAAATCGTCAAACCTCGAACTCAATCTATTCTGACCGCGTCACTTTCGAGATGAAGTCTGAATGGAAGACTGATTGGCACGCGTTCAAATAAGTCGTAAAAACAGATAAATCGTGTACTAGAGAGTGTGTAGTAGCCTTAAATGCAAAGTTGAAGAATTTTTTTTAATTCGGAGTAATTACGTAAAAAAGTAGGAATATTTTTTTTAGAATTAAAATTAAGTGGAGATTTTTAAAAAGTCAAATTCTGACAGTGTTAGATCAAAATAGATAGATAGAGAATCTAATTTTTTTCTAGATTGCATGAAGAATGTATGACTTAGACCATTTTTATAATCAACGACACGATTATTACGTGGCAAGTGTGTTGGTTGAAAACGTCGATTTCCAACGGGTCTACGACTCTCAATTCTCGACGTTTGAAGTATGAAGTAACTAAAAGTTACGAGCGAAGTTGATTAAGCTTCAAGAAGGGTTACTCGTGGGGAGAATTTGTGCGGGGTCTCAGAATACGAGGGTTGACAACGCGAGTGGTGTGTAATGTGGTGACTGGTCGTTCGGCGCCGCCTTTTCCACGCTCGATTACACTTAATGTGCATAATTTTTTCCTTATCGCGCGGTACGATTCTGCCGTGAAAAATGTGCTTCGTTTCCGTCGTTTATGTCACTCCCAATGCATGCTTTGCTGAACTATATCAAATACACGGGAATATTCTTTGCACGCGACATACGGTAGTAATTTAAACTTCAAAATTGGATTAACTTCTGATTAAATATGGGGGGTGTCCTCAGCACCCCCGTTATATTATTTGTGGCAGATTTTGTCCCATAAATTTTATTTTGTAATCGTGATAAATATATTACAAATCAATGAATTTAAAAATATATCCTAATTGTTATTTAGTATTGTTAATAAAATCATTTAGTACTAGCTTTATTGAGGAATAATAATAGTATTATGCAGAAGAATGATAAAAATTGATATGGGGTATCGAGGACACCCAATATTGTATGTAGTTATGTCATTTTTTATCACGTACTTAATTAAGGCTTCAGCAGCTGCAAGTTTGGTGACAGTGACTAACGAAGTGGCACCTTTTCTGGGGATAAATGAAAAAAGCCAGAAATGGGAAGTAAAATCGTTTGGCATGGGATGAAGTAAATTAAAAAGATTTTGAAGCAAAGGAGTAATGCAAGTATTGATGATAAATGACTATTATTGATAACTTTATCGTGAATAGGGGTTGTCTTTTCACGTGAGATACATTTGTGGCTAAAGAGAAGTACGAGTTAACTCGTCATTTAGAACTCCCTCTGCATTTTTCCAAATGAATAGGGTAACTGTACCTAATATCGCCAGGCAAAAGTTAAATCGCTGTCAATTGAATAATAATTGATATTTTTGCATGCAGTTTGTTTCAAAGTAAAGAGAAATTATTCATATTTCATGTAGCATAAGTTAGAATCGCTGAAACCTACAAATTTTTAATTAGGATTCAAAAAACGTAAGACGTGCAAAAATCGGGTCCTGAAAAAAGTGTACTTAATATCGCCAACTCAGGAAATATGGATTAAATAATGTATATTTGAGTTTTTAAAGTGATTTTCACATGGGCTTTTATTATTTTTTGCTGTATAAATTTTTTTTATCAATTTTTGATGAGGATTAGGTTTAAAAAAATGTTTTTTTTACAAAAATATAGAAATAGGATGTTTAAAATATTTTATTTTTAACGTTCGGGTGTACATGTAGGACAAATAAAGTCAATATAGAATTAGGATTTTTAAAATATTTTATTTTTAACGTTCAGATGGGAACACTAACGGTAGGCGTTATTGGGAACACACGTACTGCTAAAAGAAAAACGATATTTTCATCATAAAAAAATATTTGAATCGATTACAGTCCTTAAGTACATCATTAATTACGTCATTAAGTACATAATTAATTGCATTTACGGAATTATTAGACTTACCTTCACCGAATGTGATGTAAAATTGTGGCAGTCCAATCAATTTTTACACTATTAAGATTCACTAAAATACTTCTCTTTCTGTAATTGTTGATCACATGACGCTGCAATTACAGTATGTCTTCCTACATATGGTTAAGTACTAATTCAATGCATAACCGATAAATTTTAGTGCTCACTTTGCGAGATATAGGGGGTGGCGATATTAGGTACAGTTACCCTAGGTAAGCTTAACGTAAAAGTTTCATCATCATACTCATACAAGAAGAGAACAACTAGAGTTGAGTCAAATGGAGTCCGTGGCACGTGTAATACGAGATAATTGGCCTTTGATTGTTCTCAAATACGCGTTTAACGTCCCCGAAAAATGGCCCAGATAACAGGTTAAACGAAACCCATGCACCGTTTGAGTAGAACTCGATGCAAGGGAAAACCTCCGGAAAACAGAAACCCATTTACGAGAAAACAAAGCTAATGCTAACTTTATCAAAATACGTCCTCGAAGTAAGCGAATTATTACATAACTCGGTTTATCGAGACTCCACTGCAACCGTATAAAAGTGAAGTAATTTTTCGTCTCTTCAACTACTGTTATTTTTTCACTTAATCGGTTAAACAGTCACACAATTTTAAACTGCTGTAAAATAAACAGAAGCTAAGGCTTTTCAGTGCACAGTCGCTGGAAAAGTATTCACTAAATTTGCACCAATTTCCTTCGTGCTGTTCCTTCAACAACTAAATATTCATTACACGATTAACTTTACACTCCGCATCTTTTTTCCAAAATAGTTTCTAACGTAGATTTTGCCTGTGAATCCGAGAAAAATTATGAAAAAATCTTGGTCACGTGTGTATGTTTTTATGTATCTTATCTGCTACATCGTGCAGTGGGAGTACATTTGATGTAATTGTTTTTGTTCCGCGTCCCTCACAATAAAATTACAAAGTATATTACAGTGACATGCGGGCGTCGCGCTACTGGCGTAGCTAGAATTATGATCGTAGCTTTAAGTTGTTTATAGTAGTATTATTCTCAAATCCCTTAGGAATAAGTTGTCGTTTATACATTGTCTTCCCATAACGGGACTCGTTCCTTCCATATTTCCATACAACATATTCTTCATATTTTACATATTCCATATATTCTTCAAAGCTTACCCACATAAATGCCAAGAAAACAATTTCAAGATCCTGCCCTAATCATCCCCCAAGGGGGGTGGTGAAAAGGAGTAAAATGCGTTTTAGTGTAGTTCTCAATATCTCTCTATTTTGCTAGTTTATTATAAAAAGAGCAGAACCTAGAGCCTACTTCCAACGCATAGAATTCAGTGCAAAAGTATTCAGTGCAGCTGCAACAAGTTTCCACGTTCCTCTAGTAACTAATCCTACCCCAGAGATTAATAATCGACACACAAAGTATTAAGCTTACCAGTGCACAGATTGTGAATTCGCTGAAAAAGTATTAACTAAACCTGCAGCAAGTTCCCTCGTTCCCTTCCAGCAACTAGATGTACATTACACAACTAATACACACTGTATTAAACTTCCACAATGCAAACGCCAGTTGCACTTTTCAGTGCGCAGAATGTGCAACTCCCTCGAAAAGTTTCCAACGAAGCCACTAATTTTAGAGGGCGATGACGTGCTAAGTACAAATGGCGTGCTTCGAAAGTAACGCATGAATATTAAAGAAGCATCAGGTACGTAAAAGTAGCCCGCGCTCGATAAGGCTCACTTACGCAGGGCCGGTGCAACGAGGATGTTTGGGGATGCTGCATTTGTTTAGGGTCAGAGGGGAATCGAGATGGAGGCAAAATGGCGGACAGCGTCGGGTGGCGACGGCTAGT
Source organism: Andrena chrysosceles (assembly GCA_963855975.1). Lineage (NCBI taxonomy): Eukaryota > Metazoa > Arthropoda > Insecta > Hymenoptera > Andrenidae > Andrena > Andrena chrysosceles. Next base: position 23,289,597 of record OY979767.1, read on the forward strand.
TAAGCACATTTCCCTCCTCGAGGAGAAGTTCTGGCGCACGCGAATATCGTAGAGAACATCTGGCTGCCCGCTTAAAGAGAGAACTCTGGACAGAGTTTCTGGCGTTTCTGCGTCCGGAAGTGACAGGAATGGCAGTAGAAATTCGCTCTTTGCGATCCCCTCCTCCACTGAAGCCCGAGGTGGCTTTATCATTCACCCTCTCTCTCTCCCTTTTCTTCGCTTATAGCTGTTTCTCACCCCTTCCCTCCCATTTCTTTCTTTCCACTCTTCCCGCGGCCTTTGTTTCCTCCTTTCTCGGCTACGTTCTCTCCGTTTACTTTCTTCGTTACTTTTTCGTCGCTTTTGCTTGTCTCTTACCTTCTCCTTCCATTGAGTTCTCTGTGTACATTTTTCTTTTTTGCAACATCCCCCCACTACTCTTTTCTACTCCATATTTTCTGTTTCTCCGCCCTGCGCGTTCCTCTTCTTTTCAGATATTCGTTACGCTGTTCTGCCTTTGCTGGTTGAAAACTGATCTCTCTGGTAGCTTCGCGGTAGCAAGGGTATGGAAAGTCAACCCCCTCACGGGTCTTTGTGCTTGGTTTCGCCACCCTTTCCGACCTTGCGTAATGTATATGAGGAATATGGAAAGATACGTGTTTTAAGGATTAAGGAAGTCGTGTAAGATTAGAAGCTTTTATTCTTTTTAGGTTGATTGAAAGCAGGGGTGAGAAGGTGATGTTTCAACCTTTTATAGAAATTAAGCTGTTTTGGGAAGAATGTCTTCCGGTGTTCTCTGTTTCTTATTACATATGCAGTGTTCAACAGACTACATAAAACTTTTATTATCTTCGATATTTCTTTTGAAATGCAGTGTTCACTGTTCAGATTTTGTAGGGAAGAGGTGCTATAAAAGGGACAATTTTAGTTAGCATCCATTTCTGATAATATAAAACATTAAATTACACTGAAAATCTTGGCCGAGTTGGGGGGAGGAAGATTTGTATAGCGTTGAATTTAACTCTATGCGCGGTGATCGGACAGAATCTCGGAGCATTTGATCGGCCAGCGAATTTGCATTGCGTGGTAGTTGCACCCCTCGGCGCCGCCCCAGCCTGGAGTCTGATACCGAAAATATATTTGGCCCGACGACGACGGCGATGCCCGTGAAACGATAGAGGCGTTCGTGGGGGTATATTTTTCACGTTATGGCGGCAGCTGGGCGTGATCGATGAACAGCCGTTCTTTTCCGTGGAACGCGTGAGAGTAAATCGTGCATAGTGACACGCGACGGGCAGAATTTTCGATGGGCCGTGACAACTGTGGTGAACGCTATTCGTAGCGTGGTGTAAGACTTTCGTATTGCTTTCGTGAAGATATGGTAAAAGAAAAACGAAGTCGTTTTGACGCTTTCAAAATTTTAGGTAAAGTTTAAAAAAAGTTTTTATTAAAGTGGCTCGAAAGGCTAGAAAGTAAATTTTACATGTAATAGTAGTGTGAAATAGGCGAAGTTCAGCGACCTAAAAGTGCGTTTTAATATCACGTTTACAAGCATTTTTATACTTGTTTTTACTTTCTCAATTACATCCCTTGAGAGGCTTGTCGTTTTCCAAGACACCCTGTATAAAGCAAACTTTGCACGTAAGGCTTCTTGAATTTTCGAGTATGGGCAAGAAAATTTGAAACTAGTCTGACTAATGGTAGTCCACTTTCACTTAAGTTGTCCATCGCGAAGCTTTCTCGTTTCTCGTTCTAATGCAATTTCCTTAATTCGACAATAACTTGTAATACCATTCTGTCATCATTGATGTGTGTGATATTTGCAGCTGAACTTTCAAATATTTCATCGTACATACATCGTGGAATGTAATCAAATAACTAAGAAAGTCATGAAAATATATAAGTACATATATCAACATTTCATTTTTAATTCTCACATCCTACATTTAAATATTTCTTCTGACAAGTTTAAAAATTCTTTTTGCGGTGTTAAAAAACACCATTCGTACCCTCAAAATCCCACAAATGAAATTAAATATCACATGAAATTTACGAATACATTCACAAGATAGTTACGAATGCAGTTAATGGAGATGTTCCGCATTTATTAATTATATATTATGTTACTGGATAATTTTCTTGGTTAGACAGTTCCAAAACTACTCGTATCGATGATGCATAGATATCGTGGGCTTCTTCCTAAGTGGAACAAGTGCGACTTAAGTGCACCACCTTCTCCGTATGTTTCTTCGTCTGGCGACTGTCGCGAAGAAGTTCCAATAGTTCATTTTGCCTCTTAAAAATGTTGAAAGGGCGAGTGATCGTGCTAGTACTAAAGGATATTGCACATCAACGGAACAAGATAATATCGAGTACACGGTTCATTTGATATCAGCCTAGGGAGTCTGAGTTTCAGCGCGTAACAATGTACGAGTTCCAGGAGTATAATGATGCTGATATAATGGAGACCCGTGGGTATAATCGACTCGATTTTCTGTGGGTCGTAATAGCAAGCAGGTGCAGCAACGAAGTGCCTTCCTATTTATTATTACCATTGGCAGAACGTTACGAGAAATTGCTGTACAGGGTGTTGCAAAACTAGACATACGCTACTAAGTTGTACATTGTTGAATTAATTAAACTTAATGAAATCACCCTCTGAAAAAATGCAGAATATTCGTTTTCGTGCAATATCTCGAGGACGGTGAGAGATATCGAAAAGAAGTATAAACAAACGTTGCACTTTTTTTATATCTACAAAACTGTATAAAAATAATTATGGGAAAATCCATATGAACCCCCACCATCAATCCTTAATTCGACAATTACTTTTACGAAGTTTTGTAGATATAAAAAAAGATGCAATTTTTGTTTAAACTTCTTTTCGGTGTCTCTCACCGTTCTCAAGATATTCCACGAAAACGAAAATTTATCATTTTTCAAGGGGTGATTTCACCCCCCAAAACCGAACCTTGGCAGAAACAAAAAATAAGTTCGTCTTACAGATAAATTACTCTACCTGCACACAAAGTTGCATAATTTTCTGAATTTCCGGGTTGCCTAACTTACCCTGTGGGCTTTTTTAGGTGCAACATGATAGCGTTGTGTCTCATGCCGTAAAATTCACCAACGAAAAATGTCCCACTGGGAAGGTGACACGTTGTCTTTTCAGGAAAGCATGAAGGATGCACGCATGGTCGGTTTTTCACTTTTCCCGCCGACTGAGCCACGCTTTGCTAGGTACCCCGTGATCGTTTACCGTGCACGCGACGATCTTTTACACTCACATCGACAATAAGGATCCCGGTGTCGGTACACAGGGGTTTACGTGTGGAGCGGGATCGCGTTAGCGAAATCGCCCCATAAAGGCGGATTCACACATATCAATTTCGCGGCGGTTCAGTGGCGTCAGCGTCAGTGGTAAAAAATACTGTTTCCTTGTTTTGAAATGGAGCATTTGGCACGCGTCCGTGTCAGGTACCGATACTGACACAAAGAGACCACTGACACTGACGGCACTGAACACTCACGCAACTGATGTGTGTGAATCCGCTTTTAACGTGAAGGATACCTCGACCCAGGCTCCCGCGGAATTGTTCCTCCTCATATTCGATTTACTCGAACGCGAGCTTTCGAACCGCTGTTCAAGAATTCCGTGGGCATTACCGCGATGTTTGCGCCGTAAAATCTGTGAGCTTAGTTCGATTCGCGTGTTCGATGTGTGGCATAGAGGATTTGGAGTGGCTCGTGGCATGATCCGTTATGGGCCGTGACGCGAGATTGTTTTAATGGACGACAAATGCTTTGTGGTATTTAGTGAGATAAATTCGGTGACATTGGAGTGGTTATTACAGTGATCGCTGGTTTTGGAGAAATTGGGGATTTGTATAGTTGTAAAAGAAAAGGTGTCCTGAAAGATTCAGACGAAAATAATGTTTTAACAGCAGCTGAAATGGGTGAGGAAAGTTTTTATGAACGTATAATTCAAATATGCTTTATTAAGCAGTTATAAAAAATCAAACATGGGAATTGTAAGTTGTTTATATTAAAGAGAGGTGTTCAATGCGTTCGTTCAATGACTCGTCTTGAACGAAACTTGTGAGTGTTTGTAGGCACGTGTGAAACGTTTAGGCGAAAATGAGTTTCGTAAAATATCGAATAATGCTGGGAAAAATAAAATATTTTGTGAATGAATAAGTCTACTTGTATAAACGTTGTGAAGATGGCGACACAAGATTATTACAAATATTGTATCTCAATGAAGGTCTCTTTATATTGATAATTTGAAACAAATTAATTTTCAAATTCATTTCAAAATCATCTTATTAATTTGAAATAAAAAAAAAGACCGCAAGATAAGATCATAATCGATCACACGTTTTCGTCATCTGCATAACAGCTTCCTTCTGAGGGAACTTGTAATTGTTAATTCGTGAGACACCCCTGTTTTTTTACTCTGTTCTAACAAATGAACAATTTTGATCATATGTATTTAATCACCCACGCGTTCTCTCCGTTTCCAAAAGTATGTCGACCTTTGCTTCTTGGGAAATCGCCAGGGGAAAGTTAAGGTAAATGAGGTTGTAAAGAGTTGTTTTGGAACTGCACTTAATTACTAGTTATTCGCTTGGAACAGTCACCAGTGGCCTGTTGTATTTATGAGGATTTTTCTTCCAGACTTTTATATATTACAGTTATGAAGAACTGTTTATCCTGCAACTCAGGGTTTAGTGATGAATCCAGAAGTTCTTTTGGGAAGTGTAAAGAAATTTTGGAAAAACTTATGGTTTGCTGCTACTAGGAACATACCAAAATATTATAGATACAAGTAAATTGGGGATAAAATATAAAATTTTATTGTTGGACATTGTTTTGAATAAAAACAAGATTTTTATACTATAATTTTGATCATATTTCTTGAATCCGGCGTTTTATGATGGTAATTAATGATTACTAATCAGTAAAATTAATTGTTCGTCCTTGTGTCAGTGAAAATTGACAATAGGACGAGTGAATGAAGTGTAACAGGTTTTCATATTTGTTTATTTAAGTAGAAGCTTGACAGTTTGTTTAGTTCTTCTTCAACTGATCTTTTCTTTCGACCAAAAAAAGATCTTCTTTAGCCTCTGCGTACAGTTTTCTTTGTTTGCTTTACTTTTTACCTGTTACTCATCTGTCAAGATAATGGTAAGTGGCAACTATGACACACAATTATGAATGAAATAATGTAGGAACTAATAAAATGTATATTATGTGATTAATCATAATTAAAAACACAAACACAAATAGGAACAATGAAGACAGTTAACTAGGTTAAAAATGGCAGATGCTACAAACTTTCAGAAATGCAATTTTTGAGAAAATAGGGCTTCCTTTAAATAAGTGTCCTTCTTAGTTTCGACTTGTATCAATTCGTTTGTTTTCAATTCACTTCTCATTTTGGATTTATGTTAATTCATTAATTACCCATTAAAATTCATTTTTAACTTTCGATATATATTTTTATAAAGAATTATCTTATTTTCAAATAAGTATGTCACGCGAATAATTCAACTACCCAGTGTTTAATAATCCTGGTCCCGATATCACGCCCGTTTCAGATCTCTGTTAAAAACGGGGAAAACCGTGCACGAAGAGCTTCACGTATCGATAATCGCTTTAATATATTATACCAACATTATTGCCGTTCCAGAGTTCAAAAGTTCAAACTGCCTATAATTTATAAATGTGAATCGAGCATATTTGGTTGTTTTAATCGTTGCATATGCATTACTACGTTACACGGTCCTCTTTGAGTTATCACATTTCAGTGTTGTTCAGTGAAAATATGTTTGAAAATGGTTTACGGAGAAAATTATGGAGTTAGTATTTGAGCATTATAGATATTTCATTTATTAAGACTATAATCGCGAAAACAATTGCATTTCGTTTTCGGAATTTTGAAAAATAATTTTTGGACAGTAGGTACATTAGAATATGTTTTTCTGCTTAATTTACAGATTATCATAGTCCCTTCATTATTCTTTTCCATTTAATCGATAAAATCTTATACTTTTTGTAATCCTTTTGGAAGTTTTCTTCGACTCAGCTGCGAAGTTGTAATTTACTTATCGAAGTAGTTTTCTCGTTCAGGTGTGCACCAAAATGAGTAAATGTTTAATTAAAATTGAAATTAAATTCCACAGGTTGGAAAATATTGCCTCGGTACATTTAATGTGTGTGAAACTTGTAATCAGTGGAAAGTGAAAATATCTGCACGCGATCACGTATGCGTTTACTGAGAAGATATATACCAACCTACCTACCTGCATCAAATATTTACCTACATTGGATTATATTCGGGCAAGAAAATTTTCTAAAATTTACAACGGTGTTTGGTTTTTAACGCCTTTCTCAAAGAATTTCTTCATTTGGTTCCATGCTTCTAAAAACCCCTTTCAAACTTTTTCATAGAGAACAAAGTGGCTTTTCCAAAAATTTCGCAAATTTAGATGAATCTTTTACAAAACTTACACTAAGCGATTAAAACTTGAAGCAGGTATTTGTCAATCACTGAAGCACAGCGAATTAAACCATTATTTCTTGAATCCTAATTTTCCTACATTTACTTTCCAATTCAGCTTTTGCATACATAAATTAATTTCTTAAGAATTCTACTAAAAATTTGCATATAATTAATCAAAAAAAGCATAGGGCAGAGTACTCAAAATTTTATGAAATTAATCAACCCCAAATTGTACTTTTTCGATTTCAATAAAATTATAATTAAATAATTATAAATATAAGTAAATATAATTAAAAAATAGTACAAAATACATATTTCTAGAATTTCTATATGAATTACATTAGAATTGGCACTGCCTTGAGAAGGGCTAAAATTTTCAATTCAATTTTCTCAAAATACTACCTACACCCTATGTGTTAAATTTATTATTACACACGCTATACCGTAACTACATACAAATTTTTAATCAAATCGGTGAATCAAACCTCGTGCACTCCACTTGCCTATGTCATAGCGTTAAATTCCTCTATTTTTTCCATTTCCACTTTTCATATTTACTTCTTTCTACCGTAGGTATCTCCTCTGTCCTCTTATTATACTTTCTATGCAGCGCAATGAAGCTTTATAAATCCATATTACTGTTACTCTAACACAAATATGGTAAACGAGATGGTAGCTCCCTCGTTCTATGTGTCCATTACACAGAGATTACCTATTCCGCTATTTTCTCCTGCATTTGAACCAGCGTGGTTAAATAAGAATCAGCGACGACCAGAGTTGGGCATTAAAATTGCGTGAAATAAAGTTTATTCGTTATCCACGAATAACTTCATTCTATTCGAAATTTTTATTCGAAACATTCAAATCCGAAACATAAAAATTTAGTCGAATAAAAATGTAGTCGAATAAAAGTGTAGTCGAATAAAAATGTAGTCGAATAAAAATGTAGTCGAATAAAAATGTAGTCGAATAAAAATGTAGTCGAATAAAAATGTAGTCGAATAAAAATGTAGTCGAATAAAAATGTAGTCGAAGAAAAATGTAGTCGAATAAAAATTCAGTCGAATAAAAATTGATTCGACTAATACCCAACTCTGGCGACGACCCATCAAAGCTTCCTACAGTCGATACATCGGATCGCGTGAATTATATCCAAGTGTCTGGAGAATAGAAATTGCTTCTAGCGTTATTTGTAGATTGCATATTTTTCCCACGATGTAGCTTCGCCAGAGCGTTTGCTGCGGCTCGTGATTGACTCATGAATATTAAATCGGGTATGCACGCCGCCTTGTACTTGATTCCGTGGTTCTTGCCCCGTAATGCATACATTCAGAGCGAAGAACTGACATTCTTACATCGGCTTACAAAATATCAATTTAACGCGATGAATATTCAAGCGGAGGGACCAGGTCGCGGAGCGCCGCGCCGGAAGACAGGCAGTCGATGCCTCCTGTTAACATTTCACGGTGCTCGGGCGAGGAAAAGTACATTTGAAAAGCGAAAAATGAAATGGAGGAACACAGGGAGCTGGCAAGTTGCGATTCAATGCGAGGCGAACAAACGGGAAGGCAAACGGCTCGGAATTGGACGTATACAAATGAGAGGAACGAGTAATTGTGCATTACAGCGTGGCTCGACTGAAATGAAATAAAGATCGAAGGTAATGGAGGGAAAGGGAGAATAAGCTTGAAAATTTTCAGTGGGGTTGTGGATGTATTTCTTAACAGGCTTAACATTCGTATTGACATTGTGTATTAAATGAGAAGTATTGTATGATTTTGTTTGTATCATTCACTTTCTATATTCATTTTGTTGTTGTGATAATTATATTGCGTTTCGACTGAAATGAAGTTAAGGGTCGGTGAAGGGAATGGAGGGAAAGGAGAACTGTGTTATAGAAATTTGAAAGGGTTTGTGGAAAAATTCGTTCATAGATTTCTTTAGGAATGAAAAGATTGTTGTGTATTAAAGCTTTGATGTGTATTAAAGAAATTTTTCTGATATGTCATATGAATTTGTTTATATTAGGTTATATGGACGTCGCTCATTTTATTTTTCGCGTTGCTTTCGTTGTAATAATTGTAATAACTAAAAATAGATTTACATGTTTTCGATGAAAATTCATAGGAAATAGAAAGTATATCAGAGAAATTTAAATAACTATTAAATTGCATATCTGGATAATTAGATTTGCGTCTTGTAGACTACATTTTGCAATGTGAAATTCGATTGGAAATATTAAGAAGAGAAAATTTACTTACTTCTTAATATTGCAAAGAATTGCGTAAAAAACATGCAATATTTCAGAAGTACGTTCTTTAATAAAGTACAATAGTTATAAATTACTAATATTTTACATGAGTAGAAATAAGTGTTCATTATTAATATCATAATTTTCCATCAGATTGGAAGATCTAAGCTTATTATTAATACAATTCAAAGTTACACTAGGCAAAAGATTTCCTTGCAAGTAAATATTAAATAAGTTCCACTTAATTTATTCCGAATAAGCAGGACCAGAAGGATAGACTCCAAGGAGGTTTTAAATTGCAGCAATTTGCTTTGTGTACACACACAGTACTGTATTTACCAAAAAATTACTCTACGAGTAGCTGAAATAAAGTGTCCTGGGTGTCTCGTCAAAAGCAGAAAACCTAATTATCTTCTGTATTTCCGACAATACGAGAAAATGCTTCAAACATAATTCGAATGGTTTTAAAGGCCTCATAAGCGGTCTTAAAAGGTTATTTTCCATAACCACTTTTTTCTAGACTCTTCATGATGGTCCATAATTTTTTCCACAAAGTATCTATACACGATCTATTTTCTTGCATATCATGAATAGATTATAACTTTAACCTGTTAATCGGGGAAGTCGAGTTCCCTGCTCACTTGGAAATGCCTTCAATTTGGACGGAATAGTTGAATCAGTCACGAAAACTTAATAACCAGGCTCCTGCAAAGGAAGAAAATATATTAAATCGTATTTAGCATTTGCTATCATTGAATCGAGTTAACTCGGTTCTATTCAATTTTCAAATACAGTATTGTCTCCGTATGTACTAGAGCTGTTTCGAGACTCGAAACATTCGAGTAGCTTGAAGTTCGAACCGAGCGGGACTCGGTTTTTCGAGCCGAGCCGAGACTCGAACGGTTTCGGGTAACCCGAATGTTTCGAGTAGCTCGATTTCTTCGAGCCGCTCGAATGTGTTCCGGGTAGCTCGATTTTTTCGAGCCGCTCGAATGTGTTTCGGGTAGCTCGATTATTTCGAGCCGCTTGAATCTGTTTCGTTTAGCACGATTTTTTCAAGCAGCTCGTATGTGTGCTAGCTTGGTATAGCGTTTTTATATACATTGTATATAGTTTAGCGTTTGCGTGAATGTTACTGTATATAATACAATATATTATACTATGACATTGAATCTGTTAATTTTGTCCCGTTTATATTATAATAATAATAATAATAATAATAATAATAATAATAATAATAATAATAATAATAATAATAATAATAATAATATATTCTCATATATGTTTTCACTTTCGTCACTTTTGTTCTTGCATACGAAATAAACTTTAGTAAAGTTTTCTATATATAATATAAGTGTTCACTTTATTATATCCCCGAGAGCAGTAATTGGATTGAATCTGGTTTCCCAGAAGGTGTAAAATATAAATCATAACATAATTCGACCATACATAGAGCTACCTAGTGCTCCATTACAATAGATCAAGTGAATTTATCTCTTTGAAAAATTTAATCACATTCAGGATATTTTCAAACTTATTCAAGGTTAAGTTCAAATTCTCTCTGATGTTGAGCCGACTTCTTTCCTGCGAGAACTTAGGGTTAACTTGATATGGTTTTCACATCTAGACATCTCATATTATACATCTAACTTAATTTATACTCGGTGCCTACAAAACGCTATACCAAGCTAGCACACATACGAGCTGCTTGAAAAAATCGTGCTAAACGAAACAAATTAAAGCGGCTCGAAATAATCGAGCTACCCGAAACACATTCGAGCGGCTCGAAAAAATCGAGCTACCCGGAACACATTCGAGCGGCTCGAAGAAATCGAGCTACTCGAAACATTCGGGTTACCCGAAACCATTCGAGTCTCGGCTCGGCTCGGATATTCGGGCCGAGCCGGGCTCGGCTCGATTGTTTCGAGTCTCGAAACAGCTCTAGTATGTACCCGCTGATCGGGACCGGCGTTGGGCACTCAGAGAGGACAGATCCCTAATTCCGAGTGTTCGTTTCTCACTTGTTTCTGGCCGAAGGGGGAGCGAGATGGAACGCTTTGCATGCGCGGCGGACGTACGCGAACGTGTCTCGCTCGCTTTCGTTCCATCTCCCTCTCGCCTTCGCCGGACAAGAGTGAGACAGAAGTGGTGGGGATAGCGACAAGTTCACAACGCGTACACCAAATCGGGCACATAGGGAGACAATACTGTACCTATATTAACATTAAAAAATTCATAGGGAACATTTCTCGTCGAAAAATAATTGAATTAACAGGTTAAACTTACTTTTTACTGCAAAATTTAAAATCGAGCGTCAAACATATTTTCTTCGAGTCTCTGGGTTTCAAAGATAGTAAAATGTGATTTGTAAATGGGAAGAATTATCAAATATGTAGAAGAATATTTAGAGAAGGGGTGGGGGCAGAATTGGGCGTTATTCGAATAAAAGTTTTGAATAAAATGAACTTATTCGAGCATAATGAATAAAAATTTATTCAAATAAAAATTTATTCGAACAAATATGGCTCGAATAACGTTACAGATTTAATCGTTATTCACGAATAAGTTCTCGTCGAATAAAATCGTTATTCGAAATAAACTTTGCCCAACTCTGAACTGAGAGGCCCTACTTCGTCCTTTGGAATAGTTCAAATTACTTCTGCAACATTTTTTTTATTTCCATTTTAGCGAAAAAATACTCTATAGTCTATACTAAAAATATTAATATTTCTATTTTTATTTATTTGCAATAAATCGCTCATTTGTTATCGGATTTACGTCAAACGCGCACCAAAGGTTGTCAATTTTTTTAACGCATATTACACGTCATAACTCAAAACCTGTTAAAAATGGAGTTACATCCCTCTTGCTAGTTGCTGCAAGGTCCTCAGTTCCTAATGCCAGCAATAGACTATTCTCTAATTAACAACCTCAAACGTTCACTCATTCAGCTCACCACACCAACGACGACCTCTATGCCACCAACGCACCAACTCACCGTACCAACTTAAATTCCACAGTATCTCGTAATCAACTTACGCCGTCCCCTAATAACATTTCCAGTAGCAAGGGCGTAGTCGAACGACCCAGACCAAAAAACGTCTCTTTAAAACCGTGCGTCCTCGATGTCACCCCGCTCTCGCGAGGTGAGAGGGTAGATAGCGCCAGGGTAGTGGAGCGAGGACAATGAAGTGCAGGGCATGGATAGAAGAGGGTTGATGAGAGGAGAGTCGGGGATGGGGCACCGCTAATAGATGCAATTAAGACACGTAATAGGCTTATGACACGAATTGTTCGGCGACGTCGGGGCGAGAGGCCTCGAACGAAGTTACCGTTTCAGGATTTTCGGTGGACCCTGACAGTGTTAGCTACCCCCTCAGTGGCAGGGGGCTAGGTGGAGGTCGCGGTACCCTATGGTGGAGAGAACGACGCGGAGGAGCAGTTCCTCTGCTCTCTCAGCCTCTCCTCTTTTCTAGCAAGCCGACGGGATCGATTTTCGCGTCTCTTCGCGAGCTGCAGCTCTGGGGGTTAGAGCAGTTGAGCGTACGGGGCGAAAGAGAACGGGGATGGCGAGGTCGGGGTGGGTGGGTGCAGGAGAAGGCTGAAGTCCATACGTTTCTTTGAAAACGGCCTCCTCTAGACCCGCTTTCGTAGGTTCGCGGGTGCCATAATACCGCCTCGCACATATGTACCTGACATAAGCTGCGGTTGGAATTATCCATTTCTGAAAAACGCGTCGACCTTTGCTTTTCGTCTTCGTTCGCGTACCACCACGCTTCCGCCTCGCCGTTTCTTCCTCCTCGTGGCGAGGCGGTTCAATCTCCGGATTTGTTTCACGGCCGATTGGCATGCGGAACCGCCGCTACTCCTAGGACTCCGTGATCCAGGTTGCGTGTCGTGGGAGTAAATCGCTGCTCTCCGCGTTGAGGGTTGGTCCGGAGATGTACGGGGTGTTGTGGAAGGAGGGTTGGAAAGTTTTTCGGGGCTGTATGCGGGAGCAAGGGTGGACGCTTGAGCGACGTGGATTTGGTGGTTAATCCTTTCGGTGTAAAATGAGATTTTTCGGCGCAATAGTGCAGCCGGACTCTTTTGTACTGACAAGTAAACATTCACTTATAAGGAATGGAGTTTCCCGATTTGGAATATATATTTTTAAAGTACTTATTGTAACTAAGAAATCCTGAAAATTATATCTGCAATGGACCTATTTTACTCATGTTATCAATAACATTCAATATAGCCTCAGGACCTATGCGAAAAACGGCAAAATCCTCTTATTTAAGAATAATTGGCTAAAACCTGGCATCTGTATGTTTTATGTGGTTCTGTATCTGAATATAATGTTATTGTTTGTGTAAAAAAAATTCCTAAGGTAGTTCTCTTAATAAAAAATCGTTTTTTTTTTAGATAACTCAAAACGGAAAAGCCGAAGAATTTTTTAAATATTTTTTTCGTATTATTCATACTAATTTACTTGAAAATCCATTTTAACCTGTTTTTAACTCCCAGGGGCTACATCTGGACCCATAGGGCAAGATACCAATTTATAACCAGTTTAGGTTAGGCTGAGAAACAGTCTGTGAGATGAGTATATGTGTGAGTAATGCATTGTTCGATGATCTTCACAGTGACTGCTTTAACGTGTTCCAATAAAATTGTAAGTGTTTTCATTATGTTTCGCCATGATAACTTCGAAGTCGTCTATCTAAAAAATTCTCCGATCTTTCCTGTTTGAGTTATCTTCGAAAAACCAATTTTTTATTAAGTGAACTACCTTAGAAAATTATTTTACATAAAAAATAACATCATATTCGGATTCAGCGCCTCAAAAAACATACAACTGCCAGATTTTAGCCAAGTATTCTTAAATAAGAGGATTTTGCCGTTTTTCGCATACACCTTGAGACTATATTAAATGTTATTGATAACATGAGTAAAATAGGTCCATTGCAGATATAATTTTCAGGGTTTCTTAGCTACTATGAGTACATTAAAAATATATATTCCAAAACGAGAAACTCCATTCCTTATAAGTGAATGTTTACTTGTGAGGGAATGTTGAAGGTAAATGGGGAAATCGGTGGGGGTGTGTGGTGGATTAAGGGAGGGGAGCTGGAATTGTGTGGCGGTGAAAGATTATCGCTTCCACTGATCAGGGTGGGTGCAACAAATTCCGCTTACTCTAATTCAAATCGTTCTGAATTGATGGGTAAGTGATATTTTTGTTTGTAATTAGTTTTGGATAAAAAAGAAATCATTTGTGCTACATTTGCGGTATGTTAAAACTGTGGAAATCTAAAGATTTACTTAGAAACGTCTTTCTTATATAAATATAGAAATAGAATTTTAAAATATTTATATTATTATAGATTATTTTGTGAGACTATGGTGTTCACATCCTGCTCAGCTCTGCAGCTTCGTAAATTTCGTTCCCCTATCTGTAATAAATACCACAGTGAAACCTCTGGTAGGCGGTTTTAAATGCGCGCTAGCCCAGAGACAAAAAACTGCTTCAGTTAACAAAAATGTTGAAACTGATTAAAATGCTTAAGCATGTGATTAATAATATATACTCCCAGTAAATATTCATGCATTCGTAGAATTTTTAAGCTTATCTTCATCCAGTGTGATGTAAAACTGTTACAGTTCAATGAAGTTTTACTTTATCAAGACTCACTGAAATACTTCTCCGCTAGACGTTTTTCTAGTGACGTTGCAACTAGTGTTTCTGATTTCTCGATATTTTCCGCATCTCGAGAAATGATAAATCAGATTTCAGCGCTATAATTATCAAAACCCCTGTATATGTGTTCATGTTTTTATCACTAGTAGAATTGGATATCGCTTCTCTTTCTTTTCGTAATGGAAATTCGTGAAAGAAGACGGAGGCGATAAGTGCTTAAACTGTACAGCACCTAAATGATGTTAGATAGAGTGTTGAAAGTATTCCACTTGGTATTCTTAAATTACTGATTAGCGTTGAAGATATCGCAGAAAAGACTTGCAACTAGAATCCAGAGAATTCTTTTACTCTTTCAGTTACAGCTTCTGCATTAATTTAATTTATTTAATTTCTCGTGTGCATAAGATGTGCTAATTACGAAATAATGAAATTGTATTATTTATTATTTACCCCATTATCTCCTGGTGGTCATAGTATTTTTGAAATACTATGAATAGATAGAAATTGAATTTTCGAATCCACGTTTCTCTCATCAATTTTATTCATCTTGCTGGAAAAATACACGACCCAAAAGATTAGGACGAACTTTTCCACGTTCCATTTATATGAATGAATAATAATTATCTTTCCCAGCCGTATTTTCGTGTCGCTGTGCATCCTTTTAGAGGGAAAGAAGCATCAAGATCGCACAGAATGTACGCAGAGCTCGTCACGCTGTGTAAACTTTGAAACAAAGATTAAAGAAGGTTCTGGTCACGAAACGGGCATACCATTCATGTGGCTTCCTGGCAAAGTAGAGACGGCATGGTGCTTGGTTCAGAATCTTTAGTATTACGATGCCATTCATTCCTTCCTGAAAATTAACTTTCTGACAGGTATTTTCTGAGACAGTACTTTTTCAGATACGTAATATCGTCAACTAAACTGCACATTACTCTGCCACCAGTCCTAATCTCTGTAATATGTATCTCTAACACCTACGTTTAGGTGTGCTGAACAACAGTGAGACTTGTGGGAGAAGTTAAGAGAAAGGGGTGGGAAATAATCTAGTCTGTGAAAAGTTTTTGATAGTGAGTCACCCCAATAGTAATGATTTGCTATTAGACTTCCTGTCAAATATCGAATCTAATCACTGGTATCCTCACAGAATTCTCGCAGAACTTTCTTCTGTTTGCGCATGCGCGTTAGGGGCATCACTACTGCTCCCTAGACTTGTAGATATACCTTACTTCTTTTATCTGGTATTTCTTCATCATTAAATTTTTTCTCTTGGTAGATTAAGGGTGTCATTATTATATAATTGTTATAAAAACTTTTTCCTGTTATATTGTACATTTTACGTTTTCTTATTCGCCACACAGGAAGTGGAAGCAAAGGATTATTTTACCACATTCTTGTTTTGATACTTGCAAAACATGTAGGTACTGTGTGCTCTCCGTCCATTTGTATGCACATAAATCCTTCGTCTGTCATCGACAGTCATTTTAGAATTACCGAAGGAAAACTTGTAGTCGTATCATATTACATAGTTTTTGACACAAGTAATTCTTAATCGTGATTTGAAAGAAATATTAATTAGTAATGCAGGAAGATGTTTTTCAATCAACAGGAGTAAGCAACTCACTTGCATTTCTTACTCATTTTAATGAATACCATCTACCTTATAATTCCTGAGCCCCTATCTAGTAAATTCATAACAATAAAAGCAAAATAAGTGGGAAAAAGACTTTGAAGTTAACCAACGCTGTAGCTTTTCCTTGTATAATTTCAAAGGTTCTTAATATTTTTCCACGTGCATAACGTTTCCTTAAGCATCATTTTAACTTAAGCGGTTTAGTGTTATTATATCTCTCCATCACCCCGACAATTTTTCTTCCGTTTCACTGGAATTATTTTATTTCTTCGGAGTCTGTCTTTCTTATTGTGAAAAGTGGCCTAAAGCGCCGGTGCTCGAACGTTGCTGAAAACTCGGCTCTCGCAGTGCCTCGATAACTTTAATCACTTTCAAAAACCAATTTGTGAGAGCCTGGTTAATTGCACTTGACCCGTTACGACATTGGAGTATTCGATTAATTAAGATGGTTTAATACTTCCTCCTTCTTTTATGCCCGCTGTACCAATATTATCGTCCAGGTAAAACCGCCCCGCCTGTGAAACTAATTTTATTTCAATTTATATGGCGCAAGTGCGGTGGACGGCTGTCGGCTGGTACTTCCCTCGGTTTGCCGTTTTTAAAGGCATTCTCAATGGCCCTTAAAATATTAGTCGGCTCTGGAAGAACAGTGAGAATGGCTCCAAGTGCCTTGCTTTCCATTTCACCAAGTAAACTGTACCCCACTGAAGCTCGAGTGAACTTATCCGAATCAAATTGATCTGTGAATGCCCTTTTCCCATCCAGTGTTTTCAATGCTTGATACCCCGTTGAATTTCGTTTTCAGAGCTTCATTGTCTAAGCCTTTCTACCTTATGTAATTTAAAATAGGAAATCGAACTCCGGATCTTGAATAGGTACTTGACCCTTTCGGTTGCTGGCAATACGTTCAGCATACTCCCTGTGCGGGATCTGTCTAGTCGAATCTCTCAACCATAGCCGCTGAACGCCCATAGGCGTTCCTCGTACGTGCTGCCCTCACTGCATTACCGCCTAAAATATTTAATGTTAACGTTAAACGTTGTGGCACCTGGATCGAGCCACATAGTTGCCTGCACTTATATTTACAAGTTGACTTCGGTTGTGCACTGAACCATAGAGAAGGTGTGGAAGAAAATTCCATACACTTACTTTTAAATTTCGTAGTTCAAGGTTATTTCATGTTATTCGAATATTCCATGAAATTATTCGAATATTCGAATACTTATGTCTTATGTTATTCGAATATTCCATGAAATTATTCGAATATTCGAATACTTATGTTATTCGAATATTCCATGAAATTATTCGAATATTCGAATACTTATGTTATTCGAATATTCCATGAAATTATTCGAATATTCGAATACTTATTTTATTCGAATATTCCATGAAATTATTCGAATATTCGAATACTTATGTTATTCGAATACTCCATGAAATTATTCGAATATACGAATACTTATGTTATTCGAATATTCCATGAAATTATTCGAATATACGAATACTTATGTTATTCGAATATTCCATGAAATTATTCGAATATTCGAATACTTATGTTATTCGAATATTCCATGAAATTATTCGAATATTCCATGAAATTATTCGAATATTCGAATACTTATGTTATTTGAATATTCCATGAAATTATTCGAATATTCGAATACTTATGTTATTCGAATATTCCATGAAATTATTCGAATATTCGAATACTTATGTTATTCGAATATTCATTACAGCTTCACCTCCACCGTCCAAGGGTGAAGCTAAACTCCTCCACGAGAACCGTGTGAATGGTATCGCAGCAAGCACGCGACCTGTCAAGTAGCATAGTTCAAACACATCAAATTTTGCAAAGGGATACACGTTCATTGACATCTCGACATCCATTACTTCTGATGTTTTCCCTCGGGCAGGCACGTGCGCTGCGACGTCCACAAGAATCCTCTCGCGTCGTCTTTCCCCTGTCTCTCGGTCGCGTAGGTATGCACAATTATGTCCCTGGCAGGAGGCATGCATTTTCCTACCTGTCATCCTTTCGCGTCGCCAACTACATGCACGCCTAAACCTTCCAATCCCGTGACTTTCCTCCCCAAACACAGAACCGACGCACCGTGTCGTCCTTTTTGGCGTCCTCCAATTTATAATATCGCTTCCTCGCACGAAACACGACCAACTCGACACCATCGTGTCGTCCCCGCCCTCACCGTACGCTCTTCCTTGACGTATCGCAAATTGGTATTTTATGTGCCTAGTAAAACGTCCGCGGCGGGATGAACTGAAATTTATTCGTGTGACAGGGCTGAACCCGTCGTATCGGTGAAATTCGTGCGCCGCGAGATCGATGATGTAATTGATAGGGCACGAGTCGTTTTGAGGGTTGTCGGGAGGGGAATACGCGATTAAGTGTTACATTGAATGTGCGAATAAAGGAATGAGTGTGGCGTGTTAATTTTCACATGAGAATTGTAAAAATAGTTAAAATTAGCAATTTTAAACTCTTATCGATATTATATTCTGCTAGTTTTATTGTGCTATTGGAGTGAAGTACCCGGACTAAAAATTACATAAAATTAAATTTACATGAAATTCGAAAAAAAATTTTAGATAGGAAATGTGCATTACTGTACACTATAGAATTTATATTTTAATGTTGAGTTTAATATAGAAATTTAGATAATAATATAGAAGTTTCCATTTTAGAGCATTACTGGAACTACATATATGTATCAATGGTCTTTCATAATTTAGAATAAAAGATATAGTTATTGCATTAAATATAGTGATACCTTGGATAAGGCTGGATTGAAATTCTTGATCGAATTCCGGTTTTAATCACTCAATTATATAACGCATAGAAGTTGTTTTCAATTTCGTGATACATTTCGGTGCACACGAAAAATACAACTTCAATCATTTCCCTTTCAAGCTTCCATAGCTGGAAAATAATTTAACGCCACGTTGATTGTATGCCATTGCACGTCGTATTTCTCGTTTACCATAAAGATGACACAATTTAAAACGTTTCAAACTTGACATTTCAACAACAGTCAACTCCAAAAAAACACGATGTATTTATAATTTCACTATTATTTAAAGGGGAGAAGTATTAAAGGAAGAAGTGAACATTTATTCCAAACAATGCGAACGATGATTCTGAACAGTACCAAAGAAGAAACTGTTGCGCGCGCATATGCGTCTCGACGCCAGGTCACAAAGTCTGCGTAAACTTCTCCAGTTGAAGAGGGAAATGTTTCAGTGTAGCAAGAACCCTACGCGCCCCTCCCTCCCGTGGCGACGCCAAGACTTCATTATTGAATTTCACAGAAAATGCTTTGCATTCGAGAAAAATTGCAAACAAGGGAAATTGTTCGCGATTCTGTTTGCACATGATGCAATGATGCAACACTCGTCTGTTTTGATAAATTCTGTAATAGATAAGCGCTTGAAAATTATGGTTCCTTTCGGGGGAGAGGATATTCTTATCTTGCCTCTTTGGGATTTCACCGTTCCACGCTGCCTTCTTGCGATACCAAAAATGCCATTCTTAGGCGTAATATGGAAGGGGATGATTAATGAACGTGTCGTCGGCTTAAAAATGGCATTTGTAATCTGGCGCGTAATACCCTTTTTCACACTCCCCACCCCTTCCCAACTCCTCCTGGTGAATTAATTTATTTTGGATTCGTACACTGTAATTAATAATGCTCATCAAGAATCAACGTTTTTTTGGGAATGATTAATTTCGTTTTATGGCAGCTGGCGTCTCTTCATATGGATTTTTATTATTTTAGGGGTGGAGGGCAGGTATTTGGAATAGGTTTTGAAATTTTTCGTATTGTTGGAAAGACATGAATGACGTGAAAGAAATAATGAGGAATAGAGTGATACTTTTTTTAAAATAAATTTACTTCAATGTAAAATTCCATCTGCTTCACTCCACTTTCATGTTTTTCTAGTGGAACATATTTTTCGACGTATTTCCGTAACCATGTAACATACGATATGAAAGAGCATATCTAAAAGACGTGTAACATGAATTTTGGTTTATGTAGAAATGCAGGAATTTCAATATCACTCTGTGTATCAAAATAAATTGGATGCGTGTACAGGGCGTACCTATATCGGAATAATTCATACAATTTGTGGGGCGCTTGCAATAACGCGTAATTAAGTCTTTATATAAACAGAAGTTTACTTGTATCGAAAGAAAAAATTGCGATGTACAGGTAGTCTGAAAGTACAAAGTAGTGTTCATAATATATATTTTTTTTTTAATAATACGGAAAGTAATATTTCAAGCCAAATTCAACAGCTACCATAAGTACCACTTTCACTCATTGTATATCATGAAGGTTACGATATTCTTTGCGTACGTGTCTCTATTTTACTCCAAGGAAATAGGAACTTAAAACATAAATACTACTAAAAGATAAATTTTTCTTAATACTTTCTGAATTCCCAAAGCTTACGGGGGAACGCCACTGCGATGGCCGGAAAAATAAGTCTCTTTTAAGATTTTTTTCCTGAATAATTTACAGTTTTCACATAAAATTTGTATTATCTACATTTAGTGCAATGTCTTAAGAGATTATATAAAAATGAATACGAAAAACATGCATAAATAATACATTAATTAATCTTCTAGACCCCTCACAAAAAACATAAGTCGCTGGCAGGATGTGTAACTTTGGTACGGCAGCCCAGAAATCAAATGTAAATATTTTTTTATAAACTACATGAGTGTAGTTTCCGTTGCACGGTTCGATTTTTAAAACAAAGTATTTTTGTAAAAATAGTACGCTTTAGAAGAAAAAGCTTCGAAAACTCGCAAATAAAGTGGACAATTTTTCGAGCGTATTCCAAACAATTTGTTTTCGATCAAAAAATACGTACGTGTAGCGGAAACTGCACTCATATAGTTTATAAAAACAAATTAAATTTGATTCCAGAGTGGCTGTTCTATAGTTACACATTTTGCCAGCGATCTATGTTTCGTGTGAGAGGTCTAGAAGATTAATTAATATATTAAAATTGATCCATGTTTTTCTATTCATTCTTTTATAGTCTCTTAAAGGGTTACATCACCCTGAGAGAATCAAAACAGCACCAAATTTCACGATTTTTTTTTATGATACTATGAAATTGAAAATTATTTCTATATTTCTTATATTTAGGGCATGTATTAATGAATATATTGTATAAATATTGTACAAAAATATTACAAAATGGTCGTGTTATGTGTTGTCCTCGCGAAGCTCCTTCTATTTAGTATTAATTGCACTTAATAGTACGCTTTGAGTAGCAAGTGCCAATATTTCCTTCTATCTCCTCTTCATATCACCTTATACATATACATAGTGGCATATACCTAGTTACGCTCCTACTGTATATCTCATTCGTTAAACAACCAACACGGCTGGTATATTAAAATATCGCTTATTTAACTGCTCCAGACGTAAATGTTCTATGTGTACTTAATACCCGAAGCAAGGGAAAGTTGGGAGGCTGCGGCCACAATGCGAACTTGTCCCTCAGCGTATCCCCTGAAACCTCTAGCGCAGCTCAGTTATTCGAAATACCACACGTGCGTACCTATAATTTGTTCATAACGTCGCCCATACTTCGAATTCCATAGTATAAATTCCGCCGTTACGAAACTTCAAAGTGTTTCAACAATTCCTGTCAGCAGAATGCTTCGTTAAGTTAATAGCACCCACACCCTCCGCACATTACCAGCATTGATATCGCTACAATTTTGTTGCAGAGCAGGAATGCCGAAATGGAATGACACGCACAGATTGACATGAAATTTTTGGACATTTCGTTTCAGAATTTCATTTCGAAATTCCTTCCTGCTGCATAGAATGCTTTGTAAAAAAGACTAAGCACGATATTATGTTAGCTCGAATGCAAGCAAGAGATGGAATAACTTATTAATAATAATGCACAAATATTGTTTAAATCTAAATTCACAATTTAGCGCTGGTTTAAGGAAGGATGGATCTGTATATAGGCTAAGTAAATTTGGGGCGAAACAAATTGAAAAATTTTTAAACACAAAACCTTAAGACAACTTTGAAAACAATTCACTTTCCTCTCACGTAGCAAATTAGCAATAACTCATATGTGAGTTGTCATAGTGAATTAATTTTAAAATTGCTTCAACTCCTTTAAATTAAAATATTTGATGATATTTCATGGAAAGGGTGGCAGATGCTTGTTAGCTTAGGGGCTCCATATCTCCAAAGCCAACAAGTATTCTCAATGTTGCTGATATTTGCAATAAACTCACTTGTGTAATTTTGAATTTATGCCACTCACCAATTGAAGAGCTTCAGGGCTTCGCCGCGCTCTTGACATTTATCCCTCGCGTATGATACAGAATCATGCGCTGAATGTTGCATTCATTCAGGGACTGATTGCCAGCGCTATTTGTACAAATAAGTAGGCCTGTAGGAGCCCCTCTATCTAGTCTACGTGATTCAGAGCCGTATCGTGTGCATATGTGAAGGCTTGCTTGGCAAAACGTGGAGCATGGTGTTTCTGACGGAATTTTTTTATTTGAAGTTGAAGCTGGATTTGAAGTTGAAAAATTTATTCGACGCTGAATTGAAACGCTAAACGAATAAAAAAAACTTTATTCTTTGAATAAATTCTCGTCGAATAAAAAAATAACTTTATTCCTTGAATAAATTCTCGTCGAATAAAAAATATAACTTTATTCCTTGAATAAATTCTCGTCGAATAAAAAAATCAACTTTATTCGTCGAATCATCTAAAGTTAAAGTAACTTTTATTTGATCCGTTATTTAAATAATTTTTTATCGAGTTAATTCTCACCTCTGTTTCCACCCAGTGTACGGCTTTGTGGTGTTTTCAAGTTGATATTTCTCAAAAAGATTCAAAAGCATTGAGTTCATTCGTTCGCGTGGTAGTTGAGCCTTCATTGAGCCATTTATATACCTAGCAACGAAAATTTTAAGTACATAAAATACAGAAATTACAATTTCCATTACATAACCAGTGGTTCGATTTAAAGTTCTACTATTATAGTTGTCCCAGACCGTAATACGATTAATCCCAATTTATAGTTCTCCTAGAAATCAGCAAAGTCTCCAATTCTTCTCAGTATTAATAATCGAAAAAGAACCTCCGCTATAAACCTACTACATGCGTTCTTTGTAAAAAAGATCGCAGCCGCAGTTTCTAATAACCAAAAGAGGGACGGTGCTTACAGCTGTTTACCCTTCAAGCATAAAAACTTGCCAATAATCCCCGACATCTGATTTTTCCGCGACATCCTCAACTCCCTCTAACCCAGCGCTGCTATAAATGCATCCATCGCCCACCCCCTTTTGCATACGTCGAATTTACATAGGATGTAAGCGTCTCTGGTTGGAAGTGCCTGCACCGGTGCGCCTGTACATACGCCTAGAGCATGTAACAGGGTATGTATGTATATAGGTACGTGCACCGTGGCGCAGGTAAACAGAAATACAGGTAGATAAATACATAGGGGTGCTGGGGCTAGGATCCCGATGGTTATCGCTTGAAATAGTCGCGAAACTTTCAGCGGAGTCCTTTGGAGAAAACGGGAACGGCCGTTTTCCCAGGTAATACAATACGCCCCGAATAATGCCTGGAAATGGTAAAACGGCGAAAATGGAAACTTCGCGGGGGAGGAAGAAGGAAGGGGCGAGAAGGCTGAAGGCGCAGGGGTCGACGAAAAAGGTGAACGAAAATGTCGCCGTCGACTGTAAACGGCTCGCTGTTTGAGCTTTTTCGAATAGAATGCGCGCCGTGCTTTTACGCGTGCCAAAGAGAACCGAGTGCCATCGCGGTGTAATGGATGGGTGTGACGAAAAGGTAATCAACGGTGGGTAGATGGGTGTGGAAGACTTTATTTCGTTGGGCAGAGTTTTGGTCTATTGGGGAAATGGTTGAAAAATATATACTAATAATTATGAATTAGATTTAGTTAAAGGCCATTTAAAGCTCAAGATAGAGTTATTCCACGCGAAATCGGCCACTTTTTGGAGTAACATTTTGGATTTTAGTGATATATATAAACGTGTCTTGAAGGATTTTTCAACATTTTAAAAATTGTGGATCGTACAGCTCTTTGAAATATAGTGTTCACCTTCTTTAATAAATTTTAATTGTCGAACTAAGAATCTCTTTAAAAAAAATTTTTTGGCCATTTATTTTGCAATTTGATAGTAGCAGGGCACTATTTAAAAATGTTCAATTCCTCTATGGACCAATAAAATAAATGCAGGAGGACTCGGAACGCGGGTAATAAAATGTTTCAAACAATGAGTGCCATCGACAAAGACTAAGCTCTCCAATAACTATTAACGGTATTAATCCTTGCAGCGGTCACATACATACCGTATATAAAAATGGCAGGTAGGTGTATAGCCGTCCGTCTGGTCGCTGCCAGTACCGCCAGGCTTATCCGATCGAGCTAGTGTGCTTCGACGCAGCGTTTACATTCAATTCATTTTCATGCGGCGAATTTTAGAGTCTCAGCATTTCTGAAATAGTGTACGTAAAAAGAACAGATAGGACTATCTCCTCATTTCTTTCAATTTTTTAAATAGTGCCCTGATATTATAAAATTGTATTTGTTTAGAACAATTGCAAAATATAGGTATGATAAAAAATTTGTTCTTTTTTAAACTGAAATAATTTTTATTACAGTTATGTCTCTGTTGTAAGCACCTAAAAGCTCATTTTCATCAGTTTTTTTAGTTCATCAGTTATAATTTATTGAAAAAAGGTCAACACTATATTTTATAGAGCTGTAAGATCCACAATTGTGACAATTTTGGAAAATCCTTCGAAATACGTTTATATATCAATGGAGACTGCCTACAACATATCCAAGTTTCACCAAAATCCGAAATGGTAATCCAAAAAGTGTCCGATTTCGTGTGGAATGACCCAATAGTATGCGCCTTGGAATTCGTTTTGACGTTAGCATGTCATTAATTGAAAACTATACCTAGACATTTAAAAAAAAAAGAATATTCTACATCGTTCAAATCCCATTGGTAATATTAAATCTATTAATTAATTACCTTCTTTAGTCTTTTTTGATAAATCGTGGAATTACATTTACATAGGTACTGACCCCAATAATTTTAAATCTAGAGGGGAGATATAGATAAAATGATATACGCCTCGTGCGACGCGACGCTTTATGCAAATAATATTTATTTGAACAGAACGCTATTAAGTCTCCTCCGATGTATATTCCACACCATGCGCGATGATTCAATTACTTTGATTTGCATTCCTCGTATTGTTCGGCATTGCGCTTACTCTTATTTTACACACAAAATAATGACCAAAATTGGGAAATGGGAACGATGACAGTTCATTTTTTAATTGTTACGCAACTAGCGTTCAACAGAGAAAAATCAATACAACCGCTTGAATGTATCGAATTAAATATTTAGCGTATTTCACGCCAATAATTATGGAAAATATTAAAGCACCCAGTGGTACGTTTAATTAGCAAAATCAATTGAGCAAAATTACATTCGTTTTGTACCTTGCACTATCTCAGCCATTTTTTTGAAACCTCAAATACTTCGAAATGCTGACAAGGGTAGTTAGGCAAACCGAGAATTCCGAAAATTATGCAATTTTCTGTGTGAGCCGAGTAGTTCATGAGTAAGGCAAACCTAATTTGTGTTCGGACTATAGTGCGGGTTTAGGGTATGCAATCACCCCTCGAAAAAATGCAGAATTTTCTTTTTCCTGGAACATCTCAAGAACGACGAAATACATCCAAGAGAAGTTTAAATAAAAGTTGCATCTTTGTGTTATATTTACAAAACTCCGTAAAAATAATTATCGGAAAATCCATATGTTTGAAGTTACCCCCACCACCAATTCTAATTCGAAAACACGCCGACGCCGGTCAAAGTGTTATGTTATAACCAGTGTTTTGTAATAATAATAACAACGCCATATGCGTGTGTCATTATATTTATAAAATTAAAAAAATATCATATGTAATATAATTGGTTATTCATTATTATTATTGGACCGTACTGGACAATTTTTCGTTCACTGAGAATTACAACTATTTTATTCCAACGAATTATTAATTTAAGAAAAACGATTTCTCCCCTTTTATTAAGCACCATTTGTACTACAAATTCCTTTTTTGTATTTTTATTTTTACCAATAATAACCCAGGTTATAATACAAAAACTTAGAGTGGCCGATATTGCATGACTCTCCCTATGCTATTTTAATACAGTTAAAATGGTCTGAATAAGTATTTGATTATCAAATGGCCTGATAGTCATGAGAAAGTTCTATGGTTAGTTCCTGAAGAGGAAATTTCATTTGAAGCTTCGACGTATTCCTGCGTGGAACGTTCTCGCGACAGTTTCATGTTCGTGCTTCTTCTGACGCGTGTTTGCAGTGAGAGCATTCTGTTCAATTATTTTGTTTTTTCCGCGGAGTTTCGCATCGTTTCTACAAAGTGAATTGCGCGCACAGCACTGTCGCGTTGCCTCGCAGAACGTTTTAAAATGATTGCAACGTAGTCACAAAGATATAGCAGCTTTCGAATCACTATTTTGCAATCTGTCGCAAAGCTGGCCACGCGTATCACGATCAGAAAGCTATGGAGCCCTCGTCAGCGAAGGTAGTCTCCATTAATTTCAATTTGGTACAAGTCACAGCGTGAAAAATTCACAGGTGCTGCGCGACGTGTTCACTTTCAAAAGATCGTAACAAAAATTGTCTTTCAAAACGTCGTATAGTTGGAGCTCTAATTGCTTTATTAAACAATTTCAAGCTTCCTTTGCAAAGTATCAATGGTCGTATGCCGAATACAAGAGCAGTGTTCATAATTTTCTGCGTTTGCAAAATGCTGTCTTTTATTGGGAAAATTTTTCGAAATTCTATGGGGACCACTTGAAGTATAAATTAATTAATACGCGACGAAGAAATAAACCGTGACAGATTTAGAAACAATTTTCGATTGTGGCAACAGAAGTGTTTTATATGCTTCTATTAATATTTATTGGATATAAAGTGAAACCTATAGAACATTGTATTACATTAACAATTGTATTTCGCTCACACCACAGCTAATAATTACTCAAAGAGAAAAATATTCGAGGTTTGCAAATTCACATCACATAATGATGCTTTTATATTCTTTCACTTTCTTCTTCTTTCAAGAAAATGTCATTGGTGTATTTTCATTTTTTGTTTGCATTCTAGCCTGTAAAATCCTCCTCCCCCTCAAGATGACCGTCAGTAACTGATCATCCTGTATAATGCCGTAAAAAAAAACGAAACGTGTAGTACAGTTAATTCTCGTTATAAGCTCACTAGCTTTACTAGTCGACTTCGCCCAAAATTTAGATCCTGATTTTATAAATTTTTTTTTTAGTTTTCTTTTGTTGTCAAAATAGTCACATTCATCTGGATTAGTCAGGCATAATGAGCTGAGGCACATTTCGTGATCCCAGAGTTCATCGTTTAAAAGTTTTTAGGCGATAGACAAGCACACAACGTATACAACTTTTCTGCTTTATATATTAACATTTTCGACTCTTTCGTCCCCTCTCGCTCGCTCACGGGCTCTCTCTCTCTCTCTCTCTCTCTCGCGCGCAACACTCCCATTGGCCTCTTGGAATAGTCGACGCTATGCGTTGTAAGCTCGCCGCCAGCGCCAAGCATGGAGCCTATAACGAGAATTTATTGTATTAAGGTATTACTCGCTAAGGGGGTATTAGAAGAACGATTCTTTGGGACTTTATTTCAGAAAGTGTCCATGCATATTTTTATGCAAAGGTTTTTGTATTCAGGTGGGGGACACTTTAACAGGTTATTATATTATGTTTTGGTCTAAAAGTATTTATTATAAGTATATCGTGTCTCCCTATTAATTCAGAATTGTGAAGGTTCTACTGTACTACCTTGTAAATCCTGAACCCTCTTTTTTTAAAAACACTATAGGTACATATCGGTCACATCACTCACTCAGCGAGACAATACCGCGCTACACTTTGCAACTATAATAATTCTTATCGTTAGTCGTTGCCAAAGGAACACTGGTCGTAAATCTAACGGGCGTTTCCCTCGTAAAAATGAGCGAAACCGCAGTTTCCAATCGCGTTGAAGTTGCGCAAACAAAGTCCTTACGAGAACTGTACAAACGGAAACTGACGTGGAAATAAACAACAGGTGGGATCGATCGGGCAGGGCGAAGATAGCGATACGGTTGATTAAATGCTCGACCAACCGGCGTGGGTAGCTATGAATTGACGATTATTTGTGCATTATATCGGCGTGCGTCGGCGTGTCTGTAGCCGGCGCCCGTTTAAGCAGGAACTCGCACGGTTGAATCGTTTTCGAAGGGGAACGACCACCAACATGAGTTCTCATAATCTGGTGGTTGACCCTGAGTCAGCGGTCGCGGAGTGTGGTAACATTTCTCCATCCGGTGCGTTTCCCCGGCGAGCAGGGGTTCTGGGTGATGGAAAAGAACTAGGGCGAGGATATCAGATGATATTTCACCATTATTCATTGAGGATAAATATATTCGAATAAAAAATTGTTCGTTACTCTCGAATAACTTCATTTTATTCGCAATTCTTATTCGAGATCATTTGGGGAATGCCTTTCAACTCTGGTCGCACTCGCAGGATAAAGCTATTCAAATTTGAATTTCAATTTCTCCATCAAAATCAACCCCAATTTATTGTAGGGTGAATTGACCAATGAAATAGTATTCTTGTTATACACGAAAAAAAGTCCATTTGTTCATTCACTGGACACTGTTCATTCACTGGTCAATTCACCCTACTGTGTTATTTCTTTTTTCATTTTCGTAGACATGGAATTCTGCATCGACATTTCACTATTTAATTTGGAATATTTTATCGCGTTTCTAGAGTTCCACAGTTCTTAAGTAATTAAAAAATACAAAGAATCATAGAAGATAGATTCTGTTTTTTAGAATCTTCTTGCAACGATGTTCATTGTAAAAAATTGTGGAAATATGTGAATTTCAGGGTGTAGCGATGACTGTGCTACATATTTTACTCCCACCCATTTCGCAAATACACACCCGAAAGAAATGTAGCAATTACTTCTTCATTCATTTCCACCTCACCTTCTTCGTTTTGTTTCGTTAAAATTTGCTCATTAGAATAAAAATGTGCTTGTGCATTTTGCAGCTCATAGCCGATGCAACTTTTTCCTCTCATGAAATATACATATTCCACTTGTAAGTACAATAATGAAAGGTCCTTTAAAAAAATAGCGTGGAACGTTGCCAATATCGCTGAGACATTCTATCGAGTTGACAAAACAATAATCGGTTTTGGCAACAGAAGGAATCGTGTAGAAATTAATTTCATCTTTCGAAGGTTATTTTCTTCTTTGCCTGACTTGTTTCTCTTTTCCTGACTTCTTTCCTGTTCCCGTGATTATTCGAGAGGAAAATGAACCTTTGAAGTCGGTTTTCTCTATTGTCGGTTGTAAAGTGAATGTTTTTATTGCATGTTATTAGTGTCTGTGATTAAAGAACCTTCGCTCCATTTGGAATTGCTAATTGATTGCTACCGATGGATTTTATGCATTGGCGTACGCATTCGCAATTAAGATATTTCCTTTATAAAGGAAATTTTGCATCTCCATTTGAAACTTATTCATTACCACACCTTTTCACTCGGCGAGCCACGTAGGAAAGCGCCTTTATAACCTCTTCAAACCAGGCTACATTCGGGTGAATCATGTTGTTCATCATTTTTAGCTTCTGATAGTATTCGAAATACTTCCTAACTACAGCATAATTAATTTTCCATTTAATTTCAATAAGTTTTTAAATTTAAGAAAAAGAAAGAAAAAACAGTAATTTTTTCTATTTTATATGATTCGTACAGCCAATTAGAACACATTCCTGTTGTTGACTAAATTTTGCAAAAAAAATTGAGTTAGTCCGTTATTGTTCTCAATGCCTCAATTCTAATAAATAATAGATGTGCGATTCAACTTTGAAAGTGAACTAGAACCTTAAATAGTAATCGTTACTTCTATTGAGTAGTTGTTCTAAATGCTATCGGGTAAACAACCGAGAAAGGTGGAAGCTTGGCTGGTAAACCTTTAAAAGCATTGACGGTTGGGTAGCGTTCGCTGTTCTCTCTTCTATTTTGTGGCGGCATGGGTGACCCACTTTCAACTTCTCGAAGCCTCGATAAAAGTTCGACATCCGGGCAGATTTCTTGAAGCTTGCCTTGTGTACACTCGCCAATTCCAAGGGCACGAATCGCGGGAATTCAAGGCGAACGGCGAGTCTGCACGGAATACCAATGATATCCACGGGTTTATGATACCACGATTGGTATTCAAGAGGGGGGCCAGTGAAATGAATTACATCGACACTCAGAGTATCGAAAGTTCCCCGTCTGTTTGAAAAATTAGTTCTGTGCGTTGCTGGAAAAGTATGTCGCTTCGCACCTTCTGTGTCTCCTTCGCCTTCTTCATCACGCGGTACTATACATATATCGCTTGATACTATCTTTTACCGATCAGTCACGCGGAAAGTTCAACGAAATTCATGTCAAGTAAGTAGTGTATGTAACGTCCCAGCCCCACCATGGGATCGCGGCTGTTAGTGCACGTCAGCGCCACCAGAGGTCTCATCTTCCTAACTCTTTCTCGCAAGTCCTAAGTTTCAATCTCGTTTGTATATATACAAGTTCCAGGTTTCTTTCTGGCGGGCTCCATGTGTCTAGGGCAGGGTCCGTCGGCTGTGGCCCTAATGAAATACTGGATGAACTCTGGCTGACGGGTCCAAAAAACATGCCGCGTCGTCGTCGTTCCCTTTCTTTCTTTTCCTCCTTAATCCTTAAAACGCCAATCCACCAGTTCGCACGGTTACATCCCCCCCACATTGCGCGACCTTAAGCCTCGTTCACATTAGTCAAGTTGTATTTCAAGGCAAAGTAACGTTGAAAAAAGAATCTTTACTCGATTTAAATAAAACTTGAAAGAAACCTGAAAGGATATTTCACGTCAAGTAAAAATGACAGGTGTTGCTCCATTGGTAATGTTTGAGGTTTTTCAAGTTACTACAAATTCAAGCGACTTGACGACAAGTAACTTCTTGACTAATGTGAACGAGGCCTAATGTGTGAACGATTCATTAGGGATTACGGTTACGCCCGGAGGCGACGGGGTAGTTGAAGAAGATATACATAATATCACTTCTTGGCTCAGGAATGGCGATTTCGGACATGTTGTATGTATCAAGCTGATACCATATATTTGTTGTAAATTATATCAGTTAGTAGTTAGATGGCATATTGTTTCAAATTCAAATCAGTACAAAAGTGACTATTCAATGTGGCAAACTTTATAATAAAAAAAAAAGTATCGTAATAAATTAGTCCTCGTTATATGCTTTTTTAAAGTTCCCAAACCCGAACCTAAGATCCCGAACCCGGAAATACAAAAACTTCTGAGACTTTGTGAATATGTAGGGGAATTCCTTCTGATTACAACGCAATTTTTGTTTGCTGCCAAAATTCAAGTGTGAATTTGGTGAAGAGGGTGAAATTCACCCCTTAAATTCCAGCTGTTTTCCGATTTTGGGTTATAACTCGCGAACTGTAAGAACTGTAAGTTACCAAATGATGGTCCTAATTAAAAGAAGTAACTTTTGTCTTAAAACTTTTTTCTGTCTCTTACAGATTGCGGGCTACAAAATTAAATTGGAAAATACCCGAATTTTCGGGGGTTAACTTCACCCCCTTAGAGTAAATTTGGGCAGCAAACAAAAATTGTGTTGTAATCAGGAAGAAATCCCCTACACAGTCACAAAGTTTCAGATTTTTTTAATCTTTCTTTGTTAGGCATTTATTTTTCAATTAATTTATCTATAGATAATTGTTTGGCAAAAAATAGTGTCGAGCAGTATATGACCCGATTCGTCGATGTTATCGCCTTGGCCACTGACAATACCTGTGCCTTATCTCTACGATGGTATCAGAGAGAAGTTGACCCGATGAAGATATAACCAATCCGACCCCCATTCTTTTCACATGCCATCTTTCCAGCAACACACAGCACCACCTCCTGCCCGTACACGCCTAAAACCTTATCAAAAGTGACACTACAAAACGAAGCATTGAGAGAAAAAAAGGAAAAACACACAGTTATCGCGAAATAGAGTTGGTAGCAATAATGAATAAAACATATAAAACAGGAAATTTTTTCAATGTAGTTCAATCCGTTTTTCTCTCAATTCCTCAAATATTCCATGATCCACAAATAAGCTATTAACGAAACCTCTTAGAATCACATTTCTAAGATCCAAAGCACAGCGGATATGCAAAACAGTTTAACCTGTATACAACCCTGGAGACATTAATTCTCTCACTCGCATGCGTCTCCACTACAAATTTTCGATTCGGGCGTTCCCAATTGCGCCGTCCCTTAAACGGGACAAAGTAATTGCTTGCCCGCGCAACAATATCATTCCCAACCAAATTGAATTTCATTCAGCCGGCCATTTCTGTATCGCCGTTCGTGTAGCTTCTCGGCTGGAGTTTCCACCGTTCCGCGATACCTTTCAGTCGGTGGTCGCTCACAGTGTCGAATTACACCTCTATCTGTGCACGCGTAATGGCGCGCACCGTTTCCCCGCAGCCGACGGCAACTGGTCCGCGCGCCCCATAGACAGACACTTTGCGACGTAATTTCGCTGGTAGGTGACCACCACCGATCGAAATTTCCCATAATCTGACAATTGGGCTGCCCACGAGTGGCACGTGCGTCGGCCAGGCTGCCCGTAAAAGCTTTTGGCCAGACCGTACCAGCGAGGTTCTAGCACGTCATGCAGTTGTCGTATTGAGCACCGCGTATCCTGCATATCCGCTCTGTTTGGGGTGAAGAGGGAGGGATAATGACCGTAGAATCAAGGGTTCCACGGGGCACGGGATATAAGCGATCCTTGGACGATCTCCATTACCAGAGTAACAGAGCGGAATCTGCCTCGTTTCACCCTATCTTCCGCCGTACCCCTAATATTCGAGGATTTCAGCGGAATAGGATTCCCTGGGATTCGCGAGGATGGCCACTGGGAAACAGGGATGTAGTTTGTAGATGCGTCTTATTGGCTTAGCCCTATCGATTAGTCTCGGCGGTTCTTTTCGGACCCCTTGAACGGCGCGGGCACCCCCGCTCCTTGCTTGAGGGGGGAGGGGGAGATTGGAAATTATTCTGTGTTTTTGGGAGGGGTTGGTAACGACAGGGTTTGCGACGTTCTTCGTGAAATTTGGTTGAGAGAATTAAGGACGTGCGTGTGTTTTTTGTATTGCTGGGTTTGGAATTTTTTTTGGGTATTTATAGTGTTTTTATTTATGTTATGGGGGAGGGGAATTGGGGGATAAATGTACGAAGTAGATGTCTGTATATTTGTTTAGAATTCTTCAGGCAATAGTAATTAATTATATATACCTAGGTATATGTAGTAAAAAAAAAACACGAAGAATAGAAGAATTATAAATATGTATTTTAAATTTCTAAATTTTGTATGACCTTTAAAACAACCCCTTTCAACAATTTTTCATACACTGTTTACCTTCCTCCGTATTCAGTATTTTTTAACAATATTACTTTCATTTCTCGCACAGTTCCCGTCTACCCATAAACGGTTTGCAGGGATAACAAAGCGTAATATTCCTTTCATCACGGCGCCCATTCACTTTACAATACACCCGCGACTGCTTTCATTCAGGTTAATTGATATATCACACTGACGCCAACTACTGGGAGTGATTTATCATTTTTGTTCTGAGCGATCGCGTAATTATAGCTTTGGTAAACAACCTTTCAGATAGAACTCAAGACTGTTTAACGAATGGATCGTCACAAAAGGTCGCTATAGTTGACGATGGTTATCAAAAACCACAAACTGTCTAATAGGGAGAAGAGAGTGAATTTCGAGTTACATATAAAAATATATCAAAAAAATTTGGTGGACTGTTCGAAATTTCGGGAAAAAATTGTGTTAAAAATTTCGTTTTTTCCAAGCAGTGTGTGTGGGGTTATGATATACATGTGTAAACATAAAATCTATGTGAGTACCCAATCGTAGGAATAATTAAAAATTGAAATACCGATGATTATGAAAGTGATGTTAGTAAAAAATTAAAAAATTGAATTTATTACTTTGTAATGTAACGTGATGAATTCATTTGTTTTTAGACTTCTTACTGTCACCACTTACCGATACATACGCGGTTGCATTACAATTATGCAATGTTTGGATTACAATTAAACACGTTGCATCTGTCATTGTTTACTGTTTCGTTCTTACATGTAAAAAATGACATTGTGAATCTTATTTTTTACATTTTTAAGAGAAAAAGGAACCTGCAGACATGAATACTTTTCCAAAATTTTTTTACAATTATGTTTGGTTAATCAAAAGACAATTATCCTGCACTCAGACCAACAGAAAATTCAAATTTAAATTTTCGCCTATATAGTTTCGCCCCGCCCTAATGTACAGGCATACAGAAAGTTCTTAGAAGAAACTGTACTATGAATTCCATTTCCTAAAAGCATTTTTAGTACTGCTCCCTTAATAAGTCAGCAACTGTTACAAAACCTAAGTGTACATATACCCATTACGAAACTCCAAGGGGTTCTTGTTCAAAGTTATCAAAGTTCTGATGTTTACAAATTAAAATAACTAAAACGAAATCAACAACCTTCTTCAATTCGCGACCACTCCCTGCAGAAGCCAGCTGCAAGTGGCACACAGTTATGCAAAGTGGACACATTACATCCATCCATAATTTGGCAGATCCAGCCTACAATTCTCGACACCGGATTCATACCCACTCCGGCGTTCTCCCGATTTCACGTCACGTGAACCACTATTGAGATCC
The DNA here is from genome assembly GCA_963855975.1 of Andrena chrysosceles. Taxonomy (NCBI): domain Eukaryota; kingdom Metazoa; phylum Arthropoda; class Insecta; order Hymenoptera; family Andrenidae; genus Andrena; species Andrena chrysosceles. The sequence continues at coordinate 23,324,589 of OY979767.1, forward strand.
AGCCAGGAAACTCCGAGCCCTCGACGTCTTAATTAGAATCTTAGAGTCTGCCAGCTGTAAACGTGCAAATTAAAAACCACGCAGAAAAGATGTATGGGTCTGGCGAGCAAATCTGAAGGAACTGAGGGAAAAATGGGAACATTCCCGCATCGTGAATGTTCTCCCAGAAATTACACCCCCAAAGAAAAGGACAGAAAGAAAGAATGAAAGAAAGAAAAAAATCCCCACCCACGATGAATATTACGGTCACCATTATTATTCATAAAAGAAATAGTGTTTCTCAAGTACAACCTGTTCTACCACTACAATTTCGGCGCGCACCCTCGTGTAAGATGCCAGTGTAATGGTCTCACTGTTCCCAGTAACAAAATGCCCCAACGTTTGAAATATGGCCAGCAGCTTATTAAGGAGTAAATCTGACGCCCTCCCCTTCCTGTCATTATCGATGTAGCGGCAGCGCTATCGCTTTTGCATGCAGAATGCCCCGTAACAACGGGCAGCGCGCGAGGTCGTAATGAATGGCAGAAACGTGAGAAATGCTCGACGAAAGGCGTATCGTGTCGGCGTTACCTCTCGATGAAAACTGCAGATCGTTAAGAAGCGAAGAGAAAAGTTCGGGGACGCGCGGAGCTTCGATAACTACGCTGCACTTTATGCGAGTAATCCGTGATGGGCTAGGAACAGTGCGTGGCTGCGTTTGCTTCGGCTGCCTGCTGCTTTCAGTAGTAGAGGTGGACGATATATCAGACGCGCACAGCGGAGAATCTAACTGCGCGTGGCGGATAAAATTGGAAGAACAATAATATTTCAAACTTGTAAACCAAACCACTGCGGAACTCCCGAGACTTAAATTTAAACTTTTAAACTGACAACTTTTATTTTATATGTGTTAGCTAAATATGTTATCCTTCGCAGCTATAATTTACAATATTGGCTCGTGATGTCAAAATAGAATTTATAATGGCATCTCTGATTTCGCTCGATTTGTTTTCAAACGATAGTTCTTTATTTAGTGTTGCTAACGCGTGCGTCTGACGAGGACTTTATTTTTCAAAAATTAAAAAAAAAATTGGAATATAATTCAAGTGATGATAATAATGTTAACCTTCTTTTGTTGCGACAATGAAACGGTCCTGGGGGTGAAAATATCCCCTCAAAGAAATTGTGAGTTTTCATATGACTGAATATTTTCGAAACTGTAAGAAATATCGAAAAAATTAACATATGTTACAATATGGTTATAAAAAATTTTTGGGGGAAAAATCCATTTCTTTCGAAAATTCTTTATCACCACATTATACGATATCAAAAACCATAAAACTTTGAATTAAATTTTGTTACGTCTAGGTAATTAACAACGTGTTATTATTAAGTAGATATTATTAGTATCTTGCTCTTAATGACCTACAAAACTACATTAACGATAGTGGAGTTGGTAGAACTGCTCTCAGTAATAAAGTCAGAAGGTAGAGCAGAGGGAAAGGAGGCAATCTAACTCAGCGCCACTGAAGCGTCATATCAGTGCCTCGAAATTTGCAAGATTGCTACATACTTAACGTCCCGAATTGCACCTGTACTCGACGACAGACGAAACTAGGAAATGGCCACTGGGAATCTGGAACGTGCAAAGAATTGCATGAAGAATATATAAGCGATTTGTAAGATTACATAAGACAGACACGTTATATGCAGGTTACGTCTGTGTGAAATAAGAAAAAAAAAGGCAAGTGGAAACGAATTCGGAAGTTTGAAATTTCTTTCGGTGCAAATAGGATTTCAAAGTCAAACTTACTTTGCGAAGAACATAGAAAATGTTCAACTCCGAACTGCCGACAATGCGAATTTTACTGCACTTCCCGTAACAGCCTTTTCCTTGTTCTATTATATTCGTTGAGGGACGGTCACGATTAGCAGAAAAAAAGAAGTTTGAATTTAAACCGTTCCACAGTGGTTCGAGTATACTACATGCTAGCTGGACAAAATTATTTTTTCGCGGGTTTGGGTTTATATGGGGTTCAAATTGTTAGAAAACAAACCTGATTCGTATTACAGTTTATTATTTCAATAAAAATATCAATAAAATAAAAATATGACTAATTCAATAAAGGAAAAATAACAAACCAACAGTATTGTACTTTAAATATAATTAACAGTTATAACATTATGTCTATTCCCGTAATTTCTGAGTTTCTAAGTTTAAAACCTGCGTTTTGAAATAAGTTTTCCCTGCATCGCTATTAAAATAGTGTTTTACTATATGTTCCACGTCGATCCACGCGACAAGGGTTGAATCTACGGAAAGTAGAGACTTTCTAGTTTATTTTAATCAAACAATCGATCTGCAAAAATTTGCAAAACCATATTTTTCTAATTGTTTTCGAGCGCGACGCTCGGTAGCACCACTCAGTGGATTAAAATAGTGTTTTACTATATGTTCCACGTCGATCCAGGCGACAAGGGTTGAATGTACGGAAAGTAGAGACTTTCTAGTTTATTTTAATCGATCGATCTGCAAAAATTTGCAAAACTATGCCGAGCGTCGCGCTCGAAAACAATTAGAAAAATATAGTTTTGCAAATTTTTGCAGATCGATCGATTGATTAAAATAAACTAGGAAGTCTCTACTTTCCGTACATTCAACCCTTGTCGCGTGGATCGACGTGGAACATATAGTAAAACACTATTTTAATAGCGATGCAGAGAAGACTGATTTCAAAAACCAGGTTTTAAACATAAAAACTCAGAAATTACAGGAATAGACATAATGTTATAACTGTTAATTATATTTAAAGTACAATACTGTCGTTTTGTTCTTTTCCCTTAATTGAATTAGTCATATTTTTATTTTATTGATATTTTTATTGAAATAATAAACTGTAATACGAATCAGGTTTGTTTTCAAGCAATTTGAACCCCATATAAACCCAAACCCGCGAAAAAATAATTTTGTCCAACTAGTATGTAGTATACTCGAACCACTGTGCGTTCGCTGGATTAACGGAAACTCGGATGTACACATAATGAGCATGTTCTGCCTGAGTGAAGTCAGCCTTGCAGATTATCGGAACTTTTTCAATGTTTGCTCGTTCTTGCTTCGTACCTTGATTTTCTCTTGTTTTCACGCCTTGCTGCGAGAAGAAATGAACTGCACAACGAACCTTCGGTTTACATAGCAGATTGATGACTCAAAAGTAATGAGTAGATGAAGATTGTATCAATGGCGATAAAATAATTCTATACAAAATGAAATGATAGATATTGTAATATTTAATTAAATAATAAGTAATTCCACTTTTTATGTTTATGCGTAGATGCATTAGGGTTTATACAAAAACCGGCTTTTGAAAAAACCGGTTTCCGAATTTTTACAAAAAATATAATTAAAATTGTAAATGGATATTTGTACTTATTTGAAAATTTTTCAGTTTTTTTTAAATATTCATAGAATTATGAAAATATAACAAAATATAATATACTCTATCTATAAAAAACCAAATGCAAAAAAAATAAAATAACTAAAATCCATACAAAATATAAATTATAAATCTTTATTTCATTTAGTGTTTTTCTTCAGAAAATAAGAACTCATCAAGATTAGTTTTACAGTAAACTGTTACCTAATACATATTTAAATTTGAAATTAAGTTTTCGAATCTTACAAATTTATAAAACAAAACGGTTTTTAGACTCGGTTTTTAAAAGTCGACAAACCCTAAAACGGATTAAGCATTTGAGGATTTTGTTATTTTCAAACATATTACAAATAAGTAAAAATTGAAAAATCCATTTGAAGTTCGATGGGTTTCCAAACTCTATTTTCTTGAAAATAAAGTTATTCTACAGTGTTTACTTACTTTCGTGGAAGTTTCGAGTTCGGTGACAAAACCTAACCCACATGACTTTTTAAAATCGCGTTTCCCGAAATAAAAACCTCCTATCAACAAATTTTCTTCCACATTTCGCACTTATTTTTTCATACACAATTACTACCCTTTCAGTTGAACCAATTACGAAACACCCCTATAACTTCATTGTTTCATTAAATTCCAGCACAAATTTTGAAAACACCCATATGAATATTTCCAAAATATTCATAATTTCCAAAATACCTACCCATAATTTCCAAAATGTTAGAGTCAAAACACATATTACAATAGAAGAGGGAATCCATTTTTCGTTCCCCCAAAGAAAATACCCCTATAAGCTCCATTGCATTAAAAAAAACGTTGTCCCTATCGCAGCTTCCCCCTCTCGGACGAAACTTCTCCACAGGGGCCATCGAAAACGTTCGTCTGGGTATCGTTGACAACGCGAATCCCGTGTCCCTTTTTCCTTTTCACGCGGGCTTTCGGGGGTTATCGAGTTGTATCCCCGCGAACGTCGCTACGAGCGTTAAGAAAGCTCCATCGCTATAGCGGCTGTTGGATCAAGCGGAACTTGTACGCTTCTATCGTGCACATCCAATTCCAAGGAAGCTATCCTGCGGAAAATACCGAAATCCGTTGACCAAGGAACCTCTTGCCGTAAATACCCGGCGATCCGAATCCGTGCCCACGCTCCAAGGAGCCGATCTTTAATTCTTTCCCCTGTACAATGCGTCCGGTCCCTAGATTCGTCGTCTGTTTAAATAGGGGGAAGGTCAGTCGGCGTCCACAGGTCGACTATTTTCCTCCAGGAATTCGCAACCCTGAGTCCTCTGACTGCTATCCGCCTGCAACGTCGATACATGGTGTCCTCGAACAAGAGGACACTCGCTTGGGATTTTATAAGATTTTTGTAATATTGTGAGTTAAAGTTCAGTAAAAACTGGATCATTTAATAATCGATGGCTAGTTGGTAAAATTAACCAAGCTCATCATTCCAGTTTAAAATCCTGAAGGATTAATGAAAGCAATTACTTTCCAAGTTTTTTACAACAATAAATTAATAAAAATCCGTGGGGGGAAAAACTTGTAGATATATTTTGCAAGCGTTTAATTAGTAATTTGTTTATTTTAATAGATTAAGCCTTTTAATTTGCATTTACCGAAAATTCATCAGATCTACCAACAAACTAATGATATAGGTATTCCTGATTATTTCCTTAAAAAGTTATTTCTGGAAATATTGTGTGCAATATTATTTCAATTTAATTAATTATTTGTCGCGAGATAGGTACAAATCTGTTGAATTGTATAATATTTATTTGAACTATTCAATTGCAATAGAAGTCGCCATTGAAAAATGTTGTCACGCTGGATAAAAGGAGTTGAAAAAAAACTGTATTAAATCGCGTTTCATTTAGTATGAAAAAAATGAGTTAATCCGTCCACAAGTAGTTTTGAACGCGTAATTTTAAATACACTGGAAACATTTCTGTTTGACGCATGGCCGAGTTGATAGGGCGATCGATTTTGCTTATTGCATGAGAGAAGAATTAATTGGACAGTTCAAATATGGAATTATATAAAAGGATAGTAGAAAGGGGATCAACTTGGCGTTAATTCCATAATAACAAAGTACTACATATATAAAATTGTCTACAAGAAGGTGGAAATCATTTTGAACAATTTTTACAATAAACCAGTGTCGTTGTAAGTTAACCTATTTCACTTCACAAATAATTCGTTTAGAAATATATACAATGGGAGTATTCACATAAAAGAACTCTAAAAAAAATTCTTCTTTTTGTTTGAAAATTCTTTATCACTATGTAGAGCATTGAGACAGAGAATAAGTTAATTATTGGGACCACCTGAATAACATTCCCACAAAATATCAAATTCTGATAAATTTTCGAGTTGCCAAAGTTACCTCGGCAGAATTACATTCCCTATCAGATTCCGGGAGTATCCTTTCGCTTGGGGACATTCTGCACAGTAGAGGGCTCTGTTCACGTTTGTTTCGTTCACGGTAAACTGAATCCAAGGAGTTGTCTCGTTCGTACACCTCCTGGCCCACATAGGACTTAGATCAAACGGGATCCCGTCCGTGTAAACGCGGCAAATGGACTTGGTCGATAGTTTGTCCACTCTTCATCGGGAACGTAGAAACGTGGCTCCTGGAAGGAAAGTCATGCTCGATACGAAAGCCAAGTCTACCGGCTATAATTACGTTCGTTCTATAGCAGCTCGCGCGGAAGTGATTTTAAAAGAACGTTCTTTGCCTTGCACTTGTCCGTTCTCCCGCCGTCTGTCCTGGTACCTCGGAGCGTTTTAATTATAGAATATCGTTATCTCCGGTAATAAGAAACTTCATGGTTCCGTGGTGATCGCTGGAGGACGGCCAATGGGATTTCAGAATATTATTTTAGAGTGTTCACGTCCTGGATACGAGGCTAACAAAAATTGTTCTGCTGGCGGGGCTTTGAGTGGTAGAAATGTTGGTGGTACCTCGTTAAAATTGTATTTCTGTATTTTTATATACCGATCTTTCGTTAATGTAATTTGGGACGATGTATTATTCTATGTTAATGGGCCTATATTCGGTGCTCGCAACAATATTAATTCTGGGAAGACAGATGATGTTTTGACTTCGTCTATTTATTTTTAGATATGTTTATAATTTTGTTTATTTTGTTTAATTATTGATATTGAACTATGCTGGTGTGCAATTATTTTACGTTAAATATTAGAGAAGTAAGATGGAGGTAATAGCATTTGGAGTCAAGATTGCTCTGAAATGATGTGATTGTAAATTTGTGATTGTAAATGTAGGGTAAAAAATAGAAATATCAAAATACTGATTTTTCTTCTTCCCTCTCACCCCCCGGTGCACACACCCATTTCATCACTCCACTCCCACAACTGCAGGTGTGTTACATTTACCGAGTACCCGCCACGCAAGAATTTTGCAATCTATGCTAGGCTGGGGGTTACCGAGGAACCACGATGCAACACCGGTAATGAAAGTGGACGGGAACGAAGTAGAGGGGCACGCCGTGTTCCTCGACAGTTACAGCCGCGGCTACGATGTCGCGAGGGGGGTTGGTCCTCTCGTTAGAAGCAGCGGGAGGAGGGTGGTTTCCAAAAGAAGCAAGGGAAACGCGACGGAAGCGTCGCGGAACACAAAGAGACGGGGTACGAGTGAACCAGAGGAAGCAGTTTCTAGTAGGCGCGATTTAATTTAAATCGGCCCTTTGTCCGTAGGATTTAACCGTGTCTCGCTCGTAATTCAACGATAAGCGTTCGCGCCTTTGGAGAGCAGGCAAAGCGGCCGCCCCTCTCAATCCCCCGTGAATCGTAAGCAAGTGCCTCGGACGACTACCTATGTATCGGCACGGGCTATCGTAAATTCACATCCCTCCCTGCAACCTCTTTTTCTCCTTCCCATGGGCGTCCGAAGGGGGGTGCAAAAAGGGTATTTGCTCAACTGGCTTTGGAGAAAAAACCGCTTGCTTTTCAAAACTGATCTTTATTAAGTTTATACTAAAAAAGTGAATAGGTATTTTTAAATATCAGTTTTAAATTTTTAATCAAATTTGCATTATAAAATGGATTAAAAAAAAGCAAGAGAGGTATATTTTTATTTACCATCATCCCAAAGTTGCCCCTGGAAAAAAGTCTGCGGACGCCTCTGCTTCTTCCACCTACCTTTCTTCCTTCTGTGCTCCCCTCGAATTCTGAGGGACACGACTTTCCTCCACGGAGCTTTCGTTCTCCACCAACTTGTTCCCGTTCATTCGCCGTGGCCCCCCTGTCTCAAGTACAGCGATGACGTTTCTCCCTTGTATCGTCTTACAACTTCTTATTAATCGCAACCTCCTTACTATCCCACCCTAGCGCTCTTGCTCTTTCCCTTCCTCTCGCATTCAGTGGAAAAACGCAGCTCATTTCTCGATTACGATCTCGCCGGTGTCTGTTCGCGAAATACGGCGATCGGTGGATTACGCGTTTCTGTTAAGCGTCCCTAATGTTAGACACGTCCCTTGTGCCCAGCGAGAGGCTCCGTTATATCTGTTATGTAACGCACGGGGAAAGTAAGGTAAATGGCCCAATGCTTAAACAGTTAAGGCAAAGGTTGCGGTTACTAAGACTTTTTATAATTAAAAATAATATAATTTGATCTAAATGTTTATCCAATCGTTAGACCGAGTCTTCTTCTTTCAAAATATGTATTATAGAGTATCATTTATATAAAGAAAAATATTAAATTTTATAATTTATAAAAGCGTCCAATTGACCCAGTGATTAAACAGAATTTACGGCATGTCCCAGTGATTAAACTTAGCTGTCCCAGTGTTTGAACATAAAATAAAATTGAATAAAAATCGTTGATAAAACAATAATTAACATTTCTTTATATTGCAGAACTTTAAGAAGTTCGAAAACAAATACGAAAACAATAAAAAGTAAAAATAAAAGCTTATAAAATAAAAGCTATAACTTTATAACCTAAAATAAGGTAAATGGCCCAGTGAATAAGTACCGGCGCCTAACCACCATGCCACCATTAAACATGCGTTTAATAACTGGTCCGTGCCATGTTATCGTGTACTAGTGAATAAACGCAACAATTTAAATATTAAAAACCAAAAATTAATAAGAGATCCAATTAATTTTCAAATCTTCAATATTTAATAAATCCAAAACAACTGTACTATTTAAAAAACGATAAAATATTAATTAATTGCAACCTTAACAAAAATATTCTGTTGCTTGCTTGAGCCCATTAGGTAAGAAGCGAGATTGAAACTATTGAAGCTTTACTGTACAATAATATTTTTTCTTGACGTAACTATTCAGTGATGTAAGCATATAATTGTATCTATATAAAGCTAATACATTTTGCAATTATATTTCGATCAGATTAAACGTTGCAAATTAGTAAAACTGTTATTATTAGGAAATTTTCTTCTCAATTTTTAATTATTGGGGCTTGTTTAAGCACTGGGCCATTTACCTTATGTACAACTGGTTCGACGACGAATCGTCCTCGAAAAGTCTTCGTTCCCTTTTTTCTCTGTCGAACCGATAGTGGGTCGATCATTGACAATTAGAGGAATCGTTACGTACTCGGATCGGGATGATTATTTCTCACTATTCCCGCCCCCATTCTTCTACGGCCACGCTCTGTATCGGTGTGTTTATTATTTCACACGGGTCCTCATCCTCTAGAGTACCCTAGGTGTGCGCGCGTGGCTGTGTTTGTCTTAAAAAGTAACAAAGGCCACGGTTATTTTTCACGCTCGCCGTAGCGCGCCGGGCCACTCGGTTTCTTTGAAATGATGATCGCGGGCTTGAATTTAACATGAAGAGCTTCGAGCCTCCATCGCGGCGTCGAGCAGCTGCGCAAAGCGTTATCTTCGTTTGTGTCTTATTGGAAAATCACGGGGCTGGCGTCGTTAATGCCACAGAAGAATAAATTTCTCCTCGGGGGTTAGCAAGCTTTTTCTGTTCAACTCTCTATAGGGAGCGGGACGAAGTGTTCGGATCTCGAGGTTCCCCGCGCTCTATGCACTCTGCAACGATAATAAGGGGACACTTTAATCCTTTCGATCTTGTGAAATTGTGGTAACACACGGGGTTGGCGAAAGTTTGTTGTATAAACTGGAAAGGGGTATGTCTGTGTTTGAGAAATAGTTAAAAATATGCAATAGATTTTCTCGAAAATATTTTTGCTCGAAATGATCTTTTGAACTAAGTTGATTTTGTAATGTAATAGTATATTGACGTCACCCGCTGTGGATTATGTTAAACTTATTCATTAAATCCATAATATCTCGAAGTGGCGATGGCCGATTTTTATGCGGTTTTGGTAGAAAGTAGTTTTTACAAAAATATTTGACATGTATCTTTTTTATCGGTTGACATTCGTGTTGAAGGGGTCAAGGCAGCCCTCAAAGTTGAAGGAGAGAAACATGTTTGGCCGAATATCTTGGATACTACTGCCAGTACTTAGTGCCAGGAGAACGGCGTAAACAGTAAAATTGTGTAGTTACTAATAAGCAATGCAGTTGTGCAAGCAGATTCCCAAAAAATCCGCCGTTTTTAATTGTCAGCCGATAAAGAAATACGTGTCAAATATTTTTGTAAGAACTAGAGTACCTAAAGGCACGAGTAGTTGACCGTGTATCAGTAGTTGACTCTTTTCAGAAAATCCTTATTTTCATGTTTTTCTGTAGTAGTTGACACTTTTCAGAAAATCCTTATTTTTCATGTTTTTCTGTAGTAGTTGACACTTTTCAGAAAATCCTTATTTTTCATGTTTTTCTGTAGTAGTTGACACTTTTCAGAAAAACATACAAAAATAAGGTTTTTCTGTAGTAGTTGACACGTTTCAGAAAAACATAAAAAAATAAGGTTTTTCTGTAGTAGTTGACACTTTTCAGAAAAAACATAAAAAATAAGGTTTTTCTGAAAAGCGTCAACTACTGGTGCCATTACCCTACTTTTCATCAAAGCCGCAACAAAATCGGCGATTGTTAGTTCGATATGCTCCCTTGTTAGTTTCCTGTTCAAAATCATCTTCCTCAGAAACTGTGGACCTAATCAAAGAAACTAATTCCACCTATATTCCTCTCTCGCTCTGTCATGCACATCATCTCTTGCTCAGTTATACCACGATTTACCAAACACTCCGTATAGGAAACATCAAGCCCTATACCCATCGCTTCGAATTCATAAGAAACGTTCCTGCGTTAATGATAGCGAACCATTAATTTCTCACGACAACAGGGGCACCCGAGTTATTCTCACCAAAGAACACTTTGCATCCTGTTGTACTGGCACGTATTTTAATTATCATTTGCGACGGTTTTCGGAATTCGCTGGGCGTAAATTCTTTTGTCCGTAATGAATTGGTTGCCCGAGCATCCATTACTCTCATTAATTATTTTCGTCTCGCGTATCCGGTCTCTCCTATCGTCGGGTCGTCTTAATTAATGAGTCTTCGCTAGCAACCCATCGGCGGGTGGGGAGCGCGGCTCCGATTCGTTTTCAGACTTGAATCGGTTTTACCGCGTTGACTGTCCTTTTCATCTTTCCTCTGCTGCCGCCACCCCTCTGTTCGAACGACGGAAAGGGGGCCGAAGATTGAGCTTCCTGTTTGATGAAACTTTCGAAAGAAGAAAAAGCTGAGGAACAAAGAACTCTTACTATGTGTGTACACACATATATACTTATATGCATTGGGGGCCCCTGCTAACTTTGCATCTAATTTAAATGGCGTCTGACGAGACGTTGCTTTTCATATGGGGGGAGGGGCTGTATCCTAACTTGGATCGAAGAGTGATGTAGGGGATTTTATTTTAGAGAAAGTAAGTGGAACATTGATGTTGGAATTTTTTGGTGAATATACAATATGGAAGATGGAATATAATTTTTTTTATTTAATTTACCGTAATAATGTGTGAGTTTCTATGAGTAATGTCCTAGTAGGACGATTTGAATTGCAGTAATTGAAAGTAAAGCAGGAAATCGATTTTTATCTTCTAGATGTACCTAGTACATGTGGGATAATATTTTCGAGATAATAGTTCTAACTATTCTTTTTCTTTCTCTTTCTTGTTTTCTTATACGTTTTCTTTTGTAACATCTACTGTACAATAAAGGATAATTATATTTTCGTCGACATTAATCCGTTTAACGATAAATTATTGAAAAAACGGGATAATATTCAAGCTTTTGTGTTCACTTTTGCCAACAGTGAAAATAAAAATTTGCAAATTCCTGAGACCTAGAAATAACCTAAAAGATGGTGAAAAAGTTTACCAGCAATATTTATTCTACATATGTTAATATTTCCACAACTTCCTAGTAAAACGTATATTTCTACTTATAAAAGATAGATCTGCACATAATTTGAAACGTAAAAGAAGATCTTGAAGTATCCAACGTAACGATGCAAGATTAAAAAGAAATTTAGAAAGAGAGCTCTAAACCATCGCCAAAAAAAATCCCTCAGTATCGCTCAGTCGAGTCTCGTCCTGAATCCCACGAACCAGAAAAATATTCATCGATCCACATAAAATCCCAGCTCGGGTTTCTGGACACGAGAAACATCTCCGCTCGATTTCACGCTTCCCTCCCTTTGTTCATCGAAACTTTCTACTTCCTCGTCGCTTTAGGGGCTACGCTAAGCCTCGGGGCATTGCGGGCCAGGGTGAGGGGGAGGTGCGCACCTCCCATTGAACGTGTATTAACATGTAAGTACCCACTTCGTTTAGATACGCGCGCACGTTCCCCGAACTTTTTTTTCGATCCCCGATAACGAATTTTCTCGTGGACCTGGAAACGCTTTCCCGAGTCTGTGCCCCCTTCTCCAACCCCCTGTTTCGTCTTCCCGTTTCCACCCCCGCGTAGCCATTCGCCGCAGCGAGCGTCACCTTTCAGCTTTTTCCTGGTTCGCCTCGCCGCCACTTCGCCAATTCCACACAAGCAGCTCCTTTCAGGACTTTACGCGAAAGGATGCTCGAGAGCCGTTTCGCGAGCATCTCCTCGCGGGATACGCGAGGCTGGAAATCGTCGTCCGTGGAAGTTACTGAATCGACGCGACGGGGGCACTCCCTTAGTAACAATAAGACCGATTATCCCGGCAGGCTGAGTCGACGTTCGATCCCAGCGTGGGGGGTAGAACGTTTACGTCCCCTGCGGATCTGGACTTAGGAGGAAGCCTCTGAGGCTGGGAATCAATCAATTTGCTCGTTGTTTGTGTTCTTTTCCGGGGTGGAGCAGACTGTTGTGCGAATAGGGATAAGCGTGACCGGCGGTGTGTAGTTGTGTTAATACGTATTATAGTTGGATATGGGATGAGGTGACCTGACGTCACGGATTTGAATTGTTCGTCCCGCATTGAAAACTGCCCCTGAAAGTGTCACAAATTGGAGATGTAAACTTTTTAACATTTTTGCAGTGGCACAAAGTTAAAATATATATCCATATACTACATAGTTATTTTTTATATTCTACGTAGTTAATTTTTTGTTATGAAGAAAAGTGTTTTTAATTTTGTTCTAATTTATCGAAGTATGTCTTTATTATATTTTAAGGAAATGGTATCCTCGCGAGTGTGTTAAACTTTTTTTTTTAACACGTTCCGCATTCTAACATAAAACATTTGATCAGTTTAAGGCGGGAGCCCTATTTAGGACGCTAAGAATATGGTGATTCTTGTGAATTTTTTTGTAAGAAACTGTTAAGCGGATCTTTTCCAAACTTTCAAGGTATTTTAGTTCGCATTCAAACAATAAAAATGAATTTGTTTGTTACTAAGAAGAGGAGGGACCTCCCCTCTGGGAATTTGTTGAAGATTCTTTTCCGCGAACGCTTCGAGAGTAAGCAACCGCCTAGTTGTAATCGAGTAAAATAAATTTTGCTACGAAAAGTATCGGCTGTAAACGATAATGAATTTTCGTTTCGCTCTAAGTCCGTCTTTGTTCCGTAAGGCTGAACATCGAGGGCTTATGAGTTAGGGCGTTAGGGATTTCCTAAAGTCACTTGCAGAGTTTACTGATAACAATGGAATAATTGTCTAAAAATCGTCGATCCAATCGAGTTGAGCTCGGTAAAGTCACTCGAATAGAACAGCTTACTGAAGATATATATTCTAATGGTTTGCTTCAGTTATTGCGACAGTTCGCTGGAAGCATCCCAATACAACAGTTTGTTACATCATTCGAATAGAAGAGTTCGTATTTGTAAAAGATTCGTCAAAATCAGTCGTACAGTTTGTTCTAAGCATTCGAATAGTTCTCTAATAAGAATTTAGTATTGCAGGAATTTTTCTTATATCGAATACCATTTTAATAATCATTTAATAATCATTTAATGTGTAAGTCCATTTTTTCTTGTGTCAGGATATTAAAAGGCCTCCATTTTAATTTCTTAAAAAAACTAGTACTTAATTTTTGCTACTTCAGTGAACAGATCATATCAAACCACAACACATATAAACTTTTCTATGATTCCTAAGTATTCATTTCGTTCATTGTATTGCAATTAGTACAACTAGTACAACCGGATATTCCAAGTTTGTTTCATGTTCTTATTCTGACGTCAATAAAATCGGGCTATGCAAATAGACTGTAAGTAATCGATACTTTCTCAAGATATTTTTGATCGTCAAGCGAAACTGTGTCAAAAATTCAAGCTGAAACGGCGATGGACGTAAGGCAACTTCAGACTTTGTGTAATGAATGCATTTGCATAACCTCAATTAAACGGGAATACGGGGAACGCAAAGCGGCTGTGAACGTAGGTAGGTACTTATTTCAGCGCTTAAAGGAGTTTTACGGAGTTGCTAAACAGATTCCGCAAAAGGAGAAGTTTGGTAGATTCGAGTATTCGAAGGAAAAACGCGCGGCTAATTACGAGGGTTGTGCGCCAATTAAAGACGTCAACGCGGATAAAACCGTACTCAGTGAACACTGGAAAGTTGCATTTAGGAAAACTTTCTTATGAATATTTAGCCCCACCATCACATAGATTTAGACATTTGTAAGTACCTACAGTATCATGTAAAACTATGTTGCCCCAGGGGTGGATTTGGAGATTTGGCGCCCCTAGGCTGACAAGCATCTATCGCAGTTTCTGCGAAATATCATCAAATAATTTAATCTAAAAGAGTTGAGATAATTTTAAAATTAATTCAATATGACAACTCACATTTGTCTTCTTGCCAATTTGGGACTCAAAAAACTATGAATTGATTCTAAAATTGTCTCAAGTGTCTATGTTTAAAGATCACCCGGTCAAAACAGCCAAAATTAAAGACTGATCCTTTATATTAAATTATGTTTTATATTTAATTCGCATATTAAACAAATAGCTATATAGTTTGCCGCCCCCAAAATTTTCCGCCCTAGGTTGCAGCTCACTTACCTTATATATAAAGTCGCCCCTGGTTGCCAACACATTTTTCTGTAATATTTTTTAAACGCGAAGTTTTACAGGAAATTTCTTAATCACATCTTTTTATGAACTGTTAATGAATATTATCCATATTATATAAAAGAAACAGTTCTGCATTTACATGCAAAGCCTTTGGAGCATAACCGAAATTACTTATGCACCGGCCTAATTCATCTCTCGGGTTGCTCTCAGTTGTGTCTGCATGTAGAAAGAATTTTAGTAATGGTTAGATGCTTGTTGAGAATCAGCTGAACGGTGTCGATGAGTATCGAGGAATAGAGGCATCGGTATGACGAGAAAAGGCTTAACGGCTTCTCGTTCCGTATTTAGAAGAATGCGTAATCGAGTTCCGGTCACGCGGCAACGTACCGTTCGATGCACTCCAACATATCTCGTGTGCATTTGCACGGTTGAATGATGTTTAACGAATTGCAACCCACTTTATTTATTTAAATATCTATTTATGCAACGCGAATACTAAGCCCCTGTATCTATATACAAACGTGGTGAAAAAATGCATTCACGAAAAAATACATTCACGAAAAAGGAGGGCTATGTATACACACAGGACAATCTGAATAAAAAACATTCTGCTGGGTCTATGGCATTCAAATTTGGACCTTAGCTGATATGAATGGCGAAATCAAAAAGTAAGATTCCCTATTATTAATTTTTTAATATAATCAAGTCAAATGGAATTGTTTACTTGACTGTTGTTAACACATATTTACTCTATTTGTCAATATAATTGCCTTTTCTGATAAGGCACTTATCTAAACGCCAGAAATCCTCGAAAATCATCCATGCATAGAAACTAGGGAACTCTCTTTAATTACTTCCTCTAATTGTTACACTTCTAAGAAAGTAACTAAGTTGTATAATACCTACTCATCTGACCTTCAATATCTTGTTTTGGTTTCAGGTCGAAACGTGGGGAAATGCTTCGCAACATAAGGTAATGCAAAAATTGAATTTAAACTTATTTTATATTCTACTTAGTAAATAATGATGTCCTGATAACTAGAAAATAAATACCTAAAAAACAATTTCAGAACTTTGCCCTAATTAACCACTAAGAGGGTGGTAAAAAGGGGTGAAATATTTTTTCATGGAGTCCTCAATATCTCTGAGGCTCGAAGCAAAGCGCGGGTATATGTTGCTAATTTCTTATCAAATTGCCAATACAAAATCTTGGAATTTCTGGAGAAATTAATATCTCGCAACTATCGATAAACGCGCCACGTCTAAAAAAATGAAATCGAATATCACTTATAGTTTCGCGCGATTTGACACGAAGTGGCTCTATGGAGGTACAAATCCTCCGTAATACCGTCTATTTTTCGAGTTCAAGTGGCAATATCGATGTATTTTTCACCCCACACGTTTTCCTCTGTGCAGCAGTTCCGTTGCTTGGATACTTTATGCATTAGCGATTAATATTAAATAATAAACAGATACAATTTTCCACAACCACGGAAAATTAAAGACCTTGGCATATACCTAAACCAAACACTTTATTAGACGAACCGTATCTGATACAAAACGAAACAAACAATGGAAGTCAAGATGAGTAGTATGAAAGTCTGACGAGTAAGAAACTAAATACTCAGGGATTCTCGCAAAATATTTTCGATGCTGCCCAGAAAATATCGACGAGAAAATACAAAGAGTGTTGAGTACTGAGCAATCGTGTTTGTCGAAAATCAATCAAAAAGAAACTTTTTAAAAAGCCTCTTTAATCATCCACGTGTAGTGTCATTTATAATGCATATTTTTGGCGAAATAAACATGTATTTTGAAAGATTATGATGTTAATAAACACTGTGTCAAAGAACAAGTCTCAGCTTCAATTTATTCCTTTTTAATTAATTGAAAAAGAAATGCTTCATTTTCGACAAAAACGACTGCCTAGTATCTTCACCTAAGTTAAGTGTATCCAGTTGTGCCACATTTCGTGCAAAGTATTCGAGTCAAGTTTTGAAAAACTGCACGAGCTTTGAAACCTCACGAAATGGTATAAAAGCCCTCGACACATTCAATTCCAAGCTTCTCGACGCACAACCAGTCACTATACCCCCTTCGTAAAATAACTATTGCCATAGTTAAACACCGACGGAATCCCTGAAATTTCAGTCTAGAATGATTAAAATTGATCCAGCAATTCCCGAGATATTAGCTGCTCAGTGTTACGCATTCCACCCTGTATATGAAAAACGAATTTCAGTGGAAAATAACACAGCGATCGGAAGATTGAAATCACGCACATACACGACGCCAGCCACGACAGTGTTAATCCTCGCGCGGCCACGTAATTCGCGGCAGAGTAGACAAGGTACGTTGAAAATTTCCCCGCGGACCTCCGTCGAGTGATTATCCGCTTCATAAAATGTGTACCAGCCGCCGTGTAAGCACGGGCGAAAGTGTAAAAATCGTAAAACCCGGGGGCTACACGGAACTCGAGCCACTTGAGCTCCACGCGCAGATACCTAGACACCGTTCGCTACAATAGCTACTGCCGCGAATAAAAGATACATGCAAATTCCAGCATTGTACTCGCCGGGAAATTCTATGCATTCGAGAACGACCGTACCGTTTCGACTTCCTTCGCTATTCCTTTTGCCTTTATTAGAATGTCTGTTTTTTCTTCATTGATCCCGAGCGACGGCGCGGCGGGCGGTCGTTTCGAAAAATCATCGTCTCGCTTACGTCTCGCTGAATTATTCATCGCATTACACCGTGGACCGGTGTTTCCAGGGGCTGTTTATATCGCCGCCCGAGCATCTATCACGAATAAACCGTCCGAGTATCAACGAACACGTTGGAAATTCAATTACGAAAGTTTATTGCGCGACTGGGCCGTTCCGCGATATTTCGCGTACGCGTAACGACAGATTAAATGTCAAAGTGGAAACGGATATGTATATTGAATTCGCGAGGTGACCGAGTGTTATCGATTTGAACGAGAATTGAGACGAGCGAGGTTTAAGATGCTTATGAATCACCGTGTAATTGGGAAATAAATATTGTCCAGGGGCGCAATTGGTCGAGTAATGGGGCAAATAATGACAATAATCTTGACCTTTTTATAGGTACTAAATGATTCTGTTAATTTTGCAGCCCTCTTTAATTTTTTTTTTAATTCTTTGTTCTTCTAATTTTATGGAACTTTGGTGATATTCCGTTGATTGCAAGTTCTTGTAGCAGAGTTGGGAATTAACTAAATAAAAAATATTTAATAGCGATGAAATAAAGTTACTTTAACTTTAGATTATTTGACAAATAAAGTGAACTCTTTTATTCGACGAACAAAGCTAATTTAATTTTTATGGTGAATTTCGGCGTGCGTTCGAGCTGCCGAGGACCGGGACCTTATTTTATTTAACCCTCGTCAGGCGGCATAGGTACAATTGTAACTTTTGTGTTTCTTTAAATTGGAATAACTTTTTTTTTAGAAGCCATGGAGAGCTGATGTTTCGTGTCTTCTCTAAATTTTTGATCTAGATTACATAGACCAAATTTCAGAATAATATCTCTACCCCCTTCGGAGATAGGGGATTGAGTTCAGGATTGCAAAAATTGTGCCGCCTGACGAGGGTTAAATAAAATTGTTGTCTCCTTCTGGCTTGCCGTGTTGCACCTTTGTCCTCCACTTTTATTTACATGGATTTGTGAGAATTGATGATATTCAGTACAGTACTGAAATAGTAAATCTGTTAGCTTATATCATAATGAGCATTAATGCTAACGTTATTTCAGTGCGCAAGTATTAGGTTTCATTTACGAAAATCATGTTAATTAAATTTGATAATACGTCCACCATCCTCTCATGACAGATGATGTGCCTAATAATACGGAGGATTTGATTTGTACCCGTCAAATGTATTATAATATTTACTAGTGATTGAAAGCAATTCCCTTCCCCACGTGCAACGGAAATAAAACGTAATCTGTGAGTGAAGTTTAATATTGGAAGCCACGTTCGAATAAATCCTGTCAATAATCTTGTGAAAAAGTTGCACTGTACGTGTCGTTATTCAATCCGTTTTTATTTCAATTACAGATTTTAATTATGACATTATGAATTCGCGTGACGAATGCATGTGGCAAGAATCAGAATTCTGGTTTAATCGTGACAAATTCTCATGCACGTACTATCTCTTTAATATTTCCTCGTCATTATGCAATAAAATTTCCATACAGTTCCTCGATATAAAATAACGTGTAAGGCGTATGTAACAAAGGCTACATCGTATTTTATACATATTATAAAGTTGTCTTTATTGTTTTCGTCAATGCAATTGTTTCTGTTTTAAATGAAACAATTGAATACACATCTGACTGTAAGCAGGTAGATCGAAGTCCTTTTCAATTTAATCCCATCCCTTTAATCTGTTTCATTTGGCGACTGTAATTGTTTTATAATTAATAATGAATGTGTATTACAACACTGTATTGCATTTACGAAATAAATTAAATTTCTCGTAGATCTAGTAATGGTGGAAAAAATTCGTTAGAAAAATGGACGAAATTTTTTTTAAACTGTGCTTTAAAAAATGCAGTTTCAGAGCTTCCTAATATCGCGTTAATTCGTCCGTTCTCATTCTATTAATGGATACAGTTTGGCATATGGCTTCGTACAATCGATGGAAAAATGTGTTTTCTCACTTTGAGAATGTAGGGTAACAGTGTAATTGGAAATATGATTTCTCGTGTAAAAATGTGTTGGAAAAGCTGGATGGTATTATATCAAATCCCGCGAATTTAAATTGTGGAATTGTACAAGTAAAGAATTTCACAAGTAATATTGGTTATATAACTTCTACTATAAAAATTTATTTCATTTAATAGTACAATGCAGTTGACTGTTGTAGAAGATAATTTTCTAATTCATGTTATTTAAATTAGCTAATAAAATGCAGTCTTTAGATATCAGTTGAGTGATAAATATGTGTAGTAAAAAATTATCAGCGTCGTTTGATTCTGAAAATATTGAATTTAGCGAATTTCAAATTAAAAGTATGTCAGAGTCATTTCATATTTATTTAATTTGCCGAGCAAATTTTGAACGATGGACACATTATTAACTGTTTTATTTTAAAATTGATTAATTTTTAAACTGAACTTCCATTTTGACTTATTTTTCTTTTAAATTATTTAATTGTTTCGCAGGGAATCACCGATTCTTTTATTATACTGTAAATTGATCCCATAGTGTATACGCTTTTAAGATCGATCTTTTGACATAACATTTCTGACAATTCGCGGACGCGTTAAATGGAGGGAGATTTCGATTGAGCGTGAATATTGAGCCACCGTCTGTCTTTTCTCCGAACGCGCGATAAAGGAAATGGAATTCTCGTCTAGATTCTCAGAATTGGAATGTCTTATAATAAAAATCGTTCCCATTTTCATTTATCAGCCGTGTTAAGGGTCGATATCCGAGGAATGCGTTGCTGATACCTATTCACATTGGCAATTTGATTAATATCGTCAATTTAATACATTTTGAACATGACTATCAGCAATTCTTTCTCCCAAGTTTTCCTAAATCCTTCTAATCTTCAAAATATTCAATACCTTGCTTACTAGTCGTAGAAACATATTTTTTAGAAAGCACCTAGGGTAAACCAACCAGTGAATGACCGAATTGTTGAATGAGAAGCCCAGTAAATGACCGCATACTTTTATTAAGAATCGTACTTATTAATGTTTGTTTAATACGCATAACTATAAATATGGGATATTAAACGTGCAACTACACTCCATTCATAAACATATAGTAATTTTTAAATTTATAATTGACATTTCTTTGCCTAATGGTCCATTCACTGGTATGCGGTCAATTACTGGTTGGTTTACCCTACTTGCAAATTTCTCAAGTCGTCAATTGTAAATTCAAAGAATCTACGATCGACACGCTGAATATAAAAGAGAACTCTGACATTAACGTTATCCGTTTACATGCGAACAGCACTGTCACCCACGTCCGGATGACAAGACGGCCACAGTGTTAAAGGACAAACAATCGCTCTTCGTCACTCTGCACCCCTGTTTTACCCATTCGCTCGCGTAGTCGCGTGTAACACACACCCCGCCGTGAGAATGGAAATACTTGCCTGAATGGAAAAGACGGCTGGAGGCGCGTTAAGCCGGAAATTGTTGGTTAACCATGCGCGAATCCCTCGACAGAGTATTCGAAGCATGTCTATCCAGGGTCCTCTCCCGTTTTCCATCTAAAGAACGAATATTTCTATTCATTTTCTCTCCAGCACGGATGCTTCGTGGATTGAATTAATCTCTCCCAGAATCCTGATATGACTCGAGCCAGTCTTCATCTCTTCAACGGGGAATGATTTTCTTCTCTCCTCTTTTTTTCATTACTCGTCTGTTGCGTTGATTCGACGATCAAGTTCTTATTCACTCCGCGCGTTGTTTTATATGAATGATGCCTGATTTTTTGCGATCGTACGCGTGGAGCTGTTGCTCCCAATTGACAGTTGATAAATTAATGGCGATGGAGCAATTTGGGAGATGCAGGAGATGGGATAATGAACCCCGATTGCCTCCTAACTCTAATGCATTTACGAGGGAATTTCGCAGCCTGGATTGTGGGTGGACTGACTTGTTTCTAAAACTGTGCAGACTGGTTGGATGGCATGATTTATTGGCTGAATAATGTTAATGGATTTGGTGATTTGAGTGGGGTAAATTAACCAGTGAATGACCGAATTGTTGAATTTATGGACTTTTGAGATTAATATTTGAATATATTTATGTAGAACAATAAAACAACAGTTGAAAATGTATTTAAATTTATTTTTCTTGAAATTTCTATAAAATTAATTACTTATTTTTACCTTAAAAAAAGGATTATAAAATGTGAAAGATCACCGGAGAATAAACATTGTGACTTAAAGTCATACATTTGTAATTATATTTCGGAAATATGAAAAATACAAACCTATAAAGCAAGGAATAATAAATGTTTAAAAAAATACATTAAAATCCGCATGATAGTTACTGAAAAAATTTATGAAAATATGCCCCTTGTTCGACCGGCAATGTAGAATGGACCCTTAAATTACTAAAGTGCTCAAAAGTGGTGAATCTCACAAATCTCAATCACTGTGTGTACTTTTCTATCTTGAATCCAAACTGCTAATATTCTCAGGCATAATTCATATTCTCTCATTTTGAATATCAACTGCTAAAATACCGAAAAATGGTAAATCTCCCGAATCTCAATCATAACGCGTGCTTATGAATGAAATCTCATAAATAGTAAAGTAACCTGTAATCACGCTTACATTACGAACAACCTCGTCAACATCACATTGTTGTTTCGGATAACTTGATTAAACGGATCGAAATAAATCATAGCAGTACTGGGTACGATCGTTTTACCAGTTTGTTCCATGATTTCAATTTCCTCCCGAGTGCTAATAAAAAACACGCGTTCTGTGTAACGAGTAAAGCGGTCGAAACGCACCAACAAAATAAGAGGCAAACGCGAGAGATGGATATTTATTGGGTTATTTTTCTGGAGGAGCTGGAAATATTTGCGGATTGCTGACCCGTAGGTATATACAATCTCATCGGTCTGTTTTTCTCATTCGGTTATACGTTTTCTCGCGCTACAGCGTGCAAACACGAGCACGAAAATATTTTGTCCGCGTGTTTACACCCAATGATACCCCTTCGCCCCACCTCCTCTTTCATTCGTTCCCTGATATTCCACTGTCACTTATTCCACGTTGTTGAGCAAATCATTTTACTTCACTGCGCGCGCTCTTACGCCCCGAGGGCCGTTAAATCCGCGTTGCTTACGATTCCATCGAACTATTTAAATTGGCCCCTACATCCCCTATAATTGTCCGCGTTCCCTTCTATTTCCCATTTTTATCTTATATGATATTATCGAGGTTTGCGTATATATATTGCGTATATAGGTATAAAGTTTTCAATTAATGTAATTCGAGGGTTTGTCTTAACCCTCGTCAGACGGCACAATTTTTGCAATCCTGAACTCAATACCCTATCTCGGAAGGGGTAGATATATTATTCTGAAATTTGGTCTATGTAATCTAGACCAAATATTTAGAGAAGACACGAAACATCAGCTCTCCACGGCTTCTCGAAAAAAAGTTATCCCAATTTAAAAAAACGCAAAAGTTACAATTGTACCTATGCCGCCTGCCGAGGGTTAAAATAAAATCCCAAATATTGCGCTCCTTTTCAGGCCGTCGAAGTAGGGAGACCCCTTAATTTCGCAAAAAATGTGAATTAGTCCGTTTTTGCTCTCAGTGCTTCATATGTTTTCTGAAAATCACACAGCGTTATATAGTGTTAAGAAACAATTTAATAATTTATTTATACATGCGAGCTTTATAAAACCTTTGTAAAACGTCGATACATCCTACTCATACATTTACAGTAGCCTTTTATCATGATCAACATCGAAGACCTACTTAACCATTACTGAGACAACCCCCGCAACAAACTCCTACTCACAAGGAGAGTATTTTAGGTGTCCGCCTCCGATCATTTTAATTTTTGGATATGTTATAGAGGACCGAAAAATAAGAAATTTGTGTTTTTTTATTTTTCCCCGATTTCATATTTGGGGCGTGAAAACTGCGTTCAAAGTTAGGGTTGAAAAATCATTTTTGTGGAATATCTCGAGAACTATTAGAGATAGGGGAATAGTGTCAATGGACGAATTTTGTGTCTTTGAATGCGAAATATGACTGACTCACCAGATTTTCAAAAAGTCAAGATATTCCACAAAAATGATTTTTCAACCCTAACTTTGAACGCACTTTTCACCCCCCAAATATGAAAACGGGGAAAAATAAAAAAACACGTATTTCTTATTTTTCGGTCCTCTATAACATATCCAAAAATCAAAATGATCGGAGGCGGACACCTAAAATACTCTCCTTGTCAGCACATACCCTTAGATCCATGTGACCAGTGGCGGTAACTGAATGTAAAAATACTGTTTACCAGGAGACAAAGAGGGCCCACCCACAACTATCATTTAAAATAGTAACCCAACATAAATTTTAATTACATAGCTACAGTAATAACATTAGAACTTCCATTATACTTTCAACCTACAAAAGGTCATTAACATTTTTAACACACATTGTCTAATATTAACCTCACTTGCCACCGAGCAAGCTGACACGAACTGTGACCCTTTCACAGCTTCACCTCTCAGAAATCCCAGCTCCGCTTCGTCATCCCATCGATTGTTCCCGCAGCCGTATAATTACGTTCCACAAACGTATTCACGTACGCGTCTCCTCTTCACGTCCCCCGAGCCTCCACCGCCACTCGTGTAGCCATCTCCGGTGAGGGACGAGCCCGTAAGCGTCCCTCTTCCGAAACGGCGCCAGCGCGAGCGCCACACCGGAAATCATCAGCTAACGACGCAACGCGAGAACCGTGACACGCCGTCGAGCGTCATAGTGTGGCGTGGCGCAGCAGCTGCGGAGTCTATCGCACCCTCTCGGCGTCGCCGTTAGAACGGAAAGCTAATAACTCTCGGTTCGACGAGCAACGTCGTCGCCTTTACTATCCCCGCCAACCCCCTCGTCCTACCAAGCCTCTCGTAACGCGGCGAAAGGATTCGAGGGAAGGAACGGCGGTTGTTGCACGGAGGAAAAGTTTCGCAATAACGCACAATGAGCCCCGCGGAGTTTGGCGCATTGTTAACCGGCTAACCCTGTCGCAACTTTCCTTGGCCGCTAACGAAAGAGTTGGGACGGAGAGAAAACGGGCGCGGGGGTACGCAGGGTGGCGGAACAAGGGTGGAGGTGGGTCTCGCGGGCGTCGGAGCGGCGGGAGAAACGACGGGGCACGGAGGTAGGAAGGAAGATAGACTTGGCTTGTTCGACCACGATGATTTGAAACGCTCACGAGCTCCATGCGCAATGGCCGATCGATATGGCTGTTTCTCACGGGCCCGACAACGGACGTGATCCCTGTTATCGTCGCCGACGCCGCGGCTGTCGTTCGTCTCGTCCCTGCACGCCTCGCCGGCGTTGTTGTTGCCGAGGAGAAAGAGAGAGATAAAGGGGGATGCCCTCACGACGATCGGGGGTGGTTTTACGGGAAATGGGATGTGCTTGTAGAAATGGGATGTAGAGATCAGGCGGGCGGAAATTAAAAAGAAAAGAGAGGCAGTCAGGTGGATGGTTACGGGGTGGGTTCCGTGGCGTGGCTCGGGGTAGTTTGGTACATGCGCGAATTTAACGGCTGTTTGATGAACCGCCGTGGCTGTTGCCACCTGTGCGCGCGAGTTCAAGGGGTGGAAGTTAGAGTTTTAGGGGCTGCAAGTTTTTTGAGTAATGGCTGTGTTGGGCTATTTAGGGGTAGTTTTGGTGGCAGCGCAATTTCTTACTAGGGCTGAATCTCATTATTTGTAGTTTAATTATCTGTTTAGATTTTATTATTATTATTATTATTATTATTATTTTGTACGGGAAAACCCTTTAGTATACAAGAAAACAAACAGGTTACAGAGTAATAAGAGTCTGGTGATCGAAACCAATCGCATAGGCACAGCGTGACATCTTTCAGGGAACAGGTTATTTCGACGGATTGTTAAGACAATAGAGTACTTTGTTACGGAACGAGTCGGGCGATGTAGAGAACAAGTCAATGCTCGTCAGGTATTGGTTATTTTGTAGTTCTCTTTCTTGTTTATTTTGGATGGTACGTTATCTGGTGGGTAGGGGAGGCCGGGGCTAGATGGTAAAGGGGTAGGTTGTTACAAAGCAGTTTGAGGGGTTAGACCATCTTGGCCGGGTCAATAAATATCACATCTTTGGGAATTTATTTCTAACATAAGTGACAAAAATACTTTTATCTGTAAAAATTTTTCAATGAAGATAGAGACATCTTTGAATAATATATATATATTTTTTTTAAAAATATCAAAACATTCCGAACACTTTAAATGCGTTTTTCTCGAAACCATGATTTTCGAAACGGTGTAGGTTGTAATTTGAGTAAAACTCTATGAATTTTTATCACGTTTGAATTAGTATTCCTTTAGCTGCAGACTTAGAACAATTACTTACGTAATTGTATACACCAACTTTTTCGAAGTCAGAGAAAGGTTCCACAAAGTGGATTCAGTGCATAGACTGCAAAAAGTGGGTACATAAGAAGTGTGCAAAAGCTAAAAATCCCTTTTAAGTATCTGTGCATTAATTGTGAGTCCTAGTATGAAACGGGCGACGATAATCACTTGTCTTAGTGTAATTAATTCAATAGTATTTTGTTCTTTTTAACACAGACCAGTTTTGAGATGTTACTGTTTATAAACACACGAACGAATAGAAATTATTGTCCTCTCAATTAAACGTAATTTTCAAACTTCTTTTTCACAAAAAATTCCCAGCCAAAAATCATGTACTTAGCAAGTTCAATATATTTTGATATAACGAACCGTTCATTGTCGGATTTCACCACAATTTTATTCCCACCCTGTACATAAAAACCATCGTCGACAAATTTAAATTTGCCCGTTGTTTTAAGCACTAATCGAGCGGAAATCAGAAAATTATACAATATTGTAATATACCTACAAACGACAAAAATAAATTCCACCATTAACGAAATAATTTACTGGAGAATTCCCGTTGTATATTGCCCAGTGGAGAATCGAGTGGCCAGCCTAATATGAATCGTCTACCACATTTGAATTGTTCTCGGCGAAATGAAACACGATTACGCATTCGGGCTGCGGAATCGCTGGAAATGCGATTGAAATTTGAGATAGGTAACATCGATCGGTCGTGGCCAGTCGAAATTTAATTAAACGCGTCGCCTCGCAAGAAAGGTCCGATCGTTGGATAACGTCACGTTGTTGGCTCGCGGGCGAGACTTCTGTAAGCTGGTAATGAGAGCTCGCAATTGATGAATTTCAATGGGTACTCGGACATCGTCGACGCACCGTCGAACGTAATAGCCTTATAGAGAGGCAGGGCGTATTTAGCTCCCCGCCAGCGGTGACGTTTTGCCCGCAGCATCGCTGTGAAACGTTGGGACTTTCGGCGTGCCATTCTGCCAGTAAATTTCCGAACATAATTCCGCGGATGTTTAGAGACGCGCCACAGATAGAAGCGCGCTTTGGTAATCTCGATAATCACGACCCGCTGCGTGTATAACGCGACCGCCTAAAATTCGATTTTAATTATCTCGTTAATACCGAGCACGGGGCGCTCTTGTCCAGCTCGCAGCGACCACTCCAGTACGGTTTAATACCGTAACACGAGCGACGAAAATTCAGGGGGTAGTGTTGTGACATTTATCGTGCACCGGGCTAGGGATTAAATAGGTTTAGCCCATTTACGAATTTAAGTTATGTCGGAGTTGAACAAGGAGTTTACGTGGCGGAAGTGCTTAGTTAGATTCGGAATTCGGGAAAGATGGCTGTATAGTTTCTTATGGATGTTTGCATGAAAAAGCTCAGGTTTATTATTGCATAAGCTGTTTCCTATGTGCTTTTCATTTTTTCTGGATTTATTTTGTCCGAAGGCTGAGTTAGGAGTCTGGTTTGCTTTTGAAGAGTAATATGGACTCTAATAATTTAGAATATAAAAGAATGCGCATTTCTTTGTCCATTTCTCATGATTTTATTTCACTGCGATTTACCTTTATTAAAGTTTATGAAATCCACATTCCAGTCTACCGTGGTCTTAAATATTCTTAGATTAAACTCGTGCTTCAATTCTTTTTTTTAGGTCTCGACGTGAAAACATGCTTATGAATTGCATCGTTTGTTCATGGCAGTACCTTAACCCTAGGACTTCTGGAGTCTTGATTCACCCCACGTATTTGCTAGATTAATTTATTACTTAATCTACTTTGTTGAATTAATAATTACCCTCGCAATACGTAAATTATCTTACTTTAAAGAGTCGAGAATTAGGAGACGTAAATAGTATCACTTACAACTTAACAAATTAGCAGTGTAGGTAATAATTCTGCTTTATTTAAGCATCAGTGGTCTGGTAAAATAATTAATAAATACTCGCAAAAATATCTATTTCTATTTCACGCATAAATTTATTTTTCCCTTAGGTATTATAAATTCATCTACTTCAAACTTTATATTATTTGAGCTCCATAGTGGTTTTAAATCACCCCGGAAGTCAAACTCACCTAAAGTCATCTTAAACTTAATGCCACTGACAAAACTAACTCAAAACTTCAACTACGCAAAAATTTCCATCGATGCGCATGACGTACACCCTTGTGTTTGTCTTTTACACGCCCCTGTCAGTTCATTGTTCCTATTTGCATCGAAACGAGGCAGCCCTACCACGAAAGTACGCGTTAGTGGCGCCTCGTTTCTTGTGTTCGCGCTTGTAGTTTGCCTGGAACAGTATTGTGTGCGGTCAGGTCTGTTTATTGCCTGACAATTAGAGTATAGAATGCAGGCATAGGTAACGAGATATCGAAACTGGCCCCAGTAGATTATTCGAATACCTCCAGCCGCGTGTATGAGCCGGAACTGCACTATGCATCGGGGATGATTCAATTTAATGCGTCCGTATACACGGCGAACGAGAAGACAAAATTTCCGCTCGCCGTGACTCGCTGTACTTTTCGTGCGTCGTTTGTGTTTATTCTGTGTATTTGTCGTTCTTTTTTTTTCGAAGATAAACAGCGGAAGCACAATGCTATTTCGTTGCATGGTATTGGTAGCTGAGGGTAAATATGCAATTGCATACGATGTTTCCTCATTTTTCAGGAAATTCGTTCACTCGATCGAAAACACAAAAAAAAGGAATTTTTATTTAATATCTACGCATTGTTAGACAAATTCAGAGTTTATTTAGTACAAGACGCAATTAAGTAGTGGAATTGAGGTAAACGTCAAAATTGTCATGTTTTAATTCGCGAACCACGTTTGTTTATTTGACGTTTGAAATGACTAATAATGTCTTTTAAAGTGATAAATTCTTTTCGTTGCTAATATTCTTGTTGCGCAGATTAAAATTTTTCGTGGAATAGAGTAAACTTCAGGTTTGCGTAATTTTTTGTTCGACGTTATGTTCTCGTCAGCATAAAATTCGCAGTCAACATGAAGATCAGTGGGTAGGTTTATATGAATGAAAATAGTGATTTGAAATGATGTTTATTTAGTTCTCCTTTCTTCATTTTCAATATTTTATTACCCGCTTCAGTCACGAATTGCCCCGCGTTATTCAGTAGATCCTCCGTTCTTATATGCGAACCTCGTCAGTTGCATTTCGTTATTATGAGCTGTTCTTTGCTTTTACCTGGTTGTCGGCGAACAGCATTGTCACTTTGCTGATTTCTGCGAATCATAAGAGAGTACATGATATAGAATTCTGGAAAAGTCTGATAAAGTATAATTTCTTAATTTTTAACTTTATCAGACTTTTCCAGAATTCTATATCATGTACTCTCTTATGATTAAGAAATTATCAGTCAGTTTCTCATGTACACCATTTTCACAAACAACAATATTTCGACAAGTCGCTATGTACTTCTGTAGTAAATGTCATGTAAAAAATGAACATTTTCGGTTTTCTATCTCACGTCAAAGTATACGGGACTCCTACTACTACCCGTGGAAAGTCTTTTCAAAAACTTCAAGAATGGAAGAGCACCAGCAATGTTATTTTATTTAAAACAATTAGTTACAAATTTTTTAAATACCACAAGGCATGTAGAATAAAGCCCCTAAAAATGTCTTCATTTATTTTCTAATTTCACCCCAATAAAATTCTGAAACTTCCATATAACTTTAGGCTTTCAAGGTGGCCTAACCCTTTAAATCACAGAGTGATAGTAGAAATGAAGGTACAAGTTTCATTTTCAACGTGCCCGGTTATCCCAGTAATTGCATACTAGCGTGCATACTCAGCAGCATTTTTCTGCGACGATCGAGTGTCCCACTGTAATCAGATTGGAGCTTTTAGTGCCGACGACCGTAGTTGTGCCACGATGGTGGCACATCGGGTGCGTATCGCGGGTAACGGGAGGCAGATAATCGTATTTTGATCGAATAGCTTCAAAGGGCCCGGGCCGTTCGAACACGATAATCGGTCCACTGTGTATGCTGGCTCAAAGGTGCATTCGCGATATCTGATATAGGCATTCATCCGTGGAATGCAGGTGTAGATTAAATTCGTGCGTGCGAAATCGGCGAGTGGCAGTGAATACCGAGCGGTGAATATTCCAGATAGTATGGAAAAAGGAATGGCACTGGGATCATCGAAACAGGAGAGCTGGAATATTCCTGGACCCGTGAATTAAAAAATGCACTTGAATCTTGGAATAGTTAAAGGGCCCACAGACGTTGCTATTTTTTTTTATAACAAGTTTACTTATAATGTAATAAGTTTCCTTATTACAGCATGTGATGAAAGAAAAGGAAGACCGGATATTTACAATATGACTTATCAAAAAAATCTTGAGAGATTGTTTGGAGGGTCATTTTGAGTAATAATTGTGACACGAACGTAGATCTTGTTCTCAATAGTTACATAGTTACAAGTGTTAATTGTATTCGTGAAAATTGTAAATCTCTCTACCTTGTAAATAAATTCAAAACTATCATAACGATGACTTAAACCCCCTTAATTTCAAGTAGCCCGCGTCATATTTAAATTTCATTAAAATCCCTGTTATCGACCGACAGGTGATCGATTCAGTGTGGAGTAGCTCAGAAGCAGTACTTGCAGTGGTGTTGTTAGCAGACGATTGCTAGCAAGAAACGGAAAAGGAGAGCACAGAGAAAATGCTGAAAGAAGGGAAGTAGATACGTGAACCTTTCTTCAGAAACTATTTGAGAAAAATTGTAACGTCTCTAAGTCACTTTACCTTCACCCAAGGTTTCTTTGCTTCGCCCAGAGTTGCTAAATGCACAGTCCCGAGTGTCGGCTATGATAACCGATTTTTTAAAACACGAATATCTCGAAAACAAATGATCAGTTGCACCTTACAATTTGATATAGTATGACTCATTACAAAAACGCGTTTCCAGTCCTGCTACTCTCCTAAGCATTGAAAAGAAAAATTGCAAGTTCGAAGCACCAGTGACTGCCATACCAGTCAACTCGTTAACATTGAGCCTGTTTTCTTCTACGTGATAGAGTTCTCGAGGTTCCTGTTGAAAACGTGAACGAGAGAATCTGCGTTGCTCCCCAGACACTCTTTCACAGTACGTATTCATCGTTAGTCGTACATGTGTGCACGCGGACTGGTCCCCAGGCAGCCGCCATTTAACTTTCAGTCGCAGATTGAATTGACCCCCACCATTTCCATCAATGCTGGGGATACTTTGGTTCAGCTCGCGGGAAGCTTTTTATGGATATTAAATGTCGCGGGGTTGAAGCTTTTTCCAGAAGGGTTGGTAGGTAAGATTGGTCTGCCTCTCTGTGTACATTGTGACCGGACTCAGGAAATCTGCTCCCGGATGCACAGTCGAATCCCACCCCCCGAAGCGGCTGTTTTTGTTGTAGAGAGCGTTGTGTCGCGACGTGACGGCACTCCCGACGAGTCGATACGTCACCGCGACGTACTAGGGGCTTTTAATATTCCTCCTTCGAATTGGATTCGTCTGTGCTACCGCGGCACGCCGTCTCGCGGTCTTCCTGTTTGACGGGGAAAAACTCATAATTCGGCGACAGTTTGCCTCCCCCTTCGTGAATATTCACGTTCTGCCGCGTTCGAATTTTGCGAAATGTTACTGGGAGAGTGAACCAGATAATGGTTCGCAGAATTCTTAATATATGCATCTCAAGTGCACGGAAGTTTCGATAACGTTACATTGCAAGATTATTGGACCTTGGAAAAATTGGAAGAATTTGTAATTCGTGGAACGAAGTGAGTCAGTGGATTTGTGTTTGCAACTACTTTACTATAGTGTTTCTCAGTCCGAAGTGTTATATTTGATGAGTGCAGCATGGGGCGAGAAGTGTCTTTGGTTAATTGGTCAGGGAATAAGTTGGAGAGTAAAGGGTTGATACTTTTTTTTATGTAGGGTGTGCATCGTTGCAGTTTGCACGATTCTTGAATTGTTTGAGTTAGTGTGATAGAGTGAAGGCTATCTTGAATGTTTTTTATTTATGAAAATGGTATTAAAGGGGGTTCATTGAAAATAGAGTACCTAGTAAACTTTCTGCGATAATTGGGATGTCAAAGCTGACAATGAGATTCAAGAGGCCCTACTGACTGATTCCGTAATTTTTAGCTAACACTGTAAACATTCGCAATAAATAAACAGTCTCATTTTTATTATCTTCTAAGAGCTTTGTCGACTTTCAAAAAAGTGTCGATTGATTAACAATCACTTTTGGACCATAGCATTTTTGACTGAGGTTTACTACGAAAATAAATTTATGCACTGCCTCGGATTTAAAAAATAAAAGTGTATTTCATGTCGTCGAATATTCTATTAGCTACTACTAACTGCTGTTAATTCTAGATCTCGTCAAGAGTTAAAACGTTTTCATTAATTTTCTCTTCTTTGTTTCGTAGTAGAAACGATATTCCTTAAATTTTTTACAATAATAAAATTTATGGAAATGAATCTTTTTGTGGAATTACGTTATAGTACATTAAACCATATTCACTGTTATGGCTAGGAATTGGAGGTACTGTAGGGAGGAAGAATGTTTCCAAGAATATGTCAGTCTAACTAGATATTTGTGTTATTTCGTATTGTCATGTTTCCGACTTGACATCCACTGTGACTGCTTCTATCGCGTGGAAGAACCATTATTTGAAGTACATCGAGAACGATATTATGCCGTACATGTTTGTGCTTCCGTTTCCCTTCGGGCTATTGGATCCAGTAGAAGACTCGCGTGGATTTTTGTTCTTGTAGCACGTATTGTTACCTACATCTACACAAGTTACCATTTAATTAATATGTAACAATGCTTTTGCATGAGGTGTTCAAATACTTTCTGAAGATTGCTATGATTTTTAAATGATTCATTAAAAGAGTTACAAAGTTTTTATCGATTTTCAACGCAGAATAAGTATCTGCTCCAAACATCTTTAAATTACTCTTATTCGCCAATAAATTGTTTTTCTGCTTCATGTTTCTGTGCTTCGTATATCTACGCTTATCCTACAGATATTGGATTCACGCTAGGTATTATTACTTCGAGGTGTTCCATGCCCTACGGCCTACGCTTATCAGAACTGATCTTCCTTTTCTTGGCAAGATATCCTGTACAGTTTCAGAAAATAACTGACTACATTTTGTATTGTTGGTGGATCTGAATGTACTCTATTTAATTTCCATTAATAATAATAAAACATGCCATTCAAGTGCATAAACGTGAGTTAACTAAAAAACACGAGCAATTCACTAGAATTATTTATCTATACCTTAGAACCCCTTAATTACAATATTACAAGAAGTATCCCCACTTCATTGCAATATAGGTATATACATATGTTCGATGCCCGACGCTTACCAAAACTGTTCTTTCTATTTCCCTGAGAATATCCTACTCACTTTTAAAAAATTACTATCGCTATATGTTCAACTTTCATTGTTAGTGGGGCAAAATGGGCATTAATTAAATTCCTTTTCAAATATCTAATACACTAATAATAAACAATAATATAACTCATATCCCGAGACGCTTCAATTATTCCCTTGCACTTTGTGTACCCACCCTCGTTTTACAGATTTCAGGTTGGCGTCAGGTATCCTTTGCGAGATATTATCCTTGCTATCGAAGATTCTCGCCGTCGCAGGGTTTCCTTTTTGGGCTTACTTTCGCACTTGGAACAAACGTCTGAGGCTGGAAGAGGTGGAGGGGGGTAGGTAGGTACCCCCTTGTGTCCGAGGCAGGATACAAATCCCTTGTTGTATCGCTGGGATTCGCTTTGGCGCGTCTATCTGCAGGAAGACTCGGCCCCATTTCGAGGCGGATTATGCGTCATTCGTCGAGCGACAGGAAACGGCCGAAACGGAAGCCGGTTATCTGCAGGACGAATGTCAGCCGCTGGCATGACAGTCCTTTCCGTGTATCTATATCATCCCCGCGGTCTGGACATTGTTTTGACTTCTGACAGGGGCCAGCCATGCAAATTGGGATTTCGATAATTGCTAGGATCGCTTTGTGTAGCCTTGCAGACGGCCTGCTGGGGTAACCGTGAATCTTTGGATCGTTCACCTCCTCTGGCTGGTGGCTGAAATGAATGTGTCTGGTGTGGTGGAATGTTCTACCCACCCTTTTACGATTCGCGTTTTCAGTTGGTGCCTATCGATGTGGTAGAATAGCGTTTGGTGAAATCAGGTATCTGTAGGGGATGGAAGAGTTTGGTGTTCTGAAAACTACGATGTTCATTGAGTATTTTTTCCCTACTTTTTTTCATTTTTGTAACCCTGTTACGTATCTGCCTTGGGTCGTTTTGGAACTTTTTCAATTTTAATAAATATCAAGGCCTAACAATTTTCAGAAATATTAGCAAACACATGTACTTTTGGAAAAAAATTCACTGGATGAAATACACGCCGTGTAGCCATATACAGGGCAAAATTTTTATTTAAGGGGGAACACCACTGTGACGGCCGGAAAAATGAGCCCATTTTTAAGATTTTTTTAAGGGACAACTTACAGTTTTATTATAAAATTGTTATTACCTATCTTTAGTACAATGTCTTAAGAGACTATAAAAAAAAAAGTAATAGAAAAACATGCATAGATTTCCATATACAGTTAATCTCCTACATCCCTCACAAGAAAACATAGGTCGCTTATCGAAACGATATCTTTGGAACGGCAACTCTGAAATCAATTTTTTTTTTTTTAATATAATCGGTATGAGTGTAGTTTCCGTTGTACGTACCGATTTTTAAAAAAAAATATTTTTGTAAAAATGGTGCGCTTGGGAAGAAAAAGTTTCGAAAATCCGCAAAAAAATGGATAGTTTTTCGAGCGTATTTAAAAAAATATGTTTTCGATCAAAAAATCGGTACGTACAACTGAAGATACTCTTGTTTTAAAGATCCTATCAAAATTTCAAGTCGATCGGATAAAAATTGACAGAGCTATTGATTCGATCAGTTAGAAAAATGTCGTTTCGAGAAAATCGCGTTTAAAGTTTGCACGGGAAAAATCACACTTCCGTTCGTGACGTTCACTGTCACTCGAATGCCCGATCAACGGTTGCATTTCTTCGATTCTCGAACGAACAGCGTACCGTGCGTAAAAACGGGAAAAACCCAAAATATATAACCTTTAACAATGTGGAGGAACAGTGGGTAAGAAAAATGTCGGCGCGCTATTTGCCGCTAACATAGCGCGCTCGGAACGGCATCGTGACGCGTCTCACAAAATGCACTGTATCTTCGTCAATTCTTCGAATATCAACTTGAAATTTTCAGAGAGTATTTTTGAAGAGTTAAACATTAAGAAAGTGAAGAAAAAAAAATCGAAATTTTTTCAACTTTCACAGTGGTGTTCCCCCTTAAATAAAATTTCGAATAACGAATAAAAGTTAAAAAATTATTCGTCATGTGTTGAATAAACTTAACTCGGGTTAAATTTTCATAAAGGTGGGATAAAAATTAAAATTATTCGATGCCGAATACACCGTCGAATAAAGTTAAGGTTACAGTTACAGTTAAAGTTAAAATATTTATTCGACGCTGAAGTTGAAACTCCCGACGAATAAAAAATTAAGTTTATTCGTCGAATAAATTCTTATCGAATAAAAAAATTAACTTTGTGCTTTGAATAAATTCTCATCGAATAAAAAAATTAACTGTATTCGTCGAATAATCTAAGGTTAAACCAACTTTTATTTGATTCTTATTTAAATAATTTTTTATTTAGTTAATGCTCAACTCTGCCACAGATAAATTTAAAGTTGAAATAGTTGCTTGTCGTTACAACTCTTTTACGTACAATCATACGTCAGTTTTCATTCCGTAAACAGAACGCTGTGCAGTCTGCATACCTATTGAAAGTAGAAGGTAATCCAATTCAGTGAGGTCTCATGTTCTCCCACACAATTCGAGAATGTATGAAAGCAGAAGTTACTTGATCCGACGACTACCAAGGCGTGTAGTATCTTGTAATGTTTGAATTTTGTAGTTCCAGTGTACTTCCGCGGCCAGTTGGGCACTTAGAAACAGACAACAGTTATGTTTCAGAGGCAGAATTGTAAACTTGGAACACGTTTCACTAAACAACGCATGTAATAATGGATACCTAGGTTCTCTGACCCGGTTAAATAATTTCGACTCTCCTGAGGTCCTTCAGTTGCTTGCAGACCACTGTACGTGGATTCGATGAATTTCTATTTTCGTATAAATCGATGATGTTAAAGTAATGGTATCATTTTTTAATGTGCCAATTGCATCTAGAAATCAGTTTGAAGGGACAGTGTTAATACTTTTTTGTGCTAACAGATGTTATACAAAAAGTACATAGACACCCTATATTAAATAATTTACATAAATATCCTATATTAAATAGGATTTTAAATATATTAAATAGGATTCCTATATTAAACAAGATTTGAAATAGGATTCGTATATTAAATAAGATTTAAAATAGGATTCCTATATGAAATAGGATTTGAAATAGGATTCTTATATTAAATAGGATTTAAATGGCAAATTTTTTACGGGATTCTTTGCGTTTTAAAGTGATTCGGCATGTCTTATTTTCTCACAGATATTTACTGCGTTTTAGAAAATAGTAATTTTAGAGTTGATGCGCATAAAATTTTGATTTTTATCAAGTAACCCTCTGACACGTATAATCTTTCTAAAATTTCACATATTTAACAATTATTGTGGAATCTGTTAATACGACAAATTGCATTTTTTAGAAAAAGGAACTTATTCATTGGAGTTTTTATTTTAACGTCACATTCATTACATTAATATTCACTTCACGTGGCGAAAATAATTATCAAAATATGAAACGTTAAATGACAAAGAGAGAATCTATTTTAAGTGCTGATGTATAAGCATTGCAAGAAACTCCTTCCTCTTTAATATGGTACATAATATTTGCTAGATAAATATAGGTTTGCATGTATTGTTTTATTTAAAAAAATAATGCGCTCCAACCTGTATCATCATAATAAATTTAAGGGTCATTCATGTTTTACAATTGATATTTCATGATTTCAAATAATATGAAGTATATCAGTGTTAATTATAATAATAGTTGTTTAAATTATAATTCGAAACTGCAACATCACGGATTTCATTGTTTATGATATTTAGAAAAAGACTAGTATTAAATGCTGTAAATAAATGCATTTGATAATAAATTTTTGTAAGTTGTTTTACATCTTAATGGTGGATTGTTGATCAACCATAGTGTTGTCGTTTGCTATTTTTTTTATTTGTTGTTTATGGAATAATATGCTAATTAATAAAAAAGCAAATTAAGAAGAAAGTATACTAAATGTTAATGTTAAACAGACTACATTAATTTTAATAATTTAAAGTTCACTCTCCATTGTTTCTCTCCGTCTTCATTGCCAATGCAAATCACCTCTCTTCGTTCATAATTTATTGACATTTGCGCGTGTGAATTCATAAAGCGTGTTTGAATAATCCATATTCTGATGCGTAGCAAATTAACATAGTTTATTCAACTGCATTATTGCAAGCAATCTATGCATACTCTGGACCAGTATCATTCAATACCTAAATACAGTTGATATTGTGTGGGGAATTAATATTCGCACTCAATTTGTCGAATTTCTTTGAATAGATATCTGCGAAACGATATATAACAATTTCTTCTTTCTTTTTCGGATTAATTAAAAATTTACGATTCAGAGAATCGAAAGTGTTTTAAAAAATAGCTGACGTAGGATTAACTAAACATTCCCACGACTAACGGGCGCAATCTTCTCGCTAATTATAAATAATTACATACGACACGCATGTTTAGGATCGGTTCGAAAAAACAGGGTACGGAAAGTGTGCCTCGACCGTCATCTCAGCGTTTCACTTTACGCGAATTTACATTTTACCGGTTAAGTAATGAAATTGCGGAATACCGCGACTGCGTGTTTCATTAAAAACACACAAAAGAAAGGAAACAAGAAGGGGGACGAGGGGAAATTTTCCAACATCGCCTTAACACGTTTAAATCTGGCGTGGTTTTATATTGTGCGAAAGGGAGTAATAAATAACATCGTTCAGATTTTGATATCGCAGATGATGAAACTGGTCAATTAAACAGTTAAGGAGTACTTTAATTATTTATGGATTAATGGTAATACTTATTTCTTTTATTTAAGAATATTCTGTTTTGAGGGATTTTTGTTGTGGTACCGTAATATTACTATTAATTTTAATAATTTTTTTTAACCCTTCGTTGACTCTCTGGGTGTGAACCACCCATAAACTGATTTTCACGCTCCGAACCTTTTATATGTAAAATAAATATCTTTTTTTCAAAGCCGACTTACAAACTATTTTTTCTCTGAAAATATTATATCCGAACATCAACTCTGTAGATTTTTAGCTCCTAATATTGAAATTTGTAAAAGGTACAATTTTTTAAAGATTTTCTTCGTTTTTTGTCGTTATGTGGTAATCTAGAATCATTTTACAAAAAGTATGATAAAATTTCAATCAAAAAATTATTGGAATATATTCTAGAGACCTTGAAATTGACCCATGATTTTTTTCATAATAATTGGATTCTTTGGGTGAGAATGGCACTCGTTCAAAAATTGTTCTGGGTGTGAGCCACCCAGGTATGTCAAAGTTGATCGAAAAACGAGGTGTGTCTACGAAGGGTTAATAATGGTGAGTGCAATATTTCACTATAGTTACTATAAGAAACGGACCAAGTGTTACGACTTACAGAGAGAAGTGTACTCATAGGTCGGCTTTGTAAGTCAAATTATTCTGCGAATATACACCCTTAAAAATAGTTAAGGAATTAATTGTATTGTTTGGGGGTTGTTTGGCAGTGCAAGTACTAGCATTCTTATACATAAATCACCAATCTATTCAGAATTTCTGTTTACATTCTATGCTACCTATAACTCAGTTTCGGTAAATTATGGAGCTGCCTCCTTCTTGAATCAAAGTCTCCAAATGCTCCAGCCATTTTTCCCCGATAGGGTAAGACACGGAGGAAATTGCATTTTTTCATTTATAGCGAGTTCGATTGGTGTCCGCCAGCGAACAATTAACAGCATCGGCCATGGTAAAAAGGTAATAAAGCCGTTGCATTCGAAACTGTGCGGACTTTGTAGGCGACCTAATATTAGTCTGCAGCTGGCTTCATTGTTCGTTGGATTTCCAGGGATTAAATTTCCTTGAAATGAATGCGTTCTGTCCCGCAAACATCCACGTATTAATTTCGAGCCTTTTATAAAGCAAATAGCCGATCGTACTGAAAATAAAGTTGATCGCGAGTTTTATCGTAGAAAGTTGCGAGCCAGGTCGAAGTGGTCGTTAATTACCGCCATCGTCGAACTTCTTGTTCAAGTAAACGCGCCAATGGGAAAAATCTGCCAGCGTCGCTCCGTTCCGAATAAGTTTCATGAATTTTATTCATTCCTTTTTCCCGGTTGCTTTCGTGAACTGAATTTTCATAAAGAATTATCCTGCGCCACGATGCAAACGAAGCTTAAACGAAACTATCCAACATTCCGAAAACAAGTTGCAAAGGGTTAGAAACAAAACACAACCTCTAACATAAGATTCCGCAAAGGGGTGACTTTTTATCATTTTCTTTTACCTATAAGTAATTTTGTTAATAAAAAATCGTAATTTTTCCATATTAAAAATAAATCGTTTTTATGAATAGAAGTTGATTATTTTTTGCTGTTTAATAAGGAGTTGATTACCAGTAATTTTGTTTCATTTTAAGGGGTACGATTTAGGTAGGTTTACCTTAACCCCAGTCGACAAAAAATGTGAAATTCCGGAACATTGATGTTGTTATCTCCTATAAATCCCCATAGCATTATGCGTCGAACAAGCCAGCGTAATTCCTGATATTATAATTAACAAGCGTCCGAAAATTGAAGTTCATTACTTCGGCTAAACTCGAGATTCGAGCAGTCCCCGATTTCAACGATGAGCTTATCCGTTAATTAGTTCGGCTTAATTACGCCGAGATTTTTGTTGGCCACGTTCGTCGGAGTTATAACACTGCGCGTGGATGGTGTGTCCACGTTCGCGGAAATACAGAGTGGTTGGCAAAGCGTGGTGCAACTGAGCAGAAGCTACTTTATAAAAACATAGAATGAGTTTTTTATTTTGTCAAGTAGTTTATATGAAAAATTACCTTGGGCATGAAATTAAAATACTATGGATTTATTCAAATAAGTTTCATTTTTTCCAGTAATTTCGTACTTCATGAATGTCTCTCCATAATTCTTAGGTTTTTATGGGTAAACTGTTTTTTACCGATCACGATAAAAAATAGAATCCCGAATTTCAATTCTTCCGTATTTTATTTATGAACAAGTGAAAGACATGAAAAAACTGGCGGGAACGTAACATACAAGTATCATTTGGCATTTTTTTTGTACAAGTTATATGTACTGAAATTAATTTAATTTTCTAAAAAAGTAGTTGAAGTATACGGAAATATTATGAGAAACTTCTGAAATCAAAAGTTTTCCTGCGTTCCGTGAAGGGTAAAAATCACCCATCTTCGTATCTACATGTACGTATACTACATATAAATTTTCTAGAAGAAACAAGTAACGAAGAAAATTATTTACAGAATTACTCATTTATATATTTCAATAAAAATTGCGAAAAATTTGAGAAAATAAGATTTAGGCATTGAAAATGAGTACTGATTATGAGAAATAACAAAACAAGTCATTTTTACCCTCTTGGTAGATCTAGTGTTAACAAATTAAATAAATCTTTGAAACATATTGTATTACTACGAAACCATAGGATATCATAACATTACTGAATTCTACATTTTCGACAGACTTATCCATCAACAGCAGCCTCTCCCTTTCGGTTGTACCACGATTTATTAGAGACCTTGTATTAGGGGAGCCCAAGCTGAGGCTTCTCAGGTATTCTCGCATCCGTCGAGGTTGCTCGCCCGAAACGGCCGCGATTTGAAGCTTAGCGAGCATTAATTAAGCGCTGTACCGCGGGGGTCACTGGGATCTATCGATCCCGATTCCCCGGTGAGGCATTACTCGCGGAGCTCCCCTAACTTGGGACGTATTAGACGATGCACGTCGAGGGTCATAAGCTTTACACGAATGTTTCGATTTGTCTAATTGACCGATCGCTCAGTTAGTGCGAGACATTCGCGTTTGTCAGCCTAATTCGTCTCGTTTCTGAATCGATTGCAGACAACTGATAGAACTCTTTTGCTGTCGGCTCGTTTCTAGTGTTGTTACCTTAGACCGCGATTGAAATAACTACTTTGCAATTAATACGAGTGGTGACATTGTACGGGAAATAATTGGGGGAATCGCCAGTTGTCGTTGCTAGTTTAAATAAATTTAGGCTGGGTATTAGATGACGAGTTATGACACACAATATGAAATGGATGCGGAGAAATTAATAAATCTAGTTTTTGGAAAAAGATCATTGTGGGACCAAAGTCCATTGGCAAATAAATTCGAAATCAGAGTGCACTTGGTAGACTTTTGAAACCTTGGCTTCTCGAGCATAAACGCGCTGATGAATTTTATGTAAGGGTAATGAAATGTGACGTGAATCTCGGTTATTATTTGAATTTCAACTGTAGATATGGACTACGAATTTAAATTGTAATTGCATTGTCTACATCCTTGAATTGCCACTTGAACTGCAATTATTTAAATGAACCACGAATTTAAATTGCAATTGGGATTGCATTGACTACAGATCGAAGTCACAGTTCCAAATCCAGCTTGACGGATCACGGATTCGAGTGACAATTTATACCGCAACTTGATAGACTATGAATTTAAATTACGATTTTAACCACAATTCAATAAACTATGAATTTGACGTGTTCTACGAACCACACGTTTCATATTTCATGACAATCTTCCTTAGTTTCGATCCAGCGAAGATAAAACTGCATGCAGGTGGAAACATGCCGAGCATTAATGCCTGGGTATAGCGAGAGTTTTAAAGGCAAATTCAAAACATTTGGCTAGTCCAGTGTAAGCAAAGTTAGGGAGCTTTTAACCGCAATACACTTTTCACACCCTGTGCTTTTTCCTTCTCCTGTTTAACACTAGCCGCCTACTCGGTCGAATTTTAAATCGGACGAGGTATGCATGCTCTACGCAAAGCCAGCTAACACGGTGCACCGCATTCACGTTTTTCTTTTGATAATGAAAACGTTCACTTCTTTTGTATCTACTCTTCGAGACATTACTGATTCCACAGTTATTTAGATACATTACGCAAAAAGTTTTTAAACGTTACTTCCGATTGAATAATTTTATACAAAAACTTTGAAACAGGTATCTTCGAAACTTGGTGATATACACATCCAAAGTTTTTGTTTTTAAAACTAGTACCTGCCATAGGCCATATTTTAATTTTCTAATTATAAAACGTGTTCCTTCTATACGACCTATATTCTTGATGGAAGTAACCTTTCGAATCACATATGGAGGAAAATATAGAACTCGTTTTGAGATATAGAACAAGGGTGAAAGTTCAATATCTTCAATAGAACTCTCAGTAAATCTGCACACACTTTGAAATTTTTATTAACTTGAGTAAGTTTGATTAGAAATGGGCTCCAAAATAACCTGTGCATTAATCGCTGTACGACGGTATAAGGACCGGTGCAGACGAGCGATGCGCTGTCGGTCGTTGCGATTTCGAGTAACGAACGCGAGTGATAGTGGTCCGTATACAGTCAGACACCTTTGCCGCCCGATGTAATATGCATTACACTCCTTGTACCTTTTGATGCGTGTAGTTTTCAGAAATTACTTTGAAAGAACGTTATTGAGATTAATAAGAAATTTATAAATATGTATACACCTCCGCAGCAATTTCATTTCTTCTTTTTGAGAGGATTTTTTTTCTGTATGATGCACAAACAGAAGCGAATAAAAACGAAGTAATATCAGAAGAAAATGTTCAATGTTAATTCTCTCATTTCTTCTGCTTATTCGTTTTTATTCTTATTGAAAGAAAATTCAGAATAGCTGAATATTTTTTTTGTAGTAAATTAAGTAAAATGAGTTGTTGTCATAAGTACAGGACTATCAACTTCTTTGTTAAGGTCAATATTTTTATAGTTATATCCCTGGCATTCAATAGCGATCAATTAATATTTATTAATAAATAATGTCACATTAATTTACAATTGCCATAAATATTTAACGTAATTCTATAATATTCATAGGGTATAATTCTATAATATTCAAAAAGTGCGCTGGCATTCTTTGGTAGGGTAGAGAATTCTAAAAAAGGGGGATATAGAAGGGGTTTATTGAAGAAGAGGTAGACGGATAAGGCGTTCCTTCGAAAAGGGGATACACAAAAAAATTGAGTGGAAAAGTAATTTCCTTAAAATAGGACGTGAAAGGATTTTTTTAAAAAGAGTTCTTTAAAATAGGAAGCAGTGAAGAAAAATTCCTTTAAATCATGGGTTTTCCCTAGTTCCATAAAAAAGGGCGATGAAGTAGGAATTCCTTCGTAAACAGATCCTTCAAAGGCAAAGGACGGAAAAGAAGTGCTTCCAAAACGTGGTTCCTCAAAAGAGGAGAAGAAGAAGAGATTCGTTTTAAAAGTGGTTCCCTAAATAGGATTGGGTGGAGGAAGAGATTCGTTGATAAAGGAGTTAGGTCTGGGGCTTCTCAAAAGAGGGGAGGGTGCGAAGGAGGAATTTCTTTCAAAAGGGATTTCTTAAAAAGGGACGAAGCAAAGAAGGGATTTCTTTCAAAAAGGATTCCTCAAAAAGGGGCGGAGCAAAGAAGGGATTTCTTTCAAATGGGATTCCTCAAAGTCAGTGAACACGCGGATGGAATTTCCAAAAAGAAAAAGGGAT
Source organism: Andrena chrysosceles (assembly GCA_963855975.1). Lineage (NCBI taxonomy): Eukaryota > Metazoa > Arthropoda > Insecta > Hymenoptera > Andrenidae > Andrena > Andrena chrysosceles. Next base: position 23,368,414 of record OY979767.1, read on the forward strand.
AGAGGAGTTCCTAGAAAAAGGGGGAATGCAGAAAAGTTTATGAAAGAAAAGAGATGGCGTTTCTAACAGCAGTCGCGGAGTGTATGTACATATAGGGTAAGTGTGGGTATTACTGCGGACTTTTAAGGTAGGTTAACTTTAGAACCCTCGATACGGCGTTCAAATGAATGAAAGTTCCTCCTTCTTTTTTTAAAAGAAAGGTGGGACCTTAATAATTCCATAAAAAAATATCAGGGCGGGGTAATATGTACAGTTAATTAAAAACACAGAGATTTGTCGATCAATGTCATTGCATGAGTTACTGCGGACATGCATGTATTACTGCGTGCCAGTTACTAACGAAACATCAGTTACTGCGCATGTATTACTGCGGTCTGATGTCAGGCGAAACATAACCTTAATACCTTTGCAGGTTACGTAGACAGAAGTGAATACGGTCGGAAGAAAGGTTAGGTGGCGCAATGGTCGGTCCGCAGTAATACATGCACATGGTGTAAAGTACTGCACCTAATACTGCGGTGACAAATAAAAATTAAAACTAAAATGTAGACGACTGATTGATTGTTTTTCTGGAAAAATAACTCTTATTCTACCGAACAATAATTCTACATTACATGTATTACTATTAATAACAAAAATATAAATGTTTTCCTAGTAGGTGTTCATGACCGCCATATCGGGAATCGACCGAAGTTTCGCCTTGACGAATTTCAAACTACGATAAAAGAATTAATAATAACTTTGCTGTACATATTTATTAATAATTACCTGTAATAGAGTTTAAAATAATTTTATTAAAAATTTTCAAGAGATTATGTACTTTCTAACATTAAATATGATCTGTTTTAGAATATCCGCAGTAATCGGGGCATCCGCAGTAATACCCACACTTACCCTACGTCATGCTGAATTAAGCCGGCTGAAACGAAACTTCGCTAATTAACAGGCGTCGCGCGCGTTCTGCGACGGTGGTTGACCAGCCACTAGTATCATTCTTCACGGCCGCAGAATTCGAACCTCAACCCAGACACGGATGGAACCGCGGAATAATTAAGTTTGTTCGCGCGAAGAAGAGGTCGGGGTTGTTAAATCGCGCGTCAATTTATCTGGTTGACGCGGGACCCGCGTTTAGCATGAGTTTTCCACTCCTGTCTCTCCCGGGAAAACGGGGTAGTGAAACGTAACGAGTGGAACAAAAAACCAACGCTTCCATAACCTGGAACTTTTAATTTCAGTAATAAAGAATGGTGACGCTCATTCAAGATAAAACTTGTTTTGTGCTGCATTCACAGTGACCAAAAGCCAAAGGACTTTCGCCCGAAGTAGGATGAAAAACAAAGTTCTTTTTATTTCTAGATTACTTTTACTAACGTTTACTAGAGGGATATGCTTTAATATTAATTCGTCCCCTATAAAAAAACATTTGAGGCATTTCAAAGAAGTACCTATTCTGGATCCTGAAAATTTAAAGGGAAATTTAATTTTTTAAAAACTGTAAGGCTTTTAATGAGTAGTTTCAACAGACAACAAATGTTTGGCAACTGAAAAATTGAAAAAAAGAAAGAGTGAAACTTGGCAGAAACCGTGGGTATCTGCCAAACCGTAGAAGATATCGAGAAAAAAATAATTCAAAGTTTCAACAAACTTTATTACTTGCTACAAAAAATAAAAACGGAACAAGTTTTACTTGTAAGCCACTACAATCGATTGCAGGTTTCATGAAACAGTCTGCTAAGCTTGTTCACAGATTTTGAGGCTTTCAAAGGATGTTTATGTAAAAAACCGTGTCCACCCTGCGTCCCCGTTTTTACGTACTTGCTAGAAATCGTGGCGCAAGTGGCTCATAAAAGTTTTACAGCGTAACGCGACGGCAGTTTCTCGAGCGATACAAGCAAAGCAGACATCACTCGTAAAATCGAGCTTTCATGTTTGATGAGTTCTTTATAGGCATTTTCGCGCACGGTTTTCGTTCGTCGAAACTCTATCAAATCCGAATACAAATGGCGAAGTAGCGTTTCAGCTGGCTATAGCAAATAACGTCCAAAATTTATCACATTTAGACACACCTTGCCGAGCAAAATTTAATTCCCCGGATCGCACGCACGGAATTTATGCGCGATTTAATTGGCGAAATGCGCGCCGGCATTCCGATAATGTTTCTACAAAACATTGGGTTTCGATGGGAATTCATGAAACGTGATCGGGACCGCGATCATGTGCGAGCAGGCATTATTTAAAAGATGAAATAATTCGAGTGATTAAAGTACAAAAAGGAGATAGAATATTTTTGGAATATCACGAGCTAATGGCACGACGCGACGTGCTATTCAATTTGAATATTCAGATTGGAAGTGAGTGTGGATTTTAAGAACACTGAGGGCGATTGGAAAGTTCCAAAAGAAAAAATTCAAGCTTTCATTTCATGTAATTAGGGTAAACTTGCCTAAATCATACCCCTTAAGGGGTCATATACGTTTCGCGGTACTAAAACGTGATCAATGTTTGGGAGTGATTCAGGGATAAACTATTAGCCCGATTGGTTTAATTTTTTTGTGTTGTATAGGTACATGGTTATAGATTATAAAACACGTTTGAGAATAGGAAAATGTTTAAAAATGTGGCGTCTGCGTGCAGTAGCGTAGAACACGTTTACTGGCGCCGCCCTAAATGGTGTTCACCATTCAGCTCGTACGAGCGATCTGAATAAAAAATCTCCGATTTTTTAACAAGTTTTGGGATCGTAGTTATCCGACGAGGTCGCCATTTTTCGCAAAAAAAAAATGCGGTAATGGTAACACTTTGAAGAAAAGGGTCGTGATTTTCGCTATTAAAGTCGTATGCTTTTGCTTGTTATTAAAAAATGATTCAATTTTATTGAAAAAATTCACCGTCACCGGGTAACGAATCTTATGTAGAATATGTATGTAAATAATGAAGTTAATCGGATGAATGGTGAGGCAGTTATCATGCCCACCGTATTGGAAAATGATGTTTCGAGAAAAACACATTTTTAAAAAATTTCCAATTCTCATACCTGAGGTATATAACCATAGGTATATGAATATATACCTATAAAACACAAAAAGAATTAAACCAATCGGATTAACAGTTTATCTCTGAATCACTCGCAAACATTGGCTACGTTTTCGCACCGAGAAAAAACGTATATGACCCCTTAAGAACAAATGCTTATTACATGAAAAATAACAGGGAAAATGAAACAAATTTAGTGATAATCAACACTTTCTTAATAGAATAACAGTTTTATAAACTCAAGCAGCAAAAAATAATCAACTTCTATTCATAAAAACGATTTATTTTTAATATGGAAAAAGTACGATTTATAATTAATTTTCTTAAATCGTACCATACTTATCCTAATTCCTACTTTGAAATTTAATTACTACAATCATCACATACATATTCGAAAGTAACTCTATTTATTCCCGCACAAAACTCGTGTACCCACATTTTGCACTGCGTGCATTGTATTATCGAATTTTGAAAATCAAAGTTCAAAGTCGTTGTTAGCAGTCAGCAAAACACCTGGAAATAATTATTTAAATTATATGACTTACACAAAAGTCCGTCCATCGAAGCGCATGGGCTGACGCGTTAACAAATTTTCACTTCTTCGTCCTCCCATATCTCGGAAACTAATTGTCATCCCAACCTGAAAATTTCGTGTGGTTGATGTCTTATCATAAGGTATTGTTTTGCATAGAATTCAGTTCCAAAATCGTGGGACCATAAAGAGGCGATTTCTTTAGTCACTCACTGCGTTCTAATCTTTGAATGCGGGTTCGAAGTGTTCACTTGTTAGTAGCATGTGCTCCAATCAGCATTACTTCACACACCAGTTAAGCCAGTCTCAAATAAGTCGCCATATTTCTGCAAAGCACATCTCGCGTCGTGTCCTGCAAATATATATTAATATAATAAAAGTAGCAAAGGGTAAAGTTGACAAGACCCTTGAGTCTCTCTCGAGGGCCAAACCATGAACCCCAGGACGTATTCAACATACTTTTTCAACATTACTTTTTTAAGACCCCAGAGCGTGTAGGCGTGCGACTAAATAAGCGCAGTTCTATAGTCAGTGACCAAGAGCGCATTTAGTCTCCTGTGCTCTTAAAAATATGGCTTTACATATCACTTGACTGGGGCTCATGCTGGTATATGCACACATATTTCTGCCGCGTACAATGGAAGATCCGACGAAACGAGCAGTAAGTGCAGTTCAAAACGTCGTTTCCCCGTTGAAACGAACTGGCCACGGTAGAAATACGATCGACGCCGCAGAAATAAATCATATTGTATTTTTGAGCAAGCACATCCTTCCGCGCGCTGGAATGGCCATTTTCTGGAAACACGCCGCTGTAAAAACGGATGGCTTGCATTCAGGTTTTATTGCGTGACACGTGTATGTATATCGTATGCACGCTTGATGGGCCCTCTTTTTTCCCGCACTTTTTTTTTATTCCGAAGCACGGATTCGACATGATTTATAAACAGATTTTATGTAGGCGCCGTAGCGATGTAATGGAAGTCACGGGATATATTTTACTGGGATTCCAGGATCTATTGTTATCTTGTTGCTCGTCCCTCTTTTTTTCATGCGCAGAGGGCAAATCTCAAATTCTTGTTCAATTTATTGTATCCTGTTTTTTCTCTAACGTCGAAGCTCAAGGAGTGTATATATGTAGGTACTCATAGGGAATCACAAAATTAATGGAAGAAAGGCTTAAGTACCTTTCGAACATTAGAGCTTAGGCTACTGGAAATATTTATTAGCCTACTCGAATATTTAACACGTTATCACTTACATCACTGAGAAAACATTATTACGTGATTATTTGTTAAATATTCAATGCTCGGTATTTTGTCTTAAATGAGTTGCCTAACTACTTCAGCATACATGCAGCTTTCACCTTTGAAAATTTTAACCCCTCGTGGTCACACCTTCTTATAATCACAAATTGGTCACACGGGGTTCACTGCACCCAGCGTCATTTTTTGAGTTCCCATTTTCGTATTTTTGAATCTTTTAACATTTCAGTGATAATTGTATATTCGTAATACTACTTATACACTCATGGTCTAATAGTCTTTTTTTGGAAATGTAAGTTTTGATATGATAAAATTCGTAGTTGAAAATGAGCGATTTTTCACGGTTTGTGGGAAAAAGCAATTTAATTTTTTTTAATTTTCTTTTTGCGATAAATCGCTTTTGGAAGTCGTAAAGGCGCGACATTTTAACTCGAAAATTGCTCTTAGGGTGCGATACACCCCGTGTAACCACGAAGGGTTAAATACCTACTACCTGGATCTGTGGGTGATACAATGAATATGTAATTTTTTACGGAACAAGTAAACGAGCAAGAATTCATGACCCGCTGTTCGCATTTTGAAAGGACGAGAAGAGCTGGAGTGTAGGAAGTCGTGGATGAGTTATGTGGCGGAAATTTGCTCGTCATGCGACTCGTTCGGGACTGGATGTCGTATTTACTTGCTGGAACTTGATCTAGATTTATGGCGATTCAAAACCACTTTCGCGGTTGCTGTCGTTATCAAGCGAACGAAGTCGAGGGATAGCACTATGTTCGAAACGGATTCCAATGACGTCCCGTCGCGAGCTAACTGTACTTTCCCCCGAGTAAGTTGGGGGGTAAATATCAGCGGACATTTCGCTGAACAGGGACTATGTTGCACTTGGAAGTTGCGATCGCGCGAAATTAATGCGAATTTCACTCGGCGAGATTATTGATCGATGTTTGAATCTGTTAAGGCTCCCGACCGGAACTGCGGATATATCTACTCGCTAGATATTGCTATTATTAATTTCAGTAATGAAATGTAAGTGGTTAACTGGAGCTCTCACCGATGTTTGTAAAGTGAAGAAGCTAAATCTTAGGAAAGGTAATCACTTTACAACGAAGGTGTAATATTGATAAGGAATATAACAGAAATGTAATTACTTCTATTCTAAATCGACAAATGAGGTCACTGAAGATTGACAACTGATGTTCTACCAATGTTATTTGCAGAATCTCACAATTAGCTTGCCCCACTTCGTTATACTATAAGAATCAGTCAATTTAATTGACTGGTTTCTTATATTCACTGCTCCACTTCCAAAAATATGTCTTGATGCTTATTTATAAACTCATATTACTTCATTCAAAAATTGAATTTGCGTAATCTAACAGTAACTCACAATTCAAGAGTATTTAACCTAGAATTATAAAAAGATCCGTTTCTTCGTTTTGTGGGCATTTTGTAAAAAAATCATACCACGTCCAAGCACTGATATAAATGAATAAAATCAGATAGTAAATATTAATAGTGAAAGTATGCAGTAGGTGATATCTCGGTATTCGTGAAAAATTAGATAAAAAAATCTGAGAGCAAAAACCAGTTTGGAAGCATTATTTCCTTATCTTCTTGTTTGAGACAACTCATTTCAGCTTCATAATGCCGTCCATTGTTTGGCTTCCAAAGCAAGCCATGAAACTTTTCGCAACCTGATATTACGGAGCAGGCATCGTGCGTTAATTCGCGAACAGCCGACTTCCGTCGAAATCGTGACTCCAAGTAAAAGGAATTCTGTATGGTGAAAAATGGGGGTAACGAAGTTGCAATTTGCATGGCCGAATTGCGTGGGGTAGTAGGGATAAGATAATATCTGATTATATAATCCAGCCGCATAATAGACCGCGGGAACAAAGGGGACGCGACGCGGCGCAGAAATGAAGAATCCTTTAATGAGTCGGAGTACTTTACAAAGAAACGTATATAGCGGCTGAAGATTTTCGCAACGCTGCGCGCTGGATTCGCAAGATGGAAAAGCGTAATAAACTTCCCTCCGTGCGAGGAAAGAATAGTAAGTCCACTTTTAATACTATTTTAACGACTTTCTGAAGCGTGCGCCGCGGTAGAAAGACACGGTTGCCTGGGGATCTTAAAAGCGAACTGATGTACTTAATGGAGATCCGAGACAATTATGCAACTGATACCGTGCTCGTCTTTTTCTCCCTTTAATTACACGCGACAGGTGTAGCGAACTTGAAGCAGACTGATTATATGGAAATCGTGTTAACACTTTGTGTAGTGCAGGCTCTGGTGAAATACCGTTTAAAGTTGCTCTAAAATTCTGCCGGGAAAGCTTTGTCCAGCACGTCCTGTATTTTGAATATATGTATGAATATTCCCCTTTCTACTATATTACATTATTTTAAAAATTTAGATTATACAGTAAAATCAACGATCAAAGAATTTTAAATAAATCGAAGAGAGAAAGACTGGACATTGTTTATAACAGGGTTGACCAACTGGTGGCTCGCGAGCTCCTTCGCCTTGCTGCCTCGCTGAACGGCCCCCCTCCATACCGACCAGACTCTGACGATCGCAGTCGGTTCCTGCTTCTTTCCTTCTCTCTTCGACTGCGATCGTCAGAGTCTGGTAGGTATGGAGGGGGCCGTTCAGCGTGGCAACGTGGCAGAGGGGCCCCCGGTGGCTCCGGAGCCACCAGTTGATCAACCCTGGTTTATGAGATTGAAAATTCATGTTAAAGTTTTCTTTACATAAACGTGCTCTGCTCCATGAGACGAAAAAGAGTTTAAAAGAAACCATGTGCTGTAAGCGCATTGTTTCCGGTTTCCTCTCACTCACACACGTATCGAAACCTAGCTGTGTTTCCGTTCTGTTGTTTTTTTAAAGGCGAGAGGGAAAGGATGTTTGTGTGAGTGAGATGAATCGGAAGCCACTGATTGTTGAGTGGCTCTACACACTCTAATTTTTGTGTAGATAAACTTTAACAATTTTTTGCGTCGAAACGGTGGGATTGCGATATATGGTTCCTTTTGGACATTTTGTCTTCTCATTGAGCAGAACACGTTGGTGTAAAAAACTTTAACATTAATTTTCAAAGTTAAGAACTATTTTGTGGTAAGATTTTTTTTACAAGTGTCCACCGATCTAGAGGTGTAGATTCGACACTGAAAGCGGTGTCCATCACCTTTTATACATCTTGTACATAACTACTGCGTTAAAAGATCCTCGATACATATGGCGACATTAATGAAAATTTTAATTTTTGTATTTTCTACTAGACCTTCATGAGAGTACATACTACCAATGGATGGATCAAGTTTTTTGGGTGAAAATGAGTCCAAATACGGCTATTTTCGGCTACCTACTTTGAATTATTCATAAATTGAATCACTTTTGAATTCTGTACAAGTAGGAACGTTCTGTAATCCGCAACAGCCTCGCCCAGGTTTAATAGAGGACGTTGAGAATCAGGGTTAGAGGAATTCCAGAGGAATTCCACAGCCTACCTCGTAAAACCGTAAAAGGGTATGAATTTCTTTCCTGAGCTTAACCTGTGACGAGAGTTTCTACTTTGTGGACTTTTCTCTGCTTCATCGTTTTGCTCCTCACGTTTTATTCCCTCAGTTTCAGTGCTTAATGCTTTCCAACTTCATTTATAACTTAAGAAGGAAAAGAATAATATAAAGGATGAATGTGCATTTTTATAAACACGTCAGGTACTTCGTGGAATTATAGTCTGTAAATTAAGATTTACTGTAGTTACGATGCGGAGTTAAGATTTATATAAGTGAATAATTTTTTACGCTATCCCATTGAAAGTTTTCCTTCATGCAGCATTCATTTTCGAGGTATAATAACTTCGCGCCAGTTGCTAATAGGGAATCCCATAATAAATTGAATTGAAAAACTTTGCAGCAAGACTGCGGAACTAACTTTTCGAAAATTAATAAAAACAGTGTTAACAAAATATTTTTAGACATATGTTCAAAGTAGTTTACCCAGTTAAAACTTGCACATTAACGCAGCATTTAGCTATTACTAACCAAAGATATATTTTCTCTATGGCACGATGAATTTTCAAAATTTACAGCCCCTTCTTTCATGAAGTCCTCATAGAGCGCAAGTATCCACAATCTTTATAACTAACCAATCTATTCAGAATTTCTTTTTACATGCAACGTTACCTATAACTCAATCTTAACAAATTATGGAGCTACCTTTTTCTCGCAGCAGTTTTCACTTAAATCAATATAGAACACCGTCTGAACAACAGACAAAACTTAATTCCAACTCTTCACCACTGAACCCCGAAAATAAACAAACTGCTTATTGGAAGAAAGGCTAACTCCAAATTGAAAAGCTGCCAAAAATTGGTTCACGTACCTATATAACATTTAGAATCTCTGAAGTAACTTCTTAAGTCTTTCCATGATCAGTAGCAAACGCGGTTCAACTGGTAATCAACGTCCCGCTTTAATTGCACCTTAAGGATATTCCGTGGTAGAAGTTCATCCATCACTGCTCCTATCGCGATGCGCAAACACTACTCGCAGCCACTGTAAAAGAAACAAATTTTTACTGGAGTCGAATTGGTGGGTCTGTCGATTGTGATTTACGATGGCTTCGCACAGGTACGGAAATAGTCACTTCGTCAGGCTCGTCGCTCGATAGCCCGCCACTTCGTCAGGGCGGTACATCCTTGCTGGAGAGTTCGGTTGGCCGACTCCATTCGATTATCCTGATAAAGTCGTTGATAAAGTCGATCCTTCCTTGAACTGCGGCCATGGGGCTGCGAGCGCTCTTTACTCGGACGCTGATTAATGCAGCCCAGCCACCGTTCGACAGGGGCCTGGTAAATTATCGCCAGGACAATGGAGAGTAGTCGGATCACTAGTGTGAAAACACTAACCCGATTATTGACTGCAGCACGCCGTTTATTTCCATCGTTTCTCCACTCTCTCAGCCAATTGTTTCTATTTTTCTTTCACTCGAGGACCAATTGAACGCCTTCAGCGATAGCTTCACTAATGAGGAAGTATTCACCTCTCTCGACGATACTATACAGGGTGATCTGAGGAAAATGGTTAAACAATCTGGGAGCGTGTAGGGTTCATTAAAATGAGCAAACAGTGTTTGGTCAATATTGAAACGTAAATTAAGTGTGAAATAGTTAATTTTTCGGAAGGCCAACGCTGCTGGTGGTCATGCTGGGTCAAATTAAACCTCTATGCAAATTTCTTCTTTTTTCATCATTTACAGCGAGAGCTCGGCGCATGTGATTTTTACTTTTTGGTGAGACATTGCCAGCTCGTGGTATTCGTCAGTTCGAATATATGAATAGACCCTTTCGGGCGTAGACGGTTAATGAATATTAACACTCTATGTAAATTATTCGATTTCTCCAACTGCACCTTTCATACAGTGAGTAAAAAAAATATTTGGACACTTTTAAAAATCGCATAACTTTTTTAGAATTGGTCTAAACGACTTGATTTTTTTTTGAGGACCTAGAAGGATTAGTTCTCTAAGTGACGTGTTTCGTCGTTTTGGAAAAAATTGCAATTGGTCGGAATAGCGAAGAAAATAGTAAAGGTCGTTTTTTAAACTTTTTTTTGTGAGCCTGTAATGAAAATTCAAAAAAACCCATTTGTAGATTGAAGTAAGTTATATACATACCCAAAATTTCATCAAAATCGGTTAACGTTGCTCTGAGTTACAAACGTTTAAAGATCGCAGAATAAGGTCGAAAATCGCTGAAATTCCCGAAATAAGCGATTTTCGACCTTATTCTGCGATCTTTAAACGTTTGTAACTCAGAGCAACGTTAACCGATTTTGATGAAATTTTAGGTATGTATATAACTTACTTCAATCTACAAATGGGTTTTTTTGAATTTTCATTACAGGCTCACAAAAAAAAGTTTAAAAAACGACCTTTACTATTTTCTTCGCTATTCCGACCAATTGCAATTTTTTCCAAAACGACGAAACACGTCACTTAGAGAACTAATCCTTCTAGGTCCTCAAAAAAAAATCAAGTCGTTTAGACCAATTCTAAAAAAGTTATGCGATTTTTAAAAGTGTCCAAATACTTTTTTTACTCACTGTATATGTAGGATTTCTCTTGGATGTTGTTCGAATTGTTGGGCGAATGGAACGCGAGGATGGAGGCCTTATAAAGGACCAAGGCCCAGTTGATATACACTTCTACTTCTACTTCTTCTATTACCCTTTAACTTACGTTGCAGTAACAACACTCTAAATCCACCACGAGCCGTCTACCTACTCGGAAAAAAACTATTTTCAGTAGCATGGTCGGCGTAAAAAAAAAGAGGTAGTTCGTAATACAAATTCATTAAAAGGCAGTCACAGCCACTCTTTCTCTGTTCGCCCGACCTCGAGCATTCGCGCTGAAGAGCAGCTTGCCACTGCCTCGAATATAACAGCGTATCCTTGGTCCGCGTCTGTAAACAAGACGAGTCGAGTAATCGCGACTGAATTATGCCGAGGCCTTTCCCGTCGTCGTTCAAATTCTGAAAAGAATCGTCAACATTCAGAGTGGCAAAACCGAGGCGACTCGTTTCACTCTGGTTGCTTTCGCCGTGGAATCTTAGCAGAACTCTTCCGCGACACGGATCGGCGACAGTTGTGCTCCGTCGGCGTTCAAACTTCCCCCGCACATGCCACGTGTACAGGGTGTTCGTGAAATTAGGCGTTCAGGAAACTTATCCCGGCTGCTATATTGTTTAGCCCAGAAAACGTTTGTAGCTGTTTGTAAGCGCTTTACTCCCGCGTAATAAAACGAAGTTTGGAGAAGTTTCCATAGCTCGAGAAAGCCACTACCAACCAGTTTCTTTAATGCGTCACTTATTTGAAGGGTTGTCACTCTACAGAAAAGCGCGTATGAACTTATGCTTTCGTACTTTTATGCAGAGCGTTGGAGCGGAGCAATGAAGCAATGAGGGTTTGCCCGGAACAGGAGTGAAGCCGGAGCACGGAAAATTTTTACTGCTCCCCTGTTCCAGATTATTTTTTTTATTATCTGAATTTCACTTTTTTTATAAACGCTGCCGAATGGTAATGTCGGAGCGTAGCAGGAGCGGAGCAATTAAAAAATTGGTTCGCTCCAATTTCGTGATATTATGAATCGTCCTACCGTCCATCAATTATTTTTCAATCGAGCTTGAAATCAGTGATGCGATGGCTGTCACCCCGACATTGGCCCGGAATCACGTTACGGGTTTGATGTTAGTTTTTCACGTTTCGAGTTGGGAACTCCGTGGGCAGTCGACGTTGGAGTAGCTCCGACGTTACCGTGGCAATAGTAACGTTAATAATTTATGCAATTAACGCGGGTGATGTCTGCCTGGCGCGGCAGTTACTTACGGTACGGTGAAACGTGGGCCCGTGGAGCTCGTGCTCACTGTCGCCAGACACCCTCTCGACGTGCTGTCGCCCGTTTACGACGAGGCTAACGCTTTCTCGGAATTAATTCCGGTTAAACCCGATGGTGTAATTAACAGGTGCTGGGTTATGGGTTCGGGCGTTGTTTGTAATCTGATTTATTTCAGTTGCACGAGCACGTCATCGCGTGCTTGAGGGGTAGGGAAGGGAGAGGGTGAGATTGTGTAATTGTTAGCAACATTGTGATTCTTTACTGATTAATTCGATGATTAATGTTGTGATAAGTTTTTTTATAGGTCGAGACAATATTTCTGGCAAAGTGGGGTATCGTTCGAATTGTTTTCGAATGGACATACATTTATTTTTTATCATTTTCCAAATGAATTCTCTTTAATGATATTGGTTTGTTATTCGTAATAGATTATTCTGCCGCGTTTTCTGAACAATTCGTCGTTATTTTAGTCAATAATTTATTTGAATAGTCATTTCGAAAGTACTTGAATAATTCATTAGAGCTCTATGGAATGATTTATTTAAATCACTATGGTAAAATTATTCGAATAATGAAATGAATTGATAGTTCTTATTGTTTACTGACTGGTAAGTGTTTTCGTAAATAGTGAAAGTTAATTATAAGTTTGATATAGCGTTGCTAAAGATATAATTATTTGAATAAAAATTAGTCGTGCTTGTAGGGAATTGCAATAAGTTTTTATCCGTTTGTGGCAAATTAACGATTAGTCATTATTTATTATTTGAACAGAATCGTGTTCAACTCTGATTTCTGAAATGCTAATGTTTGATGACGATCAAAGCTCATCACTTTATCTGCCACATAATTTGGTGCAAACCTACGGTCATTATTGATTTTCTTTAACTGTTTGAAATATTCATTGGTCGTTGGAGATATTTATGGAGTTACTAAAGGCAGAGAGAATAATTATTAAGATTCAAAAGAGTTAGTAGCAAGTAATAGTTGATATTATTAAGTAAAATTGAGCCAGCGTGACAACTACGTTCGAAAAAGGAAGTGTGACAACCGAGGGTTACAAAAAAATTGACCTAATAAATCGAGAAAGTGAATGTTTTAATTGAAGGCCACTGTAGATATCGACTTCAATTTTTGATAAAGGGGACTCCCTCATTTTTTTTTTAAAAGAAACAGCATATTAATTTTTTTTTATTCGGATAGCTCTTATTGAACAATAACATTTACTTGAAACTTTTTAAAATTTTGCATAGTTAATATTTCGCGATTTTATTATTAGGTTTAATCTGTTATGCATAGATTGAACTAATTTACTATAAAATTCGGGTCAATCTTGTTCCATTAATTTTAGTAAAATTTCATTGAGCATTACTTCGGTAGATAGTACCAACTAAAAATATATTAATCAGGGTTCAAACTTATGTAAATTCTAATGGATAATTCTGAATTAAACATTCCTTAAATAAATTGAGTATGTCAGGGTGGGCGGATACTTTCGTGAGTACCTATATAGAAACAACTAACTTCCCAACTCAAAATTACATTTGCTTTATTACATCCCAGATTAGAGTCCCTTTGTTTAGAGACACCCCGTGCAGACAACTCGACACTCCGATACTTTGCTCGCGACAGCTACTCAAATTTATGCACCGTGACTGTGAAAACCGATAACGAGGATAACTCGGCGACTCGTGGCAATCAGCGAGTCTTCATTAATCCCATTAGCTTAACAGAGGAACGTCGCGTTAGTGGTATCGGCGGTGTCAATAAGCGGGCGACGTACGTCTGTTTGCTCGATTTATGTAACCAACAATCCCGTAATACGCAATTAACAAGCAACTACGGTTCATCTTGTCTTTTTATCTCGACCTTAGCGTGTAAACGTTCTAGAGGCTCGCGTGCTATTTTATTGCAGCTTGGACGTGCACCACGGTCCGAGGCAATAATTTATGCAATTATCGAAGCTTTATCGAGAGTCTCGTTCCACAGGTGAGGCACTGTGCGGCTAGAACACACCATTACTAGTTCCACCTCTCATTGGCACCATGTAAACGTGCGAGTCTCTTGTGTCCCGTGCATAACGGTGTTAATGCTATCGTAAGGGTGACGTAATTAACACGTCAGATCTTATATGCTCCTTTCAGGTGTAAATGGTAGCACGCGTACGCGTTCAAACGTTCAGTTCGTTCTTAATTGATGACACGAGATTTCTATTAGTGGCACGAGCGTATACAGGGTGTCCCGTTTATAATGAACATCTTTTTCTACACGTGATTGTACACCACTATTAACTCTTTGGGGCTAGGTGGGTTAAAAACTGTCCCACCATTTGCTTAGCTTCTTATGCATGGTGGGATATATTTTAACCCACCTCGAAAAGTTGAAGTTACTCATAGTCATACTTATTGAAATGTTATTTTTTTTCTTGCTTTGAGTCATGTTTTATGTTAAGTAATCGAAATGAATGTTTTTTCCACTTTTTTATAATAAAAAATTCTGTGCAACTAGGGGTTTTATTTTCTTTAAAATCGTGTGCCTCACAGTGTTAAGGGGAGGTGCCAGCTTGAACGGTTGAAAATCATAGATTCATTCAGCAATTTTTTTCTTTTAAATAATGAACTGAATAAAAAATCTAATTAATGGCATTTATTATACATTTATTGAAGATTAAAAAGTGACAGGAACTAGAAAAGAACGTAGGGATATTTCGAAATAAATATTTTTATGAAATGTGTTGAATACCAATTTTGTTGAAATTTTTGTTTAATCTTCAGTAGATGTATAATAAATGCCATTGATAAGATTTTCTATTCAGTTCATTACTTAAAAAGAAAAAATTGCTAAATAAATCTATGATTGTCATGAGTCGGTTATGCAGTGGTGAAAAAAAATTTGAACTGTGAACGGCAACAAAAATAAGGCAGTTCCGTTAAAAAGAATAATACCTTAAAATTTATAAGCTAGAGATTGGGGGGTTGCTCAGAATCGGCCAGTGATGCCAACGTAATAAATTAAGCCTGCTACTAATGTTTGTTACGCAGACATGCAAAGGTATGAGTTTTAAACATTCTTTTGACCATCACTATTCAGGTCCATTCTTGTCAGCTTCCAATTTATTTCTATAATAATTTATTTCCCAACATCTCCGCATCTAAGGCTGGATCTACTATGTAGGTAAAGACTTACTGATAAGTCCACTATGAAGCCCAGGACGAAGCGCACGCTTACTTCATCTTCTCCTTTTCTGCCCCACTTTCTACCCTACAACTCCTGCATTCTCATATCTTTCAATCAAGTGAAGTCCTGTCACGCTACATTGCTTCCCATACAGCGCACCCTCGTTGCAGCAAAGTTGCAGTGCAACATTACAATGTTGCACGCAACGTTGCCGCAACGTTGCAGCAATATTCCTATGCAACGTGTCGGGCAGTAGGGCCAAAAATATAAATAACGGGTATATATACAGTCAGTGTAGAAAGTATTCGTACAGCGGCTAATTTAAAGTAAAACTTTGTATATCCATCTCAGTAATCAATTTTAAAGGAAAACCATGATTAATCAATATTCTTTGATGTTTGTAGAATAAATTTTGATAAAAAAGGCTTTAACTTCTTCTAGCTGTTCTTCAATATACCACTTCCGTTGCCACTCCCCCAATAACTTCCTTTCAATTTATCAACTCTTTACAAATTTCCGCCATTATTTCCACATGCCTTCATAATTTCCCAATTGATATCCCGCCCACTCCGTCAGAAGAATCTTCCACAAGCTTCCCCTGCACCCGCAGTTCACTGCCCCAGTTCTTCCATTAAGCTCGATATACGCCATACCGAGGCCACCTATCCCGTACAGAGCAATTATCACTTATCCACCGAAACGTCTCCAGAGACGTTTATCCCCACTCACCTGGAACGAGCCTAATGAACGTAGGATCTAGCCGCAGCCAGAGATATCTCGCGCAGATATTTTCCTCGGTAATGAAAGTCGCGCTGCTCGAGCGGCTGTAACGTCCATAGTATACGAGACTTCGCGCGGAACTTTATTAAACCCCGCCTGTTACGTAGTAAACTAACTTAAGCTTGCGGGGCTAACGTGTCTCTGTTAGGAACGGTGGTTTTGATAAGTAAGCTCGATCCCCAGTTGGCTCTCCTGCGCAATCACGACATACACTCGTTACGTTTAAACGACTCGTTAAAACGTAGAAACGTGTCATTTCCTGGGAAATACACATCGCTCAGGTGGTGATACAAATCTCGGAAATAAGGGTGGGAAAAATGAGGGGTAAAGCAGAGATAGTTAACGGCTTCTATAAATTCACGTTGGTCCTTGTGCCGATTATTTAAGTGCATACCACTTGTTTGCTGGGTTAGTAGAGTGCCCGGGGGTGTTATAGAGACGAAGTAATTCGGTTACTCGTGTACTCTTTGGGACAGCGTTGGAGACGATGACACTGGTGTCGCGATCTAGGCATCGTTGACGTCAGTAATTGGAGCTATCGTCTCTATTAAGCGTGTCTACTTTGGGTGGAAGCTGTTTGGGTTATAATGGAGCGTGGCGCGACCCTGAGGGACTCTTCACACGAGAGACTTCTCTTTCGGTGCTTCTGTTTTTGGTCTCTTTGAAATTTTTTGATAGTTAGAAAGAAAGTTTAAAACTCATATTTTTACAGAAATAAGTTAATGTGTACGAGGCTTTAAGTGTTATGTTGGTATCACTGGCCTGTTCTGGTAAGCCACACAGACTATGGGACATCAATTTTAAGGTATTAATTGTTTTTAATGGAACTATCTGCTGTTTTGTTACCTTTCATAGTTTAAACTTTCTTGTCACCACTACTGAGTACGATAGGTCGAAGTTACTGAAAGAGAAGAAAGAAATAATTATAAGGGATAGTTTGAGCTTGTCTAGAGATAGTCTAGACTTGTGTCAGAAGATCGAGGAGCCAGCGCTATGCGGTCGTTCCACTCAATCCATCTTATACTGAAGGTTCCATTTAAATGTTGTGTAACACCTAAACGAAAATGGGCTTGGTGCTCCATCATGCATGCACTGTATGGTACCAAACTTGTTTCAAGGACGCTGTCTCCAGAAGTTCTGCTAACTCGTGCTTCAGGGAATGGTGATGCATGGCACCGTGGAGTCTATTAGGTACAATGTGCTGGCGTTATCATTAACTCCTCTCGATCTTCTTTATCTCTTTCTTCTGGAATAGTTCCCCATGAATTAAATTGTTTATTAGCGCGTTCGTCTAGTGACGGGTAATTGCCTGTGAGCGCTCTATTTTCCATGCGTTTATTTGATTAAAACACAATTTGATTCTTTTCTTACATCAATAAAGGTATTATTAGTTAAGAGAAAAATAACATTTCTATCTATTATACCTGCGTCACAATTCATCTTCAAGAAACACCTATTTTTAAGGCCGTCAAACTGTTCATCCCCCTGTATTTTGAAATTTTACCTGGTCATTCTTGAGATGTTGTAGGATGAAAATATGCAAAACAAATTTTTTATGTTTTCACCGAGGAGTGCCCTTAAGCCATCTTATTAATTCGTACATCATTAGAGTAAATTAGGCAAAACAGTTCATATCAGATATTCATAAATACCTACATTAACCAACGCAAGAAGTTTCGCGTCACTACACCCTACACCTTCCCCCGAGACAATCCAAATCTCACCCATTTTCGAGCCAATTCTATCTCCTTAAGTGCCCATTGCATTTCTCCCGTGATGCCTCTTGCAGCTATAAGAGCACTTGAGGCGAGCCAATGGCAATCGACGAGTAACGCGAAACGAACTGACTAGTTAAAGACAGCATCTGCAATTCCCTGGGATCGATAGTTGATACGCTCCGGTACGTCCCACTTCTCTAATGAATGATTTAGGCGCGGGCAGAAGTTGGACGCCGCGACACCTGGCCGCAGCAGTAATGCGATTCGCGTTGCTACGGGCAACTGTAACGTTAATAGTTGATGCAATTAGCTCAAGCCTTATTAAACATGTCCACCTAGGAGGGAAGTTAGTTCAGTCGTATCGCGATGAAACACTAGCGTCACACGACGCTGACATCGACGACCAAAATGTGCCCTCCTGTGTGCCCCTTGCTAATGTAACCGCGATGCTCGGCGTTAACTAATTAACGCGCATCCATTTAACGATTTCACCCCTCGCGCAAGATACGCCTGTTACACGTGACGACGCGTTTCGTTCACACTTTTCTATTTGTACTAGTCAACAAGAATTGGTTTCAAGAAAATAGGCAAAATATTGCAAATTTTGGGGGCCTGTATTTTTTAAACAATTTCGAAAGCAGCAAAGTGCCCTCCTCCTAATTTCATGTAGATTACATGGAGTGCAAGAATCGGTTTAGAGTGCAATGATTTTTCCACTCTAAACTGATTCTAATATTTCCTAACGATTCTTACTGTAGTGTAATTTAATAATTTATCATTGTCGTATCGTAGTGTAATTTAATAATTTATCATTGTTTTACTAAACTACTCGACTAAATTTGAGTGTCCACACACGGTAAATTTCTAAATTACTCGCTACTCGACTAAATTACTGGACGTAAATATCTGAATCAGCCTTTACCCAAACATATACTAAATTAGTTTAAAAATGTACCCACTCTCTTTAGATTTATACGTTGCAAAACGTTTGTTTTAACCATACACATTATATCATATTCTGAAAAAAGATGTGGGAAACTTATTAAGAAAAATCACTCCTCAATTATGATGTCGCTGCTACGTGGTTCGCGATTATTATTCTATAAAATTGCATGCGAACGTGTCTCATATTACATGTTCGCTAACAGTGTGATAATTTTGACAAATTACGCGTGGGACATATGAGCCCCGAAACATATTCACACTGTGGTATTAAAATTAACTCCCACAGGGGACGTGTTAAATTAATTCTCTATTGTCCTTTGCACGGCGGCGTGAATGTAGCCACGACGCGGAGTGACAATTAATGAATACGTGTCTATTTACTGTTCATGCTGTAACAAATAGCTTAAGAGGGTACTTCGACAGTGGTTTTGTGTTCACTGCATTTACGTACGATTTAATGACAAATGTCGTGGGTAACGTCAACGACACCTCCTATTGTTTTGACTTGATCGCAGGGTGGCTCTTGAATTCAGCTGAGGAATTAAGTACTTACGATTAAAGGAGAAAGTTGTTTTTTTTTAGTCGCTTTGTTTTGCCTACCAATTGAGTAGCCTTTTAACATCTGTTATATTACAGATATTTGATAAATTTAAGTTAAATTAGCAGATATTTGATAAATTTAAGTTAAATTAATAGATGAATTTAAATTATCTAGATGAAATGCATTTTTTAACAATAGTAAAAGTGCAATTTGAAGACCTTGCAGGAAGAGGGGTGCAGCTCCATTTCTGACAAATTTTGAGTTATGACGTGTAATATATAATAATAAAAAAACAACGTTTGGTGCACGTTGGATACAAATCCGATAACAATCGAGCGATTTATTGCAAATTTTGAATCAGCACCCATTACTGTTTTTCGCAATACAAATACTCCATATTTGAAAAGTTCGCTAAAATTAAAAACAAAAGCTTATCAACTAAATAACTACTACTTACTGTGTGAAAAAATATATTTTTTAACTAGTGTTCTCTTTTTAATGTTAAGTCAAAGTAATAATTTTATAAACAGTTTGTCTAATTTACTCGAAGTTGTTAAAGATAGAGCTGCACCCCTTTTGTTTTAAGTTCCTCAATTTTTAACAAGTTTAATAATTATGTACGTATTTATTTTCAAATACAAATCATTCGAATTCAACGAAGCTGTAAATTCGAGATACAATGTTCAGTAATTTCGTATTTTGGGTGACCAGCTTGCCATGGTGGCAAATTTAAGAGCTTCTAATTTAAAAAACGAATCTATTGCTAACAAGGGGAGTTCCCCAAATGGCCCTCCGAGATTTAAACGAGCTTTCGCACAATGATAAAGTTTGAAGTACCGAAGCTAATAATATATGGGTTTGGGTGTAAATGGTTAATAGTTTACGAGATATTTAATGTTAAAGTGTTACGTGGTTTTATGTACTGTAGCATAAGGACGCCCTTTAACGATCGCTCGGGGGCGTATTGTGTAATGTGTCCGGTCCACGTGAACGCTTTATTTTGCGCGCAGGTTCGAATCGAGAAATTACAGTTTTTTTTAAAAATTAAATTATAAAATCCACATTTCTATTTACATAACACTGAAGTTTCACCTACATTTATGTTACTTAAACTTAACTACGGTTATGTAAGCGTACTCTAGAGGGGAAGGAAGAAATATTCGGTGAAAAATTATTCGTTAGTCACGAACAAATTAATGATAATATAATAACTTTATGTATAATACTAATGAAATCATAACAGTGGGTATTATGATGTCATTACTATTATCATTTATTATCATTAATTTATTATAGTGTATTTTTATATAATAAAGGTAATTAATTTTGAACAGACGGTATTTGTCAGTCTCTTTCCCTCACTTTTCTTCTTCCTCTCTTCTGCCTTTATTGATCTCTCAAAGTCAGACCAGCTTTTGGGAGCATCTTTAATTTACATTTTCGCGATCTTTGTGACATATACTTTCGATCTACATAAAAAAAATCTGTGCGATTCCATCATCAGTTGAATAGTGTTCATTGTGAGTGTAACGACAAATCTATTTTGTCACGTTCAAAATCTATTGCTTCAACAACTCTACACACTCGCAGAATATTCGAAGTTGCGTAGTTGGTGGGTGGTTATTTACCAATGTCATTAGCTACGAGATAGAAGCGTCTATGCCACATGTATCTAGACGTTCCGCGGTGCATACTATGCACACACTGATGCCATTGGAATGCATCGACCTAGGGATGCGTTTTGACAGTAAACGTTGCTCAATGTGGCGATTCTGTGTCTCCATTTCGCGATGCCCAGAAATTATCGCATCCCACGATCAAAGGGACCGCAGGTCATCCATCATCGGAATACAGTTCGGTTCGGTAAGTTGTTAGAAAAAAGAAGAGTGGAACGACGTCCTCGCTGGGCGAAGCAATAGAGTTAAATATCGAAGGGCAAAGATTAATGTTCGCCATTACTGGTCGACTGTGCAGACAGAATGGTAAGGAATATGTATCGTTGCTCGTTGAAAATGGTAACAGTGCGCTTCTATTCGTTCTAGTAATTAAAAGACACGTCCATTAACGGAATTGCTGTGCAAAAATGCATCGTATTTTCAGTGAATTGAAGATTTTTTAGTACCTACTCTTGTTGTCGAATGGAATAGAGGAGTTGTATCGTGAAATAATGTTTCCAATATAAGAAAATATTGTAGAAACTCGATTATCCGAAGTCATCAATTTTTTGGATAATCGAACGGGTTCGAATGATTAAGTATTTGTTAATAAATTATTCTACTTGGCTTCTATTCTGCTTTCCCAATCTTTTTGAACGGTTGGTTGGTATATTTATTTTAAAATCGTGATTTCGGCGGGATTACTTTCTCCCACTTTCGGAGCGGAAAGTATAACCGAACACTTAGTTAAACGGATCTCGAATAATCGAATATTTGGTTGAACGGTGTTTGGATAAATTCTATCGTATTAGAAGCTTATATATTCATAATGACTGGATATCATACTAAAATTATCGGTGAAGGAATATCGTGAAGATACGATTGTGATTCCACGAAGTTAAATAACAGAAATATCTTAAGAATATTAACTAACCTCAACAGCAAAGGACACATTTCATTCTTCTAACCTAAATTAATCCCTTAAACTCAGCTTATCGCGTGGATATTCGTATCCACTGTTATTATTGCCGTGACTACACGAATTACTCCCTCGAGTATTATTGAATTACATCTACACGTTTGTAAGATAAATCTATTGAACGCATCTTGCAACAGTACCATGAAGGTAAATACATTTTCGTGCTTCTTGGCGACCGCGACGACTCCAATGTAACTATTACGTTCAACGTCAGCTAATTCAGGGATACTGTCTGTGACATGCGAGTACAGGGTTTTAATGGTACGATTTAATGGCAAACATCGCTTCCTGTCTCCATAATACCACCATGTCCATGTCACTGCGATGGTGAGTATTAACTCCACTTGCGCTATTACAGCATCAACGTTGGTCCTTTTTAGGGGATGTAATGTTGTCACGGTAAAGGGGGTGTTAATTTGTTTCTCACATCAGATTTATGCATATGTTTATTAATATTGCGTGATTGTTTCTATGATGTACGTTTGAATATTTACTTCCCTTTTTCAGTTAAAGATTTTCCAATTAATCTTTGTCCTTTGCTGCTTAATTTCATTTTTTGTCATTATTGTATGTATATACATATATCTGCTTCTTAAGATAGCAGATGAAGACTCTGTAGATGGGAAGGAATTAAATTTTCCTCAAAAAACTTTTTGTTTTTAATATTTTCCCGTCTATTTACAGGTCTTTAGAAACAGTAAAACTCTTGTTTGAAGCATTCACAGATATCTTTTGTAAATGAAGAGTTATATATGTATAAATAAAAAAAGTGGCTGAGATAAAAAGGGCGGTTTCTTCCTTAAGGGGTGATTTCATCAAGATCAGCGTGTGATCCCTACCGAACGTGCCTTGTGTACCGATGCCAAGTGTTTGCCTTCAATACCTTTCAATTCTTCTAAATAAGTATTTGATTATTGCATACCTACGGTTAGGTGTAACAGCATTTCGCTTTTAATAGTAAAATCAACATTCAACATTTTTAACCCTTCGTTACAACGTCAGGAATAAAATCGTACTGATTTCAAAATTATCGTCACGATTCCAATATTTTACTCGTGCTGTTCTGCAAGCGTTTCGTCAGCTACATCGTCGACGTGATTATGCACGACGCGCAAACGAAGCTTTCCCATGCTCACGACAACGTTACTTAATTAATCTACCATTGTGCGGACCGTTTCGTCTGACTGGATTGGCATTTAGTTCCGTTTGAGGGGTCCAAGTTGGATGGAGCACGTGCTACACCTCCAATTTCCTGTGTTCTGCTCGTGACTCGAGATAATTAGCGATTTTTCATTAATCTGTAGAATCTCTGTTGCGAAACGTTCCGCGATCGGATATTCGCTCATTTATCCTGGTACACATTAATTGGAGTAACACTAGGTGTACGGAAATTTCAAATATACCTACAGAGGGTGGTCATATTATTATACTCATAACATTTTCGTCAAAATCTGTGAAATTTCGTGGCTGTAATTAAAGTAACAATGCATAAATGTTATTGGCTTTTCGTTTATTGATTTACTACAACATCTGGCAACATTGTGAGTAATTTTTCAACATACAAATCTCACTTGTTTTTAAAAGGGACGATACTTTTTGAAAACCATCGAAAGTATTTTTCTAAAACCAATAAATTTCAAAGTGTTAATATAATATAATGTACTAATTTTTACACCAATGTGTTACTGCTCCGTTACGATAGTGACACTTTACTTGTCTAATGTCTAATTAATAAAAGCCCCGCAAAATTTTAAAAATTATACCGCACCATAGTCTCCGTTCTTTTGATAATTCATCAGAGTCTGATAAGTTTGCGGTGTTGACCCTCAAGAGCATTTCAAAGTACCCACTCAATTAAACTTTGAATAGAGCACGGATCATTCTTCGAGAACCTTCTCTAGTTCCTATTCATTTCCTGTCACCGACAAGGCTCGGTTAATAATCAGCACGTTCCAATTTGCTTTCAGGTTTCCTACGAAGCTTATTGCCCTGCTGGTGATTTGTCTTTTCGCAACATGCACAGGTGAGTGTTCATCGTCAGTTCCCTTTAGTTGTTAGTGTTCTAGCCTAAGTGGTCTTCAACTGTTCAGCGTTTAGGTTTACTTTACCAAATAGTATCTGAACGTTCGTCTACTAAGCTAACAGAGGCTAAGTAATTAAGTACTTATCCGTCGATGTATGCTAATTACAAAAGGTGAGTTATAGGTAGCGATGGA
Organism: Andrena chrysosceles; assembly: GCA_963855975.1. Lineage (NCBI taxonomy): Eukaryota > Metazoa > Arthropoda > Insecta > Hymenoptera > Andrenidae > Andrena > Andrena chrysosceles. The sequence goes on from OY979767.1 coordinate 23,392,647, forward strand.
ATTCACACGAACTAAATTTCTAAACTCGAAAGATCCCAAACCCTTTTGCTTTAGTGGAAAAGTCTATATTAAATTTTGAGTGACGAAAAATTCCTATAGTGCTTTATCCACTTTATTCCCTAAATATTGCCCCCTGTAGCGACAGACAATTATAATAATTATTTAATATTGTTGTAGTACTATTCATTGAGTAGTATTTGTTAGAACGACTGAGAACTTTTTTTAATATTGATGAACAAAATATTTGTTTCCGTTATAGATAAAGTTGTATTTCTATATTTTATATGTTCTATTCAAACTAAAAGTACTCTTGCTTCAAAGTGAAGCTTTAATTTTCAAGAACTTTCCTTTATCTGTTCCCACCGGAACATATCATATGAGGACGTTTTTTTTATAAAAGTTCCACGGTCCATGTTTTAAATAGAATTTAAAACTTTTCTCTTTCGATCCCTGCTTTGAACACTAATCGTTTACTACCAATCAATGTGGAGTAAATCACTCTAACCACGGCCCCACGTATCTACTGTCATCTAATATTGACGTAAAGTATGTGTTGACGCTAGCTTTGAGAAGGGCATCAAATTCTCAGCACATTTTTTTTTATCAAACTTACTTGGTACATCGCCATGCAACAGCCAACGGAGGGGTTGTAAATGCGGTGGGGGCTCAAAACCACTCGCCGAAAATGCGACTGCTCCTTCCCTCGCGTACAATGTGGCATACTTGCTCGACGTCTCGAGCCTCATGCTCGAAATCCCGCTTACGACTCACTTACAAAATTGTCGGAGCTTCTACTTCGAGCACCACCTTTCTCCCAGACACTCATCCCACGGTCTTCGTCCCACCTTCGATGATTGTCCGTTTTTCTCCGTGAGGGTGCTAACGTGCCATTCGCTCTTCGTGCCATTTAATCGGTCGCGCGCAGAAAGTGGCCGTTTAAGTCTTCCATTCTACCCAGCAGCGTTAGTTGTATGCGATGCCTTTCTAACTAAGGAATAAGGAAGTTTTAATGGGTGGATAATATATAAACATTAAGTGGAATGCGGAGCTATTCGGGTGGCGTTGATTTATAAATACGGGAATTTAGAATTTGGTGGAGAGGCATTCTTCTGTAATTGAAGAGACCTCGTAGAAATCACTGTAAGCACGAACGTTAAAAAAAAATTATCAGGAAATGTATTAATGGTTATACTGTAGTATAGAATTTGATTTTTGACACTTATGGTGTCTTCTACAAGGACTCTTCAATTAGGTACTTCTTGCGAGTATCAATAATTTATCAGCAATTTTCTTGTGATTGGAAAGTGTGCCCATAGCTATTTTGTTTCTTTTGTAACAACAACGGAGATCAAATATTGCCTTTTGATAATTAAAACATTTAAAAAGTATTATTTTATACTTATTCTTTGATACTTCTACTCTACAACTGTATCGTCGTCGGTATTTTGGGTAGTGTGTAGGATTGAATCCAGATACAGTTGTGGTTTAGCGTAGGGAGCATTTTTCTACTAATATTCGTAGTACAGAAGTCTTAGGAGATAATGAAAAATTGTAACATATAAAAAAAGAGAGTTGAGTTCCAAAGGGGTGAATAAGAAGGTAAGTTAGAAAACCTATAAAATTAATATAAGATTGCTATACATTTGCAAAATTCTCATCAATCTAGACCACTTTCACTGGAAACAAATTTAAAATAATGCACGTATGGAAAGTTATAGAGGGATAAGTAGTTTCAGTGATACAGGTTTACGAAGCGTGTCTGACCATAGATACTCCTCCTCCCCTTAGGCTGTAGGTACTTTTCTTCCTCCTTGCGCTCTACGTACATTCAATATCTTGCTACTCGTAACTTTCACACACATTATTTTGGAAATGGTTCCCAGCACTAGTTCCTAAAATGAAAAAAAAACAAGTTACGCAAAAGTAAACAAATGCATCTGTTATTATGTTTCAGATTCCCAAGTTTTAACTAGACTTGAGTCAAGATTACTTGAAATACAAAATAGAAAATGATATTTAGAATGATGAATTATTTGAATTACCTTATTACTTCTATTTTTCAAATGATTTAGAACAAGTTAGATTATTTTTATTTCAGAAAACTGTTTCAACTAAACCAAAATAAGACTATTCTCTCCTCGGACTACTCCGGTTTCAAACATCTCACCCGATAGATAGCCGCATACAAAATTATTTGCGAGATTATATTAGGAGAAACTTACTCAAATACAAAATGAAATAGAAAATCATTTGGTTAATAAGCAAATAACGAAATAATTAAAAGAGAAATCATTTACTTGCTAAAATACACTTCTACCCAAATACAGTAATACTACATTATCCGAATATCCATTTGCAACACACTTTATTCAATTAATGCTCTAAGCACATCTTCTTAAAATACTTATTTCTATATTACCCAAATAACGTCCAATTGAACTACATAAAGCCAACTGAAAGGAGTAAACAGGGAAGGCAGAGGGACGAAACCGAAGGGAAGAGAGGGCATTTCCTTTTCCCGATAGAGGAAACAGGAAGCTTCGACCGACCGCTCACCCTGCTGCCCGTCTCCTTTTTTTCCACCCCTTTCTTAGAAAGCCGCGTATATCCCGACGAAGCCGTGAAACGGTTTTCCACCGGAAGGAAAACGTTGCCCCTCTAAGTTTCCTCCTTTTTCTTCTCGCTCCCGCTGTTCCTTCGTCCCAACCCTCCCGAACCCTCGCTTTATCCGCGTTTTTTTCTCCCCAGCGTTCGCCCCGCCCCCGTGCCCCTTAATTCCGTTACTCGAGCTGCACGCGCTGGTGTTTGCCTTCAGCGCGCCTTTACTCCTCTTTTCGGGCATTCCGCCCTCCATTCCGTCCAGCGTTGGATTTTTCTGGCAACGGTTTCATATCTTCCGCCAGACTCATCCCGCAGCCTTAACAACCTATTCTTAAATCCGTTCATAACGCGAAATCAGCCGTCCGTGCTGTGTTTAATTACGTCGCCTTTAATACAATATTTTAAGTGGGTCAAGCTGCATCCAACAGCGAATGCATTCCCTTGAAAGATGGCGAGGCTCGAAGAAGACCGCTGCTCGTTGTAAAATGTTACGATTTTGCAATTGCTGCCCATGTTTTTTTTTAAACGGAACGCTTCTTTATCTCCGTCTCCTTTTTCTTCGTCTCTAATTGCGCTGCCTTTGAGGCGGCTGGGAAAAACTGAATCGTGCGAGCCAACTCGATTCCCAGGCAAACGCTTCCTTTTCACGTGATATTCGTGCCGCGTCGAACGGCGAAAAAAGGAAGCCAATAAAATGCTCGGGGGGAGCCGATCGTGTTTTGAAACTCGACTTGTTTGCTCGCTGGCCGTGCACGATTGATCGCTCAAAGGGTAACGTTTATCCACTCGCGAATACGCATCAATCACGTTCTAACGACGCATTCAAGTGTGCACCGCGTGCAAACGTAATTCGGATGAAAAAGTCAGGGGCGTCTGTGACTTTCAAACGGCACGCCGGAACCGCCGGCGAATTATGGTATTTGTGGGTGTTTGTGGGATTCGTAAATATCATACACAGTCGGTTTTGGCGGCTCTCGCTTTCAGTGGTAAAACACGGTACCTACTTGTAGCTGGGTGGGATAAATAGTAGAAATTTTATTTATGATAGTGGTATCGTTGAATCTTACAACTTACTAGCTTAAGGGTTCTGGGCAGTCGTGTTTTTCGAAGATGATGAATTTCTTTTTCAATTAATTACACAGAAATAAATTGCAGTCAAGAATTGTTCTTTGACGCACTGTTTATTAACATCATAAGCTTTAGAAAAACATGTTTGTTTATTCAAATATGTGCATTAGGTATGCATGACGCTAGAGATGGGTCATTAAAGAGGCTTTTTAAAAAAGTTTCTTTTGTTTTGCAGCGATTTTAACGAAATGAAACGATATTCAGTGTGAAAATTGTTGTGAAACTTGCCTCATGAGAGTCTAATTTCATGAAACTAATGACAAAATAATTAAATAATAATAAAATAATGCACTAATTGTCTCATACGATTCAAGTCTCATGTGAGACACGATATTTTTGTCCCATCGTGGATTTGCACCTTAACGATACATATGGACTGTTTATTTTGAAAGTGGTGTAAGTCCATTTTTGAAAAAAAAAATGAAATATCACGTAATTCATGCTTAATTTAATGTAAATTTTTTATGTAGGTATAACTAGAAAAAATAACAAGAGAAAATGGACTTACACCACTTTCAAAATAAACGGTCCATATATTCCACCGTTTCAAATTAAAACGGACACACTGCATACGATCACGTAACCTAGTATCCGATCTCTAGGTGCTCGTCGAATTTCCATCGGTCACCCGGTTTGCGTACTGTCATTTCATCCCTGAGCATAGCTTCTGCACAGGAGATTCATTCAGGGTCCCGTTAAATACGGCGTTCGTCGAGGTAGAGCAACGAGTTTCCGATAATGCCGGATGCAGTCGGCCGTATTACGGGTAATGCGTCGCTCGCTCAATAATACGCGGGCATTCGCGTCTGTTCGATCACATTTGATCGTTTGAAAAGTCTCCCCCACCCCTTAGCTCCCCAAACCCCGTCCATACCCACCTCTCATCATTTCTTCTTCTGTTCACTCTTCCTTTTTCTGTCTCTCCCTCTCTCTCTCTCTCCTCCCTCTCTTTCACTCTTCTCCTTCTCCCTTTCGTCGCCTTCTTCGCGCACTCGTCCGCGTCCCCGTATCCATTTCCGCTTCCACCGGTTCTCGTACCCATTATTTCTTCTCCCGTATCCTGCGTTTCTCTCATCAGACCAGTCGACTTCTCTTTCGTTCCGTCAACGCGCCGGGTCGGCCTGTTAATAATCACCGTTCCGCGTAGGTTACGATCTCGTCAAATCATTTGTCTCCGTGTTTCATGCACGACGACGTCCGTCCGGCAGTCTCGCGTCCCTGTTGGAGAAATTGCGCGATATTGATAGGTTCCAGCTTTTGTAGAGCAGCTTGAATTTATAGAATGTCACTCGGGGATTGTTTACACGAGATACAGTTACGTAGACATGTTTGAATATTCATTTGGTTAAAGGGTGTCACTTCTGTTTGTGTTTTATGAACTTTATTGAGAAGAAAAATATGCATAGAAAGTAATTTATTCATCAGTTTAAGTTTCTGCCTCTTGGATGATTTTTTGCTATCGTGTTGGTGACCTCATATTCTGAACGTATTCGCACAATTTTCTCTACCGAGTGAATATAGCAGTGACAGCTTAATCGCTTGCTTCTAATTTTACATGAACTATAACATATTTCAATTTCATCGAAATACTTGTCATCGACTGCAAAGAGCGAATGAGTTAGCGTAGATTTACATACTGATATTATATATGTAATGATAATAATATTTGTTTTTTAACTTATCGATCACTCGAAGCAAATGAGTTACACTATCACAAGCAATACACTTAATTTTATATTTATACGATTTTGATTTAACACAATCTGGAAAAATATTCAATTCTCTTCTTGCACGATTGCAAATTGCTTGATAGTAATTCTAATTCCAAGAAAAAATATTTCTACTTATTTCTCTCGAAAATTGCTCGCAATTAATTATGATTGATTAACATGTCTGTCGTGTAAAAATGGAATTAAGTATAGTCTTCACGTATTTCTTCACATTATTATACCTACGTTCTTTCTTTCTAATGTATTAATGCACAACTTTTGCAATTGCAGCAAAGTGGAATCGTGAAATGAAGACAAACGTAAAGCTTTTAACCATACAAGAATACTTTTAAAGTGTCTCCATTAATTTTCTATTAACTTGCACCACAAAGTGCAATATATGTAAAGAACTGCATCCAAACCATTTGATGCCATTAAAAACTGTTTATTACGCAATGCAGATGAATAGCAGAGAGATAAAGTTGTGCTGGAAACCTTAAGTTGTGAGCGTGTTCTGATCCATATCCACTCGTTCCACTGAAAAGCAGCCGCGAATCGTCAGTAGTTATACTCCTCGTATAGTCAGACAGTAATGCACTTGGTGCGCCACGCACCGATAATGAAGCTGTTACACGCATTCGTGCTGGGATAATTTCAATTCCTGCGAAAGTTCGTGGAATTCTTCGTACAGGAAATTTGTTAACAAGAGATCAAAGGACTCGTTACAAAACAGAGGAATAAAATATCTCTATCGATGGAAATTATGCGTACGCCATTCGTAACGGTTTCACGTGAGGAAGGTTCAGAAATATATTCAGCCTTTGTTTTAATTGCAACTGCTTTTATCATCCTGCTCAAATATATTTAATAAAATGGTCTTTATTTCATTTTAAACCGTTGAAATTTCAATTTACAATTCAAAGCGATTTAAATACGTTCGAGGGAAATTTAATTTTTATTTAAATGCACTTGAAATAATTTTAATTCCGCCAAACAACAGAAAGGGAGTATTGTGTACACGCATACATTATTTATTAAATATTTAGGGACTGTATCGTTTTATTTATAAAAAAGAAAGCGGGGAAAATGCTTGAACTACGATTTCTCTTAGTATTATCGACTCCTTTTTAATTCAGTAGCAAGTCTTTGTTGAAACTAATGAGATTGACGTTGAAAAATGTCAGCTCAATAGAAGTCAATTGAAGGGGTGCAGCTGGGTAAAAGAGGATCGTATACTTACATTTCGCAGTAAAACTGCAGCTATAAAAATGAGAAGAGGTATAAGCGAGAAAGAACTATGAAACATATTTCCTCTGGTAACATCAAAGAACTTCTAGATGTATTTTTAACTTTCACGGAGAAAGAGAGAGAGTGAGGGGAGAGTCATTTCCAAGTTTGATTTGGCGCATGTCATTCAACTTTGAGGGAAAACTTGTTTAATTTCCCTAACGTTCGCTGCCTTTTTATTTACGATGTACTTCAATTAAAGTACTTCTGCGAAACGTTTCTCAGTTTCTTTTGCCTTTATTTCTATTGTTATTTACAGCAAGGTTTTCCTTTAGTTAAATATCAGGCTATTTCAAAAGTCATTGCGTAGTTTTGTTTCAACTGTATTACGAAGAAATACATACAACGAAGTAAGTTGAATCATTAATGTGATTTCCCTCTCTTTCAATGACTTCTTGCTATCGTTTTACTAACTGGTCGATACCTCATTCAAAAAATTCAGTAAGTTCGACGTAAAATATGTACAGACTGCAGTTTTTGTTGCTTCTATTATATTGATCATATGTTCACGATTAACACACAATTTGAACTAACTGAAAATTCATTTCTGATGACAAATGGGATTTATAATAATTTTCCTACACTGAAGATTCTCGAGAAACACTGTAATTTCTCGAGAAATGAGAAATAAGAAATTATAAAATTTCTCGGGAAGGAACACTAGTTAGCATATTCCCTTTTACTGGAATTTTCTACCCGGCATGCAATTTTAATGAAACTTTTAGGGATTGAATGGAGGAGTATTAAATGTATTCAATTTGATATCTGGGATTGTTTATTGCGATCTTATACTGTTCATTTAAGTAGTCATGGAAATGCCCTTCGGCGCTACAGTTTCGTTCTACCTCGTGAAGTCTCCTTTGTGCAACGAAACCTTTACTTGTATAATATCTGACTCTGTTTACCTTTTGCTGCTTTGAGAAGTTGTTGCCATAATATTTATCCACTACAAGAGGTGGAGATTTGTGTCTTTCCAACCCATTTCTGTTTCTGAGATTTCTATAAGCTTCTTTATACGAATTTACAGGCATGTCATAATAATCGTTTCTGTTTTTATCGTTTCCGTTGAACATCATTTTTCACAGAAAGTATTATATACTTCGATACAATAAATATTCTCGTCCTTTGTGTATTATTCTTCTCCATAGTCAACAAGTTATATTTCCACTGAAAAATTTTCTTTCATTGCCAAGTTCCCTATTAAAGAACACGTATTCTTTTGAAAGATGTGAAGGTGCATCAAGCTGAAATGAAGTGTCCAAACACGCATGCTCGGATAAAATAGAGCTCCATACCTAACGCGAATTCTGTAGAGACGGTGACAACTAGATGCGAAATTTTACGAACTACTATCGAGGCTTTTCTATTGGATGACTAGTAGAGATGGGCAAAAATTTTAGTTAAATAAAAATTTCAAATAAAAGTTAAAATTAAAGTTAAAGTTGAAAAATTTACTCGGCGTTGAAGTTGAAACGCTCGAGGAATAAAAAAAATAACTGTATTCGTCAAATAATCTAAAGCTAAAGAAACCTTTATTTGCTCTGTTATTTAAATAATTATTTATTTAGTTAACGCCCAACTCTGGTGACTGTTCAGTAATCAGAAACCTTCCACGAATTTTTCGATTTCTCACCACTTCCAGAACCTTTACTATTCCTCAGAGTATTACTTATGGTACAATACACAGGGTGGTTTAATACTGGTGGTATAACCACAGAAGTGATTCTTTAGATGAGTGAGTCTTTTAGAGAATATGATTTTGAAGATCTGTTAAATAAACCTGCAGTTGGCTAATAACTGGCAGAAATTGTAATAGGAAATGAAGTACAACTGCCAATAAAATGACCCGTTATGCAAAAATGAGTGGAAATTGTGGATTAAATTCTTTTGAAACGAAGTTTTGTTTTCTAGAAAATCGATTTTGGAAAAACACGAATGTGACTAACAAGAGAACATCCAGAAATGACAATCGTCGATATTGACAAATTTTGCGCACAAAGTAGTTCCCACCAAAATATCCGACACGTATTATTTAAATAATTGAAAGGGTGAAAGTAATCCTCAACGTTGGCGCTGAAAAACATGTTTTGTCGACACTATTGAAGATGGAAAAACAGTTCAAATGGTAAAATTGTGTAATTTTCAGATATGAACCCAGCTACGTGAATTGTTTCAAGAGAAATCTATACATTCAAATAATACATTAAACAATAACAATTTTTTGTCAATTACTCTGATCAAATATTAATCTTTTCCTATATATTTCTGTGCTAAAACTATGTAGTCAAATACAAAATGCGGACAAATTAGAATTGCGATTCTTGTGTTGTAAATGAAATTTCATTTGAACTTTTTTCATATTTTTCAAAACCAACATTTTTTTAAAACAAGGCTTCGTTCACGTCGAAGGCATTTTACCATTTTGACATATTTTTGCACGAAATTCATTTCGCCTCTAGCATTGCCTACGCCATTCACTCCTGTATTCCATCAATTCTCAAACAACTACGCGCATACTAGATGATTTTCCAAAATCGATTTCCACCCAAATAGAGCGCTGAATTAAACAATGTTATTGCAAAATTTCCACTCATTTTTTCATCAAGAACCGTCCACTTTCGAGTGGCACCAGCAATGCAGTAAAATCTCGACCCATGGGCGACACCCCATGGTCTTCTCCGCGCCAAAACCTCCACCCCCATTCATCGCTTTGGCTCTTCATAGTCGGGTGTCGCTAAAAAAAAGTGGCGATAAAAGTTTTACACCAGCGAACCGTGTGAGTGAACCAGCGGGACGAGCCGTCCGAAAGGAATGCGAAGCCCCATGCTGCTTTTGTGCCATTGGGCCGTATCCCCCTTTGAATTTCACGCTGGACGGAACTGTCTGGTCTGAAATTAACATGTCCAACGTATGTACGTAATCCAAGAACATGCCAACGGCTGTTGCCACCACCGGCCACATCCCCGGAAAATAAATTACTTGGGTCCGCGGGGCGGACATCAAAGCGATCTTTCCATGGGCCACGTTCATTTAATTTCGTCGAGTCGCGAGGTGCCGCGACACGAAGGAACGGAGACGAGAATAGAGGTTGCGAGAACGGTCGAAGAAGGTACGGAGACGTGGAAATAACGATGGACGGAAAGGGGTGGATGAGGAGGAAATGGCAGCGAAAGAAGGTGGGGGGAATGAGGAGGAAATTGTAGTGGACGAAGAAGGGAGACGGTGGAGGAAATGGCAGAGGGCGAAGAAAGGACGATGTGTACGTTCCACGGTCACGGACCAACACGATCGTCGCCCTGTTCCCAAACCCAACAAGGATTACGCCCGCCACTGGCCAAAGGGAAGGTAATTATCCACCGGGCAGCCCTTTATCTGCTGCGCCGCAGACGGGGCTGGGCAATTTGCGACATTCGGCCCACTGTTTGGCCTCCGCGATCCGCAACCCGCGCGATGCGGGCTCGCATAATCTCGCGATTCCTGAAATTACGCGCTCCTGTATGTGGAAGAATTCTTCGAGGGGTTGTTATATCCCTTGATGCGGGATCTGGTGGCTTCAATGCACGAATATCAGAAAGTAGTCTGGATGTTGTATACTGCTCAGAAGTTTGAGTATATTGAGATATTATGAAAAAATGTTATTTGGACGATCAATTTGGATGTATCAAAACTATTTACATTTTCTTTATACAAACGGAAACAATTAAAAAATTATTGTTAATGTCAAGGTACACAGGCGAACGATGGGTCGTAGTAAAGAATTGAACAACAAACGTCACATATCTCGCTCAAATGGAGGTACAAAGATAGGGTGTCGACATAATTCGTCTATATCAACTAACTCCGATCTCCCCTATATTATGATATATGAGTTTAATAAAGGAAATAATGCAACTTCAGCGATGAAGAACATATCGATGGTTTACTGCAAAAATATTGTACGTCCACTTTTAGCCGTTCGAGAAGTACTGTTTTAAAAATGCAAGGGTAGTTTATAATTAAAGAAATACTCAATTCCACTATTTCGCAAAATAGATACATACAATATTTGTGCAATCAGCCATCGATATCTGAGGTGCATGTACAGATTATTAATGCAAGCCAGTTTCCAAAGGGAAGTTTAAGAAATTTCGGAGAAAGAGTTTGATGAATGTATTTTACATCCTACTGTACCCAGAAATTGAATTAGATTCGTTCTACAATGCACCGTCACCTAAAACGTACTACATACCTAAAAACGTTGCAAAAATGGACAATGTTCCGAAAAAACGCATTACTTAACTGGCGACCGAATGGAATTTAATTCGCGTAAAACCCGTATTTCAATTCTACTTCCTACAAATTTCACCCTCCGGCTCGGCTGAATCTCCGAGCGTTAAAAATTGAAGCGAACCTCGGCTGTCGCGAAATTCAATGATTCGAAGTCACCTCGAAACCGAATACAGACCAACCGTTGCGACGTCGTTCGTGTTTCAACGATTTTAATTATTCGGGAATCCTGTGGGTGCATGCAGCCGTCCACGTAAACGGGCCACCGTAAAGGTCTACACACACGTATCAATTGCGTGACGGTTCAGTGCCGCCAATGTCAATGGTCTCTTTGCTTCAGTATCAGTAACTGACACGGACAAGTGTGAGCTGCGCCAAAAGAGGGAAACGATATTTTGTGCTACTTAGAGACCCTTTAAGTAGAGTCACGCAATCACGTCTAAGTTAGGTCGGTTTGACGCCATGTTTTGTCAAAGGTGTGAAAATATAAATGTCGGTATAGTGGCGGTATATACAACGTTGCTTGAAAGCATTATTTGGATTGGTGCCGCCATTTGTATTTTCACACCTTTGACAAAAAATGGCGGCACCAATCAAAATCGAGGCTGTGTTTGCGTGACTCTACTTAAAGGGTCTCTAGTGCTACTGACAGTGACGCCACTGAACCAGCGGGGAACTGATATCACTGCTTGGCATTGATATTGGCATAACTCAAGGAATATCAATTTTGAGTTTTTTTTACAAAAAGGGACATCATAGGTACGGTATTCTTATCGTATCAAACTGCACATTTCTAACTTCACTAGTTTCATGTCAGAGAGTAGATGTTTCGTTATCAAGTCGAGCATGCTTTTTTAACAACACTGACTCACTGTCAGTTGTTTCCCGTAGCTGTAACTGCAAGTGGAATCTCTAATAGTGGCAGCATACTTCATGTTGTGTCAATGCAGAGTTGTACATCGACTAAATAAAAAATTATTTAAATAACGAAGCAAATAAAAGACACTTTAACTTTAGATTATTTGACGAATAAAGTTCACTGTTTATTCGACACATGACGAATAATATTTTTAATTTTTATTCGACACATGACAAATAATATTTTTAACTTTTATTCGACACATGACGAATAATATTTTTAACTTTTATTCGACACATGACAAATAATATTTTTAACTTTTATTCGACACATGACGAATAATATTTTTAACTTTTATTCGACACATGACGAATAATATTTTTAACTTTTATTCGACACATGACGAATAATATGTTTAACTTTTATTCGACACATGACGAATAATATTTTTAACTTTTATTCGACACATGACGAATAATATTTTTAACTTTTATTCGACACATGACGAATAATATTTTTAACTTTTATTCGTTATTCGAAATTTTATTTCAATAAAAACTTTGCCCATCCCTGTGCCAATATTTGCGACCAAGTTATTTCATTGATACAAAAGTAGAGTAAATTTAAACAAATTACATATAATCAGTATTCAACTATTAGTCAACTGAAGATCTTAAACTGCCATTCCTGCACAAATGACATTTTTTAGTTATGCCACTCTGAATGTCAAAACAGCGATACGTGTGAGTAGACCTTAAACTGAATGTATCGCGATGCTCGTGTTCAGGCGGAACGCGTCTGACCGAGGGCCGCCTGGTCCTCGGTGGAAAGGTTGGAACAGCGGAGGGTTGGCCGGGGTAAAGCGCGATCGGATGGTCCCGATGGCCGCGTCGGCGACCGTCCATTTGAAGCGCCGCTGAAAAGAGCCAATATTCCGCTCGGCTGCACTATGCAGAGTTCGATTCATCGGGGAATTCAATTAGCGCCAGTTGTCGGAAACCTCAAGTAATTTGCGCTCAGCCTCTCTTGCCGCCCCCTCTCTCTCTCTTTCTCCCTCTCTCTCCATCTCTGTCCGGTTCACGCTCGGCACGGTCCCGTTCTGTCTTTGTTGCGATTCCGCGTCTGTTCCAGGCCCGTTTGTACCTGTCCGCGTTTGATCCTCCGCGGATCCCCCCTGGCCGTCACCGCGGATATCTATCCGTCTCGTCTCTCGTCTGTATTCCAATTCCCTCTGAATCGTTGCTCGTCACGTGTCTAGGTTCCAGGCGTGACAGCGTTCGTTTCTGGGGTGGCGCAGCGTCGACGAAAATGTCGAGCGGGATTTTTTATGAGGTATATTCTTATTTGATTTTAAATGGCTGGTTGGTTGCTGATTTATGGTGATATTGTATTGTTAGGGGTGTAAAGTAGAAGAGGGTACTGTAATCTTTCTGAGGAAAATTGAGGGGGTGGGAAGGAAAGGGGAAGGTGAGAGATTATTTAATTTTGTTCTCGAGAAGTGTAGTGCTGGTTGGATTGAGATATTTTTAGGTTTGTGGCTTTTTTGGTGGAGGATAATTTTTCGAAGAGGATGTCGAAGAGGATTTTTTTGGAAGATTGAAAGGGGGCGTATTTGAAGTGTAATTGGAATAATAGTTTAAGGTTTTTTTTTAAATCAGTAATCTGGTGTAGTTGCTCGTGGTACAATACCTTATTCGTAACAGGAGCCAAGGATAGCTCAATGCAAACGATATCTATTATAGTCCTCGGGAGAAAAAACTGAAGGGGCTGAGAATGAAGGGGAAGTTTTCAGACATTCTGGGTTTACTCACGAATACAGTAATATTTTTTGCATTCGGATCTTCTTGGCTTTGAGACTGCTTTTGGTGTAGATTACTTAGAGATCTATGATTAAGTACCACAGTTGTTAAAGTTCTTTCTGTTTCATAGATACTTTGGAACGTTATCGAAAGCACGTGAAATATCTAATCTTTCAATTTGTAATTTTCGTAGTGTGCTACACTTAGTTGTCGTATAGTTAAGACTATTAAATTATTGCAGCAAGTATTTCACATTCTGTAATCACTAGACCTCCACATAGTCTTTATGCACCCTTTGCGTTGCATGTATTATGCACTTAGCCTTCCATTATAACTACATTTTAGGATTTCCTCTGTACGTTATATGGCGACCTTTTAAGAGCTGTTTTATTCATCCTTTTCTCCATTATTTAATACCGTGCAAATTTTATTAAATTGTCATCATGCAGTATTGACCATTGTATTAGTTGCTAACATTACTTACATTGTATTAGTGTCTACCAGTGTAGTAACTAATGAAACTCTTGTAGAATAGTAAGGTACAGGTGTAGATTTAGTTTTTTAAGTTATTTTAAATATTGTAACACAGGAATAACAGGCTCGACTGGATACAAACCGCTTCTGCAACTTGACAATATTTAATAATGATAATAATAATAATACCATTTTGCCCTGCGGATAAGTATACAAATTGACAACCTCAAGTTAAAATAATAGTTGGTCTGTAAAAGATGAGATTCAACGTTTGTGGGAAATTACACTGTTGTTATTATTATTCTTTTAATTATTCAGTAAGAATAAATATTAGGTTTCTCCACTTCCATCCTATGCTGAATATGAAAAAGGTGCAGAATTTTTAAGTACATTTTCATTCACTGACCTTCTGTAGACTACAAAAGCAACATTAGAAAGTGAAAAACACTGAAATGTGTTTCCACAGATTTCTTAAAATCTCTTTAGCCCAATTCGATATCAACTTTGTTTTTACTTCGAAAGGTTACCCACATAAATGCTTAAAAACCAATTTCATGATTTTTCCCTAATCCAACCCCTAAAGGAGTGAAAACTGGTGAAATGTCTTTCCATGGATTTCTTAAAATCTCTTCTGCCCAATTCTAAATCATCTTGGTTTTTACTTCGAAAGGTTACCCAAATAAATGCTTAAAAACCAATTTCCCGATTTTGCCCTAATCCAACCCCTAAGGGAGTGAAAATTAGTAAAATGTGTTTTGATGGAGTCCTTAATATCTCTCACGCCCGAAGCGAAGCACGAAGGTATTTTGCTAGTGTGAATTAAAATTCGATCACCGCAGAACGCGTCGCAATATCGAGATATAAGCGTCCCCTCCCCAATCTCCATCGCACGTTCCTGTCCCCCAGAATGATTGGTATTAATTGTTTACACATCGTACACGGGGAACAACGTTCGCACGGGGACGACAAGTGCCTCCGTCGGGTCATCCTTGGAACATGCATACATACATATATCTCCAGACACATGGCCGCTATGTGCTGGATGAGAAGCCATTGACAGTGGTGGAGCGTGCATGTAGGTACGTATGTAGGTACACGCGTATGTACCCAGCCGAAATGGGGTTTGTCTGTCTGGAATTTACCGTCAGAAGCCGGTGGCTGGCTATCGATTGGGGGATCGATGGCGCCACGGCGAACGTTGCCTTCCATTATCGTCGGTTCGTACGGCGAATCCAGGAATTGCGGGATTGTCGCGCGGAAAATTCTCTGCCGGAGCGTTCGCCGTCCGTTTCTTAAGCGCAGCTCCGTCGTCGTCGCGGGCTTTCCAATATCTGGGGTAGCTACGTTTCCATTTATCGATGACAGGGGGGTTGCGCGCAGACGGGGATGGTGTCTGGGCTCGAGGCAAAATGGTGGATCAACATTCCGTGCATTCCGGCGCTTGATTGTTATTAGGTCGTTGCACCGAAGCGACGGCAGATGTCAAATGGCCGAAGCAATTTGTCAGGAAGTATTTATTACCCAACGCGCGCGACTCTTCCACGCTGGGGAAAGAAGACGGCGGCGGGGAACGCGAGGGGTGCGGCAGAGATGTCGCGTTCGTCTTTGTTGTAACGTAATGCAGGGAGGAATTTAATAATCCTGACGGAAAGGGGTTTCCGAGCGCGAGCTCTGCTATTGCTTGCGGGGGATTGGGAAATCGTTGGTGCTTCGGCGAGTTTGCGAGTGGTGTAATGACTTTCGGCGGAAGGAACGCACTTGTGGTTTGGGGGAGGACTTGGGCCTCTGGGAAAACTTAATGGGTGACTCGATGCATGTTAAATGATATTTATTAAGGATAAGGATGCAACATATAGGTGCTAATGACAAACAAATTCGAGAATATTAGGTACCAACATTTGGCGAATTTCATGAGAAGTAGTCTTAAATATAAAAATGTCTTTGTTGCAATGTACTTACCTACTTTATTACTAATTGCACTAAAGTGGCGGCACTTTTCAATTGCTCCAGGTCAAGTATCTGCAATCAACGAAATGTATGTAAGTATGGTATAAGAATGATGTGTATAAATTTATATATTAAACAAAAGTTATAGGTACAAACAAAGGACTTCATAGAAGGTCCTCAGTTGTCAGCTGCACTAGATCCGTCGAACCTCTAACCTACTTATCCACCTCTATCCACAGAATTCACTCTGTGGAACCCACTTCTATTGAACCCTCAGATGGTAGAGGGTTCGAGTGATCACACGGAAGTTGACACCGGGGTTAGTTCGGACTACGGTGTAATAGAGAGGTGTTCCGACTCCTCTTCAGAATGTGTGTGACTTTTTCGTCCTAATTCTTCTGACGGCCGCTAAATTGGCGTCCAAGAAAAAAAACTATACCAATAAGGCTGACTTTTTACGATAATACTACTAAAATCTGAGGTGAGGTGGTATTTTTTTTCATAAAGAATAAGAGTTTTCATTAACTTCATAGGTCCGGTCCGAAACTACACATTTTATGAACATGCTCGAATTTAATTTGAATCGATTGGAACCTCCGTTTTTGAGTTATCACTGCAAAACAAAAGAAACCTTTTTTAAAAAGCCTCTGTAATGATCCATATCTATCGTCATATATAATGCATATATTTCACAAAACAAACAATTTTTTTAAAGCTTATGACGCTAATAAATTTCACACCAAAGAACAAGTCTCAATTTCAATTTGTTTCTTTGTAATTAATTGAAACAGAAATGCTTCATTTTAGACAGGAACGACTACCTAGTACCCTTAAGTATTATTACACACGGTTTACATACATTACGTCTGGGTTAGAGGTGGAGAACTATCGATAATGTTGACTATCAATATTATCGAATGTGATGAAAATTTAATAAAATGTGTATGCTTTAAAATATTATGTTTGATTTTTGTATTTCATTTTGTTTTATATATATTTCATATATATTTTATTAAATTTTCATCACATTCGATAATATCGATAGTCAACACTATCGATAGTTCTCCACCTCTAGTCTGGGTCAAAAAAGACCCAGCACCTGGCCGAAGGTTAAACATGCGTATTTAACAACAGAATCCTCACTCCCACATCCTATAATACCCCGTTCAACCACAAAATCAAACTACTTGGTGCCCTCCCCTATGTACGCCTCAAGAACAGCAAATTTCGGGCGACCATATCACAAATCTCATCGTCGAGAAATCTCAGCAAGCTGCTAGAGCGTTGCTCCCCGTTGACACGTGAGCTCGGAGAACACGGAACTCGCCCAGCAACGGCAATCCAGTTATAGTTCACGAAGCGCCACGGGGAAAGAGAGTTCGTCGTTTTGCAAACACGTTGGCGTGCCATTGAAACGTAAAAAACGGTAGGGCGGAGAGGAGGGTGGGGAAAAAGCGAAAAACAGCGAGGATTTCTCCGTAGTTGCTTCCGTAGCCGGCGCTTAATAATGAAAGGGAAATTTTTTTCCACCAACGTGATGCGTGGCCGTCGCGTAAAAATATTCGTTGGTGCGCGCAAACGCGTTATTGTTGGTCCACGCAGTCGACCTGTGAAGTGAAACGGGTTTTCGTTGACAATGCAGCCACGTATTGCCCTTCCTTTATCCGAAGGTGTATTGAAACTGAATTGTTGGGGTACCGCGCTTTTTTTCCATAGATCCTTCCTATCTCGCAGTAGCATTGTTCGTGCGCGACCACGGACGCCATGGAAATTAGAGAAACGCTTCGTTGTATTTGCTTTCGGACTTCAGGTGTCGCGCAATGTAAGGGTCTCTTTGTAAAGGAGACTTTTGTGATTGATGATTGGTATTTTAGATATATGTAGCTACATATTTTCTGCGTTTGTATGTGGGTTTTGAGGCGCTGTTTCTGCTAACAAGATAAAATAATTGTTTAATTCTTTGTGGCGGGGAACGTTTAAATAAACGTTATGGTAATAAATATTTATTTACACCACAAATTTTAAACAGTTTTTAACCATTTTTTGGGTCCACTATAGTTTTCAAGGTCGTTATAGGTTAGGGAAACAATTGAGGCATTTCATGGAAAAAGGGCACATATGCCAAAATGTCATTTCAAGAAAATCGATTTCAAAGTTTTCATTATAGTATAATTTAATACAAAAGAATGCAATAAATCCAATTTTTTAAGGATGTAGTTACCGAGTCCTTCAAACGTTGTGAAAACAGAAGTTATGATTTGAAAATGATATACGTCTTTATTTATAAGTTTTAAGCATGTGGTTTATGTGCCCTTTTTCCGTAAATGTGGTAAATTCGCAACAAAATTGCTCCTTTGTATAGTTATTTAAATATAATTTCGTTTACTTACTTTGTTACGCATTTTGTATACACTGCTGAAATAAATAATACAAAATGAAGCACAAAACTCGTTACTTCTTAGATACACGAGAAAACAAAATAATACTGTATTACTTTTGGAGAGAAAGATAAGAAAAAAGAACGAGGGCACATTGCTGCATATTGCCGAAAAGAAAAAGAACATAGGAAGCGTGGAAGGCGCGCTCGCTTCACTTCCGCTCTCGGTCAAGATAATGAAAGGCGCCAATATTTAAAAACCAATAAAGATAGATAGGAAAATATGGAAGCACACATTAAACTTCCAGAGGTTATTTCCCCTGATGAACTAAAAAGTAGAAGAAAAAATTGCGAAGAAAAAGAAACTGAAAAAAAAATCGAAATTCTCGGGTTAGCAAAGTTTCCTGGTAAGTGAATGTAGGTATTAAGTATCTATATTAACGAACGGAAGACTCCTGCTTCGACCTTTTTCCTTTTTTATCACTTTAAAACACGATTTTTTTCTTGCAGTAATTGATATTTCAAACTTTGGAGATTTTTTTACAAAATTCGATCTGTATTCCTTTACATATTCTTCTTTCAAGCATCATATTTAGCTAGTCGATGTTCAAAGACTTGGAAATTTTTATACTTAAATTCTATGCATTATAAATTCCAACGTGTAGACTTGAATATTTAATTACTTACAATTTCTCCTTTAAATTTTTTTTGCTCGCTATGATAATACCAACAAAGTACTTTTCGGTGTTTTTTTTTAATTTCACATAGGTAACCTTATATCAATGTACAATAAATCAATGACAAAGAAACTAACCGAGTATGAAATTCTCAAGCCCCAAGTAAAAGTTCAAATGTTTCTGTCTACAGATAAGTAAAATGAAAATCCTCAGTAAAAAATGCATAAAATATCTACAGTTATATTCAACGACTTACACATCAAAAATTTTCTATCCATTGAATAGCAAAGAATTAACTCTTAACTCATGCTTTACATATTATCATAACTTTTTTCGAATTTCTGAATGATACTAACTCGACGAATAAGCTCATTCTAATTTCTAAAACGATGGAGACCTGAATACTAGAATTTCAAAGTAGGTACACACAACATCCACAAAAAATTGTTCAGCTAAAATAAGTTTCCTTATCACCACAGAAATCCTCCCACCATAATTCGTATATAAAATATATTCAACCAATCGATAAACCTGAGTCCGTCATTGACTGTGTCTGGTTCCATCGCAGAAAAGTAGCTCGTCCGCAGAAAAGAAAGCAAAACGAGCTAAAAAAACACACACAACCGATGAATCGCTGAATGGAGTTTCCATCGTCGTCATCCGGTAATGGCTTTTGTTTCATCAATGCTCCAACTTTCTTTCAAACGAGTTATTCTTTCATATCCAAATGGGCGTCTCCCCCTGAATTTACGTTCGAACTCGTGCGTCCGGTTGAAAACTTTCTTCGATCTGATCTCGATAAGGACTGTGTATTGATGATACAAAAGCCCCCACTACTTTTCAAGCGAAACTTTTCTCTGAGGAAGCAGCTCGGAGATACACTCGCACAGCGTCGCTATTTAATAAATAAACGCTCATTGAAATCGCCACGCAGAGCATGGACGCTCAATGGGAACGTTTTACCCCAGATTTTGGGATTCAAATCATCTGAGAATGCACTCACAAATGAGTTTGATCGCGATCGAATCGATAAGGTGGTCAGTCTCGACAGTCCAGCCTTGGTCAGTCGTGAAAAAAGGGACAAGGGTGTGGGATTTGTACACTGGAAAGAATTATTTTCACCATACTCTATCAGCTATCTTATACAGGGTGTAACCGAAATAGGTGGTCAAACTTTGGTATGGTATTCTGTTCTTCCTAAGGAAGAAAACAGATCATATAAACATACAGCGGCGGAGGAAAGAAAGTTTACAATTTTTAAAATCGCATAACTTTTTTAGAATGGCAGTATAAATACTGAATTTCATATATTCAGTTTCAAAAGAAGAAACTAACCTCTTCTATCTAATACTTGCCCCACGGGTAAAAAATTAAGCATTGGGGAAATAGAGGATTGAATAACTTCGAATCGATTTCAAAGTTGCTGTGTTGATCCCATCACTAATTGTGACTTTATTTAGGGGGGACCTCTTATACTATAAAGTCACAATTAGTGATGGGATCAACATAGCAACTTTGAAATCGATTCAAAGTTATTCAATCCTCTAAACATTCGAATCTCATTAGTCACGGTTACCAAGTAAATCGAATCGCTTAGAATTCTGGACAGAAATTTCGAATCGCTTCGACTGTTAATCGAAACAAAAATTTCTTGAAAGTCTTGACAGGTCTTGAAAGTCTTGATAGTTCGGGGAGGATCGGACACATCACAGAATGGAAAACTAAAAAAATGACAGTCCAGAAGATTGGTTACATCCCTTCAATTTCCGAATTTCTCGTTACACCACGAACCGGAAGAAACCCCACCCCCTCTGCGCCTGGTTCCCCACGTAGGCTTGTCAGCCAGGCTGACGTTCGAAAATCGATCCCGAAACTTATCGAGGCTTATGGGATAATAACTGGGCGATATGAAGAAGAGCCCCCGTGAATTCAATGCGTCGTATATCGACTTTATTCCAGCCAGTCGTTTATACGATCTCGTAAACCTCGTTAAACGTTCGCCCACTTTTCGAGCCGTTGTTTCCTTACCCCGGGCCCACACGGGCGAACACAGAGCTAGCGATCATTTTACCGCGAACATGCGCCCTGCAGGATTGCTACGGCAATAACGTAACCGACCGTGGACGGGGGACGAATAAAAGTCGTAATAACGATAATGGCCAGTGTTTGTAAAAATTGTTGCCGCGGGGACGTTGGATACACGTCAGATTTCCGGTGTGAAATACGACATCGAAATGCGCGAGCCGTATGGGGTTGGCAATCCCTCCCCAAGCTTTTCAGGAGAGAACACGCGTATCTCAGGTGCTTTTCAACTTTCGTCTGACTTGGGAAGAGAGAAGTTACGCTGTACGTGCTGGGGCAATTCTCGGGGATTCGATACGGGTCTGTAAAGGTCCCTTTGATGAACTGGATTAAATGATTCTGATGATCGAAATCGGCGGATGCGCCAGTGGAATGGGGCATTTGACTATCCCGTAGTCGAATTAACGGGGCAGACGTTAAAGGTGGGTATTTGGAGAGACTGTTTGATACTTTTTCAGTCGGTAATTTGAATGTATTGGGCTTTCACTGGGTATTTATTCCTTTTGGACGTTGCACGCTGGTTTGAAATCCCAGAAACATGGAAAAATATGAAGGTGATATTTGATATTTACAAAAATGTGTATACTAAGGTTTCCGAGTACAACTTTGTTCTGTGGAGCTTTTTCATATGCGAACTAATAACGGAGATATTTAGGAGTTTCCATTTAAATGCCGAAAAAATGTGATATCTTTGAAGGTGGCAAATTTTCTTTTTGGATTATTAAAGTCTGATGTTTGCCTATTGTAACCCCACAAAAAATTATACTGGGAAGTGCTGCAAACTAACCTGAAACTCTAACAACATACAGAAATTGAATTTCACTCCAGCGTTAGCAGCAGCCACGAAATATAAAAATGACTTTTTATGTATTTTGTTATTTATCCATACAGCTACTAGCTTGGTTAGTATCATTTTCAAATTCCATCGTATGCAATAAATATGACACTTTAAATGTGTTCAACTAAATGCAAATAATAATGAAATATGGCTAACGTGTTAAAACAAAAGAATAACACATAAAACAGCTGTGGCAAATATTCTACTATCGATTTCTAACAAAATACATCCAATTTACTCACTTTAATTTTTTCGGTTATTGCCAAGTTTCCGGGATTTCCTTGTTCATATTTTTGTTGAGGGAGATTCCTAGTGTGGCGGCTAAAAAATCTCAATTTTTCCGGAATTGAAAAAAGAAACGTGTATTGCACATACGTAGCTTCATTGTATCTCCATTTAAAAGCATAAAAAAATGTATGTAAAAATATCTATTTGTAGAGGAATAGGAGCACCGGGAAGAGAACAATATCCTTCCTGATTGTCAAAAAACCAAAAATCCCGATCCACTTAAAATATGTTAGGCATAGGTACCCCGTAGATATTACTTTATCGTAAAAATTACTTTTGCAATAGCAATAAAAATAACTAATAAAATTATTCGAGGGCAAAGTTTATTTTATAAAAAAACTGCTGCAGTCTGCTGTAATTAAGAGAGATTAAGAAAATAAACATTTTAATAAAACATTAAAAATTGATAATTTCTTGTTTAATTTCTGGTTTGTTTGTTAGCATACACGAAGAACTCTGAATAGTATAAAATGTACTGTCCAAAGGTAAAAGTTCAAAGAAACTAATTCTACAACATGTTACAATAGCCAAATCTTCAAACATAAAAACTACCTTTACAATCTGGTAAAGTTCATAAACAAAGCTTGCACTGAAAAATTCTCCTCTTTCAATACATACCGTAATTAACTATGCTCGCAACCCGAAATCCAGAATGGCATTGAAGAACAGAAGACCAAAGAGTCTAGAATGAAATTAAAATGTATTCTCTCTGAAATAGAAAGGCCTCAAGTGTGCCACTGCCCGTGACAGAAAGCAATATATCGGATGCTGAGAGAAGCCAGAAATCGTGCGCTACTCTTTCGAATTTTGCTTCAAATCTGAACGCTGCAAATCGAAACAACGACTATCCAACTGATCGATATATAACAGTACACATGCAGGGCAAATTCACGTGGGAACAAAATCAGAATTGCAATCGCATCGCGCGCGAGGGATTAATTAAGTTAATCACGGTCAATCACGGAGAATTTGCATTTTATAAACGGTCGCGTCAGGTTTTGGCGTGATGGATTCCCAGACTGTCATCAATATCGCTTTGATAGACACGTATAAATCAGTGTTTGGGAACTGGGCTAATTAATGGCTCATGGGACAATGCAATCTGCCGCGATCAAACGAAAAATAATATTTACCAGCAACGTGTCTGACAATTCTTACGGTAGTGTTGTACAGGGGCGTGCGCACGTCTATGCACATTACTCTTTGCTCGCCTCCAGTTTACTAAGAAACTTTGCCCTAGTGAGTAAGTTGAACAAGCAAAAACAGGGTTAGTCGCGTGTAACTGGTAGTTTATCGACGTTGCGTGCTTGCTTTATAAAGGAACACTGTATAATTTCACCTGGCAATGCGAAGACGTTGCTGGGCTTAAGAGTAATTAGTGACTACGCACAGAGAATTACCAGAAATTAGGTCCAAATAGTAAAATCAGTAATAAAGTTTAAGTAGTAAGGTTTAATGAAATGACGCGACGCTGCAGGAGGGTAGACGTTTACTTGTGACGTACTACATGTGTATGTACAAGGATCGCACGATATAGATGTACTGACATTCAATTGAAACTCCACTATCATTCCCCCTGAGTGTCCTTCGAGTTTTTAAGGGTTCTTGAAGTAGGGGCGAGGGTGATACGATGTGGCAGGATCTGAAGGATTGTACTTCACTGCGCGATTCAAACTACCGCGGCAGGAAAAGAAGATGACGAAGGGTAGGAATTTGTAGACGGTAAGGGTTCGTGTATTACATACACGATAAATTAAAACAATTAGCTTCAGGTAATGGGGACACATTCAGTGGTTGAGTAAGAGAGTTTTTAGATAATTAAATTTGTATTTGTGCCATGGTTTTATGTGCAAGTTGAAGTTAAAGTTGTGATATGACCAGAAAGATTTCTGAGAAAATATTCAGGGAATGTTTCTGCTGTCTACTTCAGAAATTGTGAGCGTTATTCGCATATTTAAAGCCCCGCTCGAAAATGTAAATTGATATTACGAAGTGAAACTCTTACAGTACTGTACGCCACCCGCGTAGTAGGATGCTATTAAACTCTCAAGGTGTACGATAATCGTAGTAATTCCGATTAAACGCAATATTAAAAGTGAACCATGGGGAAATTAGTTTATTTTAGAGAAGCGTAACGCAAGTCGTTGTAGCGTACCTACTTGGGGAGGAATGCTCGTGCTCGTAGCGTTCCAACGATATCTGAGAGTTCTGAAGTTCATTATATCAGTAAATAACTCAAAATTAATTTCAACGCGGATGCATTCTGCTCGATTATCTGTGATCACTTTTACCTAACCTTCGTGCTTCATTTGATGCAGTAATGTTTAGAAATTCTTGTTTTTGGAATATCTGTAAATCATTTGCGTTTTGGAAAATTGTACTGTAACATAGAAAGAAACAGAGGAGTAAATTAAGTTTATTAATTTTAAACTAATGTATTAATTTTGAGATATTCACTTTATATTTACAGTTTCTCGAACTTTACTATTTTAAAAGTAGTTTATACAATGTTAGGGGGAAACTCGAAGTAGTGCATCCGATAGAAGGTTTTTCTTAGAAAGGTGTAATTTTTCGTGCAATTCATTTTTTCGAACTTATCCGTGGAATCAAATTCGAATCCAATTGAAATAGTGTCTCTACATTTACAATAATATTCTTTATCTCTTCACTTATGATTTTGAAATTCTGCTTAACATTTTTGTGGAAATTTTCCAAAACCGTTCAGGTCATTTCAATATTTTAAAAAAGTGTTATATTGTTAAAATACTGTAAATAGACACAGTTTCGTATCCCTTTTCTTTAATCCACCTACTCGATCTACTTTAACCATTTATTCGAGTAGCTTTCCAGTCTTTAAGCTCTAAATAATCACTTCAGACAGGGTATCAGTTTAATTTGACAAGCGGTTGCCTAAAATGCGCCGAATTCCAGACAAGAGGCCGTCTGACAAAGATAGAAATATACCTAAAGCTGGCGAAGTGCACTGAACGGCACTGAACATTTCAATGACTTCCTCCGAGACGCTCCTTTATGGGGACTCATCTTAATTACTTCAGATTTCGCTGTACTCTGAGACGGTCTGCAATTGTATATTAATACGCCGAGAAATATCCTACGTTGAATGAGTTCTCCGCAAAATAGCTTTCCAAAGTTGAAGTGTTCGCTTTCCGCCTGGTGCGGATTTCATGACATCCGCGATCGCACTTTCCAGTTCGATAAACACTTTCTTAAGGATCTCGTGCAAATGACACGCTTGTTCAGGCTGTAAACTTTGCTAGCCTTGCGGCGATAATGATGTATTATCGAGTCATAATGTACAGTGGAATATTGCACACAATGGTTGTTATTGTGGGGAGTTACGTGCAGAGATGGGCAAGATTTTTGTTTCAATAAAAATTTCGAATAACGAATAAAAGTGAAAGAATTATTTGTCATGTGTTTGTCAAGAATAACCCGGGTTAATTTAAGTTACAGTCGAAGTTGAAGTTGAAAAATTTATTCGACGCTGAAGTTGAAAGACTCGACAAATACCAAAAATTAACTTTATTCGCCGAATAATCTACAGTTAAAATAACTTTTATTCAATCCGTTATTTAAATAATTTTTCCATTTTTTTGATCACTGAAAAAATCATTTTTTTGGAGTAAAGATGTTGATAAAAAAATAGAAGGAGGCTGTTAATTAAAAAAAAAACTGATTGTCGCGTAATAGAGATGGGTTTTTATGTCAATTGGATACTGTCTGTATACTGTCAATGCGGTTGAAAAATGTAATTCTGAGAAAAACGCGTTCCAAGTTCCACTTGGCTCATTGTCAGTCTCGCGCTTGTCACCACTTCACGGAAAATATTATATCTCCGTCAATTTTGCGAATTTCTTCATAAAATTTGGAGAGAGCATTCTTGAAACGCACATATTTCAGAAAATGAAAAGAAAAATAAAAATCGATTTTTCCGAAATGTTTACAGTGGTCTCTCCCCTTAAACACTGACCTAATAGTGTGACATTCAAGATGGCTCCAAATAGACCCTGTATCCGTCAGCCGAGGGGCCATGTAGCTCGATATTCAAGACCTATCCATCAGACGACGCCCAAAATGTCCCCCGAAGACCCATAATTGCACCCGTCCACCCTCCACAACGCGACGCAAGTGAAACATCGTGCAGAGATCGCGTAACGAACAGGCCACGTGGCCCTTAAACGCTTCCAGCTGCTTTCACTTGCTTGCAGCCGCGAAGTAATTTTCCAAACCAGGTACCCACCCCTAGTATCTAAATTACTTTCCACCAACTCCGCTTCGCTCAACGCCCTTCGAAAACACCCGTGGCTGTTCAAAGGAACGCCAGGATGAAAGGGCGCGCGGAACACCGCGCCGTTTCGGGTCTCCGACCATCGCGAAGGGTGGATAGCAGCGTGGACCTCTCGTTCTTCGATGATAACTGTAAGTAATCACCGAGACAGCCAGACCTGGCGTGGACGGTTCGTCGTTACGCTATCTCCCAGGCCAAGATGGGCGCGCAACGTTTCGACGAAGGGTGGCGATAGGATCGACCAGCCCGGGGCTCCTGGTAGCCGCCGAATGAAAAATAACACCCAGTCGTCCACTAACTGCCCCGAAAGCTTCGACAGGGGCAGTCACGAGTGGTGGTGGCACGCTTGGGCCTGGGGTGAATTGCGGCTAAAACGAGAGCGCTAAAAGGGGTTGCTGCTCTTTCCCGTAGCGAACCGCCGCGCCGGCCGCTCCAACTTTGCTCAAGTGGAAGCCCCGATAGGGAGTTAGGGATGGATAGACGAATTCGTCGGCCCACGCCGCTCAGGGCAGTCGAACGTCAGAGGTAATCGCTTTGGCGATGTATGTTTCAGAGGGATCGTTTAATGGCGAATGAATGGGTGGAGTGGGCTTTGCAATGCGAACCTGGCAATCAGCCTCTATTTCTACACTAGCGGACAAAAAAGTTACCACTTTTTCGATTTGTTCTATTTTTGTTATTTTTTTTAGCATACATTTAGGACTGTGGTATATTTAATATGCATATTCTGATGGAGAATTTAAAGATGTA